>OW799213.2:3752500-5002500 GCA_941918905.2 Xestia sexstrigata | reverse complement strand
TTTTTTTTAAGTAGCTTAATGTTTAATAAATCCCCTCACAACGAAACCACAGAAATGAGAAATAACGATTTATAAAATGCTACTCCTCGTAAAGTAACCATTATTTTGATTTGCTACTTATACTAATGGATAGACAATTTAATAATGAACATAATTGTCGTTTTATTTTTTCCAAAAGACGTAAAATTGATTTTATAAAGAATAAAAACCACTCATTTCGCACTATTCGGCCTGCAGTGACTGACGTAACAATCACTTTGTAGTGCAAGCTGATTAGAACTTTATTCTAACAGTATTTCAAACGAAGTTTGAACCACCACAAATAAAGTTGCTAATTTTGCTCGGGGAACCGCCTTAACGGCAACCTGTGGCTTGCGAGCCACATGCGGCTCTTTAGATGTGAAGCGGCTCTTTATTTCCATACGCAAATATTATTTATTAAAAAAACATTTAAAAATCGTTCTGACTCAATTAACGAGGATTAGGCACTATTTCTTTCTAACTCTCAGCTACTTGTACTCGCTTTCCACCGCACCCCTCCCCTGTGACACGCGTCGCGTCGTCACTGTCACTGACAACATTTTGTAGCTCTTTAAAAACTTTGAAATTTTGTAAATTGTAATTTTTGCCTCTTCCGACTCAAAAGTTTGCCGACCCCTGGCCTAGAGGTGTGACGGTCGTACTGCCAAGTCATAAGTCTTGATTTCGAACCCAAGACACGCAGCTCTGATTTTTCGGATTCATGTGCATATTGTATAAAGAAACCAAAACAGCATGCTTGAGAGATATTTCTCGACGGCATGTAAAGCCAAGACAGAGGCCCATGGGCGGCATAAAAACTCTAAGACCAGGTTATGCACTAACCACACGAAAGTGAAAGAACACTTAACTTTAAGCAGTATTTATGTTTAAGCCCCTCGATGTGTCACGCTGTATAACATCGTATAGCAACTCTCCCCTCACCTACGACCAGTATGTACTACAAGTTACATAACAACACTAATATCGTAAGTTAACTAATAGTACAAACACAGCATGACCTCTTGACACTTGGGCTCATCAATTGACAAATTGCAACGGCCTTCATACGCGTGTCTAGTATGTTCACGATTTAAGACGTGCATGTAGGTAATAATTATTTTAACTATTCAAGCTATTAACTGGTCCTTTTGTACGTAAACGAGACTTGCGTCGTTATTACTTAATGATTAATTGGCCGATAATCTGTCAAAAGAAACCAAAATTATTAGCAATGATAGTATTCTAAGTTTTTCCTCCGATGAATAACCTGTTTAAGCTATCAATCCACAGTGACAAATAACTTCATGTTGGACTTTCCGATTAAAACAATTTCTCCCATAAACAAAAAGTCAAAAAAATAAAAAGTGAAAAATAACCTTAGCTTCAGAAGTCGGTGACTTGTTTGTTTGATTCAGTTTTTTTTTTGCCACCTTCTTCTGAAGCTAAGGTTATTTTTCACTTTTTTTGTTTTTTTGTTTTTTTGAAGTCGGTTTTTTTTTTGCAAAAAAGTTTTTTTTATTTTTCCAGTTTTAGTTGTAATATCCTATACAAATATTTGCGATGCAAACTTCAATCTTAATTAGGTATGATTTTTGTACAAACTGAACATTTTGGCATATTGAACCGTATGAAGTAAGCCCAACAAAAGGTAACTGCTGTAAATCGTTGAGGAATTCCTTCGACTGTCTATGGTCTCCATTATCAGACCTGTAATGGCACTTATAACCCACATGAGAGCAAAGTTCTCATCAATAGAAATGAATTAAATCCAAACACAAGGTAGCTACTGTAAAACGACGAAGAGTTCCCTTGACTGTCCTTCGTCTTCATCATCAGACCCCTAATGACAGTCACAACACATCTAGGTGTAAAGTTCTGATCAATACAAATTAATCAAGCCCAAACACCAGGTAACTGCTGTAAATAAATTGTTGAAGAGTTCCCTCGACTGTCTTTCGGCTCCATCATCAGATCGACTCTATACTTTCATTAATTAGTAGTGCTTTAAAATACTTAATCAAAAAATTAACAAACGCACTAGTCGCCACTACGATTTTCGAAGGTACCCCTCGATTTAACTGGGATGCCAACATCTGATCCTGGTTTCCTTATCATGGTACCACCCTTGGGATATCTCCTTTCCAGCGAAAAAAGAATCATCGAAATCGGTTCATAAACGATGAAGTTATCCCGCGAACACTCATAAAAACTAAAAATATATGTGAGGTCGACTTGAGAAACCTCCTCCTTTTTGAAGTCGGTTAAAAAGCACCGTCATTTCTGAATAAACCATGTCCCTCAAAAACCTAAACATGCGAAAATCCATCTACTATCGTGTTATAACGGATCACTCGTTACTGTCATAAAAAGTGAGGGAATCGACATTATTTATGGTGAAATAATTCTTGACGTGTATCACTGTCGAATTGAAATGCACTGTATACAAAATTGAGACATAAAACAGTCGGCAAAAAGTGCCACACACGAGCATTTTACATGAAATGTGTTTTTCTGAGCAATGTCGAAGTTTTGTTGCAATAAATACTAGATAAGTACTTGTTGTAATACATCATCTCATGAATATTTGGGGTGAACAAACCTCATTTATAAACACTATGATGTTTAAGTAAATACGGAAGTTTGTACGTCAAATAATGTATGAATGCGTAAATATGAATGAATGAATCAAAGTCATACAGTAGTGTGGCATTTTGATGTTAGCTGAAGACTGTGTCGTTGGTCACAGTACAGTGCATTCTCAGCATGAGAACTTGGTTCGATTCGTAAGTTATTCAATACGCTATTGAGTTTTCCCGTCAGGAATTTCTCAGTTGCATTGCAGCCCGGAGTAAATGTTTGTGCCCGGTTGATGACAATACGCTCGCTCCCTCTTACATGGTACTGTTTAACTCTGCCTGACTAATAGAAGGCCAGCCTCTGTTTTAAAGTTGTTAGGAAAAAAATCGCCTTCGATATAATTTAAATTATACTTCTTAAAAGATAGCTTGATCTCTGCGACATAGGTATGTCAAACTCAAACAAAAAACTTTAAACATTTGTGTGAAATGGATATGATGAGGGAGATGACACCTACTTTAAAATCTAGTCAAGCAGGGATCCGTCCAGCAGCGTGAAGGTAACATAAATTTGAGTAAAATATATAAATTGCAAATCTGTATTATTGCCAAGTGTTCGTAGAACCAGGCGGCAGACGCCCTGGCATCCAACGGCATTGTTTACGAAAAATTTATATCACCGACAATTGTTAAGTTATACCTCAGGACAATACGATACAATCTACTCAGAATACTAAACGAAATATATGAGAAAGACTACATTTATAGCTCGTTTAGTTTCTGGAAATTTGTATCAAAATGTCTCGTTACGTGGGAATAAAAAAGGACCGTGTGCAGAGTCTGATTTATGAGTATTATAACCTGAATTAAGTATGAACAAAATCGTGAGACAATGAATTTTGGAGATTACTTGTTACCTAAAGACACCCACGAAAAATTAAGATGTTAAGTTATTATGTTTATTCAAGATTTGTATTTGGTGTTGATACAAAACCTGTCTGTATCAAAATGAATAAGCTCCAATTTTGGTGCAAACTCTGTAAACTTTTTTTTTTTTGTTTTCTTTTCCTAATCGCCGCATTGTAGAATCGATTTTCAAATTAATTTTGTTTACGCTTAATCATAATTAATAAGAATAGAAATGACGTATTCCACGCCATTCAATAAAAGAAAACATGCATTGTTACCTAAATCAATCGACTTAAAAACAATAGAGCTAGTGCAACAAAGCTTCCTACTATACTGAATCAGCTGAAAATATGCAGCAACATAAAAATACTTTTTCTAAAGTATGTCAGGTAAGTTCTGAATTACTGAGATGCTGCTTGCACCATGAAGGTGAACGCAGACTTAGCCGCACCGCAGTCGCCGCATTTGAATTCTTCTATGAAATCTCGCACACAGATAGAGACAAAGATTGCACACAGGCACACATTGCATAGAACTTTATACGAAGAATGCGAATGCGGCGACTGCGGTGCGGCTAAGTCTGCGTTCACCTTAACTCAGTAAACAAAATTAAAAATCATTCTGCATCAAACATATTTAAACTTAATTTTTACGTAACACTAAATACCACAAAAGGAAGGAGGCCGAAACTCTGCACTGGATAGAATCAGGCTCCCAATGATGATGATACATTAATACTGTAACCCGTACCAAAAAACCAATTATTTTTCTAAAGCACAACCTTACTATGTGTATGTAAGGCTTTACAAATTAGCACCCCAGACAGATCAAATCTCTCTCAGAATCTAATTTGCCAAACACGCATCATCGCAATCAAAAGACAGTGGCACACCACATTGCCACAAAGCAATGCAACACAGCCAACACATTTTGTAATGCACACTGCACCGACTAATCACGGTGCAAATTAATTACTTATTGTAGCGAGCGAGTCGGCACGGTTGCGAATGTTGCGATATGTCGCTGTGTCACAACGGAGGAAAACCTTTACGAAATTGTGCACGGTCTGACTGTTGTGACAGCTGTCAAAATTTTTGGGCGACGATGCGGCGTGTTCGTTGCATGAATATTGTGATTTGTGATACGGACTGTTTTTACATTCGCTGCTTTTTTAATAAAGTTTTATTATTCGTACAACCAAGGTATTTAGTAAGCGAGCATTTTAATTGAAATATAGGTAGCTTAATATTAAATGCGAGAAGAAGAAACACATTTAATTTATTATACAAGTATGCTGATTAAAACATTAATTCGTGTGCAAAAAGCAAAAAGCAACATGATAAAATGTTTTGATGAAACTCGGAGTTTTTAGCGTGTGAAAACTCGAAATGAATAAGATGTCTAATTACATTCAGGATGTTATTTTATATTATTTATGTATAAAGGTTTGCTCATTTTTCAAGCTAAAATAAAATTATTTCGCGTATATTCTTTAATTAAAAATTAATTTGACAGTTCACTACTGTCTGTCGGTCGGCAGAAAATTTATTATTTTGGCAGCATTCTTTTTAAAATTTTAAAGACAAGATCGTCAGTCGAGGAGGCTCTTTTAAAGCACCTCATTAAAAGGACCCCCAGAAGAGGCGACACTTAAGTATGTCTAGCGCACCTTGGGCCCTCTATACCCTCTACGTTTTCCACCAACTTTGCTGACTAGCAGATGTATTACCTCGACATGAGCTTTCTCATGAGATAAAAGAGTTCATATTTTTGATAAAAACTAGTTTAAGCTGGCCTCATATTCTATTACAACTCCATACCACGCTAGATCAGAACAAGATCATTAGGCGAGCTCCCTTCAGCTCACACTTAAATAAAAGAGTTGTTTATTTAATATCCTCATTTGTATGTTGCAGAGCTTACATAAATCAATAACCAAACAACACGACACATAACTCTTAATGTAATTACATAAATTAAAGTGTGTACCATGCGACATACAATTTCCTCTAGATGTAATCATGTACCTAACCAACTGCATTCTTCTTAATAGAAAATGATCGGTTCACTACAACTTCACATGTCAGTTTTGACCAACACTTTCACATTTTCTACTTGGGATGAAGATGGAAATTTCAAACTTTTCCCTAAGATGAAGATGAAGAAGCTACACAGACTGTGAAAATTTCATGAAGATTAACGAAAAGAAGAGACACATCTTTTTTTATACAAGGTGTTGTTTTGCATCCTATCAAAATTCAGGAGCTTGTCACAAAAGACATAAGTAAATAATCAATTTAAATTACGAAACCTGGTCAAATAATTAATAAAGCTGCTATTTCAATTTGTTTAGATACAGTATTTCTGAATAACACGAAAGTATAGAATAAGTATAGTATAGAAGAAGTTTATTTGTGTGTGTGAAGGCGCGGTTATAGGGCCAGTTACAGACCGGCTCCGTTTTAATACGGGTAGTTTACACTTACCGATTTCCATAAATAAGAAAAAACCTACCCATTTTATTATCGATTCGGGTCGAGAATCATTAGCATAGATACCTCCTTGAATTTGACCAGAATGCAAAGCGACACTTTGTATAACGATGATTTCACAGAACGTCGACCTTTAATGTGAATGGATAGATTCGATTTAGTTGGCAACTGGATTAAAAAACAGCGATGACGTCATCAGCGATGGTGCATGTTGGCGCAGCACGTGTCTTCTTCCATACTTCTCTATTCGTCATCTCAGTAGTCAGGCACGCCCTTTCTATAGCCAATGAATGAAACGATGAATAAACTGTGTAAAAGATGATATCATCTTTTACACAGTTCATCTATCGTTTCATTCATAATATGATGTCTCACAATCTTACTCTTGACAAAATCCTACAGTTCTAATGACCTAACCTTGCCACTTAAACCACAAATCGTCAAACAACAGCACTAAACTTTACAGACGAAGGTTACATTAACCTCAGGTTAACCGGAGCTTTAATTAGCACATGGGTCACTGAGTAAATATGCAGAAAAGCAGCAAGTACAATAAATACCTTTCAATGTCACGGAAGCTGGTTTGAGTACCTACTGTGTAACCTTTCTGTGCTACGAACATATTATATAAAGAAATGAGAATAATATCATTTTAATATATACTTTTACTTACAGTATAAAGATGGACTGTGTGAAAGATTATATGACTAGAAAGGGAACGAGATGACGAGTAATAGAAAGTTATGGAAGAAGACAGGATGCGCTGACTCCAAACAAATTGGGGTCAGACGGAGCAGGAGAAAGATGATATCTGTCTGTTACTGTACCCTTTTACGCCTTAATGGCTGAACAGACACACAGCTAGACTATGACCTGGGACAGCATACTTTTAACCCGTACTGCGATCCTGAAGGGTAAGTTCCGACATCCAGACTCGAAGCCGCGAGCAAAAGCTAGTGAACAATGATTTATTATCCTTCATTTGAAGGATAATAAATCATTTATATTTTTACATAAGTCACAATAAAATTAACAGTCTTTGTATCTTTCCTTGTTAAAATAATAGTGATTTTTATTACTTATTCAACACAAGGTATGGGACAAGCCCGCCACACTATTCCCAAACCAGTGTAACTCCTGAAAGCCAGAATCAACAGTGGCGACCACCAGAAAAGCGCCGAGACAATGAAGCTCGACGAAGTCCCAGAGAATGAATTTAACTGTCTTGGATCTCGCAACGAAATTAATCAGAAAAGTATAGTGCAGGAGTAGGAAAAATCCGTAAATTCTACTTCCCTCCATATCAGCAGGAGACAGAACGAAACAAGGCCAATAGGCACAAAGGGACGTTTACAACTGGGATAGGCCCAGTTGCCTAGCAACACGGATAAAAATTAACATTAATGGGTCCTAAGTTGTCAACACAAGGTATGTAACCTTTGCAACTCTTTATTCCAATTGCCATCTACAGACTCACAGTAGGGGAGTGCCGGCTAGATTCTAATGATATTATAAAATCCTTAACGAGGCTCAGCTTAAACGTCAATGCCAGAACGTCGATTCATGGTTCCATGCTCGCCAATTGAACATCAATAAAATAGCTATCGAACAATGTATGCACACATCACACCTAAACACCAAACCTAAACCACCTAAACTGCCAAATAATAAACTCATCACGTTCCATCATTGGATTTTTCAGAAGGCAACTAGGTATTTTATTGGTCCTTTCTGACGTAGGGCCAAAAAACCAATGTCTCCAGAACCATAAACTTAAGAACGTAATAACCGTACTGTCAAAAAGTACAGTTAGTAAGAAAAATATAGTATGACTTTTAAATCAAAGAAGGCAGAAAAACCCACCAAACACACACCATGACCATAATTAAATCTTTTTAAAACATTACAATCTCTACACTACGATTTGACTGCAAAGGAAACAGAACATACGAAGACAAAAGCGGGTGAGTAATATCGATCCGTCGATCATTGAGCAGCCGATAAGATCGATTGACCAGATAATGCTCGGCTGCTGACAACACAATGGACCGCCGACAAGAATAGAGATACGTTGTATGTGAGCAGTGAGCGAATTCTTTTGGGCAAATCGCCGGTTGGCATTCTACATGGACTGTATGTTTTTTTAGGATTCTATTGAATAGCGTGGGACAAAAAAAATATCGAATTTATCAGATGCTAGCCGCTAAACCCTTGGTTTTTGGCATATGTCTAGATTTAATTTAGGATTTAGAGAATATGCAAGTAACTTAACTTTTAATACTTATCTGCGTTGATAGTACGGTATTTCATTGATTTAAGTGAATAAAAAATTACAAGCATATTCCTTATTAGGTAAGTTAAATAGTAAGGTACATACATAAACATACCGAAAATAATTCACTAAACGATGTTAAAATCCATATTGGAGTCTAGATGAGCACCACGGTTACAGAGAGACACGAAGAGAAACTAACTAACTATATGCTGATCATATTATGTCAGTTTTGTAAATACCATTGTCTAAATTCATTGGCTCTGAAGTTTTTAAACAAGACTTAGATAATAGAAGAGAATTATGAGAATATAATGACCTATTCTAATTCTCACATAGCATATTTTCTAAACATCAGTCTTAGGAATATTTATGTTTATAAAACCTTAAAGGAAAACAATAAGCAAAATAACCTATCGCACATCCCTGTTATACACTAGAAACAGCCACTGCGAGATAATCAAAACAAATATTAATTTGTGTAGCAGAAACATTACGTAACCACAAAAACAAAAAGAAACAAGGCCAAACAAATTTTGATAAAAAATTAGGGACCACCACCAGGAGAAGATGGCGGGACGCCTTGGATAGCTTCCTCGCGAATTGGCGAGAAGAAGCACACCACCGTGAGAAGTGGAAAGAATGGGGGTGGAACAATACGGGCTAACTAAAAAAACACTACTACTATAAAAATTACTATTATTTTAATTTCCACCCATAAGCATACGGAAGCAACGCAACTATTCGTCAGAAGTCTACCTCCATATTAGCGTGGAACGCGGCCTGCGCGTCACTCACGGTTGTCGAGTCGCGTCGCGTCGTCGGCGTCACGCACGACTGCGTATGCGTACACGAAAGAGTAAGAAAAGAAGTTCTACGCTCTACGTTGTGCAACTAGCGTTATTAGATGGACAGAAGGATTGAATTCCAGGATTGGCTAAAGTTGAAGCTTTGTGTGAGATAGACAGAATGTAGTCGGCGGAGAACCATGGGTGCAGTGGCGCAAATTGGGACATGGCTCCAGTGCAGCAAAGGGCTGTGGTAGTCAAAGCAGTAAGAGCCCTAATAGATAATAATGCACTAATGAATAATGATGATACTGAACTGAGAGATGAAGTCTGTTATGGTGTTGATTTGAGGTTCATGGCTTAATCATAATAAATTGATCAAAGTTAATCCTCTTTACTTATCTACGTTATGGCAGACGGGCAATAATCTATAAATGACGAATCCAATAATTCAATACGATCAAATAGTATACTTTAATTGTTTGTTGACATGAGAACATTGAGAATATACGTAAGTAAATTAATAATAGAAAAGACAATAGCTATTGATTCTCTGGTTTTTTTTTGCAAGTGTGATATCGTATATTTACTACATAGCGCGAAAACAAGTTTTATTCAACTACGATTACAGGTTTTGTTGGTATCAATCACCTAGATCTACTTGCTCTAGTTTAATAGAAATTGAATTAAAACCTGTTCATGCGCCAAAATATACAAGTACATATTTTTATTTTAGCCAATAACACTATTGTAAAGAATTCCAAACTACCTACAAAATAAATATTGTTCACGGTATATTTACCGTGGGCAGAGAAAATGGAAAGGGACCCAAACTCAGCCTATAAAACTTCAGAAAACCACCGTAATATTATGCTCATGCTTTAAAGCCACAGAGCGTAAACTCTTGGAACTGGATGAGCAACAAAAGGGAAATTAATGTTCTACTTATGTGAATCATTAATCAAGTATTACATGCTCACTTTCTTTTCGCAGCTACTGGTCGGGGAAATGAAGAAAATGCGTAACCTACATAAGATATGCATACATAATGTGAAGTTAGGTTTAATCAGGCAGGAATGTACGCTTGAGCTGATAACAACGCAAGTATATTAAGTACACTCTTCCAAAAACTTCCTTCAAGTAACACCAATATATTTAAATGAATATAAGATTCATGAGGCAAGGCAGAGCTCTACTCCTTATTGTAAACCAACAGGAAAAACAAAACTAAAAGTGTCAACAACAAACCAAAACGTAATAGAAGACAGCCTATTAGTCTAATCGTTGTAAGTAATATTTCAGACAACCATGGATATGATGGATGAAATTGAATCGTGCAACAAAAGATGCGGTAACCAAAAGGCAATCCATCAAAAGCCAACGCAAATTCCTTCACGACCAGAACCCAAACATTCTTAACTTAACACGCTAACTACATCAATAATTACAAGCACAAGAAAGTATAATTATACTTCGGTATGCGCGACAAACGACCGCAAAGGTCGCCCGTGACAGTTTCGAAGCAAACCGCTGTTTTTGCACGACACATCAATCATTGCAGGTTATATGCGTATTGCATATATGCAGTCAAGTTGGAGGTGATGATTATTATAAATATTCTGTAATATTATAAGAGGCCTTTAGAGGTACAGGACTTATAATTCGTTGATATTATATCAGTCAACCAAAAAACAACAAATATTCATCCGGAAGCTAGCCCGAAATTCCCAAACAAGATTCCGGCAGAAATATCTGTAATAAGGCCACCACAAATGTAATGCACGATTAGAAGCATTCCGAATCCGGCCTTTCAGGACAAACCTACTGATCATCAATTCGATCCACTTGCATCCGATCCTCAAATTCTTTTAAACACAAGTTTCAAAATACGGTTTAATTAACCCAGAGTAGCTAACGCAAATATGGAAACCTACATACAAAAGTATTTGATTGCAGGTTTAAAAAAGGAAGTGATAAGAAACCACTGCCAGAGATAAGAAATAATTCTAAATTACCGCAACTAGGCCAAATCAAGCACTGTTAGATAACATGAGCTGGCGGTATTCATCCGGAAATTATCCCGGAATTCCTGAACCAAATTCCTGGAGAAATATCGATTCTAAAGAGGTCACCGCAAATGCAACATATGACTAGAGCGATTCCGAATCCGGTCTGCCAGAAATAGGAACATTTTATGAATTGTGGATATGTACATCCGATCTTTTTAGTATGCTTAAAGACATGAGGCAACTACAGTTGAAGAATTTGGTGATGTAGATAGTGTGACGAAAGAAGGACCCCAATTGTTCCCTGAATTACAATCTCATTCAATACACAAGAGCATAAGTCTGATACTTTCAGCTCCATCATAAAACCCACCCCTTTTCTGTTGTTCACTAACTGTACGATATATCAAATCCATTCAGCTAGCCATTAGCTCCCTATTTTGAGATAATCATTTGAGAATAAACTTAAACTTAATTCTCGATACAGTCCATTCAGATATTATTTTCCTAGATTTCCAAGAGGAATTTAATCATCTTTGACCAACGCGTCCGTATAATTAAAACAGTGCTTTTGTCTACCCATTCGTTATTTTCATCATCATACTTATGGTAACTAATCGAAACACAAACCAACAATGCCTTTAATGCCCCAAATGACTTCATAAGCATGCGTTTGACAAGATGTATAAATACCATACATTTCGGTATGTGCGACAATCCGCAAAGGTCGTGACTGTTCGGGAACTTAACAGCTGATTATACACGACATATCAATCATAACGTAGAATAAAAGCGTACGTAGGTGTCACGTGCCCTTATTCGCCTTAAAGAGAAGCATTCTTTGTGGTTGTGTGGTTTTAGCTATGTTTGGAATGCTCTATTACTTCCCATATCGACAGAGGTGAGAAGAAAATGGTGGCAGAATTGAGATAGATGAGTTCTAGTTAGAATAACATCCATGTTGGGATGGCGGTAGACCTTCCTGAATGACGTAGTGATGAGACATGAAGTTCTGATTGGGGAAATTTATGGTCTTGAGAAGGATGTCGAGAGCAACACCAATAATGATGCAATAATCATAATACCTGCTGTAGGTCTAAATCATAAACTTATTTACTCTCCGGATGTGATGTGACTTATCTCAAAGCAAATCTATTAGATATTCCGAAATAATCTAACACTAAATTCAAAGCAGTTTAAACAGGCAACCTTAATCATGATATATTTATCAAACCAGCGCCTACACATTGGGTAAAATCACGCGCCCTTATTCACCATAAGTAGAATGAAATCGCCTACAATAAGTAAAGACAGTAACCGCAAAATATTTGCAAAGACCAAGAAGCTAACATTGTGAAGAATAATACATTAAAGGTAGAAGAATACAAAGTGATGCCGCTAAGAATGTTATACTGAATAATCAGAGTTCATATAAAACACAAGTAGTTTTAGAAGAAAGGAACCTACGATTCAAGCCATTATTGGACACAGATTGCATTGCAATCCGGATTCCTTGTCGACGCATTGATAAAAAGGCAATGCATCAACATTTTCCTGCTTCGAACTCTCAACAAAGGTGATTTCAATTCAGTATGCACATACAAGCATTATGGAATGCACTCAGGAGAAACCGATATAACTAAAAGACACGGTACCTTATCTGGATTACACAATATAGCTATTTTTAATGAAGTATTTACACAATACTTTACAGCTCATATAGTAGATACGAACTCATTATAAGGTGTACAAATAATACTGGACACTAATAAAGAAATACTACTAGAAGTTCCACTTAACAAAATATACAAAAACACGCTGACGTGGACTTTTAGGTAATTAAACATTTCGTTCTGCTACAGTTACAAAACGTTTATCTGTATCTATCTGTGATTACACGTACCTATGCGTGGGACACATGATCAATGACTACTTCTATGAAACATTTGTCCTTAACTGCCTATTTTATAGTAACACTCAACAATGTACACACGGTCTAATCAGTACTATCTTAACTAACTAAACATTTAACGCAATCGTTTACAATCTCATTGCCAAGTTGAACAATATTTTGACTATGAACGCCCAAATCGATGTTATCTCCGCGATATTTTATAAACAGCCTCTGGGTATACATAATTTATATTTCAGAGAGTATATTAATACAATTTGACTGCATTTAACCTTTAATTTAGTTTGTGGGCGTAGATTTATGGATTGAAAAGGGACCAGCTCCAGTTCTCCCACAATCGTTATAGCAGGTTTATGTCGTAAAATGTGAGATGTGTCACGTATTTCTTCAAGAGATTCTACAAAATCTATGACAACACAAGATATATGTCTTATGACAGTAGTGACACTGACAAGGTGACTTCTCAAGCACAGCATATAGCTTCCAGATGTGAGTATGAACAATACTTGATTTCGGATATTTAAGGCAATTAGGTATCATCATCATCAGCCTATAATGTTCCCACTGCTGGGACACGGCCTCCTCTCAAAGAGAGGGGATGTGTTATAATCCACCACGCGGGCCCAGTGCAGATTGGTAGATGTCACAGATGTCTTCGAATTTTTGGTTCTAGGACATGCATCCTCACGATGTTTTCCTTCACCGTTTTGAGAGCAGTGGAATTAAGTATCAACTGTATGAATTCTTACTTCCTATAAACTTATTTCCTCGTATTTTGAGTTAAAAACGACTGCTGTTAATTCGAAAACATGTGAGGGTTTGGACAATACGTCCTGTATTACAGAAGCTTGGGATTTAAAAGTTAAATTTTGCATTAAATCTGTTTTCAATTCCATGCTTCGTGTTCTATAGGCAATCGGATAAATGTAACGACTACATTTCAGAAAATTGGCTCTAATTCTTTACAATCTTTAACCCAACAAACACTAGCAATTCGGTATAAAATTGGTCAATTAGAAGGCAACCTACAATCACGTTTGAAGTCACAAGCACAAGTAAGTGAACGATAATGCTATCGTATCTCTGCTTAACAGGCAGAACAGATGCACCTCACGATAGTACCGCTTAAAATTTGACTCACACTATTGAGTAAAAAGCGCAAAAAATTTAGCCCTTTTGTTGGTTAGTGTAAGGCAAGATACACCTACTCGTATCTTTTTATTTAGGAAAGAGCTACGGAAAAAGTTTAAGAAGAAAATGCAGTTGGTTAGTAGCTGCTACCACCTATTACTTCCGTATCTATAAACTAAAGCTATCAAGGGCGAAAACAGACTATCATCAGTTTCTCAAAAGAAGACGACCTCGCTAAAGGGCCCAGAAACTATCCTAATTAGAGAATAAATGCCGCGCCGGTATTCAGTGAATATTACGAACACATTTCGCAACAAGTACGAAAACTTCATCAAAACGTATGGAAATGAGGACGCGTATCTAGCGACCTCATTCACCACGATTATGTTTTACGTCATAATTCCATAGGTTTCCGTGGTGCGATTGTTTTTCTACTCCAGTTACTACCTTTACATCATACTGTTGGTGCACATTTACAAACGAGATCATTGATGACCAGTTCTGCAGACATACAACTATTCTCTTGCAAGTAGGTATCCAATATCATAATCACTTTGTATGGTTTGTTGAAATGTAAATTAAGGGCGACTCCAAAAATACGATGAGTTATTGAAAGCATGTTGGTCACAAACACTCGAGAAGTACAAGCTCCCTCAAACCGGTGTGAGGTAACCAAAAGAAGACTCGAGTGAGACTTTAGATAGGACATTTGTCAACATATCCCGCGAGCCTTGATGCCTGCACGTTTCAGAAACTTATGGATGGTACTGACAATGCTGCTAAGTTCTAGGCAGACTTAATTGAGATACCCATCGACACACTTAATAAAAGGAAGGGCAACCTATTCGAAGCCCCATTAGTCTCATTACTACAAAGTACAGTTAGCTACAAATGCAATAAATAATTGTGGACTATATCTGTGCATGGTGGTGCCGTTACCCGCATTGTTCGTCTGTTTTCCCGGTTCGATTTCCATTTAATAGATATGAATCAAGTTAACTGCACTTAATATGTTTCCTAAAGGGCCCTTTTCATTATTATTCCTTTTGTTCTGGTTTGGTAGAAAAAACGTGCTTAGAGCTAAGCACGTGGACAATACTGTTATGACTGCGCAGAACAAAAAAAACTTGACAGATTTTAAAAATATCTGCTTCCGAATATCTGATATTGATCGATAACTCTTATCGATTACTGGTCAACCATTTGTTTTGGTATCTCAAATAATACAGGCCTCGTCTTATCTATCAAAGTATTGATAAAGCCTTCGTCCTTTTTCAAGGCCTTTTATCAATCTTTCTTTTGCTTCAGCTTGATTTGTTTGTTTGTTGGATCTTTATCAGGCAAAACGTATTTATTGTCATTCCATCAATTGTATTTTTAACCTACCTCCTATCGTTTTTACTTACGTTTATAAAAACATTTCTAAATCAATTTGATGAAGCCATGCGTGTTAAACAACGTCTTAATTATCCAATAAACATTGCCAAATACCCACGAAACCTTTCAAACTCATATCAGCCTTACGGATCATCGGATGTTCGGGCCGTTAGCTCTAGGAGCCTCCAGTAAAACCAATGTCAATTAACTTTCGCTAAACTGCACATATTCATACAAATCATTTATACAAATGCAAGAATTAACCTTCGCCATTACAGCAATACAATTCGAATTGAATTAGAATCGATATAACATCGTTACACACATTAAAATCAATAATTTGGTAATGATGGTTAAGTGCAGCACCAAATCGATTCAAAAACTATGTGTGTAAAAAAAAAGATCAAAATACTGGTCGTGATTGAATAGCGAAGGCTAATTAAGTGTTTTAATTAACTATATGCCTGTCAATACAGTTCACGATTGTATTAAACGTGGACCTTAAGACCAAAAGTATTGAATGAAAAGATATCTCATGTGCACGATTGAATTATTTGTAATCTAAGGATCAAAATGATCTAAAGGGTGTAAAAAGACTCTTAACAAAGCCGCTTCGCGCTCTCCCCGTCATCGCGATTTTTTTTTTGTGCTAAACCATACCTGGGAACGCAACTTTTTCGGAAGTTTTTTTTAAATACATTTTTTTTTACTTTAAACACTTTCACGACATTCAATGCATCTATCAGCACTATCCTAAGTTCACGATTGTAACGAACATGGTATCTAAGAAACAAAATAAAAACATAATATCTAAACAGCCAGTTAACAGTGTTCGTGAACTAAATGCATATTATTTTCTTGCGTGTATAACTGATAACAATTTAGTAGTTTGGAAGAAAACAATTAACAACAATGCATTTTATGACCACGAATTGGTATCATCGTGCAAAGTTAATAGAACATTGTTTTCATTAACAACATAAATAACACAGAGATGACAGCTGATACAAATATAATGGAAAAAAGAAGATATGCTTGGCTTAACTCAAATAGAGTGGTATATAGGCTGGAGAATGATGCTTGTTTAAAATGCCATAGCATGACATATAAAAAGGGGGAAAATATAATGACCACCAAATATAACTTTGGGACCACTTATATCTATCAGCTAAAATATCAATTGATCACCAAATTTAGTAAGTTGAGCACCAAATTTTTATGAAGTGGTTGATGACAAACTAGTTTTGCCTAGGCCGACTTGGGGCATCTACCACATATTTTTTTATAAATCATTCAGAAGTAGGAGCCCCGCTTTACCGGGTCTCCCTCGACTCGGATGCAAGAGCATAACAGTTCAATTTCTGGTGGTCATTGAAAAAAAATAAAATTTTTGGTTCTAATTTCACGATAAAATGGGGATTAATTTTGGTGATCATTTACAAATTTTGGCAATCAAAAGTGATTTTTTTGCTGCTACATTTTTCTAAATCTGGTGGTTCGTTAATTGTATGCCATAAACAAATACTCTCGTGCCAGTAACACGAAGAAAAGGATGATGAAGAATGTATGATAGACGAGGTCCCTTCACAATCATGAATAAAGGACCTGCAATTGATTGTGGACGCAAATAATCTTGAAAGGATACAAACAACATTCAATTCAACACGCTTGGCCGGGCCGCCATTCTCAGTTTCCAACGAAGCATTCATCATACATAAGTAACACAAATACAACCTGAATATGCACTATCCATATATCTCAAATACCTACATACATATTCATAACAGCCAATCCCTTAGGAGGACACAGAATGCAGATCAATACACTTAATACCACAACAGTCGCAAATAACTGCATTAGATACAGCAGAACAAATACGATAATAAAGCAAATAAAGGTGTCAGAACACGCTCACTTGCAGAAATTGCACACTTATTTATTGATACGAAAATTGGAATTGAGATAGCCATCAAACGATATGTAGTAATAAATCATAGGTAAGCGTAAAGCTAACAAGACAATAGCACGATAATCTAGGTCTATATTATAAAATACTACTACGTAACGGATTTTGTTGAGGTTTACACCAGCATTTAAAGAATCGATCCCGAAGATTTATGTGATGCTGATATAACATTAATATTAAACTTACTCGAAATAAAGAAAGATTTCTTATCGTTTTGGTCAAGTCATAAAAACCGTGCAAAGCAGAGGCGGTTTGATAGTAAGTAAATAAGGTAGTTTCCATACCTGCTCAATTTGTGTCGATCAACGAATTCTATAGGCAAGGGAAATATTAGACGTCAGTCTACAAACATTACATAAAAGGTTTTCCATGTAGTTTGTTCCCAAATCGAGTGTGAAATCATAGGGAAAATGCATACAGATGCGTCACATATACACAAATATTTTCACGGTATCAAAGAAATGGTGAACAAAAGGTAAAAACACTATTCACAAAATTTTACTAAACGGTATTAGTGTCATGTCTGTCAACCACCGTAAATCTGTTATTCCGTTGATCGAAATAACAACAGCCAGAACCCGACATGAGATAGACAACACATTGATTTCACTAGGCCATAATCACAATCTTCCTGCCTTGTATAGGTACTTAGAGTCGGTGCAACACCTTTTCTTCTTCCAGTCTGCCCTGTCAACGGTCACGCTTCTTTGATATCCTTTCTCCTAGGGTTTCAAAAAGCAAGAAGTTTTGATTTGCCAGCTCAACACTAGCAATTTTGTAATTCCTAGTGTTTAGAATTAGCATCCTGCAAGTGTAGCTCCACCTTTATTCCTGCCGCATTGCAGGCTTGCAGTACAATATGCTCATTAATTATTCACGCTTCGTTACAACCAATTTTAAGCCATTGACATTTATAGGCCAATGTCAATGCGATGCATTTTCCTTCCCCGAACATCTATAGAAATAGTTTCTACGCGTTTCATTGGAACCAATATACCACGTCCAACCTTGGGGCCAACCTTCGTATAGTTTAGTCATTAATGGCCAATTTTGACCAGTTAGTATTTTATTTATCGTTAGATTAGCCGGACGTAATCATTCATAAGTTTTATAACTAAAGGCTTGTAGCTTGGTTTAATTAGCGAATTATTGTAACAGTATTTATGTCAGTCAGGTGAGTAATTGATTTAAAAGTCGAATCGATTGACATTATTTTAAGTCTAATTTGCAATACTTACAATAACACACTTAAATGCACATTAAAAGAAGGTAAGCAGCCTCCAACGCATTCAAAAATCTTTAATTTCATTTCTGTCGTGTTCATGGAGGTTCTTGTCCAAGACGTTCCAAGACGTGATCTACGTCTTGGAACAGACGACAAATTTCAACTCTCTGACTATATGACCGACTCCTTGACAATTCAAAAGTGTCTGTGAGTGATTTGATTGAAATAAATGCCTTGAGTTGATGGAGTTCACTCTCCCCCCGAAAACCACCACTTCTGATGATACTACTTCTGATGATACTACTACAATATCACTACAATATCTCTTTAAAATTACTTTCTTTGCTATTTTATCACCACCACCACCACAAAAGCTATGAGTGTACTCACCACATTGATCTTACTCAGCACATGGTTTATCTGGTCCTTGCTGCACATTGTCGCTGTTTTTGTTGTCAACTCCTCAAAAACTATCACATCACACAACTCACACTAGATCTTCATCATGTCTATCGTTACCGTCACTAAAAAAGGTGATACGTTTACTTTACTTTGAGGTCAATGGACTTTGGAAAACCTTATTAAAACTGTACTTATTCCACTAAAAAAGAAAACTAAATCGCATTCAATAATACTGGTAAGTAACGTGGAAAGTTATTAGCATTACAACAGCTTAACAATTCTAATTTAAATACTAGGAAACCTCAAATACCATTCACTCCGAAAGCCATTTAACAAATCACAATATTCAATGCAACAGTCAGGAAAATAGATCTACAAAGGCTGTACCTCAAATTATCCGCAACATTAACTTAACAGACATGCTGCACTGGTCAACAAGGAATATTTTAAATGGCATTTTCACACATACTAGAACTCGAAGCCAGTACTGGCACGGGGCATTACGCTGATAACAATCTAATAAGTGAACCGATACGAATAATTAGTTGCTATAATGAAATTTACGAAACAAACGTTGCAAAATTTCGTAGTGCAGTTGATCAATCGAAATAATATCGAGTGTCAATTTGTGATCAGTTTTTCGGAACACGCAATGGCAATGAAGTGGAATGTTTAAAGCTATTAGAGAAATGCTTGTCAAAGAAATGATTGCGAATTATTCGGAAATAAAACTGTATGAAAATATTGAAATAATTTCTAGTTAGATACAGATACAGACACTGGTAAAGTAAATAATGAAATAAGTCAATTATAACACTTTACTACCCAAAGCGAGAATGCAATTAGCAAGTTTTGCAACATAGATGCGATGCAGAAACAGTATCTGAATATTATCAGTGATTTTTGAAAGTCGTTTGTCTGATTGTAGATGCAGTCCAGAAAATTGTAAATCATCTCATATCGAATAAAGATTAAATACTAGCATGCATTATACGTTCATCGTCGGCATTATAAGTCACAACGCTTACCCACGCCTATAACAATTAAATGCAAATTATAAAAAATACACCAGTGAAATCGCCATTTTAAAAGAACAATTTCACCGGATTCTTGCATATATTCTGAACCATTACTGTCATATAAGTTATATCATCGGCATAAATATTAATGAATCTCTACGACATTTTCAAATTAAAAACCTTTTTGTGTACAATTAAAAAAATAACATCGTTATAGAGACAGTATGGGAGGAGGGTAAACAACTAAAGATTAACGTCGTGAGGGGCACAGCTGGAGGTCAATAATCGATGAACCGGAAAAACAAATGAGGCTCGGCTGCCCAAATAACTTTTCTAAATATTTTATGACTGCTGTCTTAAATTTATTCAATAGCTTTAACACATATTGATTTAACAAAGACAAGAAGCCGTATAAATTACCGTCTGTCAATGTTGAACAATACATTTAAAGGGACAATTTATATGAACGGGAAAAGGTCAAAAGATTAATCGAATTGACCAGCTTTCAGGGTCTCTCCATGAAAGGGCAAGGCGACGAAGGCTTCGTAAACAAAAGGATGTCCGTGGACCTTGTCGTGTCAAACTGTTCGAGGAGCGAAACAATAGTGAAGCCTTCGCTAGAGATGTTTTGCAACAGCAGACCGGAACATTGCAGGAAGAATGCACTATACATCATTTGATAACTATCTTATACATTCAGAAGCAATCGCTCGAAAAACTGAACTGAGTAACAATGTACGTAGACTTTTAAACTTTGGGATTGACCTACTCATTCATGATAAGGTGAAATATATAAATAACAATATAAAACTACTTCCTCAAGAGAAATTAATGAACAAATGCAAAGTAATTAATATCAGAAGTTGCCAAGAAGTTCCAAATATTACGTATCCTCAGACACAGGTTCGACTTCGACTCGTTTGAATGCATCAACGTTAAAAAACAGGTCCCCAAATAAAGAGGCAATCATTTATTAAACGCAAAACGCATAATCGATGTTGCACAATTCCGAAATGAAATGTTTTTCGTTTTAATTCCTGATGTTACGTTGCTAACACAACCGGTCGGCCTGCCAGACGGTGGTCTTTTTTAACTTTTTGTAAACATTCCAAAGAAAACGAGAGTACGGGTAGAATAGTATTGTGAGGATTGATAAGCGACTGAGCAATTTCATGCCATTTGGGCTATGCATTAGAAAATCTAATAACGTTGATACAAGCTACGCTTTCTCGTAAAATTGTGGCGACGTCATTTGCTTTACGGCTATCTAGCAGGTTATTGACATGTTATTCATTTTATCATTTCTTTTAGCATTGGGATGTTTTTCAGTTGAGCTTAAGACTTTAGTAATTAAAACTAGTGAGGTGATGTTTTATTTAATGTAGGTCAACTCAAGAATAGATTACCTGGGAAACACATCGCATGAAAGTACTCGTATTTTTTAATTATACAGGCATTTTTGTACAGGCTGATAGTATTTCCAACGAATATTAAACAATATTGGTTGACGCAAAGAAAATTTTCTCACCTTTTTTATGGCGGTACCCAAATATCGGTTCTCTATTTATAGGTAACACGTAGTGCCCGCCCATTATGTGGGTGTGAATGCGTGCAAATACTACTTACGTTAAACGAATTTGGTTGTAGTTCACTTTCACTAAACTAATACATGTTACTGCACGCCTTGTAGGTGTTTAGTCAATCGAAGGTCTCAGTTTCGTTTTCGGGTCAAACGATTAATTTATTACATTTCTATAGCTACACAACTTTCTTTACTAAAAGTAAAACTCGCACATTTAAATTGCTAGTAAATTAAATAATTTAGTAGGATCGTAGCAAGTTGACAACTGAAATTGCTCATTATAGTCTGTCCTTAACAAACTGGCCTAATGTAAACATTGCGTCATTTCAGGTTAATTACCACTGCAACAGACAATTCGACCAATACTGATTATATTTGCAATAATTAACATGTTTAGTGTTCTAAATCAAACGCACTAGGCACTAGACTCCATTTATTAACGCTAATATTTATAACTGCACTAGTTTTATTTGGCATATAATTAACGAACCGTCAGATTTAGCAAAAAGTAACGGCAAAAAAAACAATTTTGGTTGCCAAAATGTGTAAATGATCATCAAAATTAATCCCCATTTTATTGTGATATTAGAACCAAAAATGTATGTTTATAGTTAATGACCACCAGAAATTGAACTGTTATGCTCTTGCATCCGAGTCGAGGGATACCCAGTCGACGGAGCCCCGCTGGGCTGGGCTCCTACTTCTGAATGGTTTATAAAAAAATAACCCGTGTCGGGGTGCCCCAAGTCGACCTAGGCACAACTAGTTTGTCATCAACCACCTCATAAAAATTTGGTGCTCAATTTACTAAAGGTGATCAATTGATATTTTAGGAGATAGATGTCAGTGGTCACAAAGTTATTTTTGGTGGTCATTATATTTTCGCCCGTTTTATTTACTTATGTAACCGGGAATGAATAACAAGGGTATGACAAGATTATTAGATGATGAATTTTAAGTTACGTTACATGAAACTTAATTAAGTATCTTGATCCTTATCGACATAGTAATAAAAATCGATCAAATTAATGATCCGTCAAAGATTTATATGCCACGCTTATTACATTTCATAAATAGACGGATTTAACCAAAATGTCTACTTATTCTGTAATATTTTGTGCGTTGGATGAAATTGGATTTTGTCACACTCTTTGTCAAAAGCCAGTGATCATTATTTTTAAGTTATCGATAATTGGAATCCACGAAGTTGCCGCATGACGAAAATAACCACAGGCATGTCCAAATTGGATACCAACACTGGTTACACTGAGTTTTCATGAAACAATTGCGCCATTTTTAAGTCGGCTTCAAATTATTTTGATTACTACAAAACCGCTAGAATATGAATTTAATTTAATGGCTCTTATCACTCTGTAATATTTGTATATTGTTAACAGAATGAAATATTTGGTGAAGTATGAAAACGAGTACGTACCTATCTGCAAAAGAAATGCTCTGTTAATCCGGAAGACTGCACACAAAAATAAACCAGCACCTTTATTTCATGGGCAAAGGAAGAAATTACAAAACGCAAACAGCTAGAATTCTAACATAAAAAAAACAACTAGGTACTAGAACAAATAATCTACATCAAGAATTTTATAGTTCCCTTTGTCGAGGTCGACATCTTCAAATTAAACAAGTCCCTTTAAATAAAGAGAAAAAAACAAGAATATAAATCAGTTCGTTAAAAAGAATACAAGCAGTTCCGTCTAACGTCACCTCACGATGAACAAAATATCTATTCTATTCCTAGATATCAAGAATCTAGTGACAATAGCTATAAATTAAACAATACTTGGAACTTTTCCTTTATCAGACACAATGGTCTTTGAAATAATGGCTAACCAAAATAAAAATAAAAGACGATTGAATTACGTCATTTAAAAAACAACCAAACTGAAATTAGCTATGAAAAAGAAATTACAATATACAAGAGAGAAGTAAACATAACCACAAACAAAATGTAACGTCCCACGCTTCGTAATGCTGATAATTTTACATGTCACTGATAAAAGATAACTTCGAACGAGATACTACAACATGACTCAATATTATACATTCGAGAGAGAGATTTCGCAATGAGACGTCAGAAAAAGGGCTATCATCATCATTTGCGAAGCCTTTTCCTAACTATGTTCGGGTCGGCTTCCAGTCTAACCGGATGCAGCTCACGTGAAGTCTAAAAAGGTCCAATAGAACTAAAAGTAAGCTTATAAATAGACACCTAATTAATTTAACTGAAGAGTGTGAAGACACAACACAACATCACGCCTGTAACCCATAGTTTTAGTGAGTGTTTAGTACACCCACATTTCGCCAGTTATTGTAATAGAACGGACCGATTAGCATCGAGTGGGCACAAATCCAGACTCTGGGCTACTAAAATCGAACCCAGGACCTAACGTTCAGCAGCAGCGGTTGCGACCACAAGACCATCAAGGCAGTTTAAGTGAAGAGTCGTGTAAAATTACCCCGCTTGCATGCGTCGCTGCACAGAATGTCGCAAGCGCATGCCTTCGGCAAAAGGTTGGGGTGAATGCGGGCTATTTCAATTGTACTATGAGTCTATGACTATTACAGTAACATAGATGGCATGTCTGGTATTTTTCGGCGAAACCGTATCGGTATCAAGGTTTTAGTGTTGCAATCGAATTTTGAAACTCATTTATAGTAAAGTACCCACATAGTCCTAGCTTTTTTACAGTTATGTGTTCCGGATTTTTTTAAATAAAGAAGGTAGGTCGAGTCTAATGCGGGCAGTTTTTTTCACAGCCTGTATGCACTAAATTAACACTAAGTGAACACGTTCTAATACTTCCTATTTCATTAATAAAGCAAACAAGGAATTTTAAAAATCACAAAGAAAAAAATGCTTTGCCTAAGGAAAACAAAGACAAGACTAATTGGTACTAATCGATGGAACACACGACTAATATTTATCATAACAATCATGAGAATAGTCTTCCCCGAACGAATATTTGCATATGCAAATGAGGGTATTTGCGAATTCTAACTGTTTCTAAATGTAACATGTTAATGGTAATAATTTTAACAAGATTGTATTGGCAAAACGATGTTGGAATGGATCAAATATTTTTTTTCTGCACGTCTTTTATTATAAAACATAATATTTCCCCAAGGAGATGCAAAAGTTAAGTTTTTGCACGAAATAATAATATTGGAATTTTCAAGTAATTAAAGTTCATTGACCTACTGTAAAAAATGCAGTCGGCATGAAACAAAACCACTTTGAAATTATATCGCTCTTTGCTAATTTATTTTTCCCAAAGGCATAAAACTTCTGATGTCGTACCAGAAAACTTATAAAATATTTAATAAGACCAGCGAAATATTCCATCAAGGCAGTTATTGTTTCAGCAACGGAATTGTGCGAAAATCAAAAACAACTTTACCATACAACAAAAAAAGGTTAAACCATGTCCAAAGGGCCTCAAAAGAAAATAACTCGCGCACAAAAAAACCACAGAAAGCACTGTCCACCAATAATTAAAAAAAAATCAAAACATTCGGCGCCTAAATTCGTCAATTCAAATAAAGAACAGAATAGATCGTTTAGGCGCGATTGGCGGCATCTCGCGGTCGCGACGACCGACGTGTTGCGGTTGGTGCACGCGGCAGGTGACTGCGCGCACGCACCCGCGATCGACCGCCGCGGATCGAAATCGCAGCCGCTGAACCGAAGTAGGTAGCGATGTCACGGCACGTCAGAGAAAATAGTTGTAGAAAACAACTATCATTACTTACCGTGCCGTACTCGTCTTCAATTGTTGATCGTCTATTTTTATTTGCGGATGCCGCTTGAATGCAGAAGTTGGGAAGTACTCACCTGGAACAAAAAGAGAAAAAAAAACGGTCACATTGTAAGCCTAGGTGCTGTTACGCATGTCAATTCTCTCTCAACATTACAAATGCAATTAATAATGAGATATTACGAGTATACTTTGCAGTATCGTCTAATAATTCACTTGACAAAAAACCTTTTTTTTACATGTGAAAATCTTCAAGGTGTCTGTCATACTGATACTGACTAAAACCACACATCACTTCTGGCTGGAATGCGGGGACACAAATTGTATTCTCATTCAATGACGACGCGGGTGAAGCCGCAGGCAAAAGCTAGTTCATATTAAATTGTCTTGTTTTTCAGATGTTTAGGAAAAGATGACCTAATTCAATAGAATAATTCGCTAACTATATTTTTCGCCAAAATTATAAACATAATGATGATTGATGATGATATAACGCTAAGAAAAACATCAATTCTCTTAGATACTGTCACCTTTCTAAATAACGTGTTTTACCAAACAAAGGAGATGAAGAGACGAAGAGAGACTTTCAATCAAGATAAAGTACGATATCATTAGAACATATGATGTGATAACCATCATGGCATACTACATATAATAAGAGCCACGGAGACAAAATTACAGATGTGAATGATCTAACTGAAAGACTAGCGTAATGTAGATTTACAGTAATAATAGGTAAATCTCTGCCTTATCCTTTTGGGGTTATGTTATGTAGTTATGTGATTATGAAGTTTCAGCTTTGGAAGACAATTAAAACAATAATTTATGTTAGTAGTAATTTAAACAATATAACACCCATCTTTTTTGGTCGGGGGTTAAAAACACATAATTTATGATACAATAAAAAGAAGTTTATTGAAAGCAAGGGCTACAGATTTTAGGTAATTAAAATTGTTTTTGTTATTTAGTTAAGTTAATAAGAAATTAACGTATTGTTTACCGTAATTACAGACACAATTAAAGAGCCATTGTCTGCGTTCCGAAAACGGTACGCACGGGCTTGAAGCGAGGAAGATTATTGGGTATAACTTTAACACAAATGACACACAAAAATGTCAAAGAATAGTTAGATCATCTAAAGGTAGAAAAGATTTTATCCTTTTTTTTTTTTTTTTTTCGGATGGGAAATCATCAAATGACTTCTCCCGCTCTGGGCGGAGCAGGAGGGAGTGTCAGACTTTTACTGACTAAAACCCATCCATGTTCCTTCATCGCCCTTTGTGTTCCGGGGCCACGGTATCTCTTTCGAATAGTCCGGCAACCCCGGCAGGAAAGATTTTATCCTTGATGGTAAATTCTACCCTGGCCCTGAATTTCCTAAGGCTCTAAGTCATTAAAAGCCACTCAAACTTAGTACGTGGAATAATTTAATATTCCTATGAGATTACTTACTCGAGGCAAATGATGGATGAATCATGAGAAATTTGTCACACCAAGAGATTTCAATTATAATAACGTAGGAGTTCTATAAAAAGTAATCAAAGGAATCATTAATCAAAAGGGTTGGACAACATAATTTCTTCAACAATCCATTCTTACATTGACTTTCTCAAAGTCACTTAGAATTTTGATTCGTTCAACGAACCATTTCAGATTCTTGTAAACTTCTTTCAATTGTTATATTTTTTACGTTTTCTTACAATGCGAGAGCGTTATCGTCTGCTCCAGAGGTATCAAAATCGATTTTGTCTGGTGTCGTAAATCATCACTTCACTATCACTACATAGTATAAAACAAAGTCACTTCTCGCTGTCTGTCTGTCCCTATGTATGCTTAGATCTTTAAAACTACGCAACGGATTTTGATGCAGGTTTTTAATAGATAGAGTGATTCAAGAGGAAGGTTTATAAGTATATAACATGCATAATATAGTAGAGAAACACTGATAATTTTAGAGGTTTCTAATGTGATGCCGTAAATAAGCACATTTTTTTGCGCTTACTTTGCAAACGCTGGCTAAACCCTACGAGATAGATATTCTAATGTACTACATTATTGTACACCATAAAAAGGTCTTCAAAAATGTCCGGGATGGTATATGTCTATCTCTTAGGGATAACCCACAATAACCATTTTTTATCCTTTACTTTTTACGAGAAATAATGGCTTATTTACGAAGCGATTTTAAGCAATACAGCATTAATCCTTATCCAATTCAGTATCTTAAATAAATTGTACATTTAATATAGATCAATATGGCCCTACAGTATATCATAATTTAGAAGATATCACAGAATAAAAATTACGCGCGACTGATATATCATTCTCAGCGAAACAAATGGGGTCGCATTGTAACAGTTGGTCACTTTAACCATTTTCATCTTAAAGTAATGCATTATTTTAGAAGCTTATTTATGGTGTATGGTGTAAATCTAAATAGATTTTCTCCAATATATATTTTAGAACGTATTTACCCTAATCAATTTAAATGAATATCTTAGGAGTTATCGCAACTGCCCGGCAGTTGCGATAACTCCTAAGATATTAGATTATCGCGGGACTGTCTAAACAGGGTACCGGGGCCCTGGAACGCAAAGGGCAACCGAAAGAACATGGTGTCTTAGTCAGTGTGTTTAGTCAGTAAGTCTGACAGTCCCTTCCGCTCCACCCAGGGCTGGGGAGGACTCATTTAATGATTTTACCACCAAAAAATAATGGAATAATAATAATAAAATAATAATAATAAAATATTTTTACTGACACAAAGAAAAAAGTTATACATTTCCATTTGAAACCCTGACTCCTGTGCTAGGTGAGACCTGTGTTACAGGAGTCAGTGTCTTCACTCGTTTTTGGTACTAATGTTCACATCATTTAGCATCAGAAATAAAAAAAACCATTACCTACAAATAATGCATGCGTGCTCTTGTGTGGTGAGTGTGTGTGTGTGTGTGTGTTTGATGTGTGGTGTGAGTGATCGTGATTGGTGGCTGGACTTGGGTTTATTAGTCATCGCGAGTATTGTTCTTTAATTAAGTTTTCCGTCTGTTGGTAATCCAGTGTTTGAAGCCAAGTATTCAGTTTTATCTTTTTTTTTTTTTTTTTTAGTGGGTTGAAGTTGAGGATGATGTTTATTTTTATTAAAATAAAATAAAGGCACCGGCATTACAAAATAATTTTACGTAGAAACCAACTTTTTATCAGAACTTTTATGTCCTAGCATCTCGTTACCCGCATTGCGCAGACACTAGAATTGTATCAGCAATTCAGCAGATTCAATTCCTGTGGGATATACTCGTATAAGAACACATTTAGCTAAGTGGTTTACCTTTTCAAGTCATAATAATCTAGCTAAAAGCTAATAAAGTACAGGTTCTACATCCTATCCTAGAACTTTTTTCCCACAACACATCGGTTACATTAGCATAACAATTTCCGCAGCACTTTTACTTTTTTCTTCATTCTCGTCTACATTTGCTGCCTTGATTAGGCTAACCTTTTCGTTTGCATCAAAACGTAACATGATACCTATACCAAATTGGTTACCTCGAAGAGAAACTTCCGCCAGTTCATTAAAAAGGAAATTATCAGGTGTGAGGGTTATTTATGGCTGTAAGAATAATAAAAACAATGTATAGTACAAATTGGCGGATGTGGGCCAGTCTCGACTCACTGATTGATTGGTTCAGCCGACTACTCTGACAAGACACTTGATCTGTGCGTTATCTATCGCGTTAGATGCAAGTTTAGAGTCATGAGAGGGTATAGTAACTAAGGAAAATTTAAGGAACAAGGTTCTTAAAAAGACTTGTCCGATTTAGCACTGTTTACCAAGTTTAGTGCAAGTTTGGATCAGTATTTTATATAAAATTAATAATCTGCCAATGGAAACTTAGTTGTAGGTATTGAAACGGGGCATTGAGGATACATAAAAGGAGCTGTTTCTTAAAGATGTCTGGCGTTGTTTGGTTTCTATTACTTTATCTTCATCATTTCTTACCAGTCCATTTTTCATTTATTCTATTCCAAATAATTTCTATCACAAACATAAAACTCGTCAGCTCCTAACTTAATCCAAGTCGCTATGTGAACCAACTGTGACCTTCCACGCCCCATACTCAAAGATTGCGTTTCTCACAAATCAATGGCTACTGAGATTTATTTCCTGTTACACCCCATACTTCTCTCATTAAAATGTTACAAGTTAGTTATTACTTAACGAGTTATTTGTCATGTAAGCTCAGCGTTGACCAACAAATGCTTTTAGTGTTGACCTAAATAGTCCTCTATAGTTCATTTATTATTTGTTTAATTTCATGATTATTGTTAAACGCATGTTAAATGCCACGGAATTTCCAGAGTCATTTAGTTCAAGACCATGTTGCACCTTAATTTTTAGAAGGTTACTTTTAGTTTCGTTTACAACGTGATTAATGGGTAAGAATAGCCATTGAAGCAATGAGACATCACGGTCTGTGACTTAAGTAAATGAAACTGAAACTGTGGAAGCATAATTTATTCCGAAACATTCGTTTTGACACACCTTTTTGTAGGACATACTATATCATAATGCTAAAATAACGCATAGGATACGTCTTTTCATCTCAGTATTACGAATAATACGATCCCGTGGAACAATTACCGAACTCAACGCGGGCGAAGCCGCGGGCATAAAATAGTACCTAGATAAAGACCACAAGTTGCCACACCACGGCACAGATACACAGGCGCCCAGACGCTCCTATCTATCTTACTTACACCCGACCAGATAACAATACGTATTGTACGGTAGCTACCATAGCTTGTATAAAAAGACCTGTTTCCGTCTAGCCTGGGTAACTCCGCACAGTCCGTGTTTCACAACGAAACCGCGAAATTATGGGCTTTTCTGTCGATGTGTGTTGTAGTTCCTGCTTCCACGCTATGATTTGTGTTCTGTTGCAGTATTTAGGATAGTGATTTATGTGTGGATTGTTGTATTCAGCTTTCATAAAGGCTTTGCTTCAAAGCTTAGTTTCTTCATCATAGTCGGAATCTTTGTTTGGACCTTTCATTTTGGGAATATTGTCAAAAATCCCGTTATCCAGTACGGAAAATCCGGGAACAGACCATTCAAATACAATGTCTGAACCTTAGCCAAAACCAGACAATATTTTCACAAACGTTCGTTAACTTTTTTTTTATTAGCCTCTGCTGTCCCACTGCTGGGCAAATGCCTCCTCGAACCAACAGGAGGAGGAGGAGGCACGATAACTAAACTTTTTTTTCTTGTACTTTAGTCATAGTAGTCATTTGAATATACGAAGATAGCACGCTTGTCTTCAAGGCAAGTGTGCTCCACCCTAGGCCGCATAATCGCTTCACATCAGACGACTTGCGGCCAAAGGAAAGCTAATTTCGTGTAAAAAAACAATTGATACTTACCTATGAAATCACTTCACTCTGCACATCATTAAGTCCTGTTTAGGGTATAAGTGTCGAACAACCGGCCCCCCCAGCTATTGGTGAAGCGAAGTGAAGCTACGAAGAGTCCGCTTTGTACAAAAGTTCCTATTCGCACAAAGCGCAATCTAGGCCCACTATTACGCACTACACCAGTTCGCTTTCCGATGCAGTGCAGGCTACGTCCGGTTAGTGAATGACGTCACTGCTATTCTATGCACCACTTACCTAAATCATTATTGACGTATTTATAACAGTTACAGCATCCTTACTTCCGTGTTACGGAGGCGTGCATCTAATTGTTTGTTATGATTGGCAGTTTTGTTTGAGTATGTTGGTCTCTTTTTGATGCAAAAAATAAGTTTTTGAGAAAATAAGTTGTTTAGGTAGGTACACTTACTGCTATGACATAAAGGCACTCGCAATGTCTATTTGATACTCCTGTGCGGGTGTCTGTAACATACCAATTTTAATGAACATGAAAAATCAAAATAACAATAGTATTTTTTAAGTTATTATCTTCTAAAGTTCGTCGGAACCACGAGTTCATTTGAAGATAGTTGTTCTGTTTCGTCCCACAACAAAAGTCCGTAATCCAAATGAGCCCAAAATAGTTTGATAATGGTCTAGTCCAGAATCCAAGACATCAATCTGTACTATTTTAAGCTCTATTAACGACATCAAAAGTAACTCCATCAAATTCCCAACTTCGAATGTTTGGACGAACGCCAGACTTCCTAATTCCTTAGTCGAAAGTAAAACGTTATCTACATGGTTCGGACTACCGATTCGATCACGATTATCGATTTACTTTCACTTCAGGTATCTCTCGATCTACATCAAACACCTAATCGAATGCTTCAATCAACATCTTGTATAGATAATGCACTTATCTGAATCGGTTCGGAAGTTAAATGTCTATTTCTATCAGGCGTTTGAAAAGCATTGTAAAGAACTTGAATGGTTCTTTTTTTCACCGGGCTCTTGATTTCTTGAGTCGACCGAGTATCTATCCAGAAATGGAATATTACACACATAAAAAAACATCACGCCTGTAATCTCCGAAGGCTTGGGTAGGGGTGTACCTAATAGTAAAATAGGTACACCCACATTAAGCCAGTTTTAAGTCCCATGTAATATGGGGAGGGAGCTTACTGCCATGATCCGAGTACAAATCCAGACTCCATCCCATCCATCCATCCAGGCTGCTACTGAGTAATTTCTGATGGAAAAACCCAATACCAATTTTGCCCGAGAATCGAAGGATAGGTCTCTACCAAGCAACACCACAACACCCTGACCTCCATCTTCCGCGGCCGTTCTGTTCCAGCCACCATTTAAATTCGTCGGTCTATGTAGCTTGGGGTTTCTCGCGTAGACAGATCAACATATTATGAAATCTGTCATTTTGTCGATTCTTCCGTCAACAAAACCCGTTTCTACGGTGGTCATGCTACGCGTGCAGGAGTCATTTGCTCCATAGGCCATCCATCCGTCGACAAACGACCGGTCGCCTCTTTAGGTTGCTTATTGTGCAAGCAATGTCGGTAACTCCAGTTCCTTGCCAAATATGTTTTACCTAGCATATACTCCATCAAACAGCCTACCACTTTCTCGTTGGTACCTCCTTCAGAAACTCATAAACATGGCCCCTATCGATTATGGAATCAATATGATGTTCACACATCACTGTCCATAGCCCAGATACCCCATAAGGTGTGTCCGAGATTTCGACACACCGTCGGCATCATTATAATGATAATATTCTTCATATAAATAATATTTTATAGCTATCACTGGATGTGACGACAGAAAATTAAAAACATTAGGCTTGACTGTAAAGAAAGATACAGAAAATATGACTTCTGGTTTGGAATTTAGATTCGAAATCAAATTAACTTTTATGAAATCATCAGGAACTAACAATAGTTCTTCTAAAAGTATTATTGTCACGTTCGAATGACTAAAATTGAGGTGAAGCAATCCAAAAACCGAATTAAAGTTTACAAAGAGGAATAGAATTGAATGAACTCCTCCGTGAAAAATTCATAGTTAGTTCAATAGTACGTAATTTAAATATCAATAACTTTGCAAACTTTCACTGAAGTGTTCCATAAGAGACCACTCTTATTAAAAATGGTTTTACAAGTCACTTCCAGAATGACCTTACATCGGTGTATCATCAAGCGATGTTGCTGCACTAATGTGGATGCAACGCTGCGTGAAACCCATGGGTGGCGCTGTTAACCCAATTTCAACTTATATGGCACACAATAGGGACGCGTTTCGCATCGCACACTACTCCAACCAAGGATATGGTGGAAAATCATTGTAAGCTCACGGAAAGGGAAACTTCACAGAGATTGCTGTTATATGAGCGTGAATTTGTTACTAAATGGTTGAAGAAGTCAAGGAAACGTAGAAAATGTTCTAGAAAATACAGGAATGTTTTTCATTTGAAGTCCACAGCACTGCTGGTTTAAAAGTATAGGACTGAGTATCTGTGAGACTAGGCTTTCCTACTTCATGAGGAAGGTCAGGACGTTAGCGTTGGTGATAAATTCCAAATTGCTTTCCGAAGTAACTGATTTCTTCATTCTACATACTTCTTATATCTTCATGCTACGGAGGAAGCGGTTTAAATACAGCAAATAGTAACTTTCAATTCTGCAATACATTACCCGACTGCGCGACAGCAAAGACAGGATTATGTTTTTCACGCGTGTGGCTGGATAGATTTTATTACATATATTTTCGCTTAGATCGTGAGATGGTCAAAGAGTAAGTTTTGTTTTATACGAGTATAATCAAAGCGCCAACCATGGAATACCCGCAATAGAGGTAGAGACCAAAAAAAAATCACCATTGGTAAAATGTTCTACCTACCATGAAACACGCGACATAAATTCGCTTCGCGTCCGCCATATTGTAATGGCGACCGAATCCTAATTGGCACATCGAGGTAAACTCACGAACACCATCAAAGGTTCCCCATTGTCAAAGTATATTAGAGGTATCGAATATCAAGAGTATCGAGTTTTTGCTTTATTTAAGAAATGATAATGTGAAACGTGATGAAATGGGAAAAAATATGTCCACTCATTTTAAATGATGACAAATAAGAAAATTCGTATTGAAGTGAGAACATTTTTATTATAAGTATATTCTTAAATTGTTATCGAAATCAAAATTGCTTTTGCAGTAAAAACAAACTAAATTATTTTTTTCCTCTCAAATAGCTGTGGTTCTTTATCAAATCAGAACAATTTGAAAGTATTATAGTTGTCAAAATTAAATAATCAATTTATGTAATTCACTATCGAAAGTTGCATAAAATGGATTTTTGTGTCAAATCTTTATGAAACACATTAACGGCCAACGGCCGTCTGTGATCAGTTGATAACATGTAGAGACGTTGTGATGCTAGACATATTTGTTTGTGGTCATGAGCAGGCGCCAAGTAATTACTATGAGAAATAAGTAACAGTAATCCACTGAGTCTATCTGTTTATTTGGATTAAGGAATTTTGTATGGTTCATAATTTCAGGAAAAGTTTAGAAAGAAAATTCTGGAAATTCTCGTCAGGAAAAACTAGAGACAGACAGCCTAAAATAGAAGCAACCACTTTCGACGCGTTTCGGATTTCCACAGCATAAACATGCATAGTATTTTTTTACTTTTACGCTGTAGCAGGCACAGGTAAAATATCCAGCCATCTATGACGCAAATGAAAACCTTAAATCTGATTCCTGCATAGCGCTATTAGAGAAATCTATGGATAAACATTTGCTCAATCATCAACTGTAGAGCAGTAACCCACGAGACACAACACCCGTCTGGTTAGAGGATCCTCCCTTTTTAATTAAGGATGAGAAACCATACACCCTCATCCTCATACCCCTAAACTGTCATCGTTATCGCTGATCGGATGTGACTTTGTATTGGTCCTCCGGTCAATCTTAACATTGAGATAATACTTCTACGGTTGCTTTACTGGTTCCAAGTTATTTGGTTGGTTCAAAAAGCTTATATCTAAAGGTAACCGTCAACCTGTCCGCATTGGAAGCAGGGCATCAAATGGATCGTAGTATTCTTTGTATAGAAAGTCACTGATCCGTACCGTACGGATCGCTCGAATCTGTTCCATAATACTACGATCCGTTTGATGCGATGCGTCCGATGCGAAGAGGTGGACACTTACATTAAATCTCCCTTTTCAGTAGTCAAAACACAATTCACTTTTGTCACATAAAATATTTTATCCTATACCACAATAAATTCCTGTTTTCTTTGGAATCGCTCTTCCCTCCATTCATCAATAATTTATAGATATATCCAGATAGAGATATGAATTTCTTAACACCCCATAAGTTATAATAGTAGGCCATTCAAATAAACTGATTATAATATTTATAATTTTAATATTATGGTCATAAATTATAATAATAATAAGTCATAACTGTCGGAACATTCTAGTGTCGCCTACGCACTTCCACGCCTCGAATCTGATATGTATCAAAACAACATACCTACTTACTTGTACATGAACAAATCTCACGTCTTAAACTCGTTGCTACATGTACCATCTAGCATCGTGTTTTCAGAATGTTTCGGAAATGAGAATCAATGATATTGTTGCATTTATACAATTTTTTGGTTCACTAAGTATATAATAAAGACGGGTGAAGTACTGTTCTCCTAGATAGGCTAAAATTTAGCCTGTGTTAAGGAGCCGGTCCCCTGAATTAGCGGATTATTATATAAAAATTGTTTGTTTAAAATTTAGGGTTGAAACAACATCTGGACAGGATCAGTAGTTACTGTACAAGAGTTATCCAACATAAATAATTAACTTTCATTTCATCCACATAAGTAAATAACAATTTACAGCAACAATAATAAAAGACAATAAATTCAACCAAAATTAAAAACAAAATCAAAATTACAATCAAAATTAAAAAGAAAATCAAAATTAAAATTAAAAACAAAATCTTATTAGAATAAAAAAAAAATTAAAAAAAAATTAAAATAATATGAAAATCAAATTATATTTTATTATTATTGATACAAGACATACTTATCTAGAGTGTATGGGTATGTGTGTGTGCATCAGTGTGGGTGCATTGTGTTAAGTGTGATGTGTGTATGTGAGTGTGTGCGTGTGTATATTGTAAAAGCTAAGAAATATTTTTTTTGTAATACAAGTTTATGTAGGTAAAACAAAGCGTAATAGTATCTCACAAGGTGGCTATGGAAAACCCGGTACTCCTCAAATTCAGAACGACTAATCCTGCAACGGAATTTTATAAAACAAAAATTAAACGACAAAATTTCCTCAAACATTCTCCACCAAAGAATTTAAATCGTCTCATCATGTTCCAAATCTTTATAAATCCAGCCTTCAAAGACCCTAACCGACTCCAAATCTCACGAGCCAGTAATATCAATCTCTCCGTTACTTCCTAGTCCTATTTTAATATCCCAAGTTATAAATACGAAGACAGCTGCCGCAACGCCGCCCATGGTGAAAACAAGACACCATGACGGGATAATGGCCGTGACGACTGATTCCAATGCGCTCTGCTCGATGGATATAACAGACACCTTAAAGAGAGCGGCGATGAGAAGCCCCGAATGGCAGGATTGATGGGCAAATAGGAAGTAGGGCATAAATATGGAATGGATAGGATGTTTGCACTTATGAATGTTGTTTTATGGGCTAATAGCCACTGTGTCAGATTCATAAAAATGTAGGTTTGACAGCCCGCTTTCTGGGACGTCAGCGTGTGTGAATCTGAGACACGAATAAATTGTTGATTGCATTTGAAGATTAAATTATACTGTAAAGTTATAATTACTGAGACTTTCATTTATAAAACATGGTGGCAGCGCAAAAATGGAAGAAACTTCAATAATGAACGTAATTCAGCAACAAACTATGCTCTTGAAGTCTATGCAGGAGGAGATCACAAGACTATCTCAGAAGTCACTCCCTCAAAACATAAATGTGCCCTGGCCAGCACCTATAAACACAGATGCGGACCCACAAGACGCATTCAAATCATTCTTATCTGCATGGAACAATTACTGTTCCGCAACTCAAATGAATGAATGGTCGGCGGAACAGGAACCGAGAAAGGTGAGCGTCTTGTTCAGCGCCATAGGCGTCGAAGCACTAAAAAAATATGGGAATTTCGGTCTTACGGACACAGAAAAAGCTTCTAAAACATGCAAGGAGATATTACAGATTATATCTACCAAAATGCTCCCCAAGAAAAACATAATCTACAACAGATACATCTTTTTAAGTAGAATGCAACAAAAATACGAAATATTTGATGTTTTCTATGCAGACCTGACAAGGCTCATTGAAGACTGTGAATATGCTATGTTCAAAGATGAAATGTTACGAGACAAAATTGTCTTAGGAATAATGGACATGAAAACAAAGAAAGAGTTGTTAAAAAAAGATAACTTGACTTTATCAGATGCAGTCAATTTGTGTCGCGCCGCAGAGGCCACTGAAAGACATATGAAGGATTTATCAGGTTCAACAACATCATAAATAAAGAAAATAGCGGACAATGATATCAATAAAAAGAGAAAATGCAAGTTTTGTGCAAATTATCATGTGTTCAAGAAAGAAATATGTCCAGCCTGGGGCAAAGAATGTGAAAACTGTAAGGGTAAAAATCATTTAGAGAAAGTATGTAAGAAAAAGAAACAAGTAAAGGTGGTGAGAGAAGAACAAAATAACAGCATTGTCTCGGAATCGGACACTGAATATGTTATCAACAAGATTGTAAACAACAAGAATAAGAACTTAGCAGAATGCACACTAGAATACTTTGCTAAAAACAAATGGAAAACCACAAAATGTTTACTTGATACAGCAGCTGATGAGTGTCTTATTGGTCTTCAAAATGTTAAGGAGATGTTTGGTGAAAGTTATGTACAAGAAAAAATCCAACCTTCAAAGAAAACTCTGTTTGGTTTTGGAGGAAATCATATTATAGTACATGGAGAAATAGATTTAACTTTAAGAACCAATATTTCAGGTCATAAAATTAATCACACTGTCAAATTTCAAATAGTACACAACAAACACATTCCACTCTTATCATGCCAAGCTTGTACAAATATGGGTCTTGTGAAGTTCTGCAAGGAAGTGCGATGCAATTATACACAGGACACCCAAAAAATTATGAATAAATATAGTTCAGTTTTTGAAGGCAGAGGAAGTTTTTCAGGTCAAGTTGATCTTGACATTGATGAGACGGTTTCACCAGTCATCCAAAAAGCTCGTCGTGTCCCAATAGCTCTACGACCAATGCTGAAAGAAGAATTAAAGAGGTTAGAAGAAGAAGGGATAATCACCAAAGAAGATAATCACACTGATTGGGTAAGCAATGTACTTATTATAAAAAAGAAAGAAAACTTCAGAATATGCCTAGATCCAATTCCATTAAACAAAGCCATTAAAAGGCCTAATCACCAATTTACCACAGTTGAAGAAATCCTACCAGAGCTAGATAAAGCTAAAGTTTTCTCTACATTTGATGTCAAAAAAGGATTTTGGCATTTGAATCTATCTGAAAAAAGCAGTAAATTAACAACATTTTGGACACCATTTGGTAAATACCGATGGAAGGTCCTCCCCTTCGGCATCTCTTCAGCACCAGATCATTTTCAAATAAAAATGAGTGAAATGATTCAGGGGTTAAATGGTATTGAGGCATTGGTTGACGATTTGCTTGTATATGGAGTCGGAGATACAATGACAGAAGCTATTATAGATCATAACAAAAATCTTGAGAATTTACTAAATATACTACAAAAATACAATTGTAAATTAAATAAAACCAAGCTACTACAAACTTCAGTAAAATATTATGGACATGTGTTTTCCAACAAAGGCCTCCAACCAGATCCGTCAAAAATAGAGTCTATTTCAAATATTCCAATCCCAAGAAACAAAAAAGAAGTTCAGAGATTTCTGGGTGTAGTGACATATCTCAGTAGGTTTATTCCTAACTTGAGTGCCAACTCGGTATATCTAAGACACCTTACCCATGATAAAACGGAATGGTTGTGGAGTAAAAAAGCTCTAAAGGAGTTTGATACACTGAAATCTATGATCTGTGACACAAAAACATTAAAATATTATGATAAAAATAATCCACTTATTGTAGAATGTGATGCCAGCGAAGGAGCCCTGGGGGTGGCGCTGTTTCAACAGAATCAACCAGTTGCATATGCATCAAGATGCCTCACTCCGGCTGAAAAGAAATATGCCCAAATAGAGAAGGAACTTCTGGCAGTTCTTTTCGCCTGCAAAAGGTTCGATCAGCTCATTATTGGTAACACAAAAACAATTATCAAAACAGATCACAAACCATTATTAAATATATTTAAAAAACCTCTTCTTCAGGCTCCAAAAAGGCTTCAATCCATGCTTCTGATGCTACAAAGATACAGTCTTGAGTTACAATTTGTATCTGGAAAAGAAAATATTATGGCAGATGCATTATCTCGATTTTATTTAGAATGTAAAGACATTGATAGATCCAAAGACTTAAAAATATTAAAAATTATAGAAAGAATTAATCCTTTGTTAAACTTACCTATATCTGATAACTGCATACAGGAAATAGAGGATGCAACATCAAAAGATTACAATGTTCTGGCTTTAAAAAACTTTATCCTATGTGGATGGCCAAAATATTTGAGAGATGTGCCAGATGCTATTAAACAATACCATAACTATAAAAGTGAGTAAACAACCTATAATGGTCTTGTACTTAAGAATCAAGCTATACTAATACCAGAAAATTTCAGAAAAAAAATGTTAAATAAGTTACATAAAGCGCATTCAGGAATTGAAAATACATTGAAATTAGCTAGAAACGCTATATTCTGGCCATCAATGTCTAATGACATAAGAGAAATGATTAAAAATTGCACTACTTGTAGTAAATATCAACCAAGTCAGCAAAAATTTACCATGCAAAGTCACAAAATTCCTGAATATCCATTCCAAATAATATCTATGGATGTTTTCTTTTTCAACCAAAATGGTAAACAAATTAAATATTTAATAACGGTCGACCATTACTCAGATTTCTTTGAGATTGATGTACTAAAAGACTTGTCTTCCAAACAAGTAATAGAAATTTGCAAGAAAAACTTTTCACGACATGGAATTCCAGAAATTGTTGTCACAGATGGTGGCACTAATTTTGTCAGTCAAGAATTTTCAGACTTTGCTTGTAAATGGAGCTTTACACAAGTCACATCTTCTCCGCATCATCCCCAAGGCAATGGCAAGGCTGAAGCCACAGTCAAGATAGCCAAAAAATTATTAACAAAAGCTACTGAAGATAGAGAAGATATCTGGTTGAGTCTGCTCTGTCTGAGAAATACCCCTAACAAAATAGATTAAAGCCCTGTCCAAAGGTTATTTTCCCGTAGAACAAGAGGATTCCTACCAACTATTCAAACTTTACTGAAACCAAATGTGGTTGAAAATGTTTCTGAAAACATCAAGAGTAAAAAAGAGAGGGTGAAATACTCGCATGACAAAAGGGCCAAAAGAGCAACCACATTAGAAATAGGACAGCCTGTATCAGTTCAGGTTCACCCAGCATCTAACAAAACTTGGACTCCTGGAGTAATTGCAGACGTTCTTTCAGATCGTTCCTACCTAGTGGATGTGAATGATTCAACATATAGAAGAGACCTAATAAACATACGTACATCTTCACCTCATTCAACAGAAGTGTCTGAAACTCGTAGTACCACGAATATCACACCACAAATTCCTGTTATTATGGAACAAGAGAATGTAACTTCATCAAACACACAACAGGACAATGACGAAGTTGTATCACTTCCTTGTGCCTCTTCAAGCAATTTAAATGTTAACCTCCTAGAGGATCCTGAAACCCGAAACTGTTTGGTAGCTTCCAATCCAAGTTCTCAATCTACTACTAAGACTCCTTTAGTAAATAAATCACCGAGTCCATTATTTAATAGACCTAGAAGAGAAAGAAAAGCTCCAGCTTTTCTAAATGACTATGTATTAGATTAAATAGTTTTTTTATGAAAAGACAGCGTGTTGTATGGGCTAATAGCCACTGTGTCAGATTCATAAAAATGTAGGTTTGACAGCCCGCTTTCTGGGACGTCAGCGTGTGTGAATCTGAGACACGAATAAATTGTTGATTGCATTTGAAGATTAAATTATACTGTAAAGTTATAATTACTGAGACTTTCATTTATAAAACAAATGTGTTTATGGGCAAGTGTTAAGTCTCGGTGCCTGTACTAGGGCATTATGTGTAGTTTTATTAAAACCATTATTATCTTATAACATAATAGACAGACTTGATCGAGGTATTTGTACTTGATTCCATCTGAAACGCCGCACTTAGAGACAGCTTATACATTAGGCCTAGACGTGGCACTAAAGACGTGACAATAAAGTGATCACTAGCAATGGGAACACCAATTCTAAAGATATTCAATAATGAACCATTCATAAAATCCAATTTGTCGCTCAGAATTTTAGAATAAGATATTTCTCAAATCCTCAAAAAATATCCATCGCCAACTTTCACATAGCAACAATAAGCTCATTTGATAAAGAAAGTGCATAAAAAGGTCCCACATCGCGTAAAAAAATAAATATTCCACTTTCATCGATATCGTTGCGCTCATATGCATAATAAAAGTAAAAATAAACTAAATTATTGAGTTTATTTTATTTAAAAACCCACTTATGAATGTGAATGGTCTGAGAATGGTGGTGGGACTGCCACCTGCGGAGTTGAGCATGTCTGCTACAATAATGAGTACATTTTAGTAGCACTTGAGAGGAATTGCAAAAGATAGAGGTACAGGTATTAAGCTGTTTATGAAGCCTTAGCACAGGTAAAATGTAGTTTATATGTTAGAAACTATGGAACCAGCTTGGAGTTGCTATGTCAGAGTACTGTAAATAAGAGGCAGCCAGCTTCTCATTGCAAAATGTGAAACTAATAAAGAAATCTACATAGGTCCTTTGGGGACACGAATAGAATAGAATCTTTATTTGCTTAGAATGTAGGTACGTAAAAATAAGTTGCTGAATTAAATATAATAGGATTCATGTACATTCTGCCTTAATCTAGCATGCAAATGTATACATAATACATAACAGAGGATAATAAGAATACTTACTACAAAAAAAAATCATTTAAGAAATTCTGCACAGAATAATAGCATTTATCTACAAGTAATTCTGTGAAACGTTTTTAAAATTTTTGCTTTTAATTTGGTCAGGTTCATCATTTTTTTTAAATAAGCTAGTTTTATATACTCCCGTGCATAATAGTTTCTGGTATTGAAATCATAGCTGTACTTTTACGTTTTCTAGTTTCTATTAAAGTTGCGAATAGACATCGATTTGTTATTACAAATATTGCTAACTCAAGGATATAAAGGCATGGCAAGGTTAATAGTTTATGAGACTTAAATATAGGTGCGCAGCTGTCTGTTACTTTAAGACCAAATATACTCGTAGCTCTCAGACAGCGACAGCTTTGAAAATGCTTTCTCGTTCGCAACAGTGACCCCAAAATATTATACCAAATCTTAAGATGGAAATCACTAGACCATGGTAAGCTAATATTGTCGGTAAATTTACTTTTTTTGATAGGTTATGTAACATAAACGCGGCTGTGTTTAAACGTTTACATAGGTCTTCTGCCTGCGGCTTCCAAGTTAACTGGCTGTCAATTATGATTCCTAGAATTTTTTGTACTGTTTACTTTTTCTATAGTTTGAACATTGTAGTTTATATCTATATCTCCCGTAGATATTCGTTGGTAAAAGTACATGATTTTAGTTTTTTGGAGATTAATGACTAAATTATTATTATCAAGCCACTTTATTAAACTACTAATTGTATTGTTAATGTCATTTACATATGACTCTTAATTGAAAAATACATGAAATAATTGATGTGCGATCATTGGTATTATTTGCATATGATAATCTGCAAATAATACCATAGGATGAAGTATGTAACGTGGAAGGTCATCAATATATAGTATGAATAATAACGGTCCGAGTACGCTGTCCTGCGGGACACCATATTTTATTTCTCTAAAGACGATAAAGATTTTAATTCTTTTCTAGATTTCAAACACAGGCTCCATATCTCCGTCACGTCTCCGACACGCCGCAATAATTAATCGTATAGCATAACAGACAGTTAATGGGTGATATTAGAGTGAATACAGCTTAAGGGCCTATACTACCTCAAATGGCTTAGAATGATCCTCCGTTAAGCCTAAAATACTGCAGCATTAATTTTGAATAAATATATGGTAAAGTTGAGGATTAATGTTAAGTCCCATATTTGGCGAAAACACGATTCCATAAAATTTTCTCGATAGAAAAAAAACCCAAAGTTACCTCTAAACTGAACAATAAACCGCTGGCAATCATAAAATACTTCAAATTAGATCATGAAACTTTTTATACTAACTGAACTAACCATAAAGCAGGTCTTATATTATTAATTTTTTTAGTCCAATCAATAGATTTTTTGTAAATCGCAAAAAACCACTAATTTCGCACTATTCGGCCCGCAGTGACTGACGTAACAACCACTTTGTAGTGCAAGTTGATTAGAACTTTATTCTAACAGTATTTCAAACGAAGTTTGAACTACCAAATATAGAGTTGCTAATTTGAGGTAGTATAGGCTCTTAACTTTGGCCAAACACCCACGAATGGATGATCGCGGTCCTTTATAAGAATAAACGATGCATACCAGCCCATCTATGTTTACAAATGCCAGAGAATTTAATTAAACCGGTAGCTAAAAGCGCCGAAAATAAAATAGAAATATTCTCGTCCTATGCCTAATACACTCAGAATTAATGAGTTGACAGATTAGTTCGACAAATTAGAGCAGTACAGCGGTGCTATTAGTATTTTTAGCTCAAAGACCACACAACGAAAATATGCTATTAGAGGGAACCAATCGACTTGACAATTGAACGTTAAGGATAAAAGCTTCTGTTCGTAATGGCCTTAACTTAAGTGGCAGCTTTTGAGCAAATTGAACTGCTACTGTAACGTTTGTTTCAAATAGATAAAGTGTCAACAGCTGTCAAGCAAGATTACAGTGAATCTAGAAGTGTTCTTCGTGCTGCAATACGTGTTTCTGATATCGTAAGATTGATTATTATCAAAATCTGGTTTGCTGCAATTTTTCTTTTACTGTAATGGTTCATTTGGCGCTTGAATAACATTGAAAGAAGGGTGCTGTCGGTAAAAAAAAATACTGTATTTGTCTGTTGTGTGGTTAAAGAACCATTCAACAAGTTGTGTGGCTTACAGTAAGTCCACAATGACATCAGAATCCAAACAATCTTTACAAGTTATTGAAAAATAATTACCCTGAACGCAGTCATAATTTATACGTTGATCTTATCTCACCGAAAATAATCATAAAAATATTCCACATGCCAACAGTACCGACACGCGTCAATCTACAAGTGCTCTTCCGGCATTATTGGGTAGTAGCCGAAAAAAAACTTTTATAACTTACCGGTGAAGGGCCACGGAGCTTTAACATGTAAACAATATAAGTAACCGAAAGCTTCCGTTGAGAAGATACGATTAATAAATCAATTTAATATTATGTCTACATGTAGGTGGCAATTTCTCGTCTCGTTATTGCTTTCTACTGGCAAATGTAAAAGAAGAATTGTGCGAATCGAAGCAGAAGAAGCAGAGAAGGTGGAATGAGCTGGATTCCTTTGATTAAGACTGCGAGTGTTTAAGTGTAAGATGAGTGGCGAGGATTTCGCCCTGCAGTAGAAATAAATAAATCGTATCAAATAAATGGACGATGAAGACGATAAAAATTCAAATTGAATTTTACGACAACGCGTTAATGAATATTTTATATTGAAATAAGAATTTGGAAGTTCCTTGAGGTTTGTCTTCAGTTTTTATGCGAACTTTCTAAGTGGCCAGTATGTTTCAGTAATATACAGGCGTCTGCTGAAAGGTAATGAAATGAGGGTCTATAACGTTCTTAAGTTAATATGCCAATTTCTAGGTGGCCAGTATTTTTCAGTATGCTGGCGTCTGCTGAAAGGTTAGAAAAAAACGTTTCAAAAAACGAATTCATTAATCAATTCAATTCAAATCACATATTAAAGAATAGTGTAAAACCTGAGGTTACCTAAGCGATACTCCTTCAAGCTCATTTCTATTCTGCGATATTTTGCTATTAATAGTAATTTGCTTTGAAATATTTGTCATCAACGTAAGTTGTTTGGTTTGTCTTTCTTTTGGTTCAATCTATTTCATGCCGTGGCGTTTCTGTACAATTAAAATATTTAGAAAAAAAAATAGTACGGGTGTTAAAGGATCACTAACAGAACACATTTCTACCATTTTTAAGTTTTTTGTCTGTATGTCTGTATATCTGTGCAGGGTCTTTTGTGACAGTATCACGTGTAAATTATAAAACCAATGTGGGTAGATTTAATGCACAAAATATTGGGCATAACTTAGAGAAGGTTTTAGTTTTTGTTTCATTGTAATCGGTGCTTCCTATCAAATGATATAAATGAACTTAAAGTGTTCAAGAAGAACTTATCATCAAAATGTAAGATACACGCAGCGACATCTATTCAACCAAAATGGTACTAATGACTAAACTTGTGCTCACAAGTTAACTTTTAAATCAAGTGACCGTCTTTTGAGCCGTGTGGTATCCGGCAGAGTAGAATATAACCAACCCATTACACTCACGGGTGTCGTATAAGGCGACTAATGTCTGAGGCAGAACACCTTGCGCCTCCGTAGACCAGAGAATGTTTTCTGTTAGTCTTTCATCACTGCGATCTCCAATCCGCCTTCCAAGCGTGGAGATCGTGGGAGAGGCTTATGTCCAGCAGTGGACGTTATGGGCTGTTGTTTGTTGTTGTTGTTGACCGTCTTAAAAAAAAAGTTATGATAACAAAAGGTACTTACTCTAAATTAGTCTACATGACGCTGCTTTAAAAATCGACATAGCCAATATAGTGTGTGTTAGACCGCTTTCCATGAATTATATTTTATCAATTTAACTTCGGTGTCGATAGATGGCGTTGTTTATTTCACTTCATTTTTTGAATCGCGTTGTTAAGATTTTTCGTGTAATAATGACTCTCGCCCGAGTCAGTTGCCTCAGATTTGGTGTTATGCCCACGAAACAAATTCAGGAGGTTCTCTATTTAATGTGTATATTTTTTTATGTAGAACCATATGCATAAGTTTTTACAGGTAATTCCGTTAGGCATGATATTTTTTTTGGGAAAAGCGTAAATTATCTCAAAGATAATTATATGATATGATAGTCATCGAAGGTCTGACGATGGAGACGGAAGGCCGTTGCAAAGGGTCCGCAAGAGTTTACAGCAGCTATGTCGTGTTTGGGCTCATTTTATGCACCTTGATGAGAACTTTAGACCTAACAAGAGTATGACTTTCATCGAAGGTCTGACGATGGAGGCGGAAGGCAGTTGCAAGAGGTCCTAAACAGTTTGAAGCAGCTATGTTGTTATTGGTTTCAGTTCATGTACCTTAGTGAGAACATAAGACCTGCCTGGAGTATGACTGTCACCAACGGTCTAATGATGGAGACGAATGGCAGTTGCAAGAGGTCCTCAACAGTTTACAGCAGCTATATCGTGTTTATCATCGAGTGTCTAAGGATGAAAAGGTAATGAAATTTAGTCAATTACAATCATTTTCTTTCGAAATTGGGTTACTTAAACAAGAAAAAACTTTACCACGAAAGAATAAATTATTACAATTAACTCCATTCATAGATTCCAATGACATTGTTCGTGTGGGTGGTCGTTTAGAAAACTCTGATTATAATTTCGATAAGAAACACCCTATAATATTAGATTCAAAACATAATTTAACTAAGATATTAATGATAAGTGAACATATACGTTTATTTCACGCAGGTCAACAGCTGCTGTTAGCGTCAGTGCGTGATAAGTACTGGCCTATTGGAGGGAGATGCCTAGCGCGGCAAGTAGTTAGACAGTGTATTGTTTGCGTTCGATTGCGTGCGGTCACCTTACAACCAATAATGGGTCATTTGCCTGAAGCGCGTACTAATGCTTGTTTCCCTTTCTACTCGTGTGGAGTTGACTTTGCTGGACCTTTTATGATAAGTAACCGTAAAGGTCGTGGTAACCGAATTAGTAAATGTTATCTATGTTTATTTGTATGCCTTAGTACAAAGGCAATTCACTTGGAACTTGTAAGTGACCTGAGTACTCAAGCTTTTATTTTATGCCTAAGAAGATTCATATCACGCAGGGGAAAATGTCATGAGATCTTTTGCGACAACGGTAGGAATTTCGTAGGTGCCAACAATGAATTAGGTAAGCTGCTTCGATCCAGCCGTCAGTCTGTCAGTGATTATACCACTTCTGAAGGCATCAAATTTGTATTTAGCCCCGCTTATTCTCCCCACTTCGGTGGAATATTTGAGGCTGGAATTAAATCAGCTAAGTTTCATTTGAAACGTGTAGCTGGAAATGCTGCTTTAACGTTTGAGGAGCTAGCAACGCTGTTTACACAGATTGAAGCAATCCTAAATTCACGCCCGCTGACTCCTCTCTCGTCCAATTGTACTGATCCTTATCCTCTTACTCCAGGCCACTTCCTAATTGGGAGACCACTGATGTCTGTTCCAACGAAGCCCATCATTGCTACTAGACCCAACAGATACGAGCTACTAGAGAAGATAAGGCAGCACTTCTGGGAGAGATGGCACAGGGAGTACATCTCTGAGCTGCAGCAGCGCACCAAGTGGCGCACTGGACAGCAAGGGCTCAGCTGCGGTGGCGTGGTGGTACTGAAGGAAGACAACTTGCCGCCATTACAATGGCGGCTGGGGCGTGTGTCTCGCCTCTATCCAGGGGCCGACGGTGTCAGCAGGGTAGCTGACGTCACTACTTCAAGGGGCATTATACGAAGGGCGATCAACAGACTATGCCTTCTGCCAACATCGCAGTCCGAAGATGACAACGAAGCGGTGCGGGCCGCATCCAGGCTCCCTACCTCGTCTACTTCTTGAAAGCTATGGCTTTCAACGCGCCAGAGGATGTTCACGTATCATACGCGTGACCGAGCAGCGGCGGGGGGCGCGGGAGGAGGGGCGACAGCTGATCGAGCCGGCGGCCGCGCCACGCACTCTCGCCTACAGATTCAGACAACAACGCACGTACCGTGCGATTCAAATTGTAAAGATTTCTATAATATATCGTTGTTTAAAGCGGAGTCACTTTCATTTAATATCCAACATTTGGCATCACTGTCGAGGGAAGCCTCTATTTGGAAAAACATAGTAGAATATTTAAGCGATGAATGCAAATATTTCTGAGAATTTAAATTGTTACCCACTTGAATCTGTACTTATTGTAAAGAAGAAGAGTTTGTTTGGTTGGTTGAACGCGCTAATTTTAGGAACTACTGGTTCGAGTTAAAAACATCTTTTAGTATTGGATAGTCCATTTATCGAGGAAGGCTATACGTTACATAAGATCACGCTACAATCAATAGGAGCGGGGCATCAATGAAAAATTTTGCAAATACAGGGAAAAATGATTGCTTTTGAGAGCTTCCGTAGCGTGCGCTGCGTAAACGGTAAAACTACTTACTCAACAATCATGCATGTATGACGGGATTGTTCCTCTTAAAAAGTTCGCGATCCCACATGTCTATTTTTTAAGGTTGACTCACACTCTCTCTAACCCTCTCTCTCTCTCTTATGTAACGCAGACGAAGTTCCGCGGGTCAGCTAGTGATGATTAAATCTCTAGAAATGGTTGAAACGATACGATATAAAGATGGTGATGCCATTTTCAAAAATAAAAGCGAAAGTCGCATAATGAGATAGGTCCTGATGTTTCTATTCTGAATGTTTACGATCTAAAAAAGCTTAACATTATTATTATTAGTTTAAATAAAGCTATTATACCGCGTAACGTACCAGTTTCGCTATCGGACGCCATATCTGGATTATTTTGGATAACTTCGAAGGTGTGGTCTTACCACCACACTATGTTGTTTATCATATAACGTATGAGGTCAGTCTAAGCTAAGTCTATAGGTGTTCAATGTCTACGATTGTATACAAATTCAATGTAGGTATTTCAACACTGACACCATTTCATCTACCTGCAATCACTATCATTAGTTTCTTATTAACCATCTGCAGGATTTTCAATCCACAGTTCTCTTGTTTACCTCGAGTTTTCTTTAATAACTTTTCTATTTTATATCCCTCACCGTTTACTGCTTATCCTGCAAGACAAGCGAAGACAACCAAATATTAAGCGCATTCAGTATTCACCCTAGCATCGGCAACTTTTAGTCAATCTGCGCAAATACTTTCAAAAGTTTCTAGAAATGTTCAACGTTTCCTACTGTACCGTTCCCTTTCAAGTGTAAACGTTTGGTCTAGAACTCTAGACAGTGTAAGCGGACAGGGCCAGCAGTCTCGACAGAGATGACGACAAAATCGCTAACTAAAAAAAATCACATCGCATCTTGGATATAGAGACGTGCTTTACTCGCAAGCATCATTATTGCAACCCAATTTATTCGTTAGTAATTAGCAATTGAAAGTTAGCGATTTTGTCGTTATCTATGTCGAGACTGTCGGCCCAGCAGTGCAAGTACGTAGCACTCGATTCGATAAATCTGACAGTTATTCTCGATAAAATGAGTTTTTAACCAATCGAATAGTCGGATTTATCGAATCGTATCGATTCGATCGTTATCGATTGCTACGTACTTGCAGTGCAGGGCTGGCAGTCTGACCTGATAAATGCAGAATCAGAATAAGCTTACAAGAGCGTAAGTTTGGTATTTCACCTTCATCCTAATGTCCTCACCCTCATTCATTTTAGGACGACAAAGCACGTCTTTTTCTTTTAGCCTCGACTATGTTTAGCAATTCACCTTCACCTGGATGAGAACTACCTTCACACCAATAAACCTCAAAGCAAACACATTAACCCTCGCTAATTCAGATCACAATTTACGTCTTCAAGTTATAACAGTGACATCACAGCATTCACAGCCCGTAACATGTAGGTACTCTATTTAATGAGCACGTGTCGGGTTGATTAATTCCGAGCGAATTACACGTTAGGCATGTGTGAAATTATTGTAATTGAACATTTGTCTTGTTCCATATCTTTAGTTGGAGTTTAATCTATCGATTGCTATGCTGGTTAATTGAACTCAAAATATACGTTCAAATTGCAAGACACTTTGAACGTAAACATTCGAGTTCTTCTTCTTTCGGAAAATCAACAATCTGACTGTTTATTCTAAGGAGGTAACTATTCATTGCATTACTACCTTTATCAGAACCGTCTCAAAAACTGACGTCCCTTAAAAGTTATGTCAGTTTTCCCAGGCGTCATGAATCTGACTAGCTGCAGCCTAGTAACATTATCCTCAATAAGTCATTGCACATGACCGAGTCAGTTCTTGCAAAATTGCTACAATTCTGTGAGTCAATACAAATACTGAATTTAGTAAATTACCAACTGCATTCATATTACCTGTTAACTGCAGTTAGCTGGATCTTTGTAAAATTTTCATTATTTCATCTTTATTCTTTTGTATCGGACGTCCCACACACTGATACAAAATATTCGAGAACCATGAAACTTGAAGAAAAAACACAGTATTTGGCATATTGGCATATAGGGAGATGAGCTTTCGATGGATTTTTAATAAAAGAGAAACCTGCAAATGTTTATAACAACAAAAAAATAGTCATTCAAAGAAATGCTACATGAAGAAGAAAGGACTAATTGAAAGCCAAACCAACATTTAGTTAACATAAAAGTAACAGACGCCGAATAACTAAATTCTAGGTAAAAGTTGAAGTTTTATAAAGATAGACATCACACTTTAAATCTTTCTCGTCATGTTTATAAACAATCACAGCTTCACCACCCTCACACATGTAAAGGAGGCGTATAAGCTATTGTATAAAAGATACCATTTCCTCGAGGTGTGAATATGAATATGTATACTTAATAGAGCGGTCAATGTAACGAGTAAACGATTCTGTTACCGATCGATGTAAATGAGACTGCGAGTGAATGGACGAAGATTATGGAATATACTGCAGAAATGAAATGACAAGAACCCAGAAGAAAATTTTTATTCTTCAAATCTCTTAGGCCCAGCACAAACCGCTGGAGGCGAGTTAAGGTTTATATTAAATTGTTGTCTTCAAATGCGCTCCGCTGCGCCTCCAGCGGTGTGCGCTGGGCCTTAGGCTGCGATTCCAGCAGAGATGAACAACATCGCTTCTTTTTCACAGCCTGAGCTATTCTAGCTGTGATTGGTTAGACTCGGCTTCACTAAAGCGGAGACTACGGGAGCGCTAGTTTGCCTTGAAAAAGGAAACTCGCAGGCTCAATAAGTAATTGAGATCGTCTTCTCAGCGAAAGTATTATATTAGTTTTAAAAATCCCATCATCCAATGTTATCATCACCGGAATGTCGTTTCTGCGTTATTATGCCATAGACTTCAACACTCCAGGTTGATATAAGGAAATGATTAATATTAATAAGCATTATCGACGACAGAGCTCAGTAGCGGCTAAACTTAGCATTGTCTATGTGTAGGAAGAATAATATGTCGCAGTAGCAACGAGAACAAATGATCTGTGGGCTTTTTATCACTTACAAAACCTAGGTACAGGAAGTTATTATCATCGACAAAACGTATTTACTCGATCGAAACTTCAACTCTGTGAAATAATTGTGTTTCCCATTTTTGACACCAGACGTTGCTAAATCAGTTTCAATACACTTAAGCTTAAATCCACTGATAGTTGCATGCCGTACTTTAAACAGCATAAAATATTAACACTACCTTGTCTGTACATAATGGAAGTAGCTGTGTTTGTGAAGTCGAACCCAAATCGTTTTAAACGCCTGGCTGACGTAGTTCCACGCAACAGACGCGACAATAATCTAGTATGTTCCCACCCCGCCAAAACGGCACTAATGCGCAAGAGTGTCTACTGCATGGCTTCGGTCATTTATAATAAGTTACCTAAGCAGTGGAGAGAATTGCCGCTATCTTTATTTAAAAGCAGACTCCGAAACTTTTTAACTCTTAAAGCGTACTATACTGTCAGTGAATTCCTTACTGAGAAGGAATTTGGGTAACTTAATTGACATTGATATTAAATTGACATTAGTTTTTTTTTTTTTTTGTTTTTATTGATATATTGACATTGTAAATTTTATTCTATTACATTCTATTATTGACACTGTATTTCTATCTTTATTTACATTAAATATTTCTAATTATGTATACTCAATTTTTAATGTTTTGCTTGTTTTTTTTCTGTCCTAAGTTATTTTGTGTTTTATTGTAATTATTATTTTAATTTGTTGATTATCTTTTTTTTTTTATAATAATGACTGAATAAGTATGTGAAAGAGTGTACACCTATAAGGTAGATTTTTGAGGAACGAAGTATTTATTATTAAGATCTCATGTAACATGTACCAAAAATCACACCAATAAATGAATTTGAATTTGAAATTTGAATTTACATTTTGGTTATAAAAACTCGCAATAAGACCTTTGAAAAAATGGGCCTAGTTGAACGTTTTACTTTCACCCTCAAGATTGCCCTGAAGGTAGACTACAACCTTCAAGGTTGCCCTGAGAGAGACCATTCATTAAAAAAGACTCGGACAAATTACCGAATACAAGGAAATTGATAAAACGTCCAGATAAGTGATCGATTGGTACTTTTTTAGTTTCAAGGTCGGCACTGTGTGTATCAACTATTTATATTTTAATTAACGATCGATAAGCGCACAGTTTTTTTTTCATAAATTATTGAAAATTAATTAGAACAAATTAACTAACGCTAAATATGCTGTCAATATTTTGTGTCAACATTTCAGAGACTGATCGAATTCTAATCGTAGATGTAACTAACGCTAAATATGCTGTGAATATTTTGTGTCAACATTTCAGAGACTGATCGAATTCTAATCGTAGATGCCAAAAACGTGAGCTTAATTACTTACGTATGTAGGTATTTCAATCGTCAAAGACTGCATAAGGAGACAAGATAATTTTCAACAAAATAATCTAGTTTTAATCTTATCACAATTGTAACATCCACCTTTCTATCGAATATATTATTTCGCAATCGCAAAATTTCTCTCGTTTTATGAAATTCTAGAAATTCAAACTAGATTGGTTTCTAAACTTGAATAGAAATTGCTTATTTTAACATTTCACTCATTCACTATGTACCTATTCGAATATTTTTGTTTTTACAAGCTTTCTTGCACATGTCTGCCATTTATCTATACAGCGTACATCAGAAAGGTGTAGTCATATCTCATATCCAAGGGTATGATTCAGACCATCAAAATAACATTATCCATGGAACAAACATCGTAATCACCATTGAACCAACATATAAAACTGTTTTACATCCGTAACCTCACTAATCCCTACGACCCTACGGCCCGATGCTGGTTTTTAACTGGACCTGGGTCCAGTTGAAAACCAGCGTCGGGCATTTTGCTGAACTTGGCAGTTTTTTTTTGGTCTCGTAGGAACAGTTTTTTTTTGGTCTCGTAGTAATTTTGTTGTTAATTTTGTGCACTTGTGGGTTGTGGCACATGTGCCAAATAAATGTATTATCTCAATTCTTTGTTCTGTCCCAAACATTTGGATCGTGTAGGTATTGAAGTTTTGTCTAGGTCCTATGTGTTATCAAGGTAAAGTTCACACGAAGTCAGTCGATTGATCGTCAATCATGCTGGTCACATACAATTGGCACTCAAGTTCAGGCTAAATGAATGTGATCCGCATTTTTGTGCGCTAATCCGACTGGGATTAAGTCCCGTGTGAACTTAACCCTAGGATTATCCTTGCATATGTCAAAATAGGTCAACGATCCCTTTTTTTTTTCGTATGGTAAATCATCAAATGATTCCTCCCGCTCCGAGCGGAGCAGGAAGGAATGTCAGACTTTCACTGACTAAAACCCATCCATGTTCCTTCATCGCTCTTTGTATTCCAGGGCCACGGTATCTCTTTCGAATAGTCCCGCAGCCCCGGCAGTCGTCGGTCCTTGCGGACCCCTTCCTTTTGCTGACATCTCTTTGAGGCGCGAGTGGAACACGAACGCGCCTTCGACAAGGCCGATCGTCTTAAGACGGACGGACGGCGAGCTAGCCCATAGCTTACCGTCCACAGGCCCGCGCCAAGGTGGCCGGGGGCCACCACGTGGACCCCGACGCCCGAGGCGTCTCCCGCAGCGGCCGGGACGTCAGGTTCTCAGGTCAACGATCCCTTACTCATTTTTTTTTTGCATATTTAATTACTTTCCACGCATAGCGTGCTCGTAAAGCCGGCCCAGAAACAAGTAGCGAGATGACCTGGACGCACACTGCGATGGTTGGTTCGAGGAGGCGTACGAAAAGAGTACTTTGAAATATACGGGGGAGGCCTTTGACCAGCAGTGGACATTAACAACAAAAACATTACACCTGCAATACCCCAAGGATTAGGCAAAGGCGTATAACAGTACACCCACATTTAGTCAGTTGTGTTTCAGTCCTTAAAATACGGGGCAAGCCTATTACCATCAACCGGGCACAAATCTAGAACCCGGGTTGCCACTGAGAGATATCAGATAGAAGAACACAATAACAATTTGCCTGACCAGAGAATCGAGCCCAAAAACTCATTCTCAGCAATACTCTTGCGGCTCCTAGTCCTATGCCATCGAGGCGGTCAATAATGTATTTTGGTCAATATCGTCATCATCATCATTTCAGCCGATAGACGTCCATTGCTGGACAGAGGCCTCCCTCAAGTGTCGCTTCTTTGACCGGTCCCGCGCGACTCGCATCTTAGGGCTCCCAGCAATCAGCACCAGGTCATCGGTCTACCTAGTGGGAGGCCATCCAACGCAACGTCTTCCGGTACGCGGTCGCCACTCCAGAACTTTTCGGCCCCATCGGTCAATATCGTCAGTTCCGGAAAATACAAAACAATTTGTTTACATTCACCGTTATTAATCGAATAGGTAGTATTTACACACGTAAAATAGCTGATGCGTATCACCAGTTGAATCGAATGAAAGTGAAATGTATTCACCTGATTTATCCACTAGATATACAAAATAAACATGTTGAACCGGTCGGGTGATAAAAACTGTCTCAGGGGACCGGTAAAGCGCTAATTATGTCATTGGTTTCTTGTAAATGTAGAGAGGAAGATTATTTTCCATTTAATGGTGGTTCCATTCAATGCATTTTTAATCCTATATGAGAAGAAATTAAGATATTTGGTAGGGATGATTTTGAAGTGAACAAATAATTAGTCAATAGGCATTACGACAGTATCAAAACATTGCAAATCTATTTAGTCCGTCAGTTAGAGTATTAATTGGAAATTAATGGACACGTATTTTTTGTTTTTGTAAATCAATGAATATTGACAAAGATAAAACGCATCAAAACTCGGGGGCTCGTGAAGTCAGAACTAGCTAAAAATTATACCTAGGCGTGACGTATTGATTTTAAAAGCGTCATATCTTCGTCAATTTTGATTTACGTAACAAAAGAAAAAACACGGGTCAAATATTTTCTGATTATCTAACTGACGGACTAATAAGTTTTTTCTTGTCGTCTTGCTTATTATTAAAATATAACAAAAGAAACTTGCAAGTATTCAATGAGTACCAAATACGTAAATCGGACCAAGCAACACTTTTTACTGGCGTTAGCTCCTTAAACTTATAACAGCCTGTACAATGTGGCGGAAGCGAATAGATGAAATAAAATCTTACCCACTTGTATCGGCATTCTGGCATTTTTATTTGACAGGATGTAATATGGGGTTCAGTCATTTTTCTTGTCGCCCCCGGTCAAATAAAACTGTGTACGATGCTCCTTTTCCGAAGCACATTGCACACCTGTTTTTCAAAACTTATTTTCTTCAACATTAATTAGTTTAATCGTTTTTTTCTGCGACTTTGCCGTGGTTAAAATTACCAAGCAATAGACTGTTGGGATAAAAATTAAGACAACCCATCTAAATCATGATCCACCTGCCATCAAAATCTTGCCAACCGTTGAAGCGTGAAAAGCTAACAAACAGACGCCACAGTTACTTTCATATTTATTGTAATTATAGATATGGATTATTATTTTTTTGCCTTTCGTGTCGTTTTCAGTGCAGTACTGTGATTCCGTTTCCAACACGGAAACCTCCATAATTGTCATGCAACGTTTCTTTTTCCTGTGAGGAAAACTGAATAATTACATGTAGAAGCTAATAGAACAATATTTATTATTTCACCGTTATTAATAAACATGTTGATCTATTTTAAATTAAATGTTAACCCATCACCTATGCCTAACACCGTTAGTTTCCTTTACCTATGTACCTACGTCCATTCTGGTAGGTATATTGGTATTTTTAAACACGGTCCGTCTGATCGTGCAAGTGGTCACAATCCCCTCATCCCAACATCTACAATTTATTGTTCCAACATCTGGTTTATTGCCATCTCAGAGACAATGCTGAAATGGCTATTCCACATGTAAGAGTTCTACTCATTATCATCTGCCTAGCCTTTTTTTCAAATCGTTGGCTTCCACTCTAACCGGATGCAGCTGAATAGCTTTATACTAATGTTTTGATTTAGTCATTGTAATCATACTACATCAGGCTTAACTTACTTGCCGCAGCAAGGAAAACCTGCTCAGGTGAAGTTTCATTAATGACTCTGCCCTGGAGTATAAATGTGGTGCTGATTCACAAACGATGGGGTACTTAATATCGTGTCCTGTTGTTTGTTCACTACAGGAACTGATGGATGCTACCAAAAGCGCCAAACTAGTAGCTCAGTGCTGGCCGACTCAGTTTAGATTGCTATCGACACGCTAAGAAGACTAGGCTTGCTTTTAATCTTAGCATATAATAAAAAGGTATAGCAACATCGTTTAACCCTCCAAATATTAACCTCAAGGCAAACTTTTTAACGCAAAAGTGCGATAACCTCGAAATTTTCAGCGACCTTTCCTTAAAAGCGTTACTTTCATGCACTCTGCTCGACTTTCGACCACAATTAACATTTCTCTCTCAATGAGAGAATGAGACAAGTTATAAACATTGTTTTGGTAAGGAGGCGTTGTACTCGGTGACTGGGTTAAGTGCATTCACATGTTTTTCTACACCTACATAAAGCTATACTTCACTACAGTAGGTACCATCGAAGAGACAAGTGTGTTTGAGAATGTACAGTCAAGACCGTTGCCGCGTTGTATTGCACATGTAAAATTAACGTTGTAGTAATTTCATTATCATTCATCACCATTATCTTGCCCTTATCCCAATTCATTTGTGGTCGGCGCAGCATGTCTTCTTCTTCCATACTTCTCTATTACTCGTCATGTCATCAGACACCTCCATGTTGTAGTAATTTCATACAACAACATAATAGTTTTAAGTCACTTATATAACGAAAAGCAGACCGATATGATTCAAATTATGCAATTAGGCATCAATCACTAAAACTAAACGACCAAAAAATCATTTTGGCAGGAAATGCAAAAGCAGATCCATTAATTTAACAAGATAATTAACCCCAATCATACAAAATACACGATTACTAACCACATTACGTATGCAACTTAACAAGACGAATGACAAAACTAATTTAAATTACGCGGAAATCGATGCAAACGATTAATAGTGTCGTAACTCTGACATTAAAATATTGCTGATCATGAAATTGGCGCCAAACGGCCAAAAACTTTCACAGAAGGGCAAAGGAATTCGTTTTGCAATTCTAATTTCGAACATGATTTATTCGATTACGTCACGGAGGCTTGTTTACTCTCAGGCTAGTTCTTTGTACCTTTTCTCCAAGATTTTAAGTTCAAGTTACCAGCACAGCGCAGGCGCGCAGCGCAGGCTAATGGCTGCCGAAAGTAAACAAACATTCGTCTTTCTTGACACCAATGACATAACTTATTTGTTTCATTTATTAATTGCGTCGATTACGATGCTCTTTAATTATTTTTTTTATGTAAATTATCTTAATCGCAGTAATTAATAATAAAAGAGGTCGTTGCGTTGTCATTTTCTATGTGTGTAACATTTACATTCTCTCATCGTTCATTGTCTATTGTTTATTGAGAACATCGTAATTATTTTGCCCTAAACAAACATCGAGGCTTTATGTAATAACGCGGACCCTAGAAACAATAAAAAAAAAAAATCATCTACATTTTAATCAAAATAAATCAAAAGTCTACATGACTTTTGATTCAAATTGGGCTACCAAGCACTTTTTGAACGTAACATTTACAACAGACAGTCGGCAGTCCCGGCAGTCAAAACCATCGCCACTTCCAAGTGTTTTATCTAAGAAGAAGTGGCGATACAAACTCCCAACTCCAAATAGCTGAATTAAACCCATCGATCTCCCTTCTCGTAATTATTTGTCATAAATAAACAAACGATTAAGGGTTTAATCATCGTTAGAGATAGTTCGAAATATGACCGGCAATGCACATATTTATTAGTCATGCCTAATAGTGAACGGTATAATCCGACTCAGAATATTCTTGGAGCTTGTAGGCGCCTAGATAATTGCATAGAATAAGAAATCGGTAGAAGCGCTACATATATACGTCAAGGAAACTAACTGGGAAGGTTTTCTTTTGAGTTGAATTGTTAGTATATACAAATCTTTCATTCTTTATTAGTTTTACGACATAACAGGAGAGCCCATAGACGACATAAATGTCTCTAAGTTTAAGTGTCTGCGAAACTATACATTACTCGGACAGCAGTACTTTTCTTTGTGCATGTGATTATGCTGTTGAAAAAGTATCCGCACACTATTTTATCGCATTCCGGAGTTTTTTGAAGGAATTTCATAACACAACTTATATGTTCGAAAATTTCTTCTGCGCGATGGAGCTTTTACTGTCAAAATTAATAAGAGTTTTCGCATGAAACGATGCGAGTGCGTAATTAACGTCCCGAAATAAGAAGATTACAATGTCTTGCTTTCCGAACAGGAGCTTTTTTCCTGATAGATTCTCATTCTATGATACCCAATTGGTGAAATGTACTCGAGCTGAGCCAAGTATTAGATATAAAGGGTATAATAAACACTCAAATTGGCCTCAAAACGTAAAATATTAATGTTTTATTACACTTAATTGTCAGCCGAAACTATGGAGCTTAGAATTTAAATAACAAAACCTAAGATTTGTGTTGAATGCTAAATGGTGCTAAATATTTTAGTGCGCAAATTAAACTGTAGTATTATTCTTGAATTACCTTCAAAGCTTGACTTTGGTGAAGGGCTATCTAACTTTGACGTACAAAAAAAGTTGATGATTTTCAGCCTAATATTTCAATGACTTTTAATTTTGATTTCGCTGTCAATGAAAAATTATAATTCACACCATTTAGCGGTGAAACGCGCACATCCAGGCATTTCTTCTTATAACTTCTAAACTATGTCATCATAAAATTATCAAGCCCTGCCTATAGAGTTCTTCTATACATATTTTATAGCGAGACGTTTCCCTTCTAGCGATAACTGTACCACATTACCCGCCCCTACCTTTTGAAGCACGTGTAACAATTTAATTAATTAAGGATCCTTTTCCTTCACGTTATGTAGCTACTTATATTATTATCGCGATCTCCCCTTTTGACATCATTCTATATGCATTTATTCGCAGGGGAAGTAGGTGGGTGGGTGCGGCCAAAATGAACAAACATCACGTTTAGTTTACATTCAGAATAGATAGGGATTTAATTGGCTTAAAGTCTGGAATAATTACTTGCAAATGTTTTTCAAGGCAACGTCCTCTTTCGGCAAGATTCGTATGCATTTATTCGACAGGGTTGTAGGTGGGTAGGTGCGGCTAAATTGCACTAATAACTGTATTTAGAATATCAGACAATCGATACTAATTAATTGCAAATAATACGGTGAGAAATATGCGAAGGACTCGATTCGAAACGCATTCGCAACGCGTTATTAATCGTAGAGGCGACGAACGAAATATTCGGGTGGGACTGGAATTTATTTGCTGAGATGACAGATAATATGAATAGTTGCTGAAACTGATTAATTAGGCATTTTGTATTAAAGGCCATGTTTATTTACCAGCTGTAATGTCATTAAAAGCAAAACTATATTTTGCTCCAAACTCATGATGAAGCAACCAGCTAGATAAAAAAACGCGACCTTAAAAAAGTGGCTGGGTCAGAGTCAGCCGTCAAACTATACACGTAAGGGCATCAAGGACTGGCCCCTCTCCAAGCATGCGCTTAGGAGCTCCTCCAGTCGGGCCCCGAGAGCCTCCGAGGCCAGGACCCAGGCTTTGCCAGGCAAGCCGGCCACCGTAGGCCCGGGCCTGTGGACGGTGGGCTATGAGCTAGCTTGTCGTCCGTCCGTCTCATGACGACAGGCCGTGTCGACAGCGCGTTCGTGTTCCACGCGCGCCTCAAAGAGAGTCAGCAAAAAGGAAGGGGTCCGCAAGGACCGATGCCTGCCGGGGTTGCGGGACTGTTCGAAAGAGATACCGTGGCCCCGGAACAAAAAGGGCGATGAAGGAACATGGATGGGTTTTAGTCAGTAAAAGTCTGACACTCCCTCCTACTCCGCCCAGAGCGGGAGAAGTCATTTGATGATTTCCCATACGAAAAAAAAAAAAAAAAAAAGTGCATCAAAGACAGGGCGTTGTTTTATAGCTTGGGAGAGGCCTATGTCCAGCAGTGGACTGCGATAGGCTGACTTGACTGGTTGATTGACATTACGTTTCCAATATCCACAATACGATGTTAAAATGAAAGCTTACCCCATCCACGTATATAAACAAACAGTGCTTACCTGAAAAGTAAAATATATACATCTTAAGAACTATTTTTATTAGCAACAATGCTGTAAAACAATGCTGTAAAACAATAAAGAACGGTAGGTAGGGAGTAACATAGACATAAACAAATCATACACCTCGGCCCATAAAAAAAAAGTTATGGTTTACGATAAAACACGAATCAAAACATTGACTTGTAACACGGACACCTTCGAGACACTATTATCATGTAAATGTAACACATGCATACTGTATCAGCCCTACTTGTGTGTGACTGTCAAAAATACTGACAAGAGGGCCAATACTAGTAGCGTAGCGGTACTTTCATACAACTTTTTAGAGTTCCGTTCCAATATGGTGATATGGTAGTCTTGGAATGTTTGTTTTTAAGCGCAAAAAGCTTAGTACATCTTGAGCAAAACCTACTAAGAACCTGCTCGATTGATACGTCGAAATTATTCTATCGGCAAATACGAAGACTGGAGACATCCACCAGCATAGCACGCACTGGACGAGTGTGGTACAGTCTACTCCCTTGCACAGGTATGAGGCCTGTGTCCCAGTAGTGGGAATATCAAAGACTGATTATGCATTGGCTGACTGGCACAGGCAATTGACACAAGCAACGAGGGGCCTTTGCCCAGCAAGTCAAATAAGTCAGTGGATTATGGTAGCGGTAAACAATTTAGATTGACAGCCGAACCCAACATTGGAAATCGTTGATTCAGAAGAGTCGTTCACCTAGCAACGTAACCAAGTCATACAAAGAAACAATACATAACCCACAAAAAATTGTACAAGCGATAAAAACCGATGAACATCGCGACCCGGCGACCTCCCAGCGGGACGCCAAGCTGCCAAGCTAGTGAAAGTGAACACATACCTTTGTTTCGCGAGCATATGGACTCTAGAGTCGTTTTTGGAGGCCCAGAAGGAGCAAGTTTATAACGTTGACATTATTGGTGATTTAAAAGCCCAGGTGTAAGGTATGAAATCTTTTAATTCCTTACCATATTTTTATATTAGTGTGCGGCAATAATGGCAAATAAGCTCTACATGCACCTGATGGTAAGTGGTCACCACCGCCTACAGACATAGCAGAAACATCGTCAGATGTACCTATTTACAACCCAGAGACAAAGCTAAAGGAGAGAGTTTTCAAACCGGAAGACAGAAACTCAGCTTAGCGGTGGAAATTGTTGTAGTGGTAAGTAATATTTTACCGGACGAGATCCCTCACAGAGAGCTGACGATAAAAGAAAGGTCCTCCCTTATATGAACAATGAAGCGATGCCTGAAACAAAGCATGATGTAAAGATGTTCGATAGGGCGTAACAATTGACGAATTGCATTAACTATACGCTCACATGTTCATGTATATTTAGTAAAATCAACAGGAAAACAGCGGTTATTAGCTATACACGCTGTAATTGGCGATGTTCACAGCGAAACGTCAGGTGAACATGTGAATTTATTATTTGTGATATTATGTAAATATTTTCTGTAGTGTCCAGCTGAGAGAAACTATTTATAACAACGTAGGATTAATCGCGTGTGTACAAATGAGTACACAAGCTATTTGCAATTCAGCACAAATAGATGGACCTACTAAAGCATGGACAGTAAAGACTCCTATGAGTAAGTAACAACCTATGAGCGAGTTTAACACATTATTAACTTAGGATGTAGTTAAAAGATTGATAGTGATAAGTCAAGTATTAAAGCTCTCTCTCTCCTACTATTTCTACTATTATTGCTGAGCCCAAAAAGGGTCCTACCGTCCTACGGCAAACATTTCTGTGGTCCTAATGATTTCATAAAATCGTAAGTAACCACCAAAGTACACATTGTACGATGCAATACATTATTAAGGGACGAATTTGATTAAACATGATAAAATAAAATTTCTACTATCTTCCACCTTTCGTACTACATTATGAGGAGCCACATTGTCTGCGAAATCCGGGTCTATTAAATGACGTCAAGATTCACGGCCTACCAAACAAAGTTGTGCTTTGCATACCAAACATACAGTCCCCTTTTACTGAGGAAGCGTACATTTCGTCAAGCTTGATGGCCTTTTATGGAAATAAAAATACGTTTGAATGGTGGAAAATGGACAATTTATTTTAAAACACTAGAGGTTGTTGAAGTTTAAGAGCGATACCAAAGGTCTAAAAATATTCCGATGGCATTCAAGTCAAGACCTTTGACGAATTTTCTCTCTTTGTAGGGTAGATGACTCCTACACAGTAATAGCGCCTTTTTTGCCTATTAAAGTATAGGTTTGCTCCCGAAGATAAAAAAATGAATAGCTAATTAGTTTTAAAATATCATTATCATCATCAGGGAATACGCTAGGCACGAGTAGGGTTCCCAGATCAAAATATAAAAAATCCGAAGAAAATTCCTGACATTTGATGAAAATTCCGGACTTTCTTGTTAATTTTATATTAATGACGTTATGCATCGTGCAAGTGAATAAACAAACCAAATCGAATGCAAAATCGTTCGAATTTAGACGCGCACGCGGAGAAGGGGTGAAGGGAAGCGCCCTGATGTCGCCTGCGTTCGCCCGCGCACCGGACCTGCACCCGCGGACTTTTCTATTCACTTATTTGTAAAAATTCCGGACGGTTTAAGATTCCTCCCGCATTCCGGACAAAGACCTATATTTCCGGACTTACAACGACAACCCTAGGCAAGATGGTCGACCCCAACACCATGTTACAACAACCATGTTAGGGTCGGTTTTCAGTCTAATCATAAAGCTGAATATGGAACGACTATGTATCTGACCTAGACAAGCTTAATTGTAACTAGGTAACACGATACCCTATAGGACTGGACTGGGACTTTGCGGGCTGGATCCGAATTACTGCGAAGCGCGATTCATTAGATGTTTGCGGAGTCGCATTCACACATGCATGGGGAACATGCGTCCGTACCTCTTGTTTTTGAACTTGGTGTTTAAAAATCCAGCTCTATACTCGGGCAGCTTTACTGCTCAGACAGCCAACAGGTAAATCATACCTTCACGTTTATTCTGGACTAACTCTTGCTGCCCTATTACTATGAGGGACCGCACTTCTGCTGGGATATAAAGTAACCAATAAAAATGTCCTAACTAAATAGTCTACTAAAGTCTACATGGAGTTCCAAATTTCATCGAAATCCGATAAACCCTTGAGGCGTGAAAAGAATCCGGCCGTCCGGTCTTGGTTCAATCCATGGTCCGGAGCGAAACGGAATGGGACGCCGTCACCTCCTTCTGCGCAGCAGTCATGCTAGCGAAGGAGGTGGCGGAACGTGACAGGGAGAGAACCTCACGTCCCGGCCGCCGCGGGAGACGCCCCGGAGGAGTCATTTGATGATTTCCCATCCGAAAAAAAAAAGGCGTGAAAAGAAGACAGACCAAAAGAGTCACTTCCGCATTCATCCACACATGTCATGTTCAGTATACGTACTGCCGAATGTTCAAATCAATCATCGCACCGATTATATTGATTCTCCAAAGGACGACGGATAGAAAGCACAAAAAGAGGGGGAACGCAGACGGTCATTAATCTTTCCGACGTCACTCCTTATCAAAAGTCTCACCCTCGCCCCGGCAACCCCACGACCCCAGGTAGACACACGCAAGTAGTTACCGTCTGCAAGAGATAATATACGTGTGTCTTTGACACGAACAGGGCAGGCGTTTTTATTTTTGGAATACCTTCAGATAGAAATACTTTGACAGATGAAACAGCTAAACGATGAGAAGACATGTTTTTAAACTTGAATCTTTAAGGTAACAATTAAAAGTCAATAATTAGACAACGTGGACAAAGCAATTAGGAGTATGGATGATAAAGATCGAGGCAAATGGCGTTTTGTAGTTTTTTGCCCGCATCCATAGGAACAGAGGCCCTACTCTCAAACGTTTCGTCCGAATATTCGGATCTATCCCTCCATCTCGCGCACGTCTGCAGATGAGTGCGAGTGAGAGAGACGGATAGATCCGAATATACGGACGAAACATTAGAGAGTAGGGCCTCAGGCGTGTTTAGTAATTTATGTTAATGTGGACCAGGCATCCATTAAAAACAGGAGCCAGCCACTCGGCTCAGCTCTACTCAGCTCAGCTCTCTTGCAATAATACGCAAAAAAACAGCTTCGCTGCTGTGCAGAGTGCGGACTAGTCACAACTATATCCTAAGAGCTGTGGCGGAGAGCTATACTCCAAATATCAGGCATTTTATGCGGAGGTTGATTAGGTAGGACTTTCTGCCTATAATAGTCATCCTTTGTTTTAATAATATTGTCTTTATTCAATGTTACTAACACTAGAATATAAGCTCTGTGTAATACCTACTAACAAAATATGGATCTTGGTTGTCTGAATTAAATGAATTTTATTTTATTATTTATCTACTAGAGATTCACAAAACTCGACAAATTAAATCGACTCACAAGCCTGATTTCTAATTCACAACACTGAAGACTTCAATTAAATCTAAGCTTACCCCACTCACATATTGAAATCATAACCACGATCGAAATGATAGACCTGTCAAATTAGACGGTAACAAGAGGACCATTATGTATGAGTCTGCGTTACAATCATAACAATGTTGATTTCGACATATCCGCACTTGACACCTGCGGTATCGTAAAGGGGCGGGACATGTCGAGAAATGATTTCAGATGGAGACATTTGGAGGTTGGTCTAAGTTCATAAAACAACTTGGAAGAAAAAGACGAAGGATGGCGTTAGAATGTTCAGTGCTTTAGGTTCAGTATCAGGTTTAAAGAGGACAAAAAGAAGAAATAGAATAAGAAGAAATAAAAGTTGACAAGTGAGATCCATTTCATAACTAAGTACCTACTACTTATCGTCATCTTGCTGCCCTTGTCCATGTTACTTGGGGTCGGCGTAACACAGTTTTTTCTTCCATTCTCTTCATCTCTCTGTCAACCGCCACACTATCATTTTCCTACTTTTTTTTTCAACAAAGTTCTTACGCATGGTAAAACCAAGTGCGTAAAAATTTCCCTAGTTCCAATAAGAACTCTTCCTTGAACTCTTCAGAAGAAGAACCTGTGAAACGTTGGAATAACAAGAGAACTCAACTCATTGATTAGGTGAAAACATATAATTTTAATATGTATAGTGCTGTCTGGTTCTCTTTACGCGTAACCATAGTCAGAACTAACGCCGCCGCATCTTGTGTTGTCTATAGAATTTTCATAGACAATGTCATAAATGTATACCAACACGAACCCACACGCCCCCTCCAGACAATGTAATTCAAGAGCTAAACGAATTATGCTGCACTATAATTTATGTCCCAAAAAACGGAGGAAGTTAAAACACCAAACACCCGCTGTCATCTGTCACTCAGACGGCTGTCCAACCCCAAAGGCAGTGGTCGTGTGGGTGTCGTAATGACCTTGGCGCGTCGAATCAATACCGAACAATGCGCTCGAATACTCTCGATCACCCATTGTTTCAACCCGGCTCCAATTTACACTTATTGGAGTTCGGAGTGTTACGTTAAACACTCAACCAGTGATGTAAATGAAAGCATATTTCGTATGAAATGTGTGTTGTAAGTGCATTAATTTAATTGCCATTCGTCTGGTTAGTTTGGAGGCACAATCACTGTTTTTCCAGATGCTTTTAGCCCCGTTCAGAAGTTAATAATTATAGTACCTATTTGTATTTTAGCACAACCAGCTGCTTAATTAGTATTTCGACTTTACAAAGTTAAGCTTTTGCTCTTGCCGCCTCAAAGCTTCCAAATCAATGGATCAAAGTACAATAACAGTATTTGCATGAATTATTATCGCTTTTACCTTATCATCAATGTCAAAACCCTTTCCTACACAGATAAAGGGCTGACTAATTCCGATGACAATAACGTCATTACTCATGACAAAGGCCACCCAGCCGAATCAGTTCACACGTATGCCATCAAACTGAGAACACACGTATAGAGGTTATAGATGCTTTCTAATATCCTCCAGCCAAGGACTGTCACGTGTCAAAATAATTTCTCTGCCTTTGTTACTATCAACAACTTTTCATTACCTACATAGCTGATTGCTGAGCAATATAGGTTTAATTATAGATTGTTATTGTCCGCCATTTAAATCCCCATATTGATCGCACGGAGGAACGCATTGTGAATGAGAAGTAGTCACTCGATGAGAATAAGGAATTAATATGCCTTTACCTTCGCTTAATGCTAGGTTGTGTTTGTTTGGACTTTGTATTGAAAGGTTTACATCGGCGTCGGTCGCAGAAATAAGCAGCTTAGGTCGATATCCATCGATTTGCCGATTACTCTGCAACTCGAAATATCTCGTTCAGTCGTGCGTTTGCGATTGCCAATCGCTCTATCGCTATTTCCATCCTGCGACCGAAGCTACTGTTCATATCTGAGCCGCCAGTTTTACAAAGGCGTCTCACACAGCTGACAGCTTTGATTGATGGCTGACAAAATGGCGACATACGAGGAAGATGTTGTATGTGTTGCTCTGGTAGGTCTGCAATCACGAAGTATAATGCAATTTCTATGGAATTTATTACCAAATAGACGACTACGATGGCATATATTTTGAAGTTTTAAGCCTATTTGCGAACTTCTCATGCATAATAATGTGTGGATAAAAAAAAACATTTTGTTTGACTTCAGGATTTGAAACAATTGCAGAGACAACAGCAGTGCAGCGAAATAAATACACATTGTCTCAAGTCGTTTTCTCTCTGCTCTAGCTTTAAGACTCGACTCGTAGACCACACTTCGCGAGACAGAATTCAATGAAAAATGTAGCACTGTACAGTGTACACGTCTGCCACTATTTTTTACATTTTCCTTTGAAGTTGTCTGGCGAAGTGCAGTCGCTGTATGAATCATTCATTAGGCAACAGTTCATTTCATCCTCAAAAACTGGAACCTTAACTTAACTTGGAAGCCTTTGAGGGTAGTTGAAGACTCATTTTTAACTGATTCAAATTATTCATGGTTCTTCGAGTCCTGCGTTGTGCAAAAGGCGGACCAAAACATGTTTGTTTATAATATTAATGCATGGCAAGTCCATTGTATTGAAATATTATAAGCTGAAGTAAATACCATTCGCCTTCAAAAAATCTGTTTACTAATAGGTAAACATTTTTATCGACATTCGATTTTATAATATAGAGGTAGTATGATAGCAACTGTAACAGGCACAGGTTTTATATGCTCACCTACATTCGCACTAACAATAAATGAACCCATGCGACCATAAAATGTCTTCAGTGATTTCTCCAATATTTCTTTCTAGAAGTAAAGATTTGTCGTTGAATCTTTGGAGAAAGGAGACCACCCGATGTGCCTATGGAATAACAACTAATTTTATATCCTCAAACGTATAAATATAGAGCTGACCTTTGTCGAAATTACGTTACTGTCGATGTTTTTTACTCTGTATAGTCTGTTATGGTTCTGATAAACTCATTGTTATCGTTCGCAAACTTGTATTATCGATTCATCATGTTTTTGTAAAAGTTTTCCGCATGACCATGAATACAATGGAAACCTTTACACATGTGGTTAGGTTAGGTACAACTAGATTATAAGCTTTTTAAGGAATTTCAAGTTTCATTGTTTATCTGGGGTCTCTCTAAACATTGTGTGACCCTATGTCCATATGCTATCAATTAGTGACAACAATACAGGACTTTAATTTTTTCGTATTTTTATCCGTTGGATTCCCAATGAAATGCTTTTATTTCAATCGGCCAAAGATCACCAAAATAAATAAACTATCGACATCGGTCTCAGGCCAACACTAAGCGTCTCGTTCGCGGGTCGAATGCAAACTGATCACGAAGGCCGGGGGGTACGTGACCACTGAATACAGGGCACAGACACACGGATGTCCACCATTGACTGCTGGACAGCACTATAATATAGCACACGTGGTTGTGACTGATGTATGCCACGTCACGGACCAGTTGAGAGAAAAGAAAGTTCAAGAAAAAATTGATTAGGAGAAAGAGGGTCCGAATCACTCGGCAGTCTATTCGAATAGGATGGAGTGACCCTTTTTTCGCTTAGTAAGTGTAAGCGTGACATTCTATCAGCGAAAACGTTAATGGAAAAATCCAAAATGCTTTGGATTTATCATAAGCTACCGAAAAGCTCGTAAGTATCAATTCTGTTCAAAATAATTGTAGAAACCCAAAACGCCTTGAAAGCGTAAGCTAAGCCCTCTGGTGTCAGAAACAATACCAGCCTACCCTTTTCAGGATTACATTAAAGTATTTTACTTTGTACCTGAAGAATGAGGCTCTTAAAACCTACGGCTAGGTTGATGTTTCTCATGTCACAGATCCAGGCGTAGTCGGTAAGTATGCAAATCTTTCCGGAGCCAGAAAGCGTTTATTCAACTTCTCTCTTAGACTTTTGCAAATTTCAGCATTGAAAGAGCGAATAATTTTCGCTCATCGGTTTCTTTCTGAGGATCAAAAAGACCATCAATGTTACGAATCATTACCAGTTACACCACCACAGTTACCAGTAAGTACCATTAGTATTTTATTATTTTTTACTTTTATTTTATTTTATGTTACATTTACCTACTGACTTGACAGGAATATTTACGTAAGTACCTTACTTTTTTTTATTATTATTGACATATGATTTTTGTGATTTTTATTGACACTGATTTTGTAAATTATTATTAATTTTATTTGATTATTGTGAATGTCGGGACCGAGTCGGGTTTCATTTTTATATATTTTTTGTTTGTGGTCTTTTTTTTTCCACAACTGTCTGGCAGTTTGAGTACTATAAGCGACCTACCCAAATGTCCTTTCTTCAGTGGCGTGCAGTAGTATTCCACAAAGGGTAGGCCACGAAATAGTGATAGCAAAAAAAATTTTCGTCTGCGCCATTTTGGATTTTCATTTTGACCTCATTTTTATTATCAGTGACCCTAAAAACCTCGAAAACGCCCCCATGAAGAAAAAACTGAAAATTTTCATCGGCGCCATCTTGGATTTTCATTTTGACCTCATTTTCATTATCACCAACCCCAATAACCTCGAAAACGACACCCATGAAGAAAAAACTGAAAATTTTCATCGGCGCCATCTTGGATTTTCATTTTGACCTCATTTTCATTATCACCAACCCCAATAACCTCGAAAACGATACCCATGAAGAAAAAACTGAAAATTTTCATCGGCGCCATCTTGGGTTTTCATTTTGACCTCATTTTCATTATCACCAACCCCAATAACCTCGAAAACGACACCCATGAAGAAAAAACTGAAAATTTTCATCGGCGCCATCTTGGATTTTCATTTTAACCTCATTTTCATTATCATCAACCCCAATAACCTCGAAAACGACACCCATGAAGAAAAAACTGAAAATTTTCATCGGCGCCATCTTGGATTTTTATTTTGACCTCATTTTCATTATCACCAACCCCAATAACCTCGAAAACGACACCCATGAAGAAAAAACTGAAAATTTTCATCGGCGCCATCTTGGATTTTCATTTTGACCTCATTTTCATTATCACCAACCCCAATAACCTCGAAAACGACACCCATGAAGAAAAAACTGAAAATTTTCATCGGCGCCATCTTGGATTTTCATTTTGACCTCATTTTCATTATCACCAACCCCAATAACCTCGAAAACGACACCCATGAAGATAAAACTGAAAATTTTCATCGGCGCCATCTTGGATTTTCATTTTGACCTCATTTTCATTATCACCAACCCCAATAACCTCGAAAACGACACCCATGAAGCAAAAACTGAAAATTTTCATCGGCGCCATCTTGGATTTTCATTTTGACCTCATTTTCATTATCACCAACCCCAATAACCTCGAAAACGACACCCATGAAGAAAAAACTGAAAATTTTCATCGGCGCCATCTTGGATTTTCATTTTGACCTCATTTTCATTATCACCAACCCCAATAACCTCGAAAACGACACCCATGAAGAAAAAACTGAAAATTTTCATCGGCGCCATCTTGGATTTTCATTTTGACCTCATTTTCATTATCACCAACCCCAATAACCTCGAAAACGACACCCATGAAGCAAAAACTGAAAATTTTCATCGGCGCCATCTTGGATTTTCATTTTGACCTCATTTTCATTATCACCAACCCCAATAACCTCGAAAACGACACCCATGAAGAAAAAACTGAAAATTTTCGTCGGCGCCATCTTGGATTTTCGTTTTGACTTCATTTTCATTATAACCAACCCCAATAACCTCGAAAACGATACCCATGAAGAAAAAACTGAAAATTTTCATCGGCGCCATCTTGGATTTTCATTTTGACCTCATTTTCATTATCACCAACCCCAATAACCTCGAAAATGACACCCATGAAAAAAAAACTGAAAATTTTCATCGGCGCCATCTTGGATTTTCATTTTGACCTCATTTTCTTTATCACCAACCCCAATAACCTCGAAAACGACACCCATGAAGAAAAAACTGAAAATTTAAATCGGCGCCATCTTGGATTTTCATTTGGACCTCATTTTCATTATCACCAACCCCAATAACCTCGAAAACGACACCCATGAAGAAAAAACTGAAAATTTTCATCGGCGCCATCTTGGATTTTCATTTTGACCTCATTTTCATTATCACCAACCCCAATAACCTCGAAAACGACACCCATGAAGAAAAAACTGAAAATTTTCATCGGCGCCATCTTGGATTTTCATTTTGACCTCATTTTCATTATCACCAACCCCAATAACCTCGAAAACGACACCCATGAAGAAAAAACTGAAAATTTTAATCGGCGCCATCTTGGATTTTCATTTGGACCTCATTTTCATTATCACCAACCCCAATAACCACGAAAGCAACACCCATGTAGAAAAAAAACGAAAATTTTCATCGGCGCCATCTTGGATTTTCATTTTGACCTCATTTTCATTATCACCAACCCCAAAAACCACAAAAACGACACCCATGAAGTAAAATATAATAACAATAATATTATTGATTATTATAATAATAATACGCGCCAATAACCCCCAGGAATCATTATTTTAATCAACATTGAACATACACCCTAGCACTGGCCTGCAAATTGCAAAAAACGTAAGGAAATTTGAATTTCGCGGGCTAAAGAACATCCACCTTGAATCCTGGCCTTGTGTTGTAGCAGCCAATCACAGCCCAGCAGCCCAGCTACACTCGCAGGAGTTACCGCCCTAAAATTACTGCAATCTATACATGTGTGCAGTTCATACACACGAAAATATGCACCAATGTGCCAATGTGTGCGTAAAATTATCAATGGGTTTAAGGCAAGTCCAGTGCTTGCCTGTCCGGCGGAGCTCCAACCTTTGCAGTAACTTCCAGTAAAGTGTTAGTTGCGTGACACGGGAGCGACAAATTGCTATAAGTATTCTAACAGGAGTTTGAACTTTTTTTTATATATTTTGTACATAATGTGATATTTTATTACATAGTTAGTTCGTTATAATGAATGCCCAGTTGGTAGGGTAGGCTTTGCCTAATTGCCTCTTAGGGGCGCACGCCCATGCCTTTCTTTGGTATTGTTCTTCGTTTCGTTGAGCTCCTTGAGTTAGAAGTCGAGCTACACGATAACTGTGGACAGTTATCGTGTTAATGCTTGCACTGACTGGACAGGTCCACTCAAATCTGTGTGGTTCTTTCTTCAAAAGACCATCTCAGACACTAATCTGCATAGTCCTCATATGAATTGAGCCAAATTATGTCTGGACTTCAAAAGAGACTATGACCTCTGAGTTTGTTTCGGCTGTTTCTTCTCAGAGTAGTCAGGTACGAAACACCGGACCCATCTAGTTAAAAAAAAATGACGTGTAAAAGTGTTTGTTAAAACCTACTTGCAAAATAAACATCATTTATCATTTATCATTTACTACCAAGAAACAAACAACTTAAATCTATTAATTTTTATTTCACTCTACACCTTCACCAAATCTACATAAGCAAATATACTAATCTCCATACACATAATTAAAAGCAGATAAACTGAAACCCGTATCTGCCTAAAACGGAATAAGATTAGGTCATCCGGCGACTGGATGGAAGATTAATTTTATACAAGAGCCCCAAATATGACGTAACAGTCTGCAATCAGAAAACCAGACAGACAACCATGCATCATGTTATGTGGATATAAAATAACTCATCAGTCACTTGACCGAAATTCTCGTCTTGGAAACTGAGAGCTGAATAGATAAATGACCATTCTAGCTAGATTGAAATTGCCGTGGACATGTCAAATATCCTCCGAGAGACTAAAAGTAGAAACGAACCTATCCATAACATACGATGCAGAAAGGTAAGGCAGGAAGAAGTAAGCCTCTTCATTGTGCTAGTTGGACTAAGTCCCATATAAAAGGTGGTTAGGTTAGCGTATTGCCATCAACCGAGCTCAGTTGCTACTGAGAAATTCAGAATTAAGAAAACACTTTGCCTGAACTGGGGATCGATAGTGTTAGTGACCATATCAGTTTAAAAACTGGCGTCATATCTGAAGTATTTTGTGTGTACATAAATAAATAAATAAATAAGATCGAACTCAAGAGCCCCGTACTGACCAGTCCCTGTTGCCACTAAACCAACGAGTCAGTAAAAAAATAATACCAATTAACCGTTATGTAAAAAGCCTACACAAATCGTAGGTAACATAAAATATTGTTTCTTCCGTACGTAGAAGCGAACAAACAAGACTTCAAAACGTGCTTTCGAAAACACAATAGCTAATAACTAGCTCAATAAATTATAAGAGAATCCACTTCGTTAGGTGGACTTGTATCTCTTACGTCATCTTACGTAAGTTACTGTCCTATCGAAAGTGCTAACTTGTTAGTGAGAACATTCTTCGCGTCAATCTTCCACATTTCAACTTAGCACTTAGCATGGACAATTTTTCTTTGGGTTTCGCTTTCTATCAGCACTTCACATCGGTGACGCTGTTTGGTCGGCACAGTATAGAGCCATCAGCCATCCAAGTATTCCATCTGTAGTTATCTGGAATTCGAGAGATCCACCACCAATCTATCTCTATTGCAAAGTTGTCTCGAGTAGGGACTCCTAGTAGCTTTGTAATGGAGAAGAAACTGGCTGTAAGCTCCTATTTTCTATGGAAGCAATTGAAGATTGCCGAATTATCTCTATGGATTCAAACATTTCTAAGCTTCTCACTGTGCCTTCAGTTCAGTCAGTCTCCAAACATCGTTGTACTTTATACCCGGATACGCTAGTAAAAGCGGAAAAACTCCTTGTTGAATATCAGAGCAACGTGTTTACAAACAAAATCACATGCGCTTATATTTACTGGGTCAGTTCACAATACAGACAGACAGCGCCATCTATTCGTTGTACGACGCATTAATCGTCTGGGTAACAAGTACTGTCTATTGTAATTACTTACCAAAGGCATACGTTTTTAGAAAATAATTGGATTTTCTTTTAACTCTTCAGCATTTACAGAATAGTAACTTAAATTTTAACTTCAGTCTTCACTACTAATTTCGGAAATATTAATTTGCCATAATTGCAAGTCCCAGTTTATTATTAATAAGGTATTACCAGTACGGTAGGTAAATAATAATTTCACATTTCACCAGACCAATTTTAGTAATATAAGATCTCTAAATCTTTTTATAATTTACATTAAGTAAATAAGTAAAACGGAGTTACGAGTACATGCATTATTATTTTAGTAATAGCAATTTTAAGTTTTAAGACTAGTACAATAAGAGTGGGAGTTGTGTGTCGGACGTTCGCCGCTTCCTGCCGATGCCGATGCCGCATGCCGGTGCGGTACAAAAACATACTTTACGCATGCGCCAATCGCGGACCGGTGCGTGAATCATGTGCAAGCGCACGCGTGCCTCTGACACTTGGGTAGTAATGGGTAGTTGGGTGTCGCTTTTAGTACCGTAAGCAAATTACGGCATATTAATGGAGGTACAAATTGATAGTTTTTAACTAACTTACGTACGAGTATATTAACACATGCGTAAGTTTCAATTAACACAATTAACTAAAGAACTCCCATGGAGTACCTATATTTGCAAACATACTTGAAAGCCGGAACTTTTAGGCCATGTTAGAACAATTCGTCATTAAAAATACTTATTCTCGACCTATAAACTTCTCAAATAGTAGGTACCTAAATATATGCGTTTTAGGAGAAAAATCCAATATTTGATATGGCATTTCAATCTGGATGGACAAAATAAATTAGAACAGTGTACTTATTCGAATTAAATTTCACAAGAAAAGTTAATATGTTTGCCACTAATATTTCCTGCAGTTACCGTTGATGCCTCCAGGATTTTAAACACAGAATTGTGTGCATTACACCGTAGTATTTAAGTATGAAATTTATATGTACCGCCAGTTGCACGTGCATAGACAGGCGTACTTCCGAACTTCCTTCAAGTTTCCTTAAAGATACAACACGTCCGTAACGTAATTAGTTCACTCTCACGTATTCCGAGAATCCAGTAGTTACTAAGCTTATTTGGATAAGTATAAACAAAACTTGTACAATAATCCAGTGAAATCATCTGTGGGACTGCGGCATTCTTTAGCCATTGCGCGTCTAAGCAAAATAGGACGCGGACGTACAAATAGGAAAGATAAAACTGGACCTTAAGCACACTTATGAGTAAGACTTACTCATGTTTTTGCATTTTTAATTATGTTTATGCTAGATAGCAAGTTATTTTGCATAATACGTGCCATGGATCTCTCTTTTCGCGTCGATTACTTATTTGGAAGTGCAAGAATTCCGATGGTCATTCGGACTTACACAACCATATGTTACATCATTTTGGTGGTATTTTACTGTCTTTTACTACAATCGAACAATAATAACCAGTTTTAGTAGAAAGTGAATACAGGCGCAAAGCACTGCAGAAAATTAAAACATTGCGTTACTGGACTGGATACGGAAATATGTAAGTTTATGATGACATAATTGTCTTGATCAGGTTAGTTTAAGTCCATAAAGAAGACTATGAACTTAGGTACATAGAAATATGTAAGTTTTTCGATGACATAATTGTCTTGATCATGTTAGTTTAAGTCCATTAATTAAAGAAGACTATAAACTTAGGTACCTACATAGAATTATACATATACCTGCTCCGGTTCCTGATTTTGCAGTTCTTGGTCCTTTCAAAGTGGCGATGCTTATGGTATAACAAAAATCGAATAAAATTAAGTTAAAGCTTACTCGTATGCATCAGAAATCCACAATTTTGGCACAACACCAGATTGAATCCAACAAACATAGGGCACTGGCTTCATAAAGGAACCGGCAAGATAAACACACAAGGCAAACGCCGCACAAAATCTGTTGCACGATAGTAATTTCTAATCTGGAGCGAGTGCAAAACTACTGCATTTCATATCGATCGTACAGCTGCAGGTATTACAATAGAACGCGCCGGCTGTATCAACAAAATAGCCGTACCTTTTGTGCGCCAGCTCACACCTAATAAAGTAATAATTATGACCTACGTAAGCTATTACTGTAATTAGATCACCGTGTGTAATGAGAATTGTATTGTCACTTAAGTTTGTACTTCACAGTTTATAATAAGCCTTTCTTCTTTCTTTGTTAGGGTTCCGTACAAAAATTAAAAAAAACGGAACTCTTATAGGATCACTCGTGCGTCTGTCTGTATGTCCCTCCGTCTGTCACAGCCAATTAGCTCCGAATCTACTGGACCAAATCAGGTAAAATTTGGTAGGATGGTGTAATCCTATGGCCCAAAGTCCCAAACACAGATGTGGAAAGTAAATATTTTACTAAAAATAAGGGTAATTTTCGGGGGACAAATTAGGAAATTTAAAAAAAAGTTTTGCAAACCTTACTGTGTCTTAATATATCAAATGAAAGGCTCGTTAAGTATGAGAATCTCAAATATATTTGTGTTATCATTGTTAAATAAATAATTTTGCTTTTATTCATGCGAAAATTTACCACCCTGATCTCCGAACTACTGAGCCTAAAAAATAAAAAATATGTGTTTTCATTATAGCCTCTCTGGTAAATATAAAGATTAAATGCCAGATATTTTGATATCCAGATCGCCAAAGAATTTTTAAATAATCAAGCCTCGATGTTATTGACATTCATTATTAAAAGCAATGATGACATCAATGAGTGGATATATCAGGAAATGTATTCACGAATTTTTAAAACATCCTGAACGGAAATAAAAATGGCTACCATACGTGCACAGATTTAAAACTTCATCATACTTGTTAGCGTACTTCCTTGCTTTAAAAAAGCAATCTGCATTCAGTTTCTATCTCTTTCTCAAAAACATGTGTGACAGAGATAGGTTATGTGGTAGGTAAATTGATCCGGCAGCCGATGTTGAAATGAGACACTACTCGTGCACTCGCGTCCCTAGATTCTTATTACCTGCCATTTAAGGAGAAACAATACGTCATCCAGATTGATGTAGGGTTTCCTATGGCCTCTCAATCTGAAGTGGTTGGGGCAGTACCTAATGCCGAACATGCTGCTTCTAGACATGAAAGTTGCTATATGAGATGATCATATTAGATGGTAAGGTAATTTAATTTCGGCAATAATTGTCCACTTTCCGAACATAGTTCGGATGATTTAGCCTTTCGTATATTTTCCGAATTTCAAGAACCAAATAATTATTTTGCAACTGACCTGATTCTGAAATCCTACGGGGATTAAAGATTAAAAAGTGCACGACTATTACGTTGCGCTTGCTTGAAAAAACATAAGTACTTACGAATAATTTCTCTTTTAAATCTGACTTGCGCCGATCATAAGAAACCTCAGGCGGTAGCGGTACATAAAAAGATGCGCCAATAATGTTTACGACTTGTAATCCAGTCTTTAAGCAGTCGTAATTAATGAATACGTCGAATTACATCAGACGATTAAATTCCCCTCACGATCTTGCAGCACGCGAAAGAAAATCACAAATCCAGTTGGACAGCAAAAACATCTGAATTGAATCACGAACGGACAGGTCATTGGATACAATAAAGCAAATAAAGATTGAAGAAAAAACTCGGTGTGCTTTGAGAATTGAAGAATCAAGAATCAAGACCCAACATTAGATGGACAAAAATAAAATTCTGTGTATTACTTCAAGGACTGTTCCAACTCCAAAAGAAAAAATCTTGAATATGTTTATGTACGTATACGCAAACAAATTCGACAACAAATTGAATTGGGAAGCAGCTGCATCAATTTAAGGCCACATACCCAAAGGATCGTGACTAGTTGGGGGATAAAATAGAAAGTTGAAATTTTACGATCCTTCGTGCTGTTTTACTACTTAGTGGTTTGATTAGGCACATATTTATTATTGCTAATTTGTAGTCCACGATATGACATTAATTGTTAGCATATCAGCATGATGGCCAAAGAAGCTGCGCCGATCCCAAATAAATTAGGATAAAGGCATAAGATGGGTGTGGTAACCTTACAGTTCTCAAACAGAGTTCATAGAGTTTTGTCAAATTCCATAATTACTCAAAACACAGATTTTAGCTTGTTCATAACAAGCAATCATGAGAATTTAGATAAGATCGATTAAGAAATATAAACGTACGCACCTATTTCATAATCATGGAATGAAATGTGTAAAACATCACAGATCCCTTAAATATTTATAATGCCTAGATTTAAAACAACACCATTATCCCGATTTCGTTTGAATGTGCAGTTCTAAATATAACCGTGGCTTAAACATCTGAGGGGAATTCGGGGGTTCAAAGACCTCGCGAACCGGCCCGTGCCGCGATAAAATATACCATTTTTATGGGAGAATTCGAGCGAAACAAAGTTCATGGGCAGACTTTGGATGACAAACGCTATTTGTTTGTAAAGTATCAACGAATATTATTTACGTGCATGGAAGTATCGGAACCACTTCGTTCTATTTCAGGCACAGGACAGAAAAAGCTTTGTGCCATACTTATGCAAATCTAACTATTAAGAGTTAGCGCTTCTGGAAGCCATTATGTAAGTACCTTCTTGTGTTGGTTGGCATTCTTCCAAGCCTATAAATGTCCTGAGCGGCGAAAACTACAGATGCAGCTTCCTTATAAAGTTAAATAGTTAACTGGATTGAGAAATAAAGTTTTTCCGACGGACGTGAATCATTACATGTACTTGCTAACTACTTACTGGTAGTAAAAACCTTTATCGCTAATTCTAGTACATCTTAAACGTAGATCATAAAGTTCATTGCCAAAGTCAATTAACAGTAACCGTGTTAATTTAATAGATCATGTCCTCGTCACTACCTCACACATCATCTTCATCTAATAAGTATAACGAAGTGTGAACGTTTTTTGCCCTTACCATCTTTTGGATATGAATTTTGTACACTGTTAAATTTGTTTGGATATTCATCAACTAATTTTGATTGGCGCCATGTTTCAAACTATTTTAATTCGACCCCATCGAGTCAGCACAATAGTCAAAACTCATAGGGACTCAAACATCAATTCAATCAAAATTTAAAACGAGATCGTCGCAGTAGGACCAAAACAAGTTTATATTTAAGTTGGACCTTGCTGAACAATAGTGGCAAGACCACACAGTGAGCTTTATAACAACGAATCTGAAACTTGAATGGGGCTTAATCGCCTTTTATTTGTGGTCGGCTAAATGTTGTGACAAAATCCTGAAGTGGAAACAACGGCGCGTTGATTTTAAACAGATACGCTATTACTGCATTTGAGGAGAACGTCGCTAGTCGCTGGCAGCTTAAACCAATATTTGTTTGGTTTTCATACGATAATTTTTCAAGTGACATGGCGGCAGGCCGAGATAGAGGCGTCGGTGTCGGGGCGAGCTAGGCATTTTGACTGGTCCTTTGCAGCTCTACTCTCTAGGCAAACGGGAAATGGAAGTAGAGAGGAAAAGCCTTTTACACTGCAACGGATGTATGGCGTGATTGACTGCGTATGAACAACCCTTCTGCTGAGACTAAAATATACATATGTCGGGTTTTTATGAAAGATGATAGTTAAATTATAAGGAAGTAAACACGGATACAACAGCTGGTCATAGAGATGTACTGCGCCGACCCAAATAAATTGGTGTAATAAGGATGAAGATTCTTAAGCAATAACGTCGGCTACTGAGTCTGAGGCAAGAAAACGTTTATGAAACGACTGATTCTGCTAATTCACAGTCGCGACACCTGCTCGTACATTTGGATGTTTTTTGTCTTTTTTTTAAAACAGAGCGACCTGAATAATTTATTTCGGGACCAGTTGCTTGCAGTGATATCGATACACATGTATACCATGGTGCCAAACATCGGCCGGCGCGGTTAAATCTGCAGATTTTTTTTAGGGAAATCGCGATGGGCGTGGGCGCCGGCAGCAGGGTGCAAGGGGGTGCACTTACACTCCCCTGTCGGGAAGGAAAATACATCTAGAAAAGATTTAGATTCAGACGAATTTATCCGAGGCGGAAAGCAAAAATTTTCGAGCTCGCTTCGCTCGCTCGTACTTCTATTCTCGTTTCTGTTTAAATGAGCAAAAATAACCTAATTTTGGCATATCCCCAAAATATTCGAATTCGCTTCACTCGCTCAGACATCTTTTGTCCTGTGCGTACATAAGCTTTTCTTTTCAAGATACGCACCTCTAGTTTTTTGGATTCATGTGCGTATTGTATATAATTATCACTTGCTTCGGTGAAGGAAAACATCGTGAGGAAACTAGCATATAGGCAGAATATAATAATAATTATAATAGATTTTTTTCCATTGTTACGCTTTTCTTTATATATTAACATAATTACTAGTGGTACAAATTGACAAATAAAAATCTAACATATCCGAGCTGGAGTGCAAAAAATATCAAGCTGTTTTCATGGAACTGAAGATGTACCCCCCGGAAATAATCCAACCGGCGCGGCGCCCATGGCGATGGGTAAAGTCTAAAGATTTGTATTTTCGATGCATTGAGAATGAGCTGGCTTCGAAATACCTATCCCTTGTTGTGTTTTTTTTTCTGTGGAGACTTTTTCTGATTCATCGAAAGATGACCTTTTTGTGTCGGAATTTAATATCTGTTCGAAGCTCATTGCAGTGTCCCTAATTCTTAGAATATTGTAAGGACCAAGATTGGCAATGCCGTTTTTTTTAAAACTGGTGAGGTAGGTACCAAAGATCTCATAGGATAAATATGCCGTTTTCATGAGCTAGCATTGCTATATCTACGTTCATACCATGCTAATCAAAGGTCGAGCCTTTAATTTATTATGCGTGTGTGTCCAAGTGTTTATGTAAAGCATGGTTAGGATCCCGCTACCGTTCATTAGTTGGCTGGCTGTGTTATACTTCGAGTTTAGAATTACAATATGTTGCTTGCCAGTTGATAGACCTAGCGTGAAGTAACTGTGGAACAATCATTTAGTAATAAAATATGGTAATCTGATCTGGGAGTTAGGACTGTAAATCCTACGTAATGTTGGTTTACCGTTATAAAGAATTACCAACCTAGTTGATTGGGGGAAATAGACGGTAGGTTCCTAAATGTAATGCTCATTACGAAGACCAGGTACTTGTTTGATAAACGTTAATTAATATTTTAATATTCAAATCGCGTGCATTGAATGTATTCAATTCACTGGGTACGTAGGAAGCATTTGAAGGAATCAATATTTATGTATCAATTTATTTTAATTTCCTCGCTGTATGTGCAACAGATAGGTCTACCTATATCATAACAGCATATGACTAGGTGCACATTACCAATCATAAATAAGTTTCTTCGAAATTTAAGTACCTACATAAATGACTTTCAGCATGATGATATTTATAATTATGCTGAATAATAATCATAACTAACTAGGTGAACATTTTGATGAGGAAGGAAACAGTATTGCGAAACTGTAAAAATAACAAAGTTCATGCAAAGATTATATTATTACAATATGTATTTATATCGTGTATGTAATTCTATATGTAAGTAACCTACTTAGCAAGCTAACTTTTAGGTAGTTAGAGCGTAATTTTATGAACTTTAGTCTTCCGTTTCTATTCCTAGCTCAGAACCAGCAAATGAAATGAAAATGCAATTAAAAAAATCTTGTGTTGTTTTTCAAAATCAGCACCTACCTACATCATCATCGGCCTAGCCTCTCGAACCTATTATTTAAATAAACTATATAAAATCCCATTCTAATTTAAAAACAAATTGCAGTGTGTAGCTCATATTGCGGAAATGTAATCTCGGTGCCTCGACGAACAGACGAATCTATAAACCGTAGGAAACCAGAGGGGCGAAGAGATTAAAATAAACGACCGAGATAAAACCGAGGCGACGAAACTTATGGGGGTAGGTCATGAGAGCCGTGCGGTTATACACAGTAGGTATACCACAACGAACGCACTCCTACCAACAAAGTAAAACATCACACACAAAGTAAACAGCCACTCTACTCAATGGACCATTATGGAAGAAATTAATCACATACTTTATTATTGTTTTAACATACGTACCTTGCGGAAACAATTGGGGCGTACGAGAGCCGGTATTCCGATTTAGTAAACACACACTGATTTTGCACTGCACTTTAACACACAATATTCACTTTATAATTTATTTCGGCTCGGTTTACGTCAACCGGTGACAGCTGGCTCGTATTTTTTTGCCGCGGGGTTGTCAGATGTGTCCTTGAAGGACGCTGTAGGAGCGCGCCATGTTGATTTGAGGACGGGCGCGTGGCGACTGCGCGCAGCCGCCCCTTGCCTGGCGCATGCGCTGTGCGTCACCCTATATCCCGCGGTCCCGCCATCCCGCCCGCACCCGGCCTTCCTTCCTTGTTCCCAAACCCTGCGTTGTCCTTGCGTTTGTATTGCAGCTATGGTTATTCATGTATCCCCGTAACCCCAAAGCTTTTAGGAAAGTAAAGAGATTGTTATTTATAAATTGTACGATGGTATCCGACAAGTTTAGCTGTTTTTAGATCCGGTGCCGTGTAATACCATTTATTGACATAAGGTTATGAAATTTTGGGAATTCGTTTTTTTGGGTTATGGCGCACAATGAGTGTTACCAAATTGACTACCTCAGCACCCCACCCAGTAATCACGGGATGACCTAACGCAAGGGGAGCAATGCATTATAGGGCAATTCGCCCTTGGATGGATGTGTTGTTTCGTTTATGGTAAATCGTAAAAGAATTGTGCGTCATGTGTTGACTGTCTGAGCGGTCTAGGGTTTGACTTCTGAACAGACAAAGTGAATGTTCTTGGTTTCTGGTTAGTTGCAACTCAGCACTTCAGAGCAGTAACAAGAATGAGATTTTTGCTCGCGAACTTACGTCAGGCTCACAGTCACACTCAAAACATGAGTATCAATTTAAGGGTTGAACCCATGTTGAACCTCATCAGGCAGCAACGAATCGCACTTTACCTTGCTCCTATCCTTTTCTGTCGCTCAGAACAGTAATTTGCTAGTTAGAGCGAGCAACTGCGGGAATGCGATCGGCAGCACTCTTGGAAGCAGGGCTTTTTTATAGTTGGTAATTTTACGTTACCTTCGTAAATATAAATGTATTTTTATGAATACAATTTTGTTATTTGGTAGTCGTAAACGAGTGCGCTTTCATTGTTGTCTGCCGGCTTGAGGCCCGGGGGCGTACAAACGTGACGGGAAACGAGTGCTGCATTCGGGAGAGCACCCACCAATCGCCCACCAACTCGCCTACGCGAAATTGATGAAATAAGAATGAGCAGGCTCGGTGGCTAATAAAAGCAGTGATGTGATTTCCATGTGGAATTTTCTAGTCCTGAGAGTCTGGATTTGTGCCCAATTGATGGCAACGGGCCTGGTGTCCGCAACTCCGTGTCCAATCCAAGTGTGTACTTAGGTACACGAGGGGTTGCAGGCCAGGTCTGTTGAACTGTTGATATAGGTACGGTGTTTAGACTTACATGGGACTTGATTGCGGTGCCACTGGCTAAATCACACTCGTTTTGACGATACAGCAATTCAAACATTGGAGCGAGGGCTTCGGTTTCCTTTAGCTGCGGTTTCAACGGCTGTGTTGTTTTGATCTTAGTAGGCCTTCTGCACTCGTCTTTGTTCTGACTAAACACTGACAACCAGCAAAGCCTTATTTAGTTACCAAATTCACGCGAAATTAAACTTTATACATAAGACATATGGGTTAAATTAACAGCAATAGAAACATTGCTTCTTTATCTGCTGTATGTTCACTGATTTTAATACGGGTGTTGCGGAGATGTAACAACATGATTGCGTGAAAATGTAAGCGTCTCGCTCGGTCGGCATCAGTGTAATCGGAGTCTACTCGCACTTTGTGATTTTCAAGCTTATCTAAACGGATGAGATCGTAGTCGTTGTACTCACGTAGCCTGTGCAGCAGTAAGTACTCTGTGCTTGTACTTGACGAGCAATTTTCTAAGGCAAGTGTCAGTTACTTACATCTGGCTTGAGTCGGGCATGGCCAATGGAGAAAAACTTTGACAGAATGCTGGCCAAGGTTAGGCCAAAGAAACCAGAGTCGTCCAAAAGCGGGTTGGTTTGACGATTAATCGTCAAAGTCGCAGGAAACACCTGGATGGCCGAAACCAGGAAGTAAGTACAGAAGGAAGGGGAGGCCTAATTCCACCCAGCGGTAGGATTAGGATAGGATAGTAGAATGTCAAAAAAAACTGAAATTCCACTGAAATATTATTTGTATTTCCTTATTAGATTAAATCATCGGTTTCAGCGGTACAGTGCGAGTTATTCGCCCAGTCAGAGGATTGAGTCAACTCTGCTTGAGACAGGTGGCGCCAACGATCAACGATGCTTAGTGAAAATACCTACATTTTTTAGGTAGGTACGTATAGTCACAGTCGGTTAGGTACCGGAACTGACGCACCGGTAAGACAGACTTTATTTACCTACACGAAACTCCTGGAATACACCTCGTAATTCATGCGTTACTAACTAGGTACAAGTGTACAACGATAGAATATGACTAACAGTAGGTAACGTAATACATTTACACGTTATGATGTGAGTAAGACCAGTAGGTAATCCAAAATTTGCCCAAAATATAGGTCGATGTTGTACTTGCATACTTAAACCGTCTTGTTCATGTAGGTAGGTAGTACTTACCTACGTGAAATCACAATGAAGCTCGTAGTCATAGCCATCGACCATTTCGAAGTAAGTACTTATAGATAATTTCTGGTTAGTTTATTAAGTACCTACAAAAGTAGTTACAAGTAAGATGAATTTCAAAATGATTTCGATTCGAAGAGTCGTTAATCGTTGAGTCAAAACGAATATCTAAATGAATTCTGAACTCTGCTCGAATAAAACTGTAGAGACCAAAATAAATCTTAGAAGCATCACAAATTTTAATATCACTGTTAGAAATTCACGAGAAAATGGTACACACTTTCTTGTTTTTGGCGGGGACTGGGAATAGTGGGAAAATAACAATAAAATATCATTTTCATTTGCTTTTTTTTATAAATTAGTTTCTGATGGAACAGGCTAAGGTCTGAGACCATGCTGCCTAGTCATCAGTTAGCATTTTTCTTGAGTAGGGTAGATCCAGTTCTATTCATCAGTATGGACGGTATAAAAATCCCTTATTTATGGAAATCCATTAAAATGTATTAATTCATTTTAATTTGGTTTTCATAATTAGTTATAATTTTATTTTTATTTCATGACTTCATAAAGTCCTTCAGTTTACGTGTAGTTACAGTTTATAATTTTAATGATATTCTAAGCTCTGTAAGAGTCTTTTCGATCCATGTTTTGACTTTCAAGCACGCTAGAAAACATCGTGTGCTTTAACGCAAGCGGATGCGGTAAAAGTACACACATCAACACGGTCTAGGGATATTTCATACTCAATTAAAAAACTCGAAAAGTACTGGCCCCATTGGAATCTTTTATACACCGATTTGTTTGTAATTTATCTCAGACTAATTCCAAATTCAAATTTTTGAAAATTCTTTTGTTTCGGTGGCATAAAAATGTCTTGATGTATAGGAGAGGGAATTTTCATTTGTGCGAAATTTAGAAAACAATACGAATTACGTTTAGTTACAGTTTTTTTTTCATTTTTAAACGAAAGATAAAGTTAAAATTGAGGTATTGTAGCCATGCAACGCCGACATTTGACGAGGGCGGAGATGTTACGAGCTGTGGGAATGCTGGAAGCTGGATCTGTTCAGCGTAATGTTGCTGAGGCCATAGGGACCCATCAAAATGCAATTTCAAGATTGTGGACACGCTATCGTGCCACAGGTGAAGTAGCGGAGAGGCACCGGGGGCCAAGTCGCATCACTACCCCCAGACAAGACCGATTTTTGCGAGTGGAACACCAAGTGCTTGTGAGTGACCAAACTAAAACTAAGAAGGCGACTGCATGAAAGCAATCTACGCTCTCGTAGACCACTCCGGGTCCCACCTTTACGGAGAGGCAATCGTGGACGACGATTAGAATGGGTTCGGAACCACGTGGATTGGGGCCGTGACCAATGGTCCAATGTGCTGTTCACGGATGAATCCAGGTTCGGCTTCCATCCAGATTCACGAAGGACGCGTGTTTGGCGAGTTCCTGGACGATGGAGCCGTCTCCAGAACCCTCAGGAAGTTCACCCATACCAAGGAGGAACAATTATGGTTTGGGCAGGAATTTGTCTTGGAGGACGGACGGATCTCGTTTGGGTGCGGGGCAATATGACGGCAGAACGATACGTCCAACAGGTGCTGGGGCCCGTAATCTTGCCCCACAGAACACAAATGGGGCAAGATTTCCTGCTCATGCACGACAATGCCCGGGCACACACGGCGAGAACGGTAGCAGCTTGGTTACATACACATAATGTTAGGGCCTTAGACTGGCCTGCTCAATCGCCAGATCTAAATCCCATTGAGCATGCGTGGGATATGCTGCAAAGAAGAGCTCTGAAGGAAGTTCCTGAAAATCTGGCTACAGAAGATCAACTTTTTGCGCACCTCAGAAGGACATGGGACAATATTCCGCAGCAAGACATTGACAACCGCTTTTTTAAAAATATCCCTAGACCGTGTTGATGTGTGTAGTTGAGACATTATGTTTTATTAGTTACTATTTCTCTAAGTTTTCCCGCTTGGTCGTAACTAAACGCATTTACCTACTTTGACAGACCATTCGTCAAAGACATCTGACAGACCAGCCGTCAAAAACATTTGACAATAGGTTAAAACGTCACTAATGTCAGTCAGTGTCAGACAGTCAGACTGTCAGTCTCTCGGTGAGGGAGGAGTAAGGTGAAGGGGAGTCGACAACCTCGATAATTCTGTGTCGACAACTCGACAGCTGTTTTTGTGATCCGTGGACAGTGATTCTGTGGTTCCTGCCGGCTATTGCTATTTTGCTGTCAGTAATTTCTCACATCAAAGCTATGCCTGAAGATTCAAAAAAGAACCAGTTAGTATTATTCACTGCCTTTCCTAACATCTTTGTGACTACGTGCCTCTATCTATATCTAATCATAATAATAAATAAAACTTTAGGGTTCCCATAAGTTTAACTCCAGGATTTTAATAATTTTCTATTTTAGTGACAAGAAAAAAGGTGATTCAAAAGAACAGCGTAGGCCTCGTCAGAGGCACCAGCAAGCAGGAGCTGAGAAGAAAATGGAGAAAAAGACGGAAGAACCTAAGAATACCCCTAAAGGTAACTTATAACACTTCTTCTACCTTAACCATAACATTCCAATTTATATATCTTCTTCAGTACTTCATTCAGAGGTTTTCGCTGTAGGTTGCAAATGAATTATTGCAAATTCAGTTATTCTACAAGTAGTAAGATTGGTGGTGGTTGGTTTGAACCCAGTCACTCTATGTAATTTATTCCATCACTACCTACTAATCTCAAAACAGTAAAGGAAAACATAGTGATGTCACTGATATGTTGTAAAACCAAAATTTGATTAGTAGTAGATTAGAACCTAATACCTTTCACTGAGAGGAGACCTTCTCAGCAGTGTTAATAATAAAAGGAATCATCAACACAAACAAGAAGTGGGAATGTTTTAAAATGATATGCTATGCTTATGAAGTTACTTTATTTAAAAAGCACAAGAGTTTTTTTAATTACATTCATGAAAATATCTCCTTAGTTAGAGTTTGGTTAGTTATCTATTCAACTACTCAAATCCTCAAATTAGATAGTGGGTGTGAGTGTATGACCAGTAGGGCATTACATAACTTTTTGATCTCCAGTGAATATCAAGCTTCGGTTATACACTGAACTTTGATGACAACCGAGAATGTCATAATATTGGTATTACTTATCACACTGAGTGGATATCGCTTTACGGTGACTAACAGCCCAAGTACAGTGCTCTTCGCCTCAGCAGTTGACCATTATATTTTTATCGACTATTATGCGCCCAAGTTGATGTCCACTATGCTTAAATAATCACAATAATATAAGTGTTAACCCGGCTTAAACTGGCTGTGAAAATGGGTAACAGTGACTATCAGCCACAATGACCACCAATGACGTCATATTTGATTGCAACTGGTCATACTTAGTACGAAACTAACCTTTTGACAGTTAATTGATGGACACTGAGCCTAGTTATCATCCCATACCATAGCAGGTGGTGTTCATAACTGATACTACCCTACAATGGGAAAAAGAAGTGCATTAAATTTAAGCAGACCGTATTCGAGCCCTACCATAGGTTGGGAACATATAAGATTTAGAACCATATTTTGCGTAAAAATAAGGTTTAAGTTAGCTTGGTATGAGGTGTACCGTTTTTGGGTACACCAGGAACTGAGGGGTTAATGTTTATGTCAATTTTCAACTATATAAGGATGCTTAACAGTACATTTCTACAGTTACAGAACCCCAAAAACAAGTCAACGAAACTCCACCTCCAGAGTTTTACAAGAACTTAAAAAGGGAGACAGATGAAATCCTCAAAATCACTGAAGAAGAAAATTCAAAATATAAAAAGAAAGAGATACAAAGTAACTGGTCCAAGTATGAGATGCCTATTGATAGTTATGAAGAAATTGAAGAGCATGAGAACTTGGGAGCTGATTATGAGGTAAATATTATAATCACGGTACACTAAACCACTTTGCTGGTTGCAAGAGCTTCTGTTGAGCTTGAGTTTGATTCTCAGGAGGGCCAGTGTTATTGAGTTTTTCCATCAGGAATTTTGCAGTAGGCCTGGAGTAAGGGTTTGTGCCTGATTGCCAATAAGATCGCCTCCCATTTACATTTACTTAAACGGTGAATTGTTGGTGCACTAAATAAATATTGATGGACATTACATACACTGCCATCTAGTGCCACACTTAGCAACGAGGCTTGTGTCGTGGACACCAGATAGTTGATGTACTACATAGATACTTTTGTTTTTTGTAACTAATTATAAATATAAACATCCATGACTCTGAAACAAATGTCCATGCTCATCATACATTAGCCGATACCGGGATTCGAACCCCGGACTCTAAGAACGTAAGGCAGCCTCACAACCGCTGCGCTATTCGGATGTATGAATGTGGGTGCACTATAAATAAGTAGATGCAATTACTTTTTCGTGTCACTAGAGTACCTTTAAAACCAATCACATGACTACGTACGGCGCCCAAGCACTATATATATAAAAAAGAATTATCATAGATTTCATGAAGGAAGAACCTAAATAATAAAATATCCTGGACCTAAGATTCTGGTTATCAATCATTGACCATTTTTCGTGACCTGGATTTGGAGAAAGTAACTAAGTAGGTATACTTGTAACGCAACGTTGTTGGGCAATGTTCTGAAAAAAAAAAAAAGAAATAAAGAAACTTGTTTGTTACGTTTTCACGACTTGACGGCTAAACGGATTATGATCAAATTTATTTTACGCTGGCCAAGCCGCAGGCAAAAGCTAGTCTATACCTACTAATATTATAATGAGGAAAGATTTGTATTTTTGTATGTAACGAATGAACTTAAAAACTACTGGACCGATTTGAAAAATTCTTTCAGCAATAGATAGCTACATTATCAGCGAGTAACATAGGCTATATTTTATCCCCGTACTCCCACGGGAACGGGAAATACGCGGGTGAAGCCCCGTGACGTCCGCTAGTCATTTTATAAAATACTAGCGGACAAGCCCGGACTGGCCAAGCGGGTAAATCTGTCTAATGCCGATGGGCCGGATGCCCGGTGGGCCGGTGTGGTCCATTGGTGATCGACTTACTTTTGCTATTTAAAAAAAAACATCGCAATTCATCGATTAAAATAACGTTCTTTTCGTTCGTCGTCAAGTCGAGGACCTAATTTGATTTACTCTCTACACTCTATTCTGTAGTAATGGTACCAGAGGCTCAGAATTTTTGAAAGTTTTTAATTTTTCTGCCTGATGCCACAGAATTAGATAATACGTAATAAATTGTTATTTGTGGTATTTTTAAGGCTAAAAATGAGCCTCTGAGAACTCGTACTAGACTACCGCTAGAAACTTACACATTTTCTTTAAACCACCGCGTTTCGTAATTTGAACCCTGCGAAAAAATTTAATCACAAAGGTTTTTGTTCTGCCTCCGGACTGGCACTCCTATTGGATTTTCGCATGATCGACCGGTACAGACAGGCTGAAATAAATTAGGAGTCCCTTGCCCCGAGGTCTTAAATAATAGGCAATTCTGGCATGCATACTCAAAGTTGTAAAAAATAGAGCATGTAGACATTTTGATCTCAAATTATATATTACTAACTGATACCCGCGGCTTCGCTCGCCCGCAAATTATATACTAAAACCTTCGTCTTAAATCACTCTGTTTATTAAAAAACCCCCCTCAAAATCCGTTGCGTAGTTTTAAAGATCTAAGCATACATAGGGACAGACAGACAGACGTGACGGGGGACTTTGTTTTATAATATGTAGTGACCATAGGGGCCGACCGTCTCTCAAATGCCCGGGCCGGTTTCGGGTCCCAGTCCAGGCCTGCTAGCGGACGTCACGCGGTTTGACCCGCGTAGTTCCCGTTCCTGTGGGAGTACGGAGATAAAATATAGCCTATGTTACTCAGTAAAGACGTGGCTTTCTAATGGTGAAAGATTTTTTGAAATCGGCGCAGTAGTTTTTGAGTTTATTCATTACAAACATAAACACACACAAAAATACAAAACTTTCCTCGATACAGGGTGTTAAAGTAGTCGCGTGCCATAGCTTAGGGGTAGGTTCAGTATCGTTAAAGGAACCCAGGAAAAATAAAAAATAAATCCAAAAAATAAAAAAACATAAAATTACTGCAAGATCAACATAATTTAGTACGGTCTACTAACTTAAAATAGCAATCGTTTAGAATTAAAATTATTTTATTTGTTTAAATGCTTTAATTACTTACCTACTATCGAACGTGTTGTAGGCGTAAAGCCGTACCATTTCGGTCCACGTTCATTGTTTAAGTACACTCAATTTACGTGCGAGAAACAAACGGCTCGGCGCACGGCGCGCTCTAGCGACAGCTGACTGCGGCGCGGTGGATGACCCCGAGTGCCCGCCCGTTCGGCGGTCAGCTGTTTCCGAGCGCATTAGGGTGAAATGATCTTGAGGAAAATAGTGGATTTTCTTCAAAAAAAAAAGGTTGCTTTTGCAATGGTTTTAGGTTCTACTAATGAAAACAAACCACTGGTTTCAAGGATAACGCTGTTCACAATAATACCCAAATTTATAATTATTATCAAATGTATAATAATTATTAGTGTAGATGTACGGTCGACCAAGCTACTTGTTTTACATTTTAACATGCAAATTACATTGTAAAATGTAAACCAAATAGCTTGGTCGACCGTACTAGTCTCCGCTAGATAAGTAAGAATTAAAGGCCACTAACCCGCAGAAATAATGACATAAACTTGTAAACCTTTATCGTGATCCTCGACTTTTTCTAGTAATAAAAAACCAGCCAAGAGCGAGTCGGACTCGCACACCGAGGGTTCCGTACAAACTTTATTGAATGAAAGGTTGTTGTTTGTTGTTGTTGTACATCATATATTTTTTTTAGTTTTTTCATTCTCTTATTTTAGAAGTTACAGGACACATTTTACCACTTTGGAATTGTCTCTCGCGCAAACTATTCAGTTTAGAAAAAAATGATATTAGAAACCTCAATATCATTTTTGAAGACCTATCCATAGATAACCCACAAACATGGGTATGATGAAAAAAAAAATTGAGTTTCAGTTCTAAGTATGAGGACCCCCAAAATTTATTGTTATTTTTCTATTTTTGTGTGAAAATCTTAATGCGGTTCCCAGAATACATCTACTTACCAAGTTCCAACAGCATAGTTCTTATAGTTCCGGAAAAAAGTGCCTGTGACATACGGACGCACAGACAAACAGACATGACGAATCCATAAGGGTTCGTTTTTTGCCATTTGGATACGGAACCCTAAAAACGATTCATAATGTATTGGCGTGTACCTGTAGTAGTAGTGTAGGGTACCTACGCAGAGAAATTAAGGAAAGAGCTGACCTTTAATTCTTACTTATCTGGCGGAGACTTTAGCTTCTGGCCACGGTTTCGCCCGCATGGATGTCGGATATTTTCCCACGGATACGTACACGTACTACCTAGTTGCAGATAGTTGGATGTAGCATTCATTTCTTAATAGCTGATGTTATTTTTTTTTAAGGATAAGCCGGGCTTTTGTGTTTGTATGAATGAACCACCACTGGTTGCAGATCTAAGTGGCCACACAGACAGACGAAAAGAGACTGTTTCATAATATGTATAAAATTACATTATTTTTATTAGTTAAATGCATACATACATGCAATTACCTTTTCATCTTTGATCTAGTTATGTGCATGGTGTAACAATTGAGTCAGTATTGTTTAAATTCATTGTAACTGTTGCAATTTTAAGTACCTAGGTTTAATTGATGTAGGAACACCCAGTGCTCTAGAAATTATCAGAGAATAGAGAGAAATAAAACCTGTAAAACTCAACCACAATACAAAAACAGTATGAACACTCTATCTAAAGTTAATAATTATTATGTATTTTTCAGAAACTCATACAAGCTCCTCTTTCAATCGGTGGACATTTTCAATTCAAACACGAAAAGTCTTGGGACATGAACACAGGCCCGTCGTTATATGACAAATACTTCGAGATCAATATGGAAGAGCTCAATATCGCTCTCTGTTCCATTCCTTTCTACGAGAGAAATTCAATAGAAGAGGCTACTTTCAGCCAAACAGACATACTGACTATGAACAACAGAGCGACTAGGTTCAAACAGAAATATTACAATGATAAGTCTTACTCAACCCCTGAAATTGAAGCTCAAGATAAAATACTGAACAATCTTAAAGAAAGTTTAAAGGAAGATAACGTAGAAAAAGATACAAGCCATCATATAGATTTAAAGTATGACAAGGATCGTAAAACTTCCGAGACAGAAAACGCATCCAACATTAATTTAGAATTAAAATCAGAAGTAAAGACCAAAGATGTACCAGTCGATGTTGTTGAAGAAAACGTGCCAAAATCCGAAGCTGTAATTAATGAAACGGAGCCTATCAACATACCAAATATTGAGAATGAAAATGAAGATGCACATGAAGATTTCGTCTTTGGAAATACCAGTAAACCTACAAAAGAGACCGAAGTCGAAGAAGTACAAACGCCAAGTTCTTTGGAACAACCAGTATGCCAAATTCAAAAGACGCCTGTAGCTGATAAAGTGATATCTGCTCAGGTTGCTAAAGAGGACCCAGCTCCTCCGATTCCCAAAGGTAAGTCAGGCTTCTTACTCAAACAGCTTCATCAGAATGAATAACTTATTTGCCAATACAAGCAATAAGTTTATATCCTAAGCTTTAGGTGTTGGCAAGTGCTACTGATTAACAAGTGTTCCTGGCTTTGAGTCCCGGGTTAGTAAAAGTATTATTGCGTTTGTAGATCAGGGATTTCTCAGTAGCCTAGCAGCCCAGTCTGGATTTGTGCCCAGTTGATGGCACTAGGCGCATCCTCCTTTACAAGGGACTCAAACAGAACTGGCCAAATGTAGATGTAGGTACTATAAGGTTCAGCTCTGTCTATCTCAGCGAGGATACGGATACAGTCGTGATGTTGTTTTCTGCTGGAAAGACTTGCCAATCTTTGCATACCTGCCAAAAGCTTGCCCCGGCGCGTATGTACCTACCTTATTACATTTTAGCACGACATCACAACCTTAGAGATTTTGTTTATTCCCAACAACCCACTAAACCTGTCCCAATGTCCGAACGAGCGTGTAAAAATCACTTCGAGCGGATTCTTCGTGCAGTGAGGACTTAACGTCAATTCCACAAAATGATTATAACTGCCTTTATGGTCGCAAACGTTACTGCTGAGTGACTAAAAAGTCACTCAGCAGTAACCTAAAAAGGTTCTGGGTTCGATTTCCTTGTTCGGTAGTGTTATATTGTGTTAGCCTATGCCGTGGCGCGACTTTCAATGCAAGATCATTTTAAAGCATAGCAATTTATGTCGTATTTCTATATCAATACGTTTGAATGTGCATTGGTAAAAAATTAAATCCCTTGCAATGCCGTGGTCTGCGTAGGGCCCTTATTGGATTTTTCCATCAGAAATTTCTCAGTAGCAGCCTCTAGTCTGCATTCGCAATGAACTCGCCCACTATTACATGGGACCTAAATACCTGGCAAAATATTAAGAGGCACTGGGGCAGATGAGATAAAATCAATTTTTCTCAACGCTTTGGGTAGTTTAAAAAAAATGTTGCAATAAAACAAAATAGGTACTTATTATTATTTTAAATATTTATTTATAATTTCAGTGGCTGACACCCCTTCGGAAACAAAGAAGAATCCAGTTATTGAATCTCCAGAAGATCTTGAAAAGTGGCTAGATGACTTTTTGGATGGGTAAACAGGAGTAAACTTAATAATTTAAAGCAAACACGGTACTTACACATGGTTCCAAGCTAATGTTTTTGTTGCGTTGAAGAAAAGTTATGTTACACATGCTTATTCTGTAAAAAAAGCTTATAATATCTAGGCCTCTCAATGCTAACTTTAGAGCTCGCGCACGCGGCTCCACTGCCAAACAATCATTGACCTTGCGCGACTTAAAAATAAAGTGAAATTTAACTTTCATTACCTACATTGAAAAAATATATTTAACTTGTCAGGGAGTTACGGTGAATCGAGTGAATTTCCCACCCGTACGCAAAATACGCGCTTTGACGTGGAGTTGCGGACACCAGCCCGTTATACAATAAAATAACTTCCATTAGGAATTAGGATAAGTGCACATCACAGCGGATATAGATAGAGGTGTGCGTCTCCGGTTATTTATTTTGAGGTACTATTATTCACAATTTAATGTTGACCAACAAGAATGCCTACTATCATAAGTGCATTGAATTTGAATATGAAATATCCTGCAGCGGAACTGATTACGATAAGGTTATCGCAGTCCACTGCAGGCCATCATCATCATGATCTGCTGCAAGATATAGGCCACATATCAAGTCAGCAGAGTTTTAGTCGGTTCGTAACCTTGGAGTTTCTTGCCGGTTCTTCTCCATGGAAACGACCAACCCGAACCGTGCACCCTTTTCGACGTTTTATATGTAGGCCTATGTGAAATAAAATGTTTTGATTTTGAGAATTAGGGACGTATACCTAAGTGCCGTTCCACACTCTATGGATCGGTACGGTCACTACCCTCTAAAGCGCAGTAAGTCACGTGACCCAAAATCGCGAACCGCGCGGGTCGCGAATTTTCGCGAAATATTTGCATGTAATTTGATGCGTTATTTAAAACCACTTGACGATCGCAAACTGAGTTATAGCTATATAAAATTTACAGTGACTAACAGAATAGATAAGGAAAATATTAAACCAAAAACAAGATATATAATTATAATTTGATACTCAAAAATAAATGTAGAACTTGAAAAACAGTGATAAAAAAAACGGATATTTCACTATTAAAATATTAATTTTATGAAAAACTATTAACTTTTTATTTATTTTGTTTTATATCAAAATAAACTAGACCTTTCCAACAAGACCATAATCTCATTATAATCATAACAAGAAACTGATTAGAAACTAGATACTCACCGTTTGTTTTGATGTGGCTATACAGGTGTTTCAATAAGTACCTATTTGTATTATGGACATGTCCGTGTCCGGAGTCGCTTCCGCAATCTATCCGTTCGTTTTACTGATCGTTTAGTAAGGCATTGCTGAAGAACATTCATGTGCATTTTGATTTTGCGTTAATTATCTACTGTGGCACAATTTGGTCTCCTTTCAGAATTTCAATAGCACCAATTTAAATTATTATTGTTATTTATACCGGTATAAATACAATAAAAATACTAAAGCTTTGTCTTGTTAGTATTGTACACAACCACACCCGTCTTTTCTCCCTGTCGTACAGACAAGGAGAAAAGACAGGCTATTCCATTTGCCCCCCTTTGGGCAATTTTCGGAAAAGCATGTCCGAAAAATAGATGAAATGAGAAATATGCTTTTCCGAAAATACTGACTTTTAAGGGGGCCAACTGGGTCAATCCGGAATGTTACATCTTGTGAAGGGGTTCCAAAGTCACAATTTCCAAGTTTGGCAAGGGTCGATGATGATGAATCACATTGAACTGTAGTGGCCAACCCGCAATCGATTCACAGATAGTCCAGTAGTTGTACAGGTGTAGTTATCTGCCAAAGTCGACGACCCAAATGGCGAAGCGGTAGTGAGGCTGCCTTACGTTCTTAGGGTCCCATGTTCGAATCCCGGTTGGAGCAAATGTTAGTGTGATGAGCATGGACATTTGTTTCCGAGTCATGGATGTTTATATGTATAATAAGTATGTATTTACAAACAAAAAGTATCTATGTAGTATATCAACTATCTGGTGTCCACAACACAAGCCTCGTTGCTTAGTGTGGCACTAGATGGCGCTGTGTGTTAATGTCCAACGATATTTATTTATTTATTTATAAAGTAATGAAGTGTAAGGGAAAAGTTGTTCAAGTAAATATAACAAGAAAACTGACACAAACTATGAAGACGCCGGTACTGAGCTTCACGTGGATAATCAAGTGGGGTGGAAAAAAGAGGCGAACTTAGTTCCAATAAATTGGTTTAATGTAAGAAAAAATTATAAATCAATAAGTACGTGTGGCGGATACAACGATCTATCAGCGAGTGACAGTAATTTAAATTAATACTATGCGAGTAACACTACATCGTCGCTTCCGGCCAGTATTGTAGGTCTGTTGAAAAGGTCTTATGTAATCGGTGTGTGCGTGAGCCGTCGATGAACGCACACATGCAAGGCGTCAACAAACTATGTGCTACTGAAACCGAAAGGAGACAACATTTTGCTGCACGTTATTTATAGTCCCTTTTACAGTTATACGATTATATAGGTACCTACCTACTTCTGACAGAGATGTGTGAAGTGTAGTCTAGTAACAGTTTTGAATTTACCTCTAGCTAGACTACGCTGGAAAGGACTGTTTCGTTTTCGAAATGTATGAGTGTATACCTATTTTTTATCGCCTTTTGTTTTGTTATTTCACACGAGAAATTACCTAAATCTTCTTTTAAATTGTAACCATAAGTCAGGTGACTAGGTGAGGGTTTAGAACAATCTAGGATCGTCGACGATGAGTGAAAACTGGAAATGAAAAGCCTTAAAAGGGGAAATAATTGCTTATATTTTTATAATACAGTGTATCTTTGTAAAAAAATAAAGTTGTATTTTACTACTTATATTAAAGTTTATTTTATTACTTTTGACAATTCTATGTAATTTGTGTCTGAGAAAATGAAAATCGGTATGTATTAACTACATGTACAGTTTATGAATAACTTTTTGTACCTAAAAATCAAAATAAAACAAATTTTATGACTGAACTTAATCTTTTTATTGATCTCCCATCAAAACCACCAATAGGTAGGTACAGTCAATCGTATATCCATAGTAAAATTTAAAAATATCAGCGTCTTTATTATGAAGCAGCAAAGACGCCGTCTTTGCTGCTTCATGATTTATGACAATCCACACAATATTTTTATTGCATTCAGCCACCTCATACTCAAATATTGTCCAACAAGAAAGAACAACAGTTCACATGTTCCAAAAAGGACATAGTTAAGATTACACACAATTTAAAATACAGACAATTCCTCGATCTGAATATTTATTATTTAAAAATATTCTGTTAATAACTAAGTGATAACTACTTACATCAATATTTGGGAATGCAAAGCAAACTAGTTACCTACTTAATAACACAACAAAATGGGGTAACACCTTTATCAGTAGATAAAGATTCCCCCAGTGGTGCACAAATAGCAGTACCTACATAACGTGTGTTGTGAAAGGGCAATAAGCTTGTTAAATTGTTATTAAATTATACAGAGTTCGAAAATATATTGTCGTCGAGTCAACATCCCCCGAGGAAGAGAATTTCCCCGTGGAGTGGCAAAACAAGTGTACCTACTTAGGGGTTTGATTGCAAGGCATGCTATATTTCCTGCATGTGCATATTTTTGCGGTCGCGAGGGTCTTGCTGCATCCAAGCCTGGACTTTTTTTCACGGAATTAACAGATTAACACTATATTTAAGTTTATGGATTTCCGCAGTGTACTTAACGCCTGATTCCATAACAAAACCTATGGTTATTGTTTGCATAACGACAACCACATCCCACTGTCCCAGCTACCAAGTGTCGGCACTGCCAAGCAAACGGCAACTTGCACTTATACTGCACTTGCTTTTGAGATAATGTAACTCCGAAGTACTTTCATTTAACGATTAAAATAACAATAAAAACAGTAGTCAGTTACCGTCACAGTGTATTTTCATGTAGGGTAGGTATCTAATAAGATCGCGCAGTGCAAGCGAACACTAATTTGCGGTCTCAAAGTTCACATCATCTAAATGTATTCATATGGGCCCGCGCAGTCAAGGCCGCAGTTTTCACTGCCAAACAATTACAACATTGCCTCCCCAAAATAAAACTGAAAATAAATAAACAAGCCATATTGTAGCTCGACCGAACTTATAGAGGAAGTTTATTTTATTTTCAACTTTATTCGAACTGGTGTAAATGTGTATCTGCTCTGGCCCTTAAGTGCCATAAGCGCAATCGTATTAAATACCCACTGCTTAATTCTAACTTCCACTTTTTTACAATCTTGATACTCCCAGCTTCTGACATTTCACTGGTGTCAACTTGTCAGCAACAAAGCAGTGATTCTTCTCCAGACGAACGCCTCCAGGTGACGTGTAAAGCAGCGTGTACCGTTCTGCGTTCAGCTGGCCTTCTTCACAGTCGCAGCACCGGAATCTGTTCACGGACCCAAGAAATAGCGAATCTTGTCGACTGGACTCCACTTTTATCAGACTAACAGCATAATTTATCACTTTGAACCCAAGAACCTAAATGTAATTGTATAATAATGCTCCCAAGTCTTAGTTGTGGGATACTTTACCTCTTTACAGATACGGAATAGCTGCGGCAGTGCCGTCACGTAGACAATTACTGTTTTTATTTCTTTGGCCTGGCTGAAGAGGGTTCCGCACATTTAGTGTTGGGATCCTTGGTTTTAACAAACAGCATCAGGATAAAGAATTACAATTTGAACTTTCTTTTAGTTTGTGTTATCCAACATAGTGAATTCAATATTCTATGTACTGCAATGGAAAAAAAGAATTACATATTCGTTTTTGTTTGATAAGGTACGCCAAAACAATACAAAGTGAAGTATACCGTGGAAGAACACTTTTATTTTGAAATACAAACATCTTTTCGCGACTATAATTATTACATTTAAAAATTATACATGCTACACCACATATCTACAAAATGTAATTCAGTTAAGTGTTACCCTTTTGAAATCTTTTTAATAACGATAATTATTGTAATTATGATACTGCTGTTGGCCACCACCACCTCTGCCGTCGTAGTCATAGTTGGGGTTTCGTCTGCTGAACTGGTTCTGATGCATGGGCTGCGGGGCAGGCGACGATTGCTTCAATGTCTTCGCACGCGCTGCTAGCTGGGACACCAACTGTGCAGGAGTCAGGTGAGATATAGAGATGGGAGGTCCTTCCGCGACACTTCCGCTCGGGTTGAACACAGACTTAGAATTAACTAAATCCTGCTCCACAACTTGCGTATGAACAGTCGTAGTAAAGTAGTCTGGATCCACAGTCGTGCCCACTTCATGGAACTTGGTCGACTCGCGTATCTCGCACACGTCACAATACGGCTTTGTTGTTTGGCAAGCCGCATCCTTCACGTCCTTAGGAAGTTTCTTCTTATATCTGGACACCACTTTATCCAAACCAATAGTAGTGATAATGCTCTCAACAAGCTGCTTGTTCTGCTGCGCCAATGTGGGCCCGTTGGTCTTCGTGAAGTTGAACTCGATGACTGCTTGTCTCTTCAGCGGAGAACAAAACTTCGACTCTAAGCATTTAGGTTCAGCACCGATGATGTGGTTATTCATCATCAAGTGATTGGGCAGGAACAACTTCTCTAACTTGCCTATAGCTTGACAGCACCGAGATATAACTGTAAACACAAAAGCAGCACCATTTTCATCCAATAACACTGTAGATATATTTTTCAAATAAAAATTTATAAAGTTACATTTTTAACAAAGTATTTCGTCATCATAATACCCGCATTTGATAAAACTAGTCTTAAAACTATTATGATAATAGTGAATCCTGATAGCAACTGCGACGGAAACACGACATTAATTTGTAATAATAAACAACATGACAAACTAAAAGAAAAAAATATCTTAAACATAAACGAAAAATAATTTTAATTAGGTTCCTTTAATTTCTTGATATCCAAGCAATAGGAAAAATTTGGAGTATGATACAATACCCACCTCCATGCATAGTTTTTCCATCCATAACACTGCTTACACCTGTAATTATAAAATTTTACACCGATATCATTGTCATGGACTAAATGAATACTAAAATAAAAATAACAGTGCATTTTCAAAATCCTACCTTTGTTAGGTGCAAGCTTAAGATAATCTTCTTGGGAAATTTTACCCTCTGCAACTAACTGAAACATTCAAACTCATTATAAATTTTAATTCTTAAACTAAAATGGGGCAACCTTTTTGATTAGAAAGCTTATTACTTGTGCCAAAGCATCATAAGGTGTCTTCTGTTCCAATACAGGGACGGCAGGAGCTGGTACCATGGCAGGTGGTGGGACGACATTTAGAGCTGGTGCTGGCACAGGGTTAATACTTGGCATTGGTACTGGTTCAGGCATCATGCCTGAGGACTGCAAACCATAGTTGTATGGAGCAGAGAAACCAGTACCATATGCCACACCTTGTGTATATGGATATCCTGAAACACTTCCAGGAAATTCATTTTGCACAGGTGCAGTATAAAGCTGCCCCAGCTCTGGCTGATAGGGTGTACTCTCGAGAGGATAGGCTGGTGCTCCTTGAGGGTCCTTCGGGTAAAGGAAAGAGTCTGCATGAAGTGGGGAGCGAGATCTTGGTGAGCGTGATCTGCGTGAGTCGTAAGGGCGCCTCATCGGTGATCTTGAACTACGCCGCCGCCGAGGACTGTGAGCAGGAGCACGTGAACGCGGAGGAGTATATCTTCGAGGGCTGCGTCTTGGAGGTGGGCTGTACCGTTTTCTGAATGTCTTGTGAGGGCTGAATCGTGGTTTGAATTGGCGCGCTGGACTACGACGAGGACTCCACCGAGGACTATGTTTTCGACGTGGACTGTGGCGCCGAGGGCTTGGACGGCGAGGACTTGAGCGGCGAGGGCTACGGTGAGGTGACTGCTTGTATGCAGGGTGCTGGTAAGGTCGCTCCTTTATAAACACTTGCCGCGGGGGTGTTGCTACCTTTGCTTCAACTAAACGCTTTGGTGTTTTTTTACGTTCTTTTGATTTGTCTTCATCAAAATAATCGTCTAGCTCGGTGCCAGGCGGGCGGAGGTCATCTGAAGACTCTAAATGTTTCGCAAGATATTCTTTCACTTTAACTTCCTTGTCTTTCTTTATGGCTTCATTGGTTTTGGTCGGGTCGCGCCTACTCCCTGGTTTGATGAAATCATTCATACGACTGCTGCTAGAGGCCCGCGAGGTTTGCGAGGAGCCTCCCTTCCGCCACTTGAACTTATCATCAAACACAACTTTGACTGGGTCTCTTGGTTTTGAGTCATCTTTACTATCTCCAATCAACTCGCGCAGATCCTTGACACTGTCGACTGCCTCCAAATTAATCCGGCGCTGCGATTCACGTCGTTTGCCGGTTCCATCTTCATCGTCCCAGCTGTCAATAACACTCAAACCTTCCATAAAATCTTCCTTTGTAAAATCATCAAAGAAATCACTGGGTATATCTTCACCGTCGCCCGTATCCGACATTTGATCTTTTTCACTCCCCATGATGAACGCGAAAAGAAAACAGAAATATTAAGAACAAAATTGATTCTAATAAGATATACAGTTTCGCACTAAAATAATAACACAAAAATAATCTATAAATTTACACACGAATAAAATATGTTTCCTTAGCTTTGACACACTATCGTTACTTGCTAAATATTAAAATTAATAACAAAGGTGGCGTTGACATACACGACCATAAAACAAGATTTCAAGACAGCCAGCCAATCAGCCATCAAATCAAGCCATGTTAAAATATTTATCTGTGGTAATCAGCAGGGCTGCCAGTACAGAGTCAACAGAGTGCTACTCTTTATACGTCTGTGACAGAGTGACATGACATGGAAAATACTTGGACGTTAGACTAGGCAATATGGTCGAAAGACCTTCCCTTCGGGGTAAAATGAAAAAAAAAAAAAATTGACATGACATGGTTCTTTTGGATTTTGCCATAGGGCGTAAAATACATAGAAGTCATAGAAGCAACGTAGGATTCGGTTACGATGCGGACATCTATGTTTTACGCCTAAGGTTTTACTATTTGGAACACGGTGTCAATTCTGTTGTGCACAAACTAAACTTAATTTAGGCTATTGCTTTCTTTTTCTCTCTAATAAAACGAGAAAGAGACGGACGGAATTTAGAGCTGTCAAAATTAGTTGGAACCAATATTTCCATACAAATTAAGGGTACACGTAAAAACATGTCGACAAAAAACACGATGAAGCGCAAGGCATAAACTAGTTTGACATCTCTAACTTAGTGCATAGCTAATAGCCGTCCTTTTCTCGCACTGCCTTTTAGTAAAAGATAGCGATAGCCTAAATTAAGTTTAGTTTGTGCACAACAGAATTCACACCAATGGGGGCTATCGCGTGTGAATTTGCCGCTAGAGGTGCATGTGTAGACTAACGTCCTCCAAAATGTCAGATGTCATAGAGTGTTCACGCGTTGCGTGCTTTTTTATCACGTTTAAAGACTAATACTCACGATTATGTTCTAGATTGAGCCATTCCTGATTAATTATGACTTGAATTTTTTAAGTAGCAACTTATAATCATAATATTGTTAGTACTTGCAGATAAAATGATTTTTAAATGTTTCATGCTTGCTAATTTTAGGAAGAATATTGTAAATATATATTTATAGCTTATACCAAAGAGTATGCTTATACTATGTTGTTATACATAATAAAATAAACTTTTTTATGAAGTTATTGATGCTAAAAATAATATAACTGACAGGACCTTACTCGACAGTGCGCCATCTGGTGAGCCCAAAAACGATAGCCCCCATTGTCACTGATAGCGGTGTTGGTAAACAAGTATTTGTGAAATTGTCTGAGAAAAAAAAAAAAAATTGAAATACAAGATGGTGTCGTTGGATCTGATTACGGCCAATGGCCCACGCGCAAATTTAATCCATGTACTCTATCAGAAAATAGACAGCAGAGTAAAAGTTTCAATAACTTTGATGTGAATATTCAACGCTTCATTGGTTACCACGTTTTCAGTACTATATTCTGAAAAAGCGGAGACGAGCGGAGAGATGTGAAGCTGTGCGGAGATTTGCAAAGCGAAGAAGAGAGGAGATGTGCAAAGCGGCATACCATACCACTCACAGCATACCGCTCAAGCCACACCGCGCCGCTCACAGCAACATCTCACCGCATACCGCTCACCGCTCTTCTCGTCTCCACTGGCGTAAACAATTTCAAGACATCTCCTCTCTTCGCTGTTCACTCAACCGTTTCGAATAAAGCTAAGCGGAGACGAGAAGTTTAAATAATGAAATTCTATTGGCGGTTATAAATAACACATCTCATCCTTCGGTGGATTCCGGAATTTTTACCCAACCTCAAAAAAAGAAGAGGTTCTATGTCCTATCTTTCACAAAAAAGTTTTTTATTGGCCCTGGCAATTCTTTAATTAAGTTTAGCAGTTTCTGCTTCCTGTCATGGCTCACATGGCTGTCAATTAGAGATGAGTCGTACTAGGTAAATTTTGTACTAAGTGCATCTAGTCCCGATTCCGTACAAATACTTGATCCAAATACCTATTCCACCAAGTCCATTAAGTACGCTTACATTAAAGTATGCTTACTGCTTAGTCTTTGCGTACCACCGACAGTGACGGATTAAGACTACTTAATGCCCTAAGCAATCCACGCTTGTGGGCCCCCCGTATGTCAACTAGAATCGGTCTTTAAACCTTTAACGGCTAAAAAATTATTTTTTAACCGACTTCCAAAAGGAGGAGGTTCTCAATTCGATTGGTATTTTTTTTATTTTATTTATGTACACCGATTACGCTGAGATTTATGATCCGATTTATGCGATTCTTTTTTAGTTTGATGCGGAATAGTTGCAATGGGGAGGCTGGTCAAAGCTGATTGTAGATGGCGCGTCCATAGCTTAGACCCAATCTGACCAATGACGTCAAACGATTTTGAAATATAAAATGACATTGACAGATTGTCAACCAATGACGATGTTTGGTTCATGCGGTGCTAGTGCCATTAGTTCCATCAGTTGCCCACCCCATTTGGTCCCATATAAATTTAACATAGTTTGGACCAGTAGTTTTCGTTTTATTAACATTTTTACTTCAGTCGTGTGGTCTAATTTCAACATGTACACCGATTTCAGCCCCATTTGTGGAGCGATTCTCTAAATTCTTTTTTTATTTGAAAGAATATACTTCTGAGATGGTCCCATTGATGATGAATTTAGTGAAGATCTGATGCTGATCTTCGGAGATATACAATAAATCGAATCCATAAATCGGTCGCGATTGCTGCTCGCTTGGATGTTTATTGTTTATACAACATCAAGACGTAACATCACGCCTGTATGCTCTGAGGGGTACGCAGATGTGTACAATACACCCAAATTTTGACAGTTTAGGTATGTTACGTTCCATTTATTGGGGATAAGCCTATTACCATGACATGTATAGTTGACAATGTAAAATAAATGCATAGCAAATATTTGTATAGGATATTACAACTAAAATAGGAAAAATAAAAAAAACTTTTTTGCAAAAAATAAAAACGACAAAAAAGTGAAAAATAACTTTAGCTTCAGAAGTCAAAGGTGACAAAAAAATACTAAATGTATCAAACAAAGGTCACCGACTTCTGAAGCTAAAGTTATTTTTCACTTTTTTGTGTTTTTTTGAAGTCGGTTTTATTTTTTGCAAAAAAGTTTTTTTTTTTTTGCAAAATAAGATGATGAGATGTAACCTACCTTAGAAGTGACAACAATAAAAACCAAATCATAATTTATTTATTTATTGAAAAGCCCCTTGCGGCTTTTTCGGGCATTGAATTCACGCAAGATAGTATTAACGTATAACGTTTTTAACATATCAGAATCTATGTATAATATCGATAAATTATCGAGTCTTTCTTGTATCAATTTTGAAAAAGAACGTTCCGCTATGTAATTTGTAATCTTAAGCGATAAAAATATACGCAGGGCTGTTTCCACATTAGGGAAAGCTGATTCAATGTTATCATCATTGTATTATTTTATACAATTGTGTGTGAGTTTGATGTAAATTTGTGCGAGCCGAATCACTGGGTCTGGAAATTATTTTACTTATGACATATAAATTAAACTGTTGAATTTCTGTTATTAATTCGTTGATATGGCCCTTCTACCCCTAAAATTAGCAACTCTATTTGTGGTGGTTCAAACTTCGTTTGAAATCCTGTTAGAATAAAGATCTAATCAGCTTGCACTACAAAGCGGTTGTTACGTCAGTCACTGCGACCGAATAGTGCGAAATTAGTGTTTTTTTGCGATTTACAAAAAATCTATTGATTGGACTAAAAAGTAAAACACATAAAACCTGCTTTATAGTTAGTTCAGTTAGCGTTTTTAGTTTGAATACCCGCTGTTTATTGTTCGATTTGGAGGTAACTTTGAAAATTTTTTCTATCGAGAAAAGTTTATGGAATCGTGTTTTCGTCACACATAGTATTTAGCATTAATCCCCAACGTTACCACATATTTATTTCAAAATTAATGCTGCAGTATTTTAGGCGTAACGGAGGATCATGCTTAGATATTTGAGGGGCCTTAAGCCTTAAGGTCTTCTGGATATGTGTTTACTAGATTTGTACTGTGCTGACTGTATTCTGCAGTTTGATCGGGACACATAATTTTATCGGCATCGGATATTTTATTCAAGGATGAGAATTTGTCTGCTGTTTCTTTGTATATCTCTCCTCTTTTTCGCATCTCTGCATTTAATTTATCAATGATGCTATAATAACACGTTGTTTTGAATTGTTCTCTTAGACTGAAACTTACTTCAGGAGCTGAACCATCATTAGGCATTTTCTTTCTTTGTCTTTGACGGGTGTCTTTGTATTCCACATCTGGTAGCTTTTCTTTTTCGCGGTCTTCTAAAGAATCAAAGTCGTACCGCAATTTTTCTAAAAAATCCACGAGTGATTTGTAGAGATTAGCGCAAGTCTCTAGAGTAACTTCTGGGTCTTGTAATACCTTACTGACTTTTCGGAAGGTTTGCAAGATTTCGTCCAACATGATTACGAACTCCAATACTTGTAGTTTAATTGTCGACAAACACACTCACACTAATTTGTGCTGTGTGTGTGACTTGTGAGTCACACACACAGCACAAATTAGTGTGAGTGTGTTAGCACCGTAGAGTTTTAGTTTACTGAAACTATTGACTTACTTATTAATTGTATTACGTACGTATGCATAGAAGCCGGCCGGCACAATTAGTCAAAAAACAAAACATTTGATTGACACAATTTGCGGGGGCGCCGGGCGCCAGGCGGGGAAGGGGTGGTTTGTAATTGGCTGATCGCAATTCCGGTGCATTCGAATCATTCGAATTGCCGAATGCACTAGCGGGCAGCGAGTGGGCAAGCGGGAGCGGTGTTCTGACTCTATGTCGGAGACTATGTCAACTTAAAACGCGTGAATGTTTAAATTAGTCCTAGAAACTTTTTTTGGTGTGTTTTTTGGTGACGTGAGACTTGAGAGTAAGACGTGATGCCCTAAGGACGGATTTTTGTTTGTGCGTCTTCTGGTGCCCCCCCAGACGTGATGAACTAGGCAATTGCTTAATTTGATTAAGGGTTAATCCGTCACTGACCACCGATACGTGCAGGTACAGGGTGCATACGTAGTAATTAATTGTAATCTTCCCGTTGTACTTTACACAGGTTTACGACTGTCAGAATAAAGGTTTATCTACATTGTAGATTGTTCACGTATTTAAAAGATTCAATTCATTTTTCAAAATACTAAACCATTTTTTTTGCCTTATTTGTTCTTTTTGTTTTTTTTCACCTTTCTTCAATCATTAATAATAATAATAATAATTCTTTATTTCACCAAAAGCCATCATAATTATAACAAGAACCAAAAACTAAGAGCATATAGGGCTCGGCTGGGCTGGGGTTGTTTTAATAAAACTAAAATCAAAAGTTCTTTAAACACAAAATCTCGTTACGAAAAATGTTTGCTTAAGTCCGATATGCGTATCGCGTACGCGATACGAGACGTCAAGTAGGTATCAATATGGAGAGCCAGCAGCCATCGAGATCATATGCGCACGAGTCCGTATTTGATACTCGACGTCTTTGTACTAGACTAGTGCAACTAGTGCAAGTGGCTCATAAAGTCTTCATTCACATCGAGTATTTACAAGTACCTAGAAGACTGTGGAATAATTTAGTTAAAAAAAGACAGAATGTATTCTTGCACAACACGAGTGGGCGTCGCTTTACTTTTATTTGTATTGAAAAATAAGGTTCAAATTCAAATGAATAATACACGAATTATTTAGGTAAACATGAGTGCGCGTCGCGTTACTTTTATGAGCATTGAAATCATTCGTCTGCCATTCACCGCCCGCGCCGGTACCTACTTCGGACTTAGATACGAGCGGGCCGCGGGTGCTGGACGCCGCGTAAGCAGTGATACTAGGTGGATCGACTATCTAAAGAGTTGGAATACCTAGTCTCGTTAAATACCTAGTGCCTGGATCTGTTCTAGTATATACACTTCATCTCTACTGTCAATGACATACGGGAAAATAAACAAGCGGCATAAACAAGGTTCAAGCGCGAAAGTATAGCCTGGTGTTATTTACCTAGTTCAATATTATCTAAGCTATTATTTGATATGAAATAGAAAAAAATGGAGTGTACCCAGAGATTGGAGTGTACGCAAGAATTATACGAGACGCATACGGAAAGGACATGCCCAGAACAGGTCCGTAGATAGCACACTTATTGGTTTCCGTCAGCCTCATCGAATCTACGTGCTAACTTCAAGATGTTGAATATTATGTTTCTGAGTCTGAGGCATAGAAAGCTACTCTTGAGTGTTTCCCTATCACAGATTACTAATATGTAACAAGCTTTCCTTATTGCAACTTCATTTTGTTGCAGCTACTATTATAATGTTGTCGTTCAGAAGTTATCACTCTAATGTTTTACTTGCAGATTGGTTTCCTGGGAATATGTGGAGCGAAACATCCTGTGCTAAAAGGCCCAAACAAAATAGGCAGAGACCCTCAAACATGCAATATCATCCTAAATTTAAATGTAAGTACTCTAGAAACTATGTAATAAAACACACGTAATATACTAACTGGCTGCTTGTTGTTTATGTCAAAATTACTTCACCAGAAAAGAGGTAATTTTGCGTGTCTGGCGACTGTATAGGCATTTTACACTCATCTGCCGAGCCTTTTCCCAACTATGTTGGGGTCGGCTTCCAGTCTAAGTGGATGCAGTTGAATACCTATATTTTACATGGAGCGACTGAATATCTGACCTCCACAACCCGGTTAGTACTGGGTAATACAATACCCCTTGGTAAGATTGGTTGTCAGACTTTTTGGGCCACTGACTACCAGTAACGACTGTCTAAGATCTGCAAATGACAGCCTAGACCAACGGCGTAACATGCTTTCCGAGGGACGGAGGAAACCCGGTATGTAATGGGTGGTCACCCATCCACAGACCAATCTAGGCAAGCACGAGCGCCTGTTATTATTTAGCCAAAGGCTCCTCAACTTGTTTAGTAAAAAAAGTTCACACAATATTTTTTTACAGTAAAAGCAAGTCTGTCCATGTTTTATTTCTTTGTTAAAAAACAAAGAAGAACAAGGCAATTTACTGTCATAACTTTAATAAAATGTGCTAATCTGTTTATTTTATCCGAAATATGTAATTTTATTTTTAAACTGCAATTTTGCATTTAAAGTATAATTAGAGAGATGCCTATTGCTGTGAACTACCATACAGAAATCTTGACTCCAAGCTGAATCAAAAGATAAATTGTATCTCTTCTATTTTTGATTGATTGGGTGTGTGTACCATAGGAATACCTATGTAACCCTTTTTCGAGTATGGGTGTGATGTTAAGGTCTTCGCTCATTACAGACTCAATCCTATCATTACTTGAACTCAACTCCACCACCATGACAGCTACACTTCTTTCAAGCAAACACTTAATGCCATGTGGAAAATTCAACCATAAAGAACAGTATAAAAAGTTCACATTTCAATGCTTTACTGTGAGTCGAGTCAGAGTGGAGGCACATTTAACTGTGTAGTTTGCGTCTTTAATGTCTTTAATGTTGCCTATGGAAATAATCTAAATAAATAGAAGATAAACTGTGGTAGCAAAGGCTTACTATAAAGCATATCAAGCAGGAAAGGAAGTTAAGTCAAAATATTATGGTCAATTTTTTTTGTGTATTTTTTTCAGTCTGTGTCTAGGCAACATGCTGTGATAAATGTACTAAGTACTAAAGAGTTCATGCTTATGGACTTAGATTCAGCTAACAAAACTAAATTACAAAACGTAAGTTTTTTTTTCTTTCTATTAAACCAATAATAAACTTATGTCTATACAATAAAAACGAAAAACAATCACCTCATAACGGTTGGAGCGACGCCATTCGTCACCACGTCGTAATATTCTCTTTTATTACATGAAAGATAAAGCTTCTGACCAACTCAAGCCAATTCTGTGAGTGTGTTCAGTCCCTGTATTGTCTAATTCAAATAATCAATTCCTGTTTACCTTTTCAGAAAACTTTACAGCCTTACATACCTCACCCTATAAGGAACGGCGATACAGTACAATTTGGAGACATATTTGGTATATTTAGGCTTTTAGAGGAAGATGATGCTTTACCAATGACTCAAGCTTTAGACATACCCGAGACGCCGGTCGCGGCTATCAAACATGTGACGAAACTACACAAGGCTCCCACTACTGTGATACCGGAGTCACCGGATGTCAGTGATCGGGTACGTAGTTAGAATTGAGTTAAACAGTGTATCTTGATACATCTTAGGTCCCTGTATTTTTAACTAACTGTCTTTTTCTCGTCCGGAAGCCGCGCGGTATAGTACAAGCAAAATTATTGACCATTAATGTTCCCTTATACAAAATCATGGTACTTCTGCTTGTATGATTCTACCAAGAAACATGAGTGAACTTAACAATAATGTGTTTTCCAGGATGACTCATTTATCACACCGTCACAGCCCATAGGTGGGAGATCAAGACTGTCTAGCAACTCGTTTATAAAACTGAACAATAATAAAACACAGACGCTACCAGGAACCCCTCCTAAAACATACAGTAATCGAAAATCTTCCAAACTGTTAAATTCGTTGAGTTTTATTGATAATCCTGATACTAGTTTGAATGAATCATTTATATCTCTGAAATGTGACAAGAATGTAGCTGAAGATATCCATGAAGCAGCTACACAAGCACCTTACCCTATTGCTAGTGATAGTACAGATTCAATACACACTGCTGATACCCAAATCCCACGAGAGCGATGTATTTCACCTTCTATACATAATTTAGATACACAGATGCCTTCAACAGATCATTTGCCACAAGTACGTAAGGTTGACGGTCAACATGAAATGCAATTAGATATATATGCAGCCAATAAGGAAAACAACAGAGACATATTTAATGCTGAAACACAGCCATTTGTCAACGATAACCATTTAACAGAAAGTGCAAATAAAAATAAAAGTAATTTGACAAATAAAACAATGTCAGATTGTTCTGGTGATGCAGAATCAAAAGCAAAAAAAATAAATACTTCCGAAGAAGAGTTGTCATTTGAAGCCATTGATGATGAAGTCTTGGAAGATTTTTATTCACAGAACATTTTGCAAGATGAATTACCATCTGAAGAAAATGCAGTAGGAGAATCGAAAACAGTAGATAGTCCTATTCTAATTCAAAAAATCGTTTCTGGTGGTTCGACAGATTGTGAAGATGTAGGAACGGATATGTGTCCAACACAGAAAATACCAGAATTACCGAAAACTGATCCGAAGCCTTCAAACAGAATAGAACGTGCTAAATCTGATAGTTCTACTGACTGTGAAGATATTGATATGGCGCAAACGCAGATAATACCTGCACTACCTACAACTAAGGAGGACACTGTTAAAGAAGACGCTAACGCGAAATTTAAGACAAAGCAAAGAGCAAAGAGAGTTAACAGAATCCAATCAGACAGTTCAACAGAGTGTGAAGACATTGACATATTACCGACGCAAAAGATACCTGAAATGAAAACTAATGAAGACGATGACGTCACTGATTGTGAAGATGACTTTATTGAATTAAAAACGAATAAACCTCCCACCGTTGACCTAATTCAAGATGATATAGCTACGCAAATCATTGATAACGATGACTACAAAAAAGACCAACAACCACTAGAAGACATGGCCACTCAAATTATAGACGTATGTGAAGAAGAAACGAATTTTAAAATCATTGGTTTGGAGGATCAAGCGACACAAAAAATAGACGAGGTAGCTCCGAAAAACATTGTAAACGTCAAAAAATCATTTGATGAAATCAAAGTTAGCCCCTTCAAAATACCAATGTTACAATCTCCAAAAAGGGTAAAAAATAAAGATATCTCAAAAATTACACCTAAAGAAAAAACTGAAATAATTGAAATTGACGATAATTTCTACGACACAACACAAGATATTTACGCTGACCTGTGTTCTCAAAAAGACAAAGACGAAGTTTTAGTAGTTGTATGTAAAGCAGAGGACGAGGTCGTGCCATGTTCCGTAGAAGATTATAAAGTTAAAGAAAAGTTCGCAAATATTGAGAAAGACTTAAGTCCAACCAAAAACCATGACGCACCGGAACCGCACAAGGACGTTACAGGCAGAAGTTCCATAGTTGCAAAGTTAAAAAAGATGCCCAGTGACTCTTCAGATCCAGAATGTACTCCTAAAAAGGTGCATCAATTACTTTTTACTGACAGTGATCTACCAGATAGCCAAGAGATAAAAACGAGCATGATGTCGCACACAATAACTGCTGTCACAGAATCCTCCACTGAATCCGAACCAGAAAATGATTCAGAAGAGTTCACTCCACTCTTAAACCGTAAGAGGAAAACTAAATCCGTTCCAAAAGTTAATCTTACTAAAATGTTTGAAAAGTTACCAGAAAGAGTAATAACGCGCCAACGGAAACCAACCTTCAAATTGTTGAGTGGGGGAGAAGTTAGTAAAAATAGCAGCACCATTTTAAAACCAACTTACTTGACAGAACAAGAGGATCAAATAGACGGAGATATTATTTCTGAAAATATTAAACGGCTTAAAACATTCGGAAAAGGAAAAACTAGCAAAGATTCTAAAAGTCAGGAAAGTACAAAACAAGAGAAAAAAGAAAGTTCATCGCGAAAGAAAGCAGAAAGTAAAAGCAAAGAACCTAAGGATAAGTTAAAAGTTAAAATTGAAAAACCTAAAAGAAAGGATACAAAATCTGGCCGAAAGAGTGCGGAAATAGAAAAAAAAAATACTAAAGAAGATAGTTTAGATCCTACATCAGCCACCAAACCAACTACTAGACGAACCAGATCTAAGAAAAATGAGAATGACAGCCAAACCACTGAAAAGAGATCCGTATCCCCAGAAGTCGTTACCAAAGAACCTGAAAATAAAAGAAAACGTATGAGTAAAAAACAGGACAAAGAGAGATCAGAACAAGAGAAAGAGAGATCAGTATCGCCTGAAATTGAAATCCGAAGAAGTAAAAGAAATCAGAAGTCCAAAGAGATAACCGACGACACAGTGATAGCTCCGATATCCATTCTTAAGAAGAGCACACATGAGCAGAGTACTGTTTATAATATCTCGTCGTCTAGTTCTGAATCGCCAAAGGGTTTGAAGAGGTCGTTGGTTGACGACAATGATGTGCCAAGTCCGAAGCGGACGCGGTCTTACAACGCGAATACTAACAACAATGCTTGCAATAGTATAAACAACACGTCGCTTCGGGCAACCCCGGCGAGAGTCATGAAGACTCAACATGTGCTCCTCACTGCATTTCCCAGTGCAGAAGTCAAGCAAAAGCTGGAAAGACTAGGTACGATTTCTATAAAAACAAAAAATAACAGTTACTTTAACAATATGTGCATGAGGTTAATGAACTATTAGTTTATCCAGTATAATAGATCCAGCTGGGCAAAGATGCTGGTGAATGCTTTTAAATGTTGCACGAGGTAATCGCTTCTTTGCAAAGATATTTATGGTACTTTATAGGGACTATACAGGGTATAAACAATCTCATCACGAAGCCGTCAACCAAGCATTCTGTACATCAAACTAAGTAACTTTACGCAAAAATTATTGCTGGGAAACGACTTTTTTTTTTGGGGTGAAAAATCATGTTTTGTGGTAGAACTCAATGTAATGCACACAAAACATTGTGCTGGTATATGGATTGAATAGTACGGGGGTCGCGGAGGTGTTCAAAGTAAAAATCTTACATTAAACACTTGTATTTATAAAAAAAAACTTTTCAAAAAGTTGGAACTTTGACCCCCAATATCTCCGTAACTAGAAGGTTCCCAGGTATGGTGTAGAACAAAAAAATGATCGCGATGACGCGTGACGGGGAGAACAAGTGCCTTTCGGCTTCGTTAAGAGGTTTTTTACACCCTTTATTTATTCTGTCGCTCAGAACTGCCTTATGCTAGAGCGAGAAACAGCATAAGTGCTAAAGCACGCGACAGCATCTCCGATGCGCTCGGCAGCACGAAAAGGATAAGAGCATGGAAAAATGAGATTCCGTGCTAATAAATGTGGTTTAACCCTTAACATAACCTCCATGCCGTAATGGGAATGGGATCGAAGTCAAGACCAGGAAATAGTTAAAATGAGTCCTTCTAATAGGCTAGTTTCCACCATCAATAAATTGCAAATCTATTTAGTCCGTCAGTTAGAGCATTGGAAAATAATGGACACGTATTTCACACGTATTTTTTGTTTTTGTAAATCAATGAATATTGACAAAGATAAAACGTATCAAAACTCGGGAGTGGGAGCTCGTGACGTCAGAACGCACTAAAATTTATAGCACGGCGTGACTTATTGAGACTTTTAAAAGCGTCGTATCTTAGTCAATTTTGGTTTACGTAACAAAAGAAAAAATACGGGTCAAATATTTTTTGAAGTTGTAGCTGACGGACTAATTAGATATTTTATTCTAATATTTGTATAATACAGGCGCAGTGATAGTGACAGACGTGCTGGAATGTTCTGTGGTGCTGACGATGCAGATCAAGCGCACCTTCAAGCTGCTGTGCGCGGTGGGGCTCGGCAGACCCATCGTGGGGCCCGGCTGGGTGCAGGCCTGCGCCGACACCAACATGATAGTCGGTAAGAGACACTTTGTCCATACATCTACACGTGATAGGACTTAATAAACGCTACTGACGCGGATGCCGCCACTAGCTACCTATTGTGGCGTTCCATCGATACGAAGAACACTTGCTTCATGAGATTTTTTTTAACTTCGTTATTCTCTCTCATGAGCATGTATAGCCATCTAAAAATTAAATGAAATAACGCCTGTAATTGCCAAATGTGTTAAGCAGAAGTTTACCTATAATGCACCCACTTTTCGTAAAAAAAAATAAGTTCCATGTTATAAGGGATGAGCCCATTGCCATCATCCGGGCACAAATCAAGTCTCTACTACTTAGAAATTTCTGATAACATTTTGCCCATACTGAAAATCGCACCCAAAGTCTTACTTTCAGCACTAGCGCTTGCGAGTTGCGACCATTACATCAGTGAAGCAGTTATCTGTATTTTGTTTTTATTGATAGAAGATGCCAGTTGAAGAAGTGTGTAAAGTATTGCTAAGGGAGATGGTAACTGTGAAACTAATGGCGCTAGCACAGCTAGTTCCGAACATTGTTATGGTTTAAAACCCGTCAATGTCATTTTATATTATTTTTCAAAATAGCTTGACCTCCTTGGTCAGATTAGGACTTAGCTATGGTCACGCCGTCTACAATGAGCTTTGGTCAGATTGGGACTTAGCTGTGGTCACGCTTTCTACAATGAGCTTTGATCAGATTGGGACTTAGTATGGTCACGCCGTCTACAATGAGCTTTGGTCAGATTGAGACTTAGCTATGGTCACGCTTTCTACAATGAGCTTTGATCAGATTGGGACATAGTATGGTCACGCCGTCTACAATGAGCTTTGGTCAGATTAGGACTTAGCTATGGTCACGCTTTCTACAATGAGCTTTGATCAGATTGGGACTTCGTATGGTCACGCCGTCTACAATGAGCTTTGGTCAGATTGGGACTTAGCTGTGGTCACGCCGTCTACAATGAACTGTGATCAGATTGGGACTTAGTATGGTCACGCCGTCTACAATGAGCTTTGGTCAGATTGGGACTTAGCTATGGTCACGCTTTCTACAATGAGCTTTGATCAGATTGGGACTTAGCTGTGGTCACGCCGTCTACATGAGCTTTGGTCAGATTGGGACTTAGCTATGGTCACGCCGTCTACAATGAGCTTTGATCAGATTGAGACTTAGTATGGTCACGCCGTCTACAATGAGCTTTGGTCAGATTAGGACTTAGCTATGGTCACGCTTTTTACAATGAGCTTTGATCAGATTGGGACTTAGTATGGTCACGCCGTCTACATTGAGCTTTGGTCAGATTGGGACTTAGTATGGTCACGCCGTCTACATTGAGCTTTGGTCAGATTGGCACCTCACAAGATAATATTCAATTTCAGATCCGTGGCTGTACTTAGTAAACGACGATCAGGCAGAGAAACGGTTCCAGTTCAACTTGCACAGGACTCTGAGCAGCAAGAGAAATTTCTTGAAAGGCTACAACGTGTCCTCCACACCAAGCGTGCAGCCTAACTCGGCGGAGATGAAATGTGAGTAGAGACCATCTCTATAATTATACATAAATAAACATAACACCACGCCTGTAATCCCCTAAGGGTTAGGCAGACACATTCTTTTTTCTTCTTTCTTTCTGAAGAGTGTTTGAAATTGAATTAAATAAATGCGGAAACTTGTAAATGGCCTTCAAATACGTATTGTTCGGGTACATTGTTTATATTAAACTTATATTGTCACTTACGGGATATCTTCCGTGATTGGTAATTGTTTTGAGCTCCCGATATTTCGACGCTGTTGCAAGCGCCATGATCGCGGGTTGACTGGAGAATGCGGGTGGATGGAAAATAAATTGTTAAGAGCAGACAAATGAAGCAACACAATGTTTAGTTGTAAACCGTGAAAGCTTAAAATAGTGTTTGTTTATATTAGCTGTAAGTTTCCCGAACAGCATAAAATAAAAACATCATCAATAAGGTGACCTTCTAAGGCCTCCACTCCCGGTGTTTCCTCCCACATCTGTCTGAGGTAATCTATAGTTACATGCAAATTTGCAATGAGTTTTCAGGATTGTAATCATTTAATTGATTATAATTAAATGATTACCATGATCACTAGATGCGCCCGTATCTGGAAACATTATATAACGTACTGAATTTTGCCAAAAATAAGGCTTATGTGTTTGTTGTCTTCACTTAACAAGTCTGTCACAATCACAGCGATCCTTATAGCGGTTAAAATAAGGTGACAGTTGCTTTACTGCTGTCACAGCTAAAATGACTGCAATGTGACTGTTTTGGATACCAGTAAAACAGTGTTACTATTCCTTTTCAGTGATAGTGGAATGTTCAGGCGGTACATGGAAGGAAGGCGTCCCGAACTGGGTGTGCGTGTCCTCTTCCAAGGACAACGCGCTCTGGCCGGCGCTCAGGAAGCGAGGCGCCACCGTCGTGTCCACAGAGTTCATACTTGGGGGGGTGTTGCGACAGAAGATCGACATAGTCAACAACACGTTTCCCTAGGCGATGGTCACTGACGGTTTGCCATTTTTCCCCCTTATGCCTTAAGGTGACACTAGTCGCGGGCTCGAACTCATTGGTGGGCGTGGCCAAAAAGTACGCTGTCTCACCAGGCATCGTGCCCGACAGAGTGAGTTCAGTGAGATGCACGATAATTCATAGTAAAAAGCGCACGTAAAAAAATACGAAAAGGCCTTTGGAAAATCGAGTTTTATGAAAAAATCACTGCATAAATCAATAACAAATAAAATTTATTAAATTCTTCGATAGCTGTGCTTTGTCGGTATCGACTTTGTTTTGGAAATTTGACACTTTCTTTTATTACAAATTTACGCCCAAAGTTGCGTTAAAATTGGCAATAAAAACTAATCTTTAACAGCTCGTAAGTTTTTAATGGCTTTTTATTTTACTATTCTGTTTCCGCACAGACAAAATTAATAATGAGACAAAACGATATCATGTTTAACTTTGGATGTACGGTGTCAAACAGTGGAGTAATACTCTCCCGAAAATTCTATGGAAAAAATGTCGACTAGTGTCACCTTAAGTAATAAGGTTGAAAATTGGTCGACCGTCAGTGAACTTGGTAGTACCATTCACGATACTACCGTAGTTTGGTACTGTTAGCGGTACACACCGCGTTATTTTGCAGTGTAATGTTGGGATGGCAGTTCCATTATGCATTTGTTTTAAGCTGTGTGACATTGGGTTATTGGCGTGTGATCCCAACTTTTTTTCTTTGTAAAATGTTGTAAAGGACAGGACCCTGTGAATAATCGCTTAGAGTGCGTCATCCCACCGCTGGACAAAGGTCTCTCCCCGTAACATCCAATTCTTTCGATCCAGGGCGAATGTGGACCACTGGCCGTTGGGTTTGTCTAGCTCATCCTGCCATCTTCTACGAAGTCTGCAGTCACGTTTTCTGGCTGTACAGAGCAGTATTTTATTGAAATCGAGTATAACAATGTTGTCTATACATACGGGCTCTGAAATCTAAATTATAATGTAAATATCGTGATTTATATATGTATAATTTTATGTTTCTATAATTAATGTCCCAAAAATTGTGAAAGGTGTGAAAAATTTGTCTCAGGATAATTTAAAAAATCTATCATGTCCAGTCAAAAACCCAGTGTGTTTAAGACCTTGATTACTGATTTGCTAATCTGAGCGTCAATTAATAACTTCTATAATGAGATTGGTCAGTAGGTATGTATATAAGTTGGTATTTTGCAAAGATAGCAGGTTTCTATTTATTCACGATACTTACAATTTGTCCAATTATCCTGTGACATATACATACAATTCGTGTGTGAAAATGTGAACTAAGTTTAAGGACGTTAAACCTGATTTACATTGGTCAATGACAGTGGTGAATGGCGAAAACCTAAGGCCCTAACAAAAGCGCGGGGTGTAAACGTAGAGTGAATACGTCGATATTAAAATTAAAAATACTCGTTTGACGGAATTTATTCATATCTATGGATGATATGGATTGTGCATGTTGCAAACAATTTAAGGTGAATGCTCCAGGATAGCCCGCGAAATTCAAATTTTCTTACGTTTTTTGCAATTTGCAGGCCAGTGCTAGGTTGTATGTTGATTAAAATATTGTTGGAGACTGTAAGACGTATGTAGTTACAGAATTATAATCATCAATACAACCATCGCAAGTTCATAAAAGTCGAGGAACGACTTTTTCAAGGTCAAAGTCTTCTTCGACCTTTATGAACTTGGAGGGTTGTATTGATGATTTAGCACTGGCCTGCAAATTGCAAAAAACGTAAGAAAATTTGAATTTCGCGGGCTACCCTGGAGCATTCAGCCTTAACTAAAATGCAATAGGGTATTTTCGATTAAAAAATCGATTTACGTTACGTTTACACCGCGCGGTCATGCTAGGGCCTCTAGACTGTACTTATCTACTTTCCTAAACACTTGACCAATGTATATCCGGCTTAAAAAACAACTGCCAGTCAGTTGTCATCTTCTGTTGTATCCCTAAGTTCGTTAAAGTAACGGAATATGATAGCTTTAAAAGTAATTATTACAATAGTTTTAGTTTTTACTCGTAAACAGGTCGATCAGTGACTTAATATTTTGATTCTCCAACAACTTGACCCCAAGACGTTGTGTTGTTGATACCGATTTTTTTTTCTTTCATGTTTTTAAATTATTATCTTTTATTGGTCATTGCCTTAAAGCATGTTTTAATAATTATTTGTTACTATGCGACTTATTCGATTTATGATATTGTATGTAAATCTGTATGTGAAATGTGCTGTTTAAATTTTTACAAAAAGATTAAAAAAATGGCTAGCGAAACTTGACAGATAGGTCAGATGGATAGCTAAATACAACAAAACATAATCAACGGACCGTTTAAACTCATAATAGGCGCTCGTGGCTAAATAATCCAAAATAAACGTTTCCTCACACAAAACTTCTAAAGTATGTATGTACCTTGAATTATTATCAACATTATTTAAAAGTATCCTTGTAGTTGTAACATTTTGTAAAATTTAAACGAACGGCTCGACAGCACACAAATAAGCCCTGAGAGGATTTCGATGTGTGGCTAAAACCAAAATGTAATAGATTAAGTTTTTACATATTAAAATAAATAAATAATAATAATCACACCGTGGACGGGTGATCATCCATGACATAGGATTCCGTGACTCGGAAAGCATGTGTTCCCGGCTGTCAATAGTAAATCTTTAACAGTCGTTACTGGTAATTAGTGGCCCGATAGTCTGACAACCAGTCTTATCAAGGGGTATCGTATTACCCAGTACTAACTGGGTTGTGGAGGTCAGATAGGCAGTCGCTCTTTGTAAAATGCTGGTTTTCAGCTGCATGTGGTTAGACTTAAGTGGTTACTTGAGCTCAACATAGTTGGGAAAAGACTAGGCAGATGATGATTACTTTAGGTGAATGCTCCAACCAGCCTGCGAAATTCAAATTTTCTTACGTTTTTTGCAATTTGCAGGCCAGTGGTAGGTTGTATGTTGATTAAAATATTGCTCGCGACTGCAAGACGTATGTAGTTATAGAATTATAATCATCAAAATCATTAATACAACCCTCCAAGCGCATAAAAGTGCAGGAATGACTTTGACCTTGAAAAATTAATTTTTCCACCTTTATGAACTTGGAGGGTTGTATTGATGATTTTGATGAATATATTCTGTAACTACATACGTCTTACAGGCGCGAATAAACTGCACTTTCTCCGCAGTTATAAGAATCATCTTTTTTCTTTCTTTGTTTTATCATGCTTAGAAACCAATCAGTTCTGTGGAATTTCGCTAGCCTTATTTAATTGGACCTTTTATTCAGAAGCAGCAATAATTAAAAATAATAATAATTTGAAATATTGATCTATTTTGTGACTCTTGAGAGAATGTACGATAGTAATGTATTAATGGTGTGAATTATGTTGATCTGTAATCATAGTTTACGCATTTGTAATAATATCATCGTATGATTGTTGTTTATTATTGTATAATATAGTCTTACTTTTTATTTTAGTGTTTTTTATTCTTCCTCTTTTCTAGAAGCATTAGCCACGACTAGCTTATTCCCGCGTAGTCGTTCGGTAATTGTCCCACGGGATCGAACTTTCGGGATAAAAAACACCTGTGTTTCCATCCAGGTTATAAACTATCTGTGTGCCAAAAAAATTTTAGTTTTTAGGTCCACGGAAGTTCAGGTGTTTGGGTACTTTGGTCATGGTCAGAAGCACTGTTTACGCACTGCATGGGTGTCGGTGTGGTCTATAATCTACCATTTCGCCAGATTGTGTTTGCAGCGGCCTACTTGGGTCCGCAGTCAATTGATTATCACACTAAACACTGTTTTAAGCTTCCACGGTTCATAACTATACTTAAAATGTCACTTACGGGATATCTTCTGTGATAATAATTGTTTATTTTTGAGCAACACAACATTTTATTTTTTACATTCTTTTTTTGTTTTTTGACAATTATCACGGTAGATATCCCGTAAGTGACATTTTAAGTATATCACACTAATAATATTTTACAGGCGAAAGTTTGTATGTGTGTGTTTGTTACTCTTTCCCGCAAAAACTACTGAACGGATTTGCACACAGATAGTTTATAACCTGGATTAACAAAGGATACTTTTTATCCCGGTAATAAGATCCCATGGGACAATTATCAACCTTCACGCGGGCGAAGCCGCTGGCAGAAGCTAGTTTTCCATATAAGTCGCTGCAGTCTGCAGGTTCCATCCAGGTGGCAGATGCCTCTGGAGTTGAACGAAGTTCGCGCGCTTGGAGGTCACGAATTATACCGGGGTAAAAATTATCCCATGTCCTACCCCAGGTCATGGTCTACGTATGTGTCAATATACTACGTACTCTCACCACTGTTCAACCTTATGACAGGACATAAGGATGAAGACAGTGGTAGACCGTCAGTGAACTCAGGTACATCGAAATCCAGCTTTGTAGATATAATTACTGCTGAGTCTGAACTTGTAGACTACCAAAAACTTATTATAAGGCAGCTCTCCAGTATGATTGGACACACATTTACATAAACTAAAATACATTGCCATTGCATTGCCAAATACATTCTGAAAGTTGATAAAACATTCTTTTCGTCTTAATTTATCCTAAATGACTCCTGGTGTTCCCAGATGATGTCATATTTTATCAGTTAATATTATTTTACCTACACTCTATTTTTACTACACAAGCCGTGTTCATTTTTTACCATTACTTCCATCCAAACTTGCACCCACTTTAGGGAATGAAATTTTAAAATCCTTTAGTGGTCATTTGTAAGTATTTAAAAAAAAAAACAAAGAAATAGAACCTTTCAATTAAAATCAAAAGTCAATTATTCATTCGGGCTAGAAATCAGCACTTTTTGAACGTCTGAATTAGATAAGTCTCCCAAAACAGATTCTGGAAAGAAGTGGCGTAACAAACTGCCGAGCCACACATCTGTCTAATGCGTTATTATAATCATATTTTATAGTATTTAATGTAACTCGAGCTCGTGGCTTAATAATAACAGCCGGACGGGTTGATCTTCAGGTTAAACCGCGCTTGCCAAGGTCAGTCCGTGGATGCATGACCATCCATTACACAGGTATACCGAGTTATCTCCGTGCCTCGGAAAGCCTTTGCTCCCGGCTGTAATTTTTAGATCTTTGACAATCGTTACAGCTAGCTAGTTACTCAGTAGCCCGAAAGTCTGATAACCAGTCTTACCAAGGGGTATCGTATTATCCAGTATTAACTAGGTTGTGGAGATCGGATAAGCGGTCGCTCCATGTAAAATACGGGTATTCAGCTGCATCCGATTAGATTGAAAGCGGACACCAACCTAGTTGGGAAAAGGCTAGGCAGATGATGAATCTCGAGATCGAAAAATTCATTGATGCTCCGGTCCTATTGGTCGTAGCGTGATGTTATATGCCTTCCTCGATAAATGGGCTATCCAACACTAAAATATTTTTTTAATTCGATCTTGTAGTTCCTGAAATATACGCGTTTAACCAAACAAACAAACACTTCAGCTTTATGATATTATTCATACTTCATCAATGATCAATTAAATTAGTCATATCGTGATCTTGAACAAATGGGTACAATAAGTATTCTGATCACATATAGCTTTATGTTATGTACCACCCACCACTGAATGGACCAAATGATAAGATATACGCGTCCGTCGGATATTTTATCGTTTGTTTTGTACTTACCTAAATTCTATTCAAATATTTTTGCTATAAATCCACTTCAAACGAATATCAACTTTATCGTATCATAAATTAAAATTGATTTCAATATGACTTTTACTAGGTACTGAAAAACCGGCCAAGTGCGTGTCGGGTCACGCGCAGTGTAGGGTTCCTTACTAGCCCGTTTTCACAATATAGAAAGAACCCGTTGGTACAGCGCCATCTAGCGGCAGCTTTGTGAAACTTATGATAATTCAATGTTTTTTTAGATTTTGTTTTTCAATACAAGTCTTTACCCGTTATAAACAAGCAACTACTTCACCTCAGTCATTTTATAGTATTTATTCTAAGGATTTTGTATTTGGTACAAAATTATCCACCATTCAAGTTCAAGGACTATCTATCTATCTTCTATCTATCTATAATATAAAAATGAAACCCGTTTTCCTTGGTCACGGCATCACGCGTGAATGGCTGGCTCGATTTCACTAATTCTTTTTTTGTTGTATTTGTTATTATTAGGAGAAGGTTCTTACGGAAAAAAATATTAAGAAAATCTCTCAGAAATATTGAAAAATATACATTTAATTTTGCATATTTAAAAAAAACGCGGGTAACGAATGTCAATGTCATTCACAGCCATAGACTATATTGAAAGAGCATTGTTTGTTCGGAAACGTGGTTACTTAATTAAATTCTAATTACAATAAATAAATCGCAAGGGCAGTCGCTAAGTGTATGTGGCATCAACCTAGAAAATCCATGTTTTTCACATGGCCAATTATATGTCGCCTGTTCCCGTGTCGGAAAACCATCAACATTATTTATTTACGCGCCAGAACATAAAACTAAAAATATAGTTTATCAAAAAGCATTAGAGTAGAGAGAAGCAGTGAAGGGTACAGAGACTATTAGTTGCTTTCTAGAGCGCGCGTGGTATTGAGCTCAGTGTTTACTTAAAAATGCCAAGTTGTTCAATAGCGATTTGTAAAAACATTAGTGGAATTATTGAATCCTATGGAATAAACACTATTATGAAAATATATATTTTGTTTTTTATTTAATTAAATTAGTAAAGTCCTTTTCAGGTATAGCGAGACCAGGGAATTATGGATTCATTTTTATATGGAGGATATTATAGATTCCAGTTCAAATTGAATAGGTACTCATACCTAAGATAGGTCAGCTATACAAAATAAAGTAGTGCATCATTGCTACGCTAAGGCGGTACGAAGTTCGCCGGGTCAGCTAGTTACTGATAAACTGATAAAGTTATATTAACCGCTTTCCTTGAAAGTTCATGAAATGCACTATCATCATGAATTTTTCCAGATTGTTCAAGCCAGTAGTTTAGCTTTTAGAGGGGGGGGGGATACCCTTTTACCCGCATAATACCCGTTTATTATTGTTACTCTTTGATCTCGTGGTCACAAGCGCAGCTACCGAGTGTGAGATACTGGGTTTGATTCCCAGGTCGGGTAGTGTTATTGTTTTTGGGATTTCGGGAAAATGTAGGAAGTTAAGTATTTATTTAGAACAATTTTACACGCTAAGCTTAAATCTAGTGACTACATGACCCCGAACTAGTTATGTACCTAACTAATTTCGTGAAAACACTATTCTATTCATGCGTGCCTACGACGATTTCTCCAGTCATATGTCCTAAGTATTGTGTTATATAGTGCTATCGGGAGTTGTCGAATGCCTAAAAATATTTACTTATTTTTATCGTGCAAGCCGTGTGCTCGATGGGATTTTCCATCGGCAATTTGTAAGGAGTGTACAGGTATTTCCTGATACAAGTAATTATAATAATTGTGGCAATTAGTTGCAATTGGTTTAGAGTAGAGTCGCCTGAATTTAAAGATTTTGTCACTGTGGGGGGTCAAGGGGGTTTATCTGAAGCGCCCCATCTGATTTTAGCTGCCGGAGCAGCCTCAAAGTATTTAAATTTATTGGTAAATCACTAACTAAACGTGAAACGGAACGTACATTTAATTTTATTCTAACGTTTTTGACGTTACATCTGTCAAAATCATCTTAAATTGCTTAAAATGATTTTTTATCTCTGAATAAGGTTTTTTATCTATTCATGGGCCATTTTGTAGACAATGACAGATACACACATCAACACGGTCTAGGGATATTTCATACTCAATTAAATAACTCGAAAAGTACTGGCCGCATTGGAATCTTTTAAACACCGATTTGTTTGTAATTTATCTCAGACTAATTCCAAATTCAAATTTTTGAAAATTCTTTTGTTTCGGTGGCATAAAAATGTCTTGATGTATAGGAGAGGGAATTTTCATTTGTGCGAAATTTAGAAAACAATACGAATTACGTTTAGTTACAGTTTTTTTTCATTTTTAAACGAAAGATAAAGTTAAAATTGAGGTATTGTAGCCATGCAACGCCGACATTTGACGAGGGCGGAGATGTTACGAGCTGTGGGAATGCTGGAAGCTGGATCTGTTCAGCGTAATGTTGCTGAGGCCATAGGGACCCATCAAAATGTAATTTCAAGATTGTGGACACGCTATTGTGCCACAGGTGAAGTAGCGGAGAGGCACCGGGGGCCAAGTCGCAGTACTACCCCCAGACAAGACCGATTTTTGCAAATTACTGCGCGAGCACAACCAAATGCAACGGCGACTCAATTGGTCCAAAGGCTGCGAGTGGAACACCAAGCCGAGTGACCAAACTGTAAGAAGGCGACTGCATGAAAGCAATCTACGCTCTCGTAGACCACTCCGGGTCCCACCTTTACGGAGAGGCAATCGTGGACGACGATTAGAATGGGTTCGGAACCACGTGGACTGGGGCCGTGACCAATGGTCCAATGTGCTGTTCACGGATGAATCCAGGTTCGGCTTCCATCCAGATTCACGAAGGACGCGTGTTTGGCGAGTTCCTGGACGATGGAGCCGTCTCCAGAACCCTCAGGAAGTTCACCCATACCAAGGAGGAACAATTATGGTTTGGGCAGGAATTCGTCTTGGAGGACGGACGGATCTCGTTTGGGTGCGGGGCAATATGACGGCAGAACGATACGTCCAACAGGTGCTGGGGCCCGTAATCTTGCCCCACAGAACACAAATGGGGCAAGATTTCCTGCTCATGCACGACAATGCCCGGGCACACACGGCGAGAACGGTAGCAGCTTGGTTACATACACATAATGTTAGGGCCTTAGACTGGCCTGCTCAATCGCCAGATCTAAATCCCATTGAGCATGCGTGGGATATGCTGCAAAGAAGAGCTCTGAAGGAAGTTCCTGAAAATCTGGCTACAGAAGATCAACTTTTTGCGCACCTCAGAAGGACATGGGACAATATTCCGCAGCAAGACATTGACAACCTTGTTCTGAGCATGCCGAATCGTTGCCGATGTGTTATGAACATCATGGGCGCTTTCTCAGACTACTAACTTCAAGTTTATAAACACAAATTAAATGATTTTTCTATTTTTTTCAGTTTTTACTCACAAATTAAAAGTTCATTCATATACGGTTTCCATCTATGCTTCATTTTTTTTCCATAAAATCCTGAAATTTTAATCTATACCTTAACCATTATAAAAAAATGGTAGAATATTAAATAACGTATCTTTTAAATATATACATGTCATATAAATAATTAACACATTGATAGTAATTCGCTTTTTTTAAAATATCCCTAGACCGTGTTGATGTGTGTATATACTTTACGTCATTCCGTTATACGTGAATGTTGTAAAATATCGAAAACATAATTTTTTACAAAAATGGTAGAAGCCATGAATTATGTTTCTAAAGTAAAGCAATTTTAAAAGTTAATATTTTAGTGTTTTATTGAGCGCGAAAGCGAGTGAGGGACTTGAGGCACTCCGACTGGTACAGGTACCAGTTTAGGTTAGGTTACTGTAAGCCCTGCGGACAGAAATAGGAACCCAAGAACGGAACGGTGCGTCGCCTTTACATGGGAGTGGTGCCAGGGGAGAAGGGATACCCCCGTCCCTCCATAAACATTTTTTTTAAAACAAAAACTAACCTTTAAAAATGTATTAAAAAAAACTACGCATCTTTGGCAGGGGGGGGGGGGGGGGAAGCGGGGTCGACTCTACAACCCTCCCCCGCCGAATGGTCCTGGGTTCAATTCCCAGGACGGGCAAAGTGTTTTTCCATCAGGAATGTCTCAATAGCAGCTACGGAGTTTGGATTTGTGCCCAAATGGTTGCAATAGGCTGCTCGCCCCCTATCACATGGGACTTAAACATAACTGGCGAAATGTAGGTGTAGGTACCTCCATTTAGGTACACCCCTGCCTACTGGGCATAGATCCAAACTCATCGAATCCAAACAAAACATTCCGAAATGTACACCTAAACACAGAAAATATTTAAAACCTAAACAAAGCTGTAGGTACTGCAAAATATAAAACAATGGATACAGTTATTTTATTGAACTAAATTCAATTGTAATCTAACTATTAAACTCAATTCTGAATTTATATAGACTGACGTTGACCCTGACCTTAACACTGAAAATATGTAGACGTCCGAAGTCGAGAGAGATAATTCGGGGAATAACCCGCTTGAGCGATACGTGCGCCGCGCTTGTTTGTAACGCCAGTCTGACGTCGTCATTCCAGCTATAAACGTGACTCAGACCGTACGCGCCTATCGTTCGCTAGTGGCCAGGGTGGGGAACGGATAAAAAATAATAATATTATTTTAATGTGTGTTTGGGTGCAGTGTACAGTGAAGTGGAACAAGAATATAAACGAATTCAGGATAAATACTGGTACTTACGTACTATTTCTACTAAGTTATTCTTATTTCATAATCGTAACTATTAATAAGCATGAAAGTAGATAGTGAAATGAATACCCCTTGGTGCGTATAGTTTTACGTTAGATTCTAAAAAATATGAAAATGTTGATATAAAAAAAAACCATACGCTGCGGTAACCTCACAAATGGAGGGTCGCTGATTCGAAATAAATAATATTCTAGAAATTGAACAGCCTGACGGTGAACAGTTAGAAAACACCCCTAGGTAGGTACTTGGGAGGCTTACCTTGCTGGCCACGTCTGCGATCAGCTCCAGAGGGACTGCTCAACTGCACTCAAAGCCGAAGCCCACTTCACACACCGAAGTTCATAGTTTAAAAATGTTATTGCACATGCGATGGGCCGATGGACCCGCGGGTTTTATTTATAGTGAAACCTGGACAATCTCAGCTATAATTTGAGATGATACCAGAGATGGATCCTTTTAGTTTTTGGATGGTCAACGGACAGCACACCGAGCCGCGATTATGCGCAGACGCCATCTTGACTTTTTTTTATTACGTGAAGATAGTCACGAAATGCAATGCGGCCAGTGGAACTTCACACTGGTTGAGCTCCTTTAGCCGCGGCAGGAACAAAGCCCATGAAGTGACTGCTGGACACTTTCACCTAGGCGAGCCAACCCGTTTTCGTACCTAGTCAGTTCAAATGTCCAACGTCAAGCATTATAGTTATTTATACGTAGGTTACACGCAAACACCATGTTGGCGTAACCATTTTCCCCGGCTTGAAAGATCCTACTTTCAAAACACAAAGAAAGCGAAATTATATTATAATTGCATATCGTCGCGAAAACTCTACCTCTAGCGAGGAAACCTAACAAAAAAAATTAAGTTAGATGATAAAAGAAAACTTAGTTACATATGTATACGTATTATAAAATTGTCCTAACCCTAACCTAAAACTACGCTAAGATTATTAATGCTTACTGAGTAGGGAGAGGGCACAACTTAACAATAGGTCTGCTCTGAAGCGTTCCACCTTGTACCTTCACTGATGCGACTCTACATATCCCTTTTTTGTCCGGAAAGATTTCGGTAATTAAACCTAACGGCCAGTGCAAGGGCATGACATTATCTTGCATTGAAACAACGACCATACCAACCCGTACTGGGTTAGAGGGAGTGTTCCATTTTTGCCTCGTTTGGAGGGTGTGCAGATATTCATTTCGCCACCGCTTCCAAAAAGATTGGACGAGTTGATCAGTTAACTCGTATCGTGAAATAAGGTGTAAACGAGTTTCAGTAACTTCGCGAGCGGGTAAAAACACAAGCGGTTTCGTATTAAGGAAATGTGCAGGTGTTAGAGCGGTAGGTTCTGACGGATCTGAGCTAAGTGCATAGAGTGGTCGAGAATTTAACAAAGCTTCGACTTGAGCTAACATAGTGTTAAGCTCATCAAAAGTGAGTATCTGTTGACCGACGACTTTCAGAAGATGCGTTTTAACACTCTTTACCTCACTTTCCCAGCACCCACCGAAGTGTGGAGCTCTACATGGGATGGTTTTGAGAGTTATTTTATTTTCCGTCAGTTCCGATTCCCAATAGGGGCGATATTCCTGCGACAAGAATTGGTAGAGATCGCGAAGATAAGAACGAGCACCAATGAAATTGGTGCCGTTGTCCGTATACAGACACTCGATGGGACCACGGCGAGATAGAAAACGTTTTAGTGCGGACAAGAAGCTCGCGGTGCTGAGATCTGAGGCAACTTCCAGATGCAAAGCACGCGTTGTCAAGCACGTAAAAAGACAGATATAAGCTTTCCGACTTCTTTGGCCTCTGCCGCGCACAGACGTTATCTTGAGGGGTCCAGCGTAATCACACCCAGTGTGTGAAAATGCTTTAGGAGCGACGTCAACACGTGATTGCGGCAGGTCAGCCATGATTGGAAAAACCGGTCGTGGCTTAGCGCGAAAGCAAATATTGCAGTTAAAAGTTATATGACGAACAATACGTCGTGCGGACAGAATCCAATACCTCTGTCTCAAAAGAGACAGAAGCAAGTTCGGACCTGTATGAAAGTTTTTCACATGATAGTGGGAAATTAAAAGTTTCACTATGTGGTCCTGTCGAGGAAGTAAAATTTGGTGACGCGAATCAAAGTCTAACTCAGAGTTGGCTAAGCGTCCACCAACGTGAATAAGTCCATTATGCAGAAATGGGCTAAGTTTCTGTACTGGCTTTGAACATAATTGTTTGCGGTTTATGCGAACGAGATCTGATTGGAAATGGATCCGCTGAACAGAGCGCCACACTACTAATTCAGCGAACTCCAAGTCCGATGCGGTAACGGGTCCCTTCGGGAGACGTTTGAGGAATTTATAGACGAAACAAATTGTCTTTAGATATTTCATCCAAGAGGAAAACCTACTCGCACGATGGTAAAGAATGTCTTCAGTTAGAAAACTGGTATCTGTATCAGAGGATTCTGCTTTCGTAACTGAGGGTAGAGCCACAGGCTTCATCTCTGGCAGCTCTTGCACCTCACCGGACACAAAGGGCTTCACGGGCCATTCGTGTCGGGGTGTTTTTAGCCATGGTGGTCCACTCATCCACAATGGATGATGAACTAGCTGGGCAGGAGTTAAGCCACGAGAAAGACAGTCACTTGGATTCTCAGATCCCTTGACATGGAAGAAGTGCTCCGACGACAAGTTTTCTTGGATTTTAGCGATGCGATTGGCCACATAAGTGTGCCAGCGATGTGGCGAGGAATGAATCCAACTCAGAGTTACAGTTGAATCTGAGAACGCTACGACAGCCTCAATGGCGTATCGGGCGGAGTATAGAACGAAAACTCGTTTGATCAGAGTTGATAAAAGGAGTGCGGCGCATAGCTCTAAGCGAGCCAACGAAATAACCTTAAGAGGTGCGACTTTGGACTTTGCACATACCAGTGAGATGACGATATCACCGTCTGGCTTGACTACGTGGGCATAGACAGCACCACCGTAAGCCCTCTCACTGGCATCCGCAAAGCCCACTATTGAAACTTTACAATTTTCAATAACGCCAATATGACGTGCGAATTTAAGCTGAGAAACGTCAGGTAACTCAGCTTGAAATTGTTCCCAAAGGCGAACAATGCGATTCGGTGGGACCTCATCCCATCCTATTTTGACAAGCCACAAATCCTTGATCAATAACTTAGCGTACAAAATCATGGGCGCGACTAATCCCAATACATCAAAAAGACGAGCGATAGACGACAAGATATTCCTTTTTGTGCAAGGGCGAACATCAGGGTTGACCTGGAATGCGAAATAGTCATGGTCGGGAAACCAGCGTAGCCCAAGAATTTTCAGGGTCGGATCCTTACTTAGATCGACACTGTGCGAGAGTCGCAATGACTCTGGAATAGCCTGAAGGACTTCAGCGCTATTACTTGACCATTTGGTCAACTCAAAATCACCAAGTGAAAATAATTTAATCAGTTGGTGAGATGACTCTATTGCTTGCTCTACATTAGAGGTAGAGCTTGCTATATCATCCATATAAATGTCTCGGCTTAGTATCTCACTGGCCAGAGGAAATTGGTGCCCTTCGTCCTTACACAATTGTTGAATGGTGCGAATCGCGACAAAAGGAGAGCACTTCAAGCCGAAAGGTAGAACTGAAAACTGAAAGATCTTTAAATCTTCATCTTCGTGAAAGCGATAGAGTATTCGCTGAAGCGGACGATCTTCAGGACGAATCTCTATTTTAAGATACATAGCTTTAACGTCGGAAGTTATGGCTACAGCGAAGAGTCTCAGGTTCAATAAGATATTTAGCAGGTCCGCTTGAAGAATGGGACCAGCGTAAAGGATATCATTTAACGAGGTACCATTGTCTGACTTCGCGCTTGCGTCAAGAACCACGCGTAACTTAGTGGTTGTCTTGTCTTCGCGAATGACAGCATGGTGTGGGATATAGAACGAGACTTCACCTGGCAAAACTCCTTCCACCAAAGAAATGTAGTTATTTTTGAGATAATCTTTAATGACGTCATCATAGAGAAGTTTGATGTTAGGGTGCGATTTAAATTTACGTTCGAGGCTAAGAAACCTTCGACGAGCAATTTCAAAAGAATTTCCTAGCGCAGAAGCGTCCGTCTTCAGTGGCAAAGCAGCGACATACTTGCCAGATGGGGAGCGAGTAGTGGTAGAACAATAAAACTGCTCGCAGTGTTTATCGTCCACACTTGTGATTGAAGAAGCTTGAACTTCCTCGATCTCCCAGAATCTACGCAAGTCGCAGCTTTCCAAAGAAGACGTCGCGCAAAACGACATTGTTGCGGTAGGAGGGTCTAAAATAGGCGCTTCTCCCATAAAGATATACCCTAACACAGTCTCTAATGCATCTGGATATCCAGCGATCGAAGTAACTTTACTTGGTTGCAATAACTTAGCAAACAACTTTACTCCAAGCAGGATGTCAATATTCCCCGGCATTCCCCAAGTATCATCAGCGAATAGATACGAATCGATATGATTGAGATCAGCGACATCTATCGGGCACAATGGAAGCTGTCCTGTTATCTCGTCGAGAACCAGTGCCTCGATCGTGTACTTGGGTTGCGCGCAAAGGCGCGAGCTAAATGTGAAGTCTACTGAACCGCGGACCGACTGAGACGTACCACCGATACCTTTAACCGTGATTATAGAATCGTCACGTATTGGTAGTCCAAGCATACGACAACATCGGGTGGTAATATAGTTCTTCTGAGAACCCGGGTCCAATAGACAGCGAACAACAAAATCCTTCCCCTTTCTACCTACCACTAACACTTTCGCAGTAGCTAAAACCTCCGTAGTGCGAGTACTATTATGAGCCGAAGCCGAATGAGTACACAAAGAAACGCGTTCCTGATCCGGGGTCTGGTCTACTGCACTAGCAGACGGCGCGGCGCTGACAGCCGGCGCGGGTGTCGGTTGGGGAGGCGGCGGTTGATCAAAATGTAACAGGGAATGATGTTTACCGTTGCATTTCTTGCACGAGAATTTTGATTGACATTTAGATACGGTGTGTTGACTACTAAGGCAATTACCGCAGAAGCGATTATCTTTTATATATTTAAATTTGTCATTCGTATTTAATTTTAAAAAGGCACTACACTTATATAAGTTTGTGTGCACCGACTGACAAAGCGAACATTTAGGTGACGTAGATACATACACCTGCGATACCCTACTGAAGGGTGCGGGGGGGGACTTAGCGCTGGCGCCAGCAGACGAGCGCTCAGGCTTCTGCGGCGCGGTGCTATAAAGTATTTTTACCTGTTCTCGTACGAACTTCACGAAATAATCGTAGTCGACGCTTTGAGGATCCTTTAACGTGCGAAGCGACATTTCGTAATGTTTTGCGATGTCGGAGTCTACTAACTTAAGACCCGCGTACATAAAGATAAAATCAGACATGTTGTCGATTTTTAATTGTTTGAGTCCAGCCACAATAGCGGTGTATCTATCAAAAACCTTTTCTACATTAGCAGGCGACGAACCAGCTGCCTTTAAAGAAAACAGCTGATTTAAATAATTAACGGCTAAAGCGCGCGTGTCCTGATATTTAGCGATAAGCGCGTCCCAGATAACATGATAATTTTCTGCAGCAGGAACAATACCGGCGGCCACGCCCTTGGCTTTGCCTTTGAGATGACCCAACAAATAATGAATGCGATCAGAATCCGAAAGATCGGGGTTTGTATGAATCACCCGTTTAAATGTCTCATAAAAGAACGGAAAGTTCTGAATGTCACCATCAAAGGTAGGTAATTCGATTCGAGGTATTTTGATATGCGAAGATCCTGCCTTATTCGAGCTAGGAGACTCTTTTGTTGCGGTTAGGGAACTCAAAACACTTTTGATTTCGCACGCCAGATCGTCAAATGACGACAATGAGCTATAATTAACCTCATATGTTGGATTAAGTTTCATTGAAATAATGTTTATATTATCAATAGCAGTTATGAACTCAGTACGAATTAGATCAATTAATTGAGCTTGCGCAATAAAAGTGTCCCGCGATCTTTCGGTCTTGAGGTTTATTATAGAATCAAATAACTTTTGTGTGCGAGCAAAGTATGCGGCGCGTTTGCCCTCATACATTTTTAGTTTATTTTGTAAATCTTCCATTTTAAATTACAATAGAACTCAATAATAAATTCACACAAAAATATCAATTCGGAACCCACTTATATCTCAGAACACGGAACCCTAACAAGCTAGTACGAAAACTGTGAATCAAAACAAAAGAAACAAATTTAATGCTTGATCAGGTAAAAACAATAAAAGAGGTAGGAACCTCTTTTCCTGACCTGCGGAACCCTAGTACCAAAAAATGGCAACAAGGTGCGGTAAACAACTGAATTATTATTAAATAATAAATCAGTGTTAAATAATTGTATACGGAACTAACTTTCGCCTGAGCACGTGGAACCCTAATGGAACGCGTAAGCAATTATAATAGTCCAACAAAATAACACAATTAAATAAATAGGTACGGAATCACTTCTCCGACCGTGCGCATGACCTATCACAATAACTTAATGAAGGCTACCTAAGTATACAATAATCAACTTTTTATAAATACGATAAACCCTCTCGGTAAGTACGTATTTAGAATATGTCCCGTACGAAACCTTCCGATAGGCAACCACCTACAACAAAGGATTAAGTGTAGATAAAGAAAAAATGCGTTGCGGGAATATACCTAGGTAGGTATGTCGATAAATATCTAATGTACCTATCTAGATGTAACTCAACACGGAATAAACACAAGTGTATGTACTTAGACCGGTTGAACCTAAATAACTTATAGGTGCGATGAGACTTAACAAGCCAAAGTTCAAAAAACAACTTTAGTATTAGCAGGTATGGTGGAAATAAAATCCAACCATGCGAAAACTTACTTTACGTAGGTGTGATACAGAAATAACTTATCCGATCTCACAACTGTAGCGTTAGGTAAGTGCGGTGTAGATTAACAATCAAATGTTGTAATCTAAAAATAAATGTAAAATATTTTTAATGCGATTAATTTAACTAAATTGCAATAATTTAATCAAATGCGGAGTGGACTGTATTGCGATTAAATACTCATACAATACGAGGCGATTTAATAAGATAACATTACCTACAAAACTTCAGTTAATTAGAACTACTTAAATCAATCTATAACAAAAATACCATGACCGTTTTACAATGATTGTGCACGACGCGCGGTATACAACCCACGAACCTACCCGCTAAAACCAAATGTTGGCCTATAACGCGCAGTTCTTGGAAAATTCCCTATTTCACGACACAAATCACTGTAATAGTATATAAGTATATGATTTTCGATATGATTTAGTAATATTAATGTGAAATTACACAACTAAAAATATGAATTGTAACGGGAATCGATATAGAATGCAGATGATTTTAGACCTTACGTATAACGCAATAAGGACGAGTTTCCTAAAACGATATGCAATTTTACGTAAATTATTTCTAGATTTTTATAGCTTATAGGACAATTCTATCCAGGCTCGTAGGACCAAAATGGTGCGTATAGTTTTACGTTAGATTCTAAAAAATATGAAAATGTTGATATAAAAAAAAACCATACGCTGCGGTAACCTCACAAATGGAGGGTCGCTGATTCGAAATAAATAATATTCTAGAAATTGAACAGCCTGACGGTGAACAGTTAGAAAACACCCCTAGGTAGGTACTTGGGAGGCTTACCTTGCTGGCCACGTCTGCGATCAGCTCCAGAGGGACTGCTCAACTGCACTCAAAGCCGAAGCCCACTTCACACACCGAAGTTCATAGTTTAAAAATGTTATTGCACATGCGATGGGCCGATGGACCCGCGGGTTTTATTTATAGTGAAACCTGGACAATCTCAGCTATAATTTGAGATGATACCAGAGATGGATCCTTTTAGTTTTTGGATGGTCAACGGACAGCACACCGAGCCGCGATTATGCGCAGACGCCATCTTGACTTTTTTTTATTACGTGAAGATAGTCACGAAATGCAATGCGGCCAGTGGAACTTCACACTGGTTGAGCTCCTTTAGCCGCGGCAGGAACAAAGCCCATGAAGTGACTGCTGGACACTTTCACCTAGGCGAGCCAACCCGTTTTCGTACCTAGTCAGTTCAAATGTCCAACGTCAAGCATTATAGTTATTTATACGTAGGTTACACGCAAACACCATGTTGGCGTAACCACCCCTCCTATTGGGCTTCGCCGCAGTCGGGTGAAAAGGAGAGGTCAGTCCATGGATGGGTGACCATCATTACATACCCGGTTGACCGGTTCCCCCCGTGATTCGAAAAACACGTTCAGCCGTTGGTCCCGGCTGTCATTTGTAGAGTCCCACACACCGTCGCGAAAGTCTGACAACGACGAAGTAAGTAGCTTGGGAGAAGGCAGGAGATAGTCATGATGAAATGATGTATCTAACAGCTAGCTAGGTTATGTACTATTTATGTAAGCACTGTGGGGTCATCGAATTGCAAATCAAAATTAGGGTTTTAGGTGTGTATAGCGTACCATTGCTATAAGAGGTGGCGGTACAGGACCTGTTTTTTTTGCTAATTATATCATTGTACGAGTATTAATAAATTATGTCTTATGTTGTTCAAAGTGTAGGTAATACATAATACTTAGAAGATTATTAATCAGTATTTAATAACTGATAAACTAATGACTGCATCAGCAAGCGGAGTTCGCCTAGCTGAATTTAGTGCCAAACTTAGTATTTCATAAAAATTGCCATCGACACGTTAAGAACTGATAAACAACTCTACGTTATACGTACCAAATTCTCTAAGTAAGGTATACAGGGTGTAAAAGACCTCATCACGAAGCCGTCAACCAAGCATTCTGTACATCAAACTAAGTTACTTTAGGCAAAAATTATTGCTGGGAAACGACTTTTTTTTTGGGTTGTAAAATCATGTTTTGTGATAGAACTCAATGTAACGCACTCAAAATATTGTGCTGATGGATAGAAGGTTCCCAGGTATGTTGTAGAACAAAAAAAATGATCGCAGTGACGAGGAGAACAAGTGCCTTTCGGCTTCGTTATGAGGTGTTTTACACCCTTTATGTGTAGGTACCTACTTATAATAGCTAGGAAACGTAATGTAATCATGTTTTTGCCTTAATTCATACTGGGTAAATTTCTGGGGCGACGCGACGAAACGAGCATATTGAGGACCTAGTACGTGAGCTACAAGTCCTTTTACTTTACAATAACAGTTATTCTGCCATAACAATAGAAAAGCGGTCATAACAATGTAAACAATAAAAGATAAGGTCTAGCTAGACTTCTAGACCCTAATCGGCTGTGGCGGTTAAGCACAAGATTAGGTCTCAATTTTTTTTTATTCTTTTGGTACTCAGTCATGCTAGAAGCTCGTGGCTAAATAATAACAGCCGCTCGGGTCGATCTTTAGGTTAAACCGTACTTGCCTAGGTTGGTTTGTGGATGGGTCACCCATTACATACCAAGTTTCCCCCGTGCCTTGGAAAGCACGTTAAGCCGCTGGCCGTGGCCCGAAAAAAGTCTTACAACCAGTCTCACCATTTCACCAAGGGGTATCGTATTACCCAGGGTTGTGAAGGTCAGATAGTCGCTCCATGTAAAATACAGGTATTCAGCTGCATCCGGTTAGACTGGAATCCGACCCCAACATAGTTGGAAAAGGCTAGGCAGATGATGATGGTAGTCGTGTTAATCGGACTTTGTTTTTAATGCCGCTGAACACTTAAGGCTGATGCTCCAGGGTAGCCCGCGAAACTTAAATTTTCTTACGTTTTTTGCAATTTGCAGGCCAGTGCTAGGTGGTATGATGATTAAAATATTGTTCGCGATTGTAAGACGTATTAGTTACAGAATTATAATCATCAAAATTATCAATACAATTAGAATCTATTAAAAAAAACCCGCAGAATCCGTTACGTAGTTTTAAAGATCTAAGCATACATAGGGACAGACGCAGCGGGCGAATTTGTTTTATAATATGTAGTGATGTTGGTAACTCAAGTATTTCTATTTATTTATCTTATCTCTCATATTAGTGCGTCTAGTGTTACTCTGCATTTGATCGATACTGTTATTTTATCTCTAAGTGCAGTTTTAAATAGAAAGGAATACCCGTGGCTTTGGGTTTGTTATCATCTATTGACGGGGATGATGTCATGGCGTTTAAGGATAAATTTATCAATCTTTACTAACGAACAAGAAAATCATGAACATTACGACTCGCGATTTCGACATTTAGTTTTATAAGTAAGTATATTTTAAGTCCCATGTAAGGGCGAGCATTATACCGACAATCGGGCACAAATCCAGACTCGCAAGCTGCTGCTTAGAAATTCCTATAGGAAAAATCTTTTTACTATTCTCGACCTGGGTTTCGAACTGGGCAGTAGCGCTTGCACTTTGCGACCAACGAGGCAGTTATTAGATAGTATTGTTATAACAAACGTCTTTGTATTTTCCAGGAAGGCTTATATGGACAACACGCCGCCAAAACTCCTAGTCGGGAAACCCAAGGTTATTCGAGTCTGTTATAAAACAAGGAAGGTGAAGTATTAAAACCGAAAATTAATCGTACAACTTAATGCCAGAGCCCAAACAAAAAGAGATATAAGATAATGTCTGATAGTTCAATTGATTAGAAGAAATACAAGAAGATATGTTGTCAATACAAAATATATCACCACCATCACTTAGTGATGATAATAACCAGCAAGGAATGTTTCAAGGGGAGAATGATTCAAAGCAATCAAAGGAAACCGCCCGTGCTAATTCTGTTAGTTTTGCAGATTGTGAAGATGTAACGCCAACGCAAATAATACCACCTAATAGTGCACCTCATCAAAATAGTGTTAACGCAGACAATATTATCACTGATTGTGATGACACTGAAGTAATTACAAACAAACCACCTCAAAATGAACTAATTCAGGATAATATGACGACACAAATAACTAACTTCGAAAACAAACAACCATTTGAAGACAAGCCCAATAATAACGGTGTTTACGAAGATATACCAACAAAACAAAAAGAAAGTAAAGCTATATTACTGAATAACACGCATGTCAAAAAAAACTTTGATGAAGTTGTTTACCAATTTAAAAGAGCACTACAGTCTCCAATGAATGTCAAAAATGAAATGCAAAATAACCCTAATGAAAATGTAATAACTAGAGATAACGCTGATGAATCTATTGAAGTTGATTATAATAAAGCCACACAAGATAAAGGTCAAAGAGAAAATTCCAACGATGGTTTAGTAGTTTCATCTAATACAGATGATAAGGTCGTGCAATGTCCTACAGATGGTAACGTTACAAATAATATAAAAGACGAGAACGAAATGAAGTGTTGTGGGAGAGTCTTGCCTAGCCAGGAACAAATGTACGTGCTTAGTGAAAGTGTAAATGTTGCCGCGTTAACAAATGTTTGCGACTCATCAGATGAAGAATCTATGCCTAAAAGGTCGAGACAATTCACATTCTCGGACAGCAATCTACCGAATGACGACGAAATAAAAGAGATACTGATGATGTACCCAAAACCTGCATTCATAGAGTCATTCAGTGAATCAGAAAATAGTTCGGAAGACGAGAGTAATCGCCCCATATGCCGCCGCCGTATAAATAAACCTGAACCAATTGATTTGACTAAAATGTTAGAAAAATTACCGGAAAAAGTATTAACACGCCTGCGGAAACAACCCGTTAGATTGGGCTTTGAAGATTTGAAAAATAACAGTGCCATTTTAAAACCAACCTACTTGACAAAGCAAGAGAATGAAATAGATGAAGATATTATCGCTGTAAATATAAGACGGTTTAAAGCATTCGGAAAAAGAAATACTAACAAAGATTTAAAGAAACAGAAAATTGTAAAAGAGAAAAATAAACGTTCATTGCGAAAGAAAGCAGTGAATAAAAGTAGCGACCACAAGAAAAATATAAAAGTAAATCCTAAAAGAAAGAATACGAAGCCCAAATCTAAATCAAATGCTCGGAAGAGTGCTAAATTGAAAATAAAGAATGCCAAAAATAGTCTAGTTTCCACATCAGCCGTCAAAACAACTACCGCGGGAACCAGATCTATGAAAAAAGAAAATGACGTTAAAAACACTCAAAACAAACGTATACTCCGAGAAAACAGAAACAAAAAAACAAACTGTAAACATAAACTTACAAATATGAAAGAGAGATCAAGGTTGGCTGAAAATAAAGTAAGGCGAAGTAAAAGACAGCCGAAGTCTAAACAGGAAAACGACGGCACAATGAAAGCTGCGATTTCTATTCTTAAAAAGAGCATTCATGAGCAGAGTATTGTTTATAATATTTCGTCTTCTAAATCGCCGAAGAGTTTGAAGAGGTCGTTGGTTGACAAAAGTGATGTGCCAAGTCCGAAGCGGTATCAAAACACGAATATTAATCAAGAACTCAATAACAATAATAGTAGGGCCAAGAAGACAAAACAGGGTCACCTCACTGTAATCCACAGCACAGAACTCCAGCAGGATAAACGAGGTAAGATTTTTTTTTATTTCAAACGACGAAGTAAACTTGATGTTACACATCACGTCTGTTTTCTCGGAATGGTTAAGCAGAGGTGAGACGAGAAACACCCACATTGAGCCAGTTATGTCCCATGTAATAGGGGGCGAGCCTATTGCCATCAACTGGGCACAAACAGACTCCGGGCTGCTACTGCGAAATACCTGATGGAAAAACCCAATAACACTTTGCCGTTGTCTGCACTTTGAGTTTGTCGAACATAACTGTGTCATGTGCTGCCGGGAAAATGCCTCTGATCCAACTATATCTCCGAAAAATCTCAAGGTTTACTCCGCGATTTTATTAATAAGGGTAAAAGCTTTAATACACGATTTTTTTTTTTTTTTTCAGGCCCGTATGTGTACTTAGAGAAATGGGAGCCGGAGCCACAGAACAGCAATAGGAACTCGTTGAACATGAAGACCCAGTCCCAGACTCGGACCAGGACGCTGAACAGCAATAGGAACTCGTTGAACATGAAGAGCCAGTCCCAGACTCAGACCAGGATACTGAACCGCAATAGGAACTCGTTGAACATGAAGACCCAGTCCCAGACTCAGACCAGGATGCTGAACCGCAATAGGAACTCGTTGAACATGAAGAGCCAGTCCCAGACTCAGATCAGCATGCTGAATCGCAATAGGAACTCGTCGAACATGAAGAGCCAGTCCCAGAGTCAGACCAGGACGCTGAAACGCAACAGGAACTCGTTGAACATGAAGAGCCAGTCCCAGACTCAGACCAGCATGCTGAACTGCAATAAGAACTCGTTGAACACGAAGACCCGTTCCCAGTCCGCACGAAGAAGATATCAACGAGCGTGTAAACGAATAAGAGACGGTACTAGAAGATAAACCAATCGACTTTAAACATTTATTAAGCTTAATGGTTGGTTTACTCTCCGAAATCGATACTTAAAAAATAATATGTGCTTACTCTCAACGCAAAGCTTCAACCACTGGACGGATCGGGCTAAAATTTGAAAAAGAAAGAAGAAAGAAAGGATTAAGAATTAAAGGTCACTAACCCGCATACATTTATTCAATTATATAATTCCAAAAAGAGAAATAATGACATAAACTTGTCCCAAAACGACCTTTACCGTGATCTTTAACTTTTTCTAGTAATAAAAAACGATTCATAACGTATTGTCGGGGTACCTACGCAAAGAAATTAAGAAAAGAGCAATGACCTTTAATTCTTACTTATCTGGCGGAGACTATAGTATAATAATTTACATACAAACTTACAAACAAATTTTACCTTTTTATAATATTAGTAGGTACAGAAGTATAGATAAAAATGCATGTTCACTGTGATCTTTTGTGCCTTTGAGGAATTAGACATAATTAAATATGACTATATATATTAATAGAGTAAAAATGCATGAAATAGAATACGTAGATAAATATATCTACTTAGGACAGTTAATATCACCCACTAAAACCATGCACAAAGAAATCGACAGGAGGATAGCCAATACATGGAAAAGATACTGGGCACTAAGTGAAGTTATGATAGGGACATGCCAATTAAAGCAAAAAGAAAAGTCTACAATATGTGCATTCTGCCTTGTTTTTAACCTTTTGAACGCCATTGTCACATATACGTGACAAGAAAGCGCGTGCCCTGTACGCCAAACGACACAAATATGTGACAAGATGGTAGGTAAAATTGTGGCTTGGCGTGGAGGGCACGCACGCGCTTTTATGCTCTGGCGTTCAAAAGGTCTTATGCCTGCCAAACTTGGGCATTAACAGAAAGCTTAGCAAATAAAAAAATTGTATAGAGAGGAGTATATTGGAGTCAAGAGAAAAGATAAAGTTTAGACTAACAGAAATAAAAAAACAAAACACAATTCAAACAGGCACATTCATTTTATCGAACACAGAAATGGCGATAGACAGGACACATGCTAAGAGCAAAACAAGAGAAATGTACCAATATTGTAACGGAGTGGTACATAAGAGATGGTAAAAGAAACAAAGGGCGACAAATTAAACAATGGGAGGACGATATCAAAAAAGTGGAGGGTCCAGAATGGATTCGAGAGGCAAAAGACGGAAAAATGGAAATGTTTAGAGGCCTACGAGGAAGCTGTTGTGAACCGAACGCCGAAACATGAAATTAGATATAAGTAAGAAAATATATACATAATAATTATAGTTAGTTAGATTTAATGTTTTGTAGGTATAAACAGCAATAAAGGTTTATTTTATTTTATTTTATAGATAAAAATGCAATATGCACTTACCTGCGATAAGTCTAGTCAAGTGTCCAGTTATAAGTACAAGTTTTTCATTTTTCATTCAATGTTATGAATTTGTGATTAACTATTTATTACTGTAATAAATCATTTTACTTATAAAGGAGTGTTTTTTATTTAAATTACATATTTTACAATACCTGCTTAAATACTTACATATCGCATGCCCTCAAAAAACACGTCGTAATACAGAAAATGCAGTTTTCAAGATATTTTACGCATTTTAAAGTTTTTGTCTCCTTACCGATGCTTTGCATGAAAAACTTTGGTAAGTGCCAGTGGGTTATTTTCGCAGTCAACATAGGGCGAATTTTTTCAACTATAGAGCAAGACTAATTGAATTTGAGGGGTACTATCTAGGTTCCTGCCGGGGTTGCGGGACTGTTCGAAAGTGATACCGTGGCCCCGGAACACAAAGGGCGATGAAGGAACAGGGATGGGTTTTAGTCAGTAAAAGTCTGACACTCCCTCCTGCTCCGCCCAGAGCGGGAGGAGTCATTTGATGATTTCCCATACGAAAAAAAATAGGGGTACTATTTAAAAACATAATATATTTATGTTATGAACTGTCATTAATTACATATATTTTTTTAGAGGATACGCACATATTTAAAAGAAGTTTAAAAAAAATACAAAATTATCAATGAATATTATATTTACATATTCAAAATACTGGCAAAAATAGTTTCATGAGGATACAGTACTCTTAAAAATCTGTAGGTACATTGTTAACATGTGGAATGTTACCATTACATGAAAATAATACAATATTACTTTGAAAAAAAGTAAACAAATTCTTTGGAGAAGTTTTGCAAAAATAAAAAAAGTACCCTTTTCGGGCACGCAAAATCTCTAGTCACCTTAGAGTCATCTAATCACTGGAAACATCATAAGTACTGTTTCAAAGTAGTTAGCTATTGTAATGCTTCTCCATAGAAAACAATAAAGTGAATTGCTTCGATGAAATACATAGAAATAAAAAATGCTTCATATTCGATACTAAGCTCAACTTATTAATGATAATACACTAAATTATTTATAGACACAATTTTGAAATAAAGACCGTTGGGGCCGGTTTCATCTAAGGAGGTTCCCACACGACACCGGTCGGGCGGAGGCGGCGACGCGGATGTATGTGCTCCGCGCGGAGCGGCAGTGACTGCCGCTCGTCCGCGCGGTCGGACGGTGTACGTGTGTTATGCATCTACGGATTTCAGGCAATCCAACGCGACATTAGATCAAGGGCGTAGCGAGGCGAGGGCCAGCTGCCCCACCCTAGAAACACAAACCGTAAAGTAATATAACGTAGGTAGTCTATTGATAAACAAAAACAAAGTTGATTCTAATGACAGGCGAATTTTATAAGATTGTACTATGAATGGTCGAATCTAGATTCGCTTTTTTACCCGCGAAACTGTTTTCTCGACATTTCTGTGTACACCGAACCATGGTACAAAAAAAAACTAAGGATACAATTGAATCTGAGGTGTTAAAACGGTTTTTTGTGAAGAACCTCGTCGACTACTTTTTTTTGTACATTCACTGATGGATATTTTGTTTTTCATTTTTTACGTAACCTGTTCCATTGCCCCTGCAGCAAGTAAATTCTTGGTTTGTCTACACCTGCCCCCCCCCCTTAACAAAATCCTGGCTACGCTCTTGCATGAGATCTACTTCACCGCCCGACCGCGCGGACGAGCGACGTCATGCTATAACACTTATACGAGTAATGGTCTAACCGGCCTTTCTGGTTCTCAAAAAAAAAACATATAAAAAATAAATAAATATAAAATTAAGAGATTTTCGTCCTCTATCTATATAAATATTATTTCAGGAAAAAAAAACAGTTTAATTTTGATTAAAATTCCTTAAACATAATGGATAGTGGATACATTCTCACTTAAATAATAAAATAGGCGCTAGCACCGCATGAACCAAACACCGTCATTGGTTGAAAATCTGTCAATGTCATTTTATATTTCAAAATAGTTTGACCTCATTGGTCAGATTGGGTCTAAGCTATAGACGCGCCATCTACAATCAGCTTTGACCAGCCTTCCCCATTAATACTACAAAAAATATTTTTTTACATAAATTGATTAATATAATAACGAGAATAACTTTGTTGATTAAGCCAGTTAATATTACTGTAAATCTAAAATTATACATCTTATGTAGGTATATAATTATCATACAAATTGCACTACCTACGCATAGTTCACATTTAATTCAAAAAATAATATTATTAATTGCACTGTTGAATGTTTCAGATGCCGAACCGAAGTTTAGTATAAAATATGACTGTAAGAGTTGAATCTCATCTAGCAGTACGGAATCGCACTTCTCCTTGTTCCTATCCTTTTCTGTCGCTCAGAACCGTCATTTGCTAGAGCGAGAAACAGAGAGTGCTGTTGACTGCATCGTATATGCTGCCGCGTGCAACAGCGTTCCCGCTCTAACACTGTTTTAAGCTTTCACGGTTTAAAACTAAACCTTTTTGAGCTCTCGATATTTCGACGATGCTGCAAGCGCGCGCAAGAGGGTAGACAGATTTGTCTACACCTAACAATTTATTTACCATCGACCCGCATTCTCCAGTCATCCCGCAATGCGTCGAAATATTGGGAGCTCAAAATAATGAATAATCACAGAAGATAATATACCGTTAATGACAGTATACATTCCCGCTCTGTTTCCGATGAAAATGCGTTTCCGCGCTCCTGAGGAGGCGCAATCCTAAAAGGCTAAGGTAAAATGAGACAATTCTCCCTGATTTTCAAACTGTTAGGGCCATTTCACACGTTCAGGCTACCGGTTAACGGCGTCGGTGATCAATATAAAAACCAGCAGCCGGACCGGGTAATAAGGTGCTATTACGGTGCAACCACACTTATCGTCACACATCACTTACATTTGTTTCATGTAGTTTGGCGCAGTGTCGTCAGAGCGCAGTCAAACAAGGCGAGTGATTTCTTTTCCCGCGTCGATAAGTATGGTCACACTCTGAATCAATAGGGAATATGCATAAATTTTCTTTTTTTTTATTCCGATACGGAATGTTAAAGTACTATAAAAATAATGTCAAAAAGCGAAAACAAGACATAAATCGGCCAAACAACACAAAAGTTATAACCATTTAAGCTTTTGTTTCATCTCTTTCTAGATAAACAATGCAGCGAATGACGTCATTCGCTGTATCGGATCTCTCTGTCTAATCAGCAGTTAGTATTTTTTTTTTATTTTAATTTTTTTTATTTTTCTTAGTATTTTTTATAGATATTAAAAAAATAATTTTACTTTGCTATTTCTGATGTTAGTACGCTTTGTTTAGAATCATAAAAAAAATCATGCATATACCCTATTCAAAATATGTTTTCAGTTTTTAGATTCGATATTAGCTGCTAGTTTAGATGAGCTGTTTCCGACTACTCGAATACATGGAGACACATGAATGCCTACAAAGGATTCACAAAGAAGCCCTTAGATAGTCCAAAGATACAAGGTTTAAAGTTTTAAACGGAGCTGTCACGAAGCCGTCAACCAAGCATTCTGTCCAACAAACTAAGTAACTCTACGCAAAAAATATTACGGAGAACGACTTTTTTTTTGGGTTGAAAAGTTGCGGTTAACGTAAGGTCTCACTGTTACGCATTCAAAACATTGTGCTGATGGATGCATGAGTACAGGAGTCATGAAGACATTTAAAGTAAAGGTAAAACATTAAAAAGTTGTACAAAAAAAAAAATTAAAAAAGTTGGAACTTTAACCATCAATATCTCCGTACTTTTCTTAGCGGGAAGAACAACAGTATCATTCGGCGTCATGACGGTCCTTATTCACCCATTATATTACTCGTAAACTTTATATTTACAAATAATTCTAAAGAAATCGGTTTAAAAAGGGAAGACGGAAGGCGAGCGGTAAGTTTTTTTTTCTAGAAGGGTTACATTTTGTGCGATAGGTATTCTCTCGTTAATTCTCTCACGCTATACAAACTCACCTGTATTTAAAAAGGACTAATATAATATACAATCAAATAAATCACATATTTATACCATTCAAGACTCAATGGTGATGGGATATGAGGTCAGAACTGCGATAAGTACAGGAACATTTATCTTCTCACATCACAAATAAATGCAAAAGTCCGAGATATCTTGTATTAAACGCACAGTACGCCAATACACTGTTTTCACTGCTAAAGAAATCGTAAAACAGACAGAGATACGCGGACACGGTATTCTCGACCTTACTTTAAGAAAGACAGTGTTAAGAATTAGCTTGGCAAGGAAAACCGCGCCCCGCTGCGTATCGCTAGATCTGCGTCGGCCCTTAGGGGTGATACATATACATTTGTGGGTCCGCCTGATTTGGCACAGCCGAGCGTATTAGGCTGACCCGAACATGAATGGAGTACCCCTAACGATTAAAAATCATATCGGCAGTAAATATGGACAGCAGGGACCGAAAAGAGCCCGTATAGCGGTTTTAATCGGGTTATTTTTAGGGTTAAAACACAGTAAAGGTTAACCCGTATTATAGGGTTAGCAGCGTTAATAAGTCCGCAAGAAAGTGACGGAGTTAGCCCGCCCCTGATGCTGTCTCTTTTATTTTGATTAATCTGCAATATTTAAATAACCATGGGTAACCCATAAATTACAAGGGTTAACCCGAATAGTGGTTACCCCGTATAATGGTTAATCAAACATATGGGTGTAACCAGTTAACCTTTTAACCTGATTAATCGATCCCTGATGGCACATTATGCTTTGTGTATCAACTCTCGTGTACAAGTTGGTGCTACTTCATGGATGTGTCGCACTGTACGCGAGGTAGGATATACCCTAGATTATCAGTAGAACGTATCATAGAAGTACCCTTAATATAAGATAAACTGAACTTTCTACAAGGGTGATATTTCTAACACAGACAACGTACAGTTAAACCAGTGTAAGCATGCGCTTTGGTAATCTTCGTGTTTGTGGATCAGCGCGAACATTGCGCCCAATTGTTTTTTGGATTGAATAGGCATGACGACAGTATCAAAAAATTGCAAATCTATTTAGTCCGTCACTTAGAGTATGGGAAATTAATGGGCACGTATTTTTTACCATGGCAAAATTATACCATGGCGTGACGTATTGAGAATTTTAAAAACGTCATTATCTTCGTAAATTTTGGTTTACGTAACAAAAGAAAAAACACGTGTCACGTGATATCATTTTGATAATCTAACTGACTGACTAATTAGATATTTTTTTGTCGTCTCGCCTATTGCAATGACATAATAATACAAATTAGTCTCGTACTTCCATACGATTTTTATTTACATATGATTTTTGTGATTTTTATTGACATTGATTTTGTAAATTATTATTAATTTCATTTGATTATTGTGAATGTGGGGACCATGTGGGTTTCATTTATATTTTTTTTGTTTGTTTTCTTTTTTTCCCACAATTGTCTGGCAGTTTGAGTACTATAAGCGACCTACCCAAATGTCCTTTCTTTGGTATTGTTCGTCGTTTCGTTGAGCTCCTTGAGTTATAAGTCGAGCTACACGATAACTGACAAATGCTTGCACTGGACAGGTCCACTCAAATCTGTGTAGTTCTTTCTTCAAAAGACCATCTCAGACACTAATCTGTATAGTCCTCATGTGAATTGAGCAAGATTATGTCTGGACTTCAAAAGAGACTATGAGTATATACCTCTGAGTTTGTTTCGGCTGTTTCTTCTCAGAGTAGTCAGGTACGAAACACCGGCCCCATCTAGTTTTAAAAAAAATGACGTGTAAAAGTGTTTGTAAAAACCTACTTGCAAAATAAACATCATTTATCATAGTTGTGGCAGCTCTATATTAAGGCTGATTTTCCACCAGAGATGTGCTGTTCAGCTATGCTGCGAGAATGTAAGCTAAGCTGTGAACTGTGTGTATGTGACCGTTTCCACTGATATTAAGCTACGTAGCATGCGCGAGGGATCTCCCTCTGGCATCTCTCTGGCATCTGCGCATCTGCGCAGCTCGAGCTATGCGATGTATCCACAGTAGGGAAGCGGATCTCTGCACACATAGCTACACCACTCGCGACCATCCATAGCACGCATCCTTCCATTTAAAAAACATATCTTAGTTGAATCCGTTTCCACCAGTGCTAAGCTATGTGCACCTTTGAATATGATTGGTGGATATCAAACGCATCCATAGCAACGTAGCATAGCACATATCTGGTGAAAAAGCACCCTAAATCTTATAGCCGCGCGGTAATAGTTTCAAAAATACTCGATGATTACTGAAGCGCATACTATTCCTGGGTTATCTGTATTTAAATTGTATCCCTTTTAAATTAGTGGCTGTTGGTCAGAAGCTCGACTGCTAGGATCGATCTTACTAAGGATAAAAACGGGACTCTATTAGTAAGACTCTACTGTCCGTCTGTCTGTCTGTCACCAGGCTGTATCTCATGAACCGTGATTTCTAGACAGTTGAAATTTTCACAGATGATGTATTTCTGTTGCCGCTATAACAACAAATAAAAACTAAAAAACAGAATAAAATAAATATTTAAGGGAGGGTTCCCATACAACAATTTGCCATTTTCTGCTCGATATTGATAACGACAACATTATTTAGTTATATATATTCACTTTAAAGTCACTTTTCAGTCTTACCAAGGGGTATCGTATTACTCGGTACTAACTGGGTTGTGGAGGTCAGATAGGCAGCCGCTCCATGTAAAATACTGGTACTCAGCTGCATCCGGTTACACTGGAAGCCGACCCCAACATATTTGGGAAAAGGCTAGGCAGATGATGCTATCTTGATGATGATGACATATTAATTTAAAAAAAAAATTCTGCCGTTTTGTCTATTGTTGTATATGAAATGGTACGGAACCCTTCGTGCGCGAGTTCGACTCGCACTTGGCCGGGTTTTTTTTTACAAAACCGACTAAAATTTTAGTCGATGGAGATTCACGTCTATATTTTCAGTAAATGCGCGATTGGCCATATTTAGATACTTCAGAGGGGCACAGTTTAAATATACGTAATTTGTGTTACTAGTTGAAGTACTAGTAGTAAAAATATAATAATATGTGATGTTGCTTGCAGTTCGCAAGCGTAGTGTATGGCTGCAGGTACTCCCACGTACGAAATCACACAAGTGCTTCAAATAATGTCCATTTTCTTTGCTTTCACACCAATCCTGGAACATTACAATACATGTTATGAATGAGGGATGAAACACATAATAAGACTCATAGGCAAATCTATAGAGCGAAGTTGTCGCGCTTCATCCGAAATTGAACCTTATTTACATTGCGTTAATGTTCTTATTCGTATGATACACTTGATAACTGTCGCTTGTAGGATTATGCACGTTTACTTTATACTAATAAGGTTTATTTTCCAAATTAAGCCTATTATTATATTTTTATGAAAAAGGCCTTATACACGCCTTATATTTAGGTCGTTCTGGAAACGGAAGCCATAAACTCGATCATCGAACTCGGAACGATGGGGACTGATTTGAAAAAAAAAAATTTGTATTTTTCATATTTTTTTTTAATAATAAAAAAAAAACACGTTTTTTTTTTTTTATTGTTTAAAAAACAGTCCCAATCGTTCCGAGTACGACGATCGAGTTAATTAATGGCTTTCGGTTCCAGAACGACCTAAAATTAACGGTGTACATTTCCTAACTGGTTTACTATAATTCCCTGCCTCTTCTTAAAGGAATGCCTCTTCAACGAAATATTACATACTGACAAGACATAACAGTTACAGTTAACAGTTAAGTGCTATTAACTATTGGCCTAGTTAAATTCTTATCAAATATGAACAATCTATTTAATATGTGCTATCTACATTAGAGGTAAAAGCTTTCGATTACATCATTGTCACAGTAATTAATTGACCAAGCAATTAAGGACATGAGGTCCTGGGTTTGATTCCCGGGTCGGGCAAAATGTAATTGGGATTTTCCGTCAAGAATTTCTCAGTAGAAGCCACGGAGTCCTCTGCCTAACGCCTCGGGGATTACAGGCGTGATGTGTTACGACATGCTGGTTTCTTCACGACTGCTTTAATAGTGCGGAAAGCATTATCTAAACACCTGTCCAACAGCTGATGAGGAAGAGACTAGCTATCGAAGATTTTCCCGCTCATGAAACGTAGAAATCACTGGTGTTGATTCTGTTGTGCACAAACTAAACTTAATTTAGGCTATTGCTATCTTTTACTAAAAGGCAGTGCGAGAAAAAGACGGCTATAGCTATGAACTAAGTTAGAGATGTCAAACTAATTTATGCCTTGTGCTTCACCGTGTTTTTAGTCGACATGTTTTTACATGCACCCTTCATTTGTTTGGAAATATTAGTTCGATAAAATTTGACAGCTCTAAATTATGTCCGTCTTTTTCTTGTTTTATTAACAATTTATGCTTCGTTATACTTCTATACTTTCCTGTGAGGCAACCAACTCCATACCTTCGCTGTCCATGGGTCTATTACATAAGACGACATAATCCGCTCCATTTCTACCCATGACGTCACCTGTAGGACTTTTAGTTAAAGAGCTAACATTTTGTTTTAAAAAGTTGATCGCGACGGTTTCCACCGCCCGCGCCGAACTCGTCAAACAAACAACTCGTTTGAAGTCGCTCACTACTCGCTAATAGAAAGGTGTCTTAAATACATTCTTAAATTGTAGCCTTACCTATAAGTCTACGCCTCTGGGTTCCTCTTCATCAGATTAACGTCAGCCTCCACCATCTCCTTGACTAGTTGATCGAAGGACACACGCGGCACCCAGCCCAGCTTCTCTTTCGCTTTCGACGGGTCTCCTAACAGGAGGTCCTGGAAGGAGACGGATCAATGTTACCAACTTCTCTTAAGAGACAGATGTGTTTCTGGGAAAACACTAATAAATGGCAAAAGGACGGTTATATAAAGTCTTGTGAAGGGTGTAAAAAACCTCTTAACGAAGACGAAAGGCACTTGTTCTCCCCGTCATTGCGATATTTTTTTTGTTCTAAACCTTACTTGGGAACCTTCTAGATAGGGAGATATTGGGGGTCAAAGTTCCAACTTTTTGACAAGTTTTTTTTTAAATACAGGTTTTTAATGTAAGATTTTTACACACCTCCACGACCCCCGTACTATTCAATCCATCCATCAGCACAATGTTTTGAGTGCATTACGTTGAGTTTTACCACAAAACATGATTTTTCACCCCAAAAAAAAAAATTCGTTTGGTAGCAATCATTTTTGCGTGAAGTTATTTGGTTTGATGTACAGAATGCTTGGTTGACGGCTTCGTCATGAGGTTGTTTACACCCTAAATAAATTAATCACGACGTTCAGTCGGTCCCTAAAAGATGTTAACAGGGACAAGGAACCATTTCATTGACTACAACCATTATTCTATAGTTTATTGTGTGTGAAATGTAATGCAACAACAATAGTAAACATTACTTTTCACCAAAACCACACACACACACAGGCCCGATAGAATAATTATATAAACACCTTATTAGCAAAACAAAGTACACAGACTGACAATGTCATATGACTTGCAACCTTCGTTTGATAGAAGATCAAGATCAAGGACTTTATGTCTGTCCTTTCGTTCGACGTGTCATTGGTTTTTTGTTGAATTGAAATACATAATAATGTAGCGACTGGTGAGTGTTATATGTTATGAGTACTATGAGCGAGTTTCTTCTTGTAATAAGTACTGTAGGCTAATTCACGTAACTACAGAAGTGCTGTTGCAGTGCAGTTGCAGTTAAGTTTCGATCAAAACAACGCTTTTCGTATTCTCTACCGCTGTCAGACACGCTCGCGTCAAGTTCGCGTCACGTGAGCGCAATAACGGCATTCAACTGTTGCGCGTCTTTGATGCGTGCTTCGGAACGCAACCTGATCGGTATTCTACTAAGTAAGAAAAAACACTAAAATCTGTGCTGGGGTATTATTTTAATAACGTCATATTCATTGAAATGTAATCGATTAAATGATAAATGATGTTTATTTAACAAACACTTTTACACGTCATTTTTTAAAACTAGATGGGGCCGGTGTTTCGTACCTGACTCTCTGAGAAGAAACAGCCGAAACAAACTCAGAGGTCATAGTCTCTTTTGGAGATTTGAGTGGACCTGTCCAGTCAGTGCTAGCATTTGTCAGTTATCGTGTAGCTCGACTTATAACTCAAGGAGCTCAACGAAACGACGAACAATACCAAAGAAAGGACATTTGGGTAGGTCGCTTATAGTACTCAAAAAAATAAAAATAAAAATGAAACCCACATGGTCCCCACATTCACAATAATCAAATAAAATTAATAATAATTTACAAAATCAATGTCAATAAAAATCATATGTCAATTATAATAAAAAAGTAAGATACGTAAATATTCCTATCAAACCAGTAGGTAAATGTAACATAAAAAAAAATAAAAAGTACAAAATAATAAAATACTGAAATAAGTATTCATGTCAAATTATTCAATGTCAGAGTGTATAAAAGAAAGGAATTAATAATAAACAAGCGAAGTGCGAAATTTCGACATTCACAGAGCAAATTTCATTGGAGCAGCTTAATCCCAAGCCTTTTTATCTCCGAGATAGTTATTAACATGATAGTAGGCTTTCAGGCACAGCTTCCGTTTTATAAACGATTTGAATTTATTTAGGTTTAGTGCTTGAATTTGGCTCGGAAGTTTATTGTAAAAACGTATACATTGGCATCTCTACGTACCCCCTATTTTTTTGAGCCTCGTTACAGGAATAACAAATTTGTGTTTGTTCCTCGTATTTATGTTGTGGATATCACTGTATTTTTTAAATAAATTAATATTTTTGTGTGCGTAAAAAAAGGTTTTCATAAATAAACTGAGAAGGCACAGTAAGAATATTAATCTCTTTAAATTTTTCTCTGAGGGAGTATCTGGGACTTAATTTATAAATTGAACGAATTGCCCTTTTTTGCAAAACAAATATTGTCTGAATATCGGCGGCATTGCCCCACAAGAGAATACCGTACGACATCACGCTATTAAAATAACGAAAGTAAACTAAACGTGCTGTCTCTAAATCAGTTAACTCACGAATTCTTCTAACGGCGTATGCTGCAGAGCTAAGTTTTTTCGACAATTTGTCTATATGTGGGCCCCACTGAAGCTTGGCATCCAAAGTTATGCCTAAGAACACTGTGCTATCTTCCGGTTTCAACTCTTCATTCTTAATTAGTACAGTGGTTTCCACTTGTCTTACATGGGGTATCGTAAACTTAATACTGTTACGTCGTACCCGTACTTACCTACAGTTACGGTAGTAGGTACCTACTAGTAAGTAGGTAGGTAATAGTAGGTAGGTAGGTAAAACGAGTCCCGAATAATGTAGGTACAAATTCGCAAACTACCTACAAAAGAACATCATTGTAATTTCGACCGTACGCCGAGGGCATAAAGTCCCTACTTCTTTCCTCTGTACAAGTTGTGGAATTGTCTAGAAGATTCTAGGAAGTCGTGGATATTTCTCGAACGTTCGATCGCCGTATAAATAGTCGACGTGTTTGCGGGAGCAGTCAGTCTGAGTTTGGCTACACCACGAAGCGAATCGAAGTGAAGTAAAAGTGCGATATCTAAGCGAATAGTGATCAGTAGTGTACTTGTGATGAAGTTTTAAGTGTTTTGTGATTATTAAAGTTATTTGTTGTTTCTTCGGTATTTATTAATTTATCCCATACCCAGCTCGTAACAATTTGGTGTCAGAAGTGGGATAAATTATGCCAATTCTACCAAAGGACGACACGGACGGTATCCGTACCAGGAGTCAGCGACAGCAGGACATGGACCAAAGGCGGTTTGGAAATTCTCCTACACAGACATCGGGTGGTGTCCAGCCTACGTCAGTGCCAGTCGCTGGCCCATCCGGAGTTTCTCCAGCATCAGTGGCGCCAGACTTGTCAGCTTTAATGGCGCTACTGCAGGAGCAGGCTCGTCGTCAAGAGGAGCAGGCTCGCCGTCAAGAGGAGCAGGTTTGCCTGTTACAGGAGCAGTTGCAGCGAGATAAGGAGGAGCAGGCTCGCCGTCAAGAGGAGCAGGTTTGCCAGTTACAGGAGCAGTTGCAGCGAGATAAGGAGGAGCAGGCTCGCCATCAAGAGGAGCAGGCTCGCCGTCAAGAGGAGCAGGCTCGCCAGTTACAGGAGCAGTTACAGCGAGATAAGGAGGAGCAGGCTCGCCGTCAAGAGGAGCAGGCTCGCCAGTTACAGGAGCAGTTACAGCGAGATAAGGAGGAGCAGGCTCGCCATCAAGAGGAGCAGGCTCGCCGGTTGGAAGAGCAGTTGCAGCGAGATAAAGAGGAGCAGGTCCGCCGCCAAGAAGAACAGATGCTCCTCATAAAGGATCTTCATGCAACTTTTGCAAAGATCTCAAGGTGATGAAGGATCAGGTTCACCAGCACGAGAATGGCATCTCAGAGGCCGAAGTTCAGATCGCTGGGGTGAAGAAGGCTTTGGGAGAACTAAAGACTGGAGACGTGACTGTGGCTTCAGTAGTTGCTGCACCGTCAGCGCGGGGTTTTAAGGTGCCTCCATTCGATGGAACATCTTCGTGGTCGGCTTATAAAATTCAATTTGAGGCCGTTATGAAGGCGAATGGATGGACAAAACCGTAAGCCATGGCCGCGCTCACCTTGGGCCTCCGAGACCAGGCCCTAAACATTCTTGAGGCGCTCGGCAAGGATGTAACCTACGAGCAGCTGCTGGAGGCGTTAGAGTCCAGATACGGCGATGCGCACTTCGTGTTCAACGTAGTGCCGAGAACCTGCAGCAGTGGGCCCTCGAAGCCCCCTGGTTCGAAAAGCATACCAGTCTGCCCCTGCACTTATCGATGGGAATCTGGTACAAGCGTTCGTTGATGGAATACGTGACTTGGAAGTTAGAGCTGCTGTGAGACTTGGGCACCATGAGACGCTGAAAGACGCCTTGGCCCATGCCTTAGAAGTAGAGGCAGTGAAGCAGGACCACCGAACGCACCGCGTCAGGGAGGTTGTAGCATCACCTGTACGCGACCGCCCGCAAGGGTACAGTCCTAGGTGCTACACTTGTGGAGAAAGGGGTCATCTTCGGTCAAGCTGTCCTAAGCGCAGCACTCCGAGAGAAGATCAGCAGGGAAGGGTGGCTGAAGTGACAGCCCAGCCACAGCAGGGAAACGAGTAAATGCCAGGACTGGGGGGCGGGTGCTGGCTGGTATTGAAAAAGCCCCGAGAATCTTGATCTCGCAAGCACATGACGGGAACAGCCTGACCATCAAAGGCGAAGTCAACGGAACACCTTGCAAACTGACGTTGGATACTGGAGCTTCTCACACGGTCGTCAATTCTCACCTAGCAAGTCGGTTTCTTGGGGACTACTTCGATAACCACGACCGTATACGATTACTAACAGCTACCGGTCAGCACATAATCGTCCGAGGCAAGAAGGAGGTGGAGTTAAAATTGGGTGACAGATTTTACAAGCACAATGTCATCGTGGCCGACATAGTGGACGATTGCATCTTGGCCTTGGATTTTATGCGGAAATATCGTTGTGAGATCGACGTTGAACAAGGAGTACTGAAATGTGGTTCAGAGGAAGTCTTCATGGAAGGTGCACCATCAGGGAATGTATACTGCTTGAAGGAGATTGTTCTCCCTCGCAGATCAGAAACGATTGTGCCAATTAGTCTACCACGGAATTCTGGACAAAAAGATCGAAGTGTTTTGATAGAAAGAGTGAATAATGACTTTCCATGGAAGATGGCACGGACTCTGGTCAAGGCCACCAACGTCTCGGCAGTACGCATACTGAATCCAAGTGACAAGGAGCAAGTGATTAACGGAAGGCGGAGGAACGGAACGCGCCCCGAAACCACTAAGTTGTGCCCTTAGTAATTTAATGTCGTAGAATTATTTATCTGCTATAAAAACTATATTTTTTCCACTAAACTTAAGTGTAGTGAAGTGTTTACTGCCCAATAATTGTTTCCAGTGTGATACAAACAATAATAAACAAAAATAAAAAACCTCAAAAAAGTGCCGGTCATAGTGACTAATTCGCGTGTGCACGGAATCCTCACGGTTGTGCGAACTGGTGAACGGCGAAAGTCCTATGTACGTGCAATCTTGCAGCGCTATCAGTGCTACCAACTCCCCGACGACGCAGAAGCGTTCCAGCGGCGAATAAAGTCTACCAAGTTGCATTCATCATGGAAGATGACAACATAACGCTGAGAAAAAAACAAATCCTGTCTTCCTCGCTCTCAGAAACGTCACTTTTCGATGCTACTGTTATGAGTATGCCGGAAACTTCACTACGAGATGATGAAACCATTGTGACGCTACAGGAAGAGATCAATGATTTAAGGATTAAGTTGCAAAGCGCGAATCAGGAAGTTGACAACTTGCTCTGTGAGAATAAAAATTTAAAGTCAAATTTGGATAAATGTAATCGGATCATACAATTGTATAAGCAGGTGGGTGCAGGAGATGCCAAGTGTGCCACTCCAGGTTCTAAACGAACGGTTTCAAACATAAAACTCCAAGTGAGTAGCCTGACATCAACCCCAATTAAAAAATCCTTTAAAAATAAATCCACATGCCGAATAAAAACTTCAAATAAGGAGACACAAACCAGTAATCTCACGGATCATACGCCAGCAAAATTAAAACGCCAAACATCGACAGCCTGTAGTAATAAACAACTCAGAACGGAAAATGCATGCAAACAAACACAAACGAATGAAAACTTTTGCAATACTACTTCTATCCATCAGGACAGCAAAACTGAAACAACCAATACTGTTACACCAACAAAACAAATTAATAATAATTTGGACCACTGTAATTTAAAACGTGGCAAAATTTGCATCTTAAGCACCGACAACAGGAATAAATTGCTTGACATTGCAGAAAAAACTATTGATAAATGTGGACTTTGTCACTACATCACACCTCATAGAAATATCCAAGCACTACTGAAAGGCATCAAAGAAAAACTGGCAGACTTCACCATGCTGGACTACTGCATTATATTGATAGGTGGCGAAGACTTCCAAGTCACATGTAAATATTATGACAGCATTTTATTAATAAGACAGGTTTTACAAGAAATCACAAATACAAACATAATTATATGCACACCAACGTACAAATTCTTTACTAATAATTACTTATACAATTCTAGAGTAGAAACTTTTAATAACTTGTTATACCTGGATACAACTACTCATGGACATGCTTATTTTTTAGATAGTAACAAGAATTTAACATATGATGATGCCATGTTCAATAGACGCACGGGCATGATAAATTACTCCGGAATGAAATCTATTTTTAATGATATATATGATATGATTATTTATATTCAAAGTGTAAATACTAAGTATGAAATATGTGAACTTGACATAGATGTCAAAATGCATCCTAATAAATGTAAGACAACATCAGCGACTACAGCTACAGAGGAACAAAACTCGCAGTTTTTTCTGTAATTCTCTCAATATTATGCACCAAAATATTGCCGGTTTGCTGAACAAATCGGACTTATTGACTATTCAATTGAAAAACCTTGAAAATCAAGGAACTATTGTAGACGTTCTCTGTTTATCTGAACATTTTATTACATCTGGCCATGAGAGTTTGTTGTACGTTCCTGGTTTCCATCCCGCTGCTTTCTTTTGTCGCAAATCAAATCGCGGAGGGACTTGTATTCTAGTTAAAACTGGGCATCAATATAAAGAACTGCCAGATATTGCTAGGCACTCTGTGTCAGGTGTTTTTGAAATTTGTGGAATTGAACTGACAACTCACTCTATTATTGTGATTTGTGTTTATAGAATTCCTAAATACAATTACTTGACATTTTATGATAAGCTTGACATTGTTTTGAATAAGTTATGTTCGTTAAATAGTAAAAAAATTGTTTTATGTGGCGATTTAAATATTGATACGTTAAAAAGGAATAGGATTACTTTGGAACTAGAGAATTTTTTACTTAGTTACAACTTGACATTAGAAATAAATCAACCTACCAGGCTCAGTAGTAACACATGTATCGATCATTTTGCGCATAACTTGCGAAGAGGATGTAAAGCTGAAGTTATAGATCTTATCCTTTCTGATCACACGTCACAGATACTCAGGGTTCCCATAAATAGAACATGCCGCTTAAAATTCTGGAAAATTATAAAAAAAGACTACTCCACAGAGAACCTCAAAAAATTCCGAGAATGCATTCGAAGTTTAACCTTTACGGATGTATATGCAAGTAATGATGCCAATATAGCTTACAAAAGATTTTATGAAACGTTCTCCCTATTCTACAAACTTTGCTTCCCTAATAAAATAATAACTATTCATACTAATAAAAACGTAAAATGGGTATCGAGCGGCATAAAAAGCTGTAGTAAAAAACAAAGAAAATTACTGTGGACATATAGACTAAATCCTGTATTAAAAAATAAAACTAACTTTATAAAATACTCTTCACAATATAGGAAAATTATAAGACTCACACAAAAAGCTCAAAATGATTACTTTATAAAAACCTCGAAGAATAAGTCGAAAGCTACATGGCAAATTGTCAATAGACCTAAAAATAATTCTCCTAAAGAACAAATAATAACAATTAATAAATGTAACCACACCTTTTCAAAACCTATTGACATTGCAAATGCATTTAATAATTATTTTATAGATGACATTGAGAATAATATTAAAACTGACATAGAATTCGACAATAAATTAGTTAATCTGACAAGCCAATCAATGTTTATGCAGCCGGTTCTAACAAACGACATGATTTCGGCTATAAGATCACTTAAAAATACAAGTACTGTAGGATTTGACGGTATGTCAACAAAGGTGATAAAATTTGTAAATGAACTTATAGCACCCGTATTAGCGCATATTATGAACCTTTGCATTGTTGACGGGGTTTATCCAGAAGACTTGAAGAAAGTTATTATTAAACCACTTCATAAAAAAGATAGTAAAACTGATATGAAGAACTATAGGCCAATAGCTAAAATTTCTGTAATTTCCAAGATTTTCGAAAAAATTATTTATAAGTCTCTATATAACTATCTCAACAAATTTAACTTATTATGCAAGGAACAATATGGCTTTAGAAAGAATACCACGATCAACATGGCTATTTTTGATTTTTTACGTAGCACTATGTTGGCAGTAGACCAAAAAGCTCCTATTTGTGCCATCTACACAGATATGACCAAAGCCTTCGATTACGTACAGCACGACATCTTGTTGGAGAAACTGCGTAGCTACGGTATCAGAGGTAACATTTTAAAACTACTCGAATCCTATCTCTCCAACAGAATGCAATGTACAGAGATTGCAAGAATATGTGAAAAAACAAAATTTGAAAAGAGTTTTTTATCTCATTCTAGATTAATAAAGTTTGGTATCCCACAGGGTAGCGTCCTTGGGCCACCTCTTTTCTTGATCTATATAAACGATCTGCCAAAGGTGACTCAACATCAAATGGTTATGTTTGCAGACGACAGTACTGCCATAGTGAAATGTATTGATCGCAATATTTATCAAGTTGACATAAATAATACACTATCTGACATAATTAATTGGCTAAGTAAAAATAATTTAGTTATTAACTTAAAGAAAACAAAAATAATGCACTTTCACCAAAGAACTGATGTACCAAAAGTAAATATTAGACATAGTAACTGTGACATTGAAGAAGTTAAAGTAGCAAAATTCTTAGGTTTGTTGCTTGATAATCAGTTTAACTGGAAGGCCCACATAGATGACCTAAGTAAGAAAATAAATAAATCAGCATACGCACTTTTCCAAATTGCTAGAAATATAAATATGGATGCGCTACTAGTTGCATATCACGGCCTAGTAGCCTCAATTTTGCGATATGGTATTGTTTTTTGGGGTAATTCTACAGATAAAGATGTCGTTTTTAAGGCACAAAAAAGATGCATAAGATCGATGTGTGGTCTGAAAATTGATGATAGCTGTGTACCATTCTTTAAATCGCTGAAAATACTTACCTTACCATCATTATATATTTTTGAAATAAGTCTTTTCGTCAAAACCAACATGAGGTTGTTCGAAAAAGTGTCGACTTTACGAGATGTTGCGATTCGTAGCCAATACGCAAACTCTATAAGCAATCAGCGCTGTAAGACGGCCTTAGTGAGAAAGAGTGTTTTAGGCATGGCACCGCGCATTTACAATAAATTGCCAGATGTAATAAAAAATTTGAATGTTACACAATTCAAAAAAAAATTAAAACTGTTGTTAATTGAAAAATGTTATTATACGATTGATGAATTTCTGAATGATAAACTAATGTAGACTTTTTTTTTTTTTTTTTGACTGGAGAATACACGCAATCGACAATTTCTGGTAGAATATTGAGAGCAATGGTAATTTATGATAATTATGATTATTTAACTAAACATTGACTGAAGTAATTCCTTTATATTGTGACATTTTATCATTTTTGTTTTTTTATCATTATGCTATTAATTTTGACATATATATATAATAATTTGTGTTTACCTCTCGCATGATTTATATTTTTTATTTCGCATGCAACCATATATTTGTACGCCTCTTGGCATAGCATAGCGACCTATTTTAATTTAAGAACTGTATTTATTACCTATGTTACACAAATAAAATTGATTTTGATTTTGATTTTGATTTAAGAAGGGCACCTTGATCGGCACTTGCGAGGAAGTAGCTTGGATGCGTCAGTTGCAAAATCTGCCTACCGGAAATAAAATTCGTAGTCCGAAGTTTGACGTGTCAACGCTTTTGGAAAACTGTGGTTTAACTAAAGGAGAAATGGACAAGGCTAAGAAGATGTTACTTCAGTACGCCGACACTTTCTCTTCAAATGATGCTGACATAGGGAGAACTGGACTAGTCCAGCACAAGATTAATACAGGTAACGAGTTACCAATCCGTCAGCGACCAAGAAGACTGCCAGTAGCACGTGAAAAAGAGGTGGAAACCATGATTGAGGGAATGGTGAAGGACGGTGTTATAGAGCCTTCATCCAGTCCATGGTGTTTTCCTGTGGTCCTGGTAAAGAAAAAGGACGGCAGCATGCGCTTCTGTGTGGACTACCGACGACTGAACGATGTCACGAAAAAGGATAGCTACCCGCTGCCTAGGATCGATGACACACTGGATACGCTGACTGGTATGAAGTGGTTTACCACACTTGACCTGAAAAGTGGCTACTGGCAAGTAGAAATAGACCCCAAGGACAAGGAGAAAACTGCATTTTCAACAGGAAAAGGGTTGTGGCAGTTTAAAGTTATGCCATTCGGTTTGTGCAATGCTCCTGCGACGTTTGAAAGGCTGATAGAGCAAGTACTCGCCGGATTGATTGGAGACGCATGTCTTGTCTATCTAGACGACATAATCATCGTGGACCGTACATTTGAAGATCACCTTAAAAACCTCAACCAAGTGCTGTCGAAAATCCAAACAGCAAATCTCAAGTTAAGTCCGAAAAAGTGCTCGTTTTTCAGACAAGAAGTGAACTTTTTGGGACACATAGTTTCGGGGGAAGGTGTTCAAACAGACCCAGAAAAAGTAGTCGCCGTCAAGGATTGGCCAGTACCGAAAGACAAGACACAGGTCAGAGCATTTCTGGGTTTGTGCTCCTACTATAGAAGGTTTGTCAAGAATTTTGCCGACATTGCAAAACCTTTGCACAAACTCACTGAGGAAAAGCGGCAATTCTGTTGGGACGAGAACTGCGACGTCGCATTTCAGGAATTAAAGAAACGTCTGTGCAATACGCCTATTTTGGGATATCCTGACACTGAAAATGACTTCATAGTTGACACAGATGCAAGTAATACTGGAATTGGGGGCGTGCTGTCTCAACGGAAAGGAAACCAAGAGGTTGTGATAGCTTACTTCAGCAAGTCTTTATCCAAACCAGAAAGAAATTACTGCGTTACAAGACGGGAGCTACTCGCCGTAGTAAAGACATTGCAGCACTTCAGTAAATGTTTGTTGGGACGTAAATTCCAATTACGAACTGACCACGCTGCATTGAAGTGGCTATTACAGTTCAAGAATCAAAAGGGGCAAGTGGCGAGATGGATTGAACTACTGCAAGAGTTTGACTTCGTAACTGAACATCGCAGTGGGAGAACTCACGGTAACGCAGACGCCTTGTCAAGAAGACCTTGTCCTGAAGACTGTAAGCACTGTGCCAGACAAGAGACTAAGGAAGTAGTGCCCGTGAGGATGCTTAGAACGGATCTCAGCGAGGAATGGAAGGAAACACTACAGCAGGCTCAGCAAAATGACTCGGACATCAAACCGATCTTCGAGTGGATCAAAGCTGGTGCTCCTAAACCTAAGTGGAGTGATGTGGCTGCGATGAGTTCCATCACGAAGAGTTATTGGGCGCAATGGAACAGCTTGGTGATCCAGGATGGAGTCATGTGCCGTAAATGGGAAAACGCTCGAGGGGACAGCTGTCATCTACAAATGGTTGTCCCTAAAGCTAAGGTACCGGATGTTTTACGGCTCTACCATGATGGATGTTCAGGAGGACATATGGGGGTAAAAAGGACTCTACTAAGAATTCGAGAACGATTTTACTGGGTCCACTGTCGAGATGATGTGGAGGACTGGTGTCGCAAATGTACCTGTTGTGCGGCCGTAAAAGGACCCCACAAACGCAGTAGAGGTGCATTAAAAGTGTACAACGTTGGAGCCCCTTGGGAACGGATAGCCCTAGACGTTGCAGGACCATTTCCAGAAAGTGAGAGCGGAAACAAGTACTTCCTGGTGGTCATGGAATACTTCACAAAGTGGCCAGAAGTCTTTGCCATTCCTAACCAAGAAGCTACAACTGTCGCAGATAAATTAGTTCAGGAAGTCTTCTGTCGTTTTGGAGTACCCTTAGAAATACATAGCGATCAAGGAAGGAATTTTGAATCGCAAGTATTTCAGGAGACTTGTCGATTGATGGGTACCCACAAAACCAGAACCACCTCTTACCACCCACAATCTGATGGAATGGTGGAACGATTCAACCAAACGTTAGAGAGATATCTGGCAAAAGTCGTGGAAAGCAGACAAAGGGATTGGGACAAGCACATACAGCCGTTTCTTCTGTCCTACCGCAGCGCAGTCCACGAAAGTACGACTGTGACGCCAGCCTTCGCGAACTTTGGAAGGGAATTACGGTTACCTGCTGATTTAATCACTGGAACTCCCCCTGATGCTCCACGTAGTGTAACAGATTATGCGATTGACTTGCGTAACAAGTTGAATGATGTTTATGAGCATATCAGACAATCCGGCCAACAGATGTCTGAGAAGATGAAGACCCGTTATGACCGGAAGGCAAATACTAGGGGTTTCGACAAAAGTTCACTGGTGTGGTTGCATAACCCAGTACGAAGCAAGGGGAAGTCTCCGAAATTGCAAGCAAAATGGGATGGACCATACCGAGTTGTGACTAGGATCAACGATGTCACCTACCGAATACAGAAGGGTCCACGAGGTGAGCCTAAGATTGTCCATGTAGACAGATTGGCGCGATACTACGGGGCTAATGATGCTCGGGACGAGCATGTCTAAGGAGGGGGCAGTGTTACGTCGTACCCGTACTTACCTACAGTTACGGTAGTAGGTACCTACTAGTAAGTAGGTAGGTAATAGTAGGTAGGTAGGTAAAACGAGTCCCGAATAATGTAGGTACAAATTCGCAAACTACCTACAAAAGAACATCATTGTAATTTCGACCGTACGCCGAGGGCATAAAGTCCCTACTTCTTTCCTCTGTACAAGTTGTGGAATTGTCTAGAAGATTCTAGGAAGTCGTGGATATTTCTCGAACGTTCGATCGCCGTATAAATAGTCGACGTGTTTGCGGGAGCAGTCAGTCTGAGTTTGGCTACACCACGAAGCGAATCGAAGTGAAGTAAAAGTGCGATATCTAAGCGAATAGTGATCAGTAGTGTACTTGTGATGAAGTTTTAAGTGTTTTGTGATTATTAAAGTTATTTGTTGTTTCTTCGGTAGTTATTAATTTATCCCATACCCAGCTCGTAACAATACATTTAGTTTTTATCTCATTTGGGAGTAAATTATTAACATTAAACCAATTAACGACTTTTGCCAGGGCGCTATTAACATCATCCGTAACTAACTGCTGACGTTTGAGTTTAAATAAAAGAGAAGTGTCGTCTGCAAACAATACTATGTCATGATTATCCTTTATGAGGTAAGGCAAGTCATTTATGTAAATAAGAAACAAAAATGGACCAAGAATTGAGCCCTGGGGTATCCCCATTCTTACTACGGATCTGGGAATCTTTTCTCGTTGACATCAATTCTCTGAAACTCTGATTCTTTTCGATTATTTAGTGAGTAATATTTTTTCTCTCCTATAGCCAACCTTAAGTAAGTTTGGTAGAGTTTAGTTGTCGTACAGTTGACGTGCAGTTCACGCGCAGCTTACGCGCAGTTCAAAGATTACAAGAATACCGTTTATCACTCGAACTTGAACTTAACTGCAACTGCACTACAACTTCATCGGTGCGTCATAAAATTACGTGAATTAGCCCTCTGATCACTTACGATTATAATTTTACTTGACATCCCAACTGACAACGACTGCAACTTGAGTTGCAAAAAACTCAACGCAAATGATTAAATTATAGGCAGTATAGTTGAAAGTCTGAAAGGTACATATTTTGCCTGTACACTTAACACTTCGATTGACTGTACAAGCTAGTATTTCAACCATGTTTAAACTGAATATAGGTTAATCTATCTACACTTGAAACACATAAGTACATAACGTAATTTAAGTGTGAATCAACATTGAAGTTAAACTGTGCAAACATACGTAACATATGTATGTAATGTATTTACCTAGCTGTTACTTCATTATCAGATAAAGGAGACTGGTTGAATATTTCTTAGTCAATTTATTTGCAACAGTATATAATATTGACATAACTTTAGTAAATTTAAACAGCTGTTTCAATAAACAAAAACATTGTGTCTTGACGACCTGAATGGGTTATACTACGTTCTTAGGGTCTCGGGTTCGAATCTCGGTAGAGGTAAATGTTTGTGTGATGAGCATGAACATTTGTTTCCGAGTCATGGATTTATAATAAGGCTGTATTTACAAAAAAAAAGTATCTATGTAGTATATCAACTATCTGGTGGCCACGACACAAGCCTCGTTGCTTAGTGTGGCACTAGATGGCGGTGTGTGTAATATCCAGCGATAATTATTATATGTATTTATTGTGTTTTTTTTAACTGAGATATGAGGAAACTGTTTAAGGAATCATTTTGAATTTTGGGTCATCATCTGCCTAGCCTTTTCCCAACTATGTTGCAGTCGGCGTCCAGTCTAATCGGATGCAGCTGAATACCAGTATATTACCTGGAACGACTGCCTATCTGACCTCCACAACCCCGTTAGTACAGGATAATACGATACCCCTTGGTAATACTGGTTGTCAGACTTTCGTGCCACTGACTACCTGTAACGACTGTCAAAGATCTACAAATGACAGCCGCGACTTAACGTGCCTTCCGAGGCACGGAGGAAACCCGGTATGTAATGGGTGGTCACCCATCCACAGACCAACCTAGGCAAACACGGCTTAACCTGAAGATTGATCCGAGCGGCTGTTATTATCTAGCCATGAGCTCCTCTCCCCTTATTACTTAGGGCATAAGGGTGAAAATTGGTAGACCTTCAGTGAAGTCAGTAGTTCGGTATCGTAGCAGACGTTCTATAGTTACGGTCTTATGCAAAATGCCCGAGTTTATAAAGGGTGTAAATAGACTCTTAACGAAGCCGAAAGGCACTAGTTCTCCTCGTCACTGCAATATTTTTTTTTGTTCTAGACCATACCTGGGAACCTTCCTAGTTATGGAGATATTGGAGTTCAAAGTTACAACTTTTTCACAAGTATTTTTTCTAAATGCAAGTTTTTAATGTCATAACTTTACGTTAAATACCTTTATGACCCGTTGGATGCATTGAGCACAATGTGTTGAACGCATTACATTGAGTTATACCGTAAAATGATATTTTTCACCCCAAAAAAAAAGTAGTTTCCCAGCAATAATTTTTGCGCAGTGTTACTCAGTTTGATTTACAGAATATTTGGTTAACGGCTTCGTGAAGACTCTGTTTACACCCTGTACATTTATGCAATTCTGTACTCACCACTTCAGTAGGCCTGAAGTACTTGGGATTAATCTTGACGAGCAGCTGATCCGTCTCAGCGTCATGCCCCGTCTCGCTCTCTCCCGCGCCCCTCCACGCCACCTTGCGGCCGATACACGAGAACGCTAGCTCGACGAACTCGCGCACACTGTGAGCCTCGCCTGTCGCTACTACGAAATCTTCGGGTTCTTCTTGTTGCAGCATCAGCCACATTGCCTATAGTTAATGAAAGTTGCAATACCATACTATTCTTAAAAATATACGTAGGGATCCCCAAGTCGAGTAAAGTGTTATTGGGTTATCCATTATAAACGCAGTAATGGCAGATGTGTGCCCGTTTGATGGCTAAGGTTCACCCCTTAATATAAAGTGGACATACAGGCTTGTAGTTATGTTATAAACACATAAGATTGCAGTACAACATCAAGTGACTGTGTTCAGAAAAATTTGAATTAAATTCGATTTTTTTTTACAATTAATAAACAATTAAGTAACTGCTTTGTTGATCTATTGGTCGCAAATCCCGGGTTCGACTCCCAGATCGGGCAGTGTTGTTGGGTTTTTCTTTCAGGAATTTCTCAGTAGCAGTATATGGCGAAATATGGTGTTCAATTAGCTACACCTCTGCCTAAAACGGCGATTACAGGCGTGATGTTACGTTAAGTATTTTTTTAGGACATACCTCAATATAATCCTTAGCGTGTCCCCAATCTCTCTTACTGTCCAGATTCCCCAGCTCAAGGTACTCCATCAGGCCCAGGTGTATCTTGGCGACGCCGCGCGTGATCTTGCGGGTGACGAAGTTCTCCCCGCGCCGAGGGCTCTCGTGGTTGAACAGGAGCCCGTTGCATGCGAACATGCCGTATGCTTCTCTGTAGTTCACCACTATCCAGTAGCCGTATAGCTTTGCACAAGCTAGAAAAAAAAAGGTTTTTTGGGGTTGCCAACAATCGAAAATAAAATAAATAAATATCGCTGGACATTGCACACAGCGCCATCTAGTGCCACGCTAAGCAACGAGGCTTGTGTCGTGGACACCAGATAATTGATATACTACATAGATACTTTTTGTTTGTAAATACATACTATTATACATGATATCAATCTAGGTATACAGAATGACTTTTTTATCACTTTCCAAAAAAAATGGGTATAATAGGTGAACGGAGTAGAAGCAAATGGCATACGTAGTTTTTTTTTTTTTTTAAAAAAAAAAAAAAAAATCTGCTTTGGCAGCGGAGAACCTCAAGCGACGAAAATATAGTAACCTTATTGGTAACTATATTTTCGAGCCGTTTGGGGTTGAAGCTCTAGGACCGTGGGGTCCGAGCGCTCACAGCCTTTTCAAGGATATTTCAAAACGTTTAGTTGACACTTCCCGTGACCCTAGGGCTGGCTTTTACCTTGGCCAAAGGCTTAGCATTGCCATACAACGTGGTAACGCCGCCAGTCTCTTTGGGACATCACCAGTTGACAGTGTTGAGGAGGAGTTTTTTGACGCCATTTTTTAAGTTTTTAGTTTAAGTTAGTTAGTTTAGTTTATTTTAATAAATTTGTAAATTGTAAATATACTTTGAGAACGTTAATAAAGAAAATGTATGTCATTTTTTTTTTTTTTTTTTCAAAATTTCTTTCTTTGTTCTAATATGAAAAGTTTACTTGAAATTTGTAGCGTTTTTTGATGATAGATCAATTTTTTCTAAGCTCTGGAAAAATTAAATAAAAAACTAGGTATGCCATAAGCTTCTACTCCGTTCACCTAATATACCCATTTTTTTTGGAAAGTGATAAAAAAGTCATCCGGTATAAATTCTCGTCAACAAGAAGTTAGTTAGTTTTTTAGACATTATTTTGTACCCTATCACTATGTTTTCCTATCACCATGTTTTCCTATTTAACCCAAAGGTTGACTGGTAGAGAATGCCTTGTGGCGGTGGTGGTGAATTTTTACCCGACTACGGCGGAGCCAAAAGGAAAGGTTATGATTTTTGCAGTCTATGTATGAATGTTTGTATTTAGTATTTACGTAAGTATGTTCCTCCGTAGCGCCTAAACTATTCATCCGATTTTGATGAATAAGTTGTCAATCGATTCGTTTTTATGGCCCGGGTATAGTTCGGTTCAAACTTAATGGCGGCTCGGAAGTTAGCTGCGAGTGACTGTTTGCGCAGGGATAACGCCTTAACTTTATGGCGATTAAAAAAAACGTAAGCGTAAGCATAAAGCTGCGCAGACAACCATTTTAGGTATCAACGGGGCGCAGATAACGCATCATTTTGTCTGTATAATGCGCAGACCGTCACTTGCAGCTAACTTCCGAACCGCCATTAAGTTTGCACCGAACTATAACATGGGTTACTTTTTAGTTTTTTTTTTTTGCAGTCGGGTTTTTTAGTGGTTCTAATAAAACACACAAATTCGTGTTTTATCATTGGTTTAGTGGTCGCAATAGTTGCCGGCGAGCATGAGGTCTTGGGTTCGATTGCTAACTGTTGTTTTCCATCGGCAATATCTTAGTAGCCGGAGTTTGTTCATGGTAACAGACTCGCCACTGATTTTATGGGACTTAAATAAAACAGGCGAAATATGGGTGTACCACATCTCCGCCTAGCCCATCGAGCAAACAGGCGGTGACATAAAATTTCTTTTTTTACTGTCGTATCGAATGTTCCGCTAAACTGCAGATACTAATCGGTTGAACATAAAAGTAAGTGGAAAGATAACAATTACATAATTACAATCACAGTACATTATCAGGAAAATCTTAATGCAAATAACATCGATTGCTTATTATTTTTAATTGATTTGTATGTTTACCGCTATCGTTAATCTTATGTATTTTTGTTTGAAAGGGCGGAAATCGATAAACATGTTCACCAAATACGCGGTTTGTTAACATATGTGATAGATCAAGGTAAGATAAATCTTTTACACTAAACACGTTAGGTAAGTTATGGTATCAGATGTTATTTGCGGAAATAAATGATGATTATAAAATTTTGTGCCAAACTACACACATCAAAAATGTCTAGGGATCAAGCATTTTTATGCGGATTTCTTGAGATTGAGATGTGGCTTTGTAATAAATTTATGATTTTATAAATTTATATGGATCCTTTTTGGTGCATTTCATAATTTGAATCAGGAACTCTCAATCAAATTCGAGTAAAAGATGAAAATAAGCTGTCAATATTTTCCCTATAAAAACATACAACGCATTGAAGACATTATTAGTGCTACTGTTTCCCTACTACTGATTAAAACCAACGTTATTATGGAGCGGCGACGTCATTTAAGCAGGGAAGAAATGCTCAGAGCCGTGGGAATGATAGAAGCTGGTTCCCGGCAACGTACTGTAGCTTTAGCTCTGAATACAAGTCAGAGTGTTATCAGTCGACTTTGGACACGTTACCGAAGCACTGGTACCGTGGCTGAGCGCCATGGAGGACGGTATCGCTGCACCACACGGAGACAAGACCGATACATTCAAATCTTAACTCGAAGAGCTCCAACAATAACCGCCATGATGTTAGCCGTGAGGCTTCATCACTCTTCAGGGAACTTAATTAGCGACCAAACAGTCAGAAACCGCTTGCATGAAGTGAACCTTCATTCCCGAAGACCGCTACGGGTACCACCTATAGCAATGCACAATCGTAGGATTCGATATCAATGGGCTCTTGAACACAGAAATTGGGCAGAAGAACAATGGCGTTTCGTGTGCTTTTCTGATGAGTCTCGTTTTGGTATGAGACCGGATACAAGACGTATACGACACTGGAGAACCCCTGGACGCCAACAGCGATTAAAATCCTGCCAGGAAGTCCATCCTTATAGTGGTGGAACCATCATGGTATGGGCGGGTATTTGGATCGGCGGAAGAACTGAGTTGATTTGGATCAGAGGCAACCTCAACGCTCAAATTTATGCTGAGACGATTGTATCAGACGTCATCGTTCCTCTACAAGTGCAAATCGGTCCCTTATTTCAGTTAATGCATGATAATGCACGACCGCACACCGCAAGAGTTGTAAGACAGACTCTCGCCGCAGCTAACATCAATGTCCTGCCCTGGCCTGCTCAGTCGCCAGACTTGAACCCGATTGAGCATGCATGGGATATGCTACAGAGAAGAGCTCTGCCGAATATGGAGGGTATCCAGTCGCAAGAAGACCTTTTTTTGTTGTTGCAACGAACATGGGCGGCCATTCCACAGCGTGATTTGGATGAACTCATTTTGAGTATGCCAAACCGATGTTCTTGTGTTGTTAGTGTTCGCGGTAGAAACACGGATTATTAATTGTTTAAGTTACCCAATAAAATTTTAAAGAAAACTGTTATTTCAGTCTTTTTTTCGAACTTTAATGTTAGTGGTTCAAATGTCAAAAATCCCTTTATTAGGAAAATGGCAAATTTCTTTATTAATGCAAAGGTGACTTGGTTTATCGTTACTGTGACAAACGAAAACACTTTATTTGATGAATCCTTAAAGAAAATTTTAATTAATATCAATCAGGAGAAAAGTTATTGCAAAAATATATGTTGATCCCTAGATACTTTTGATGTGTGTATTTATTTTAACCCACAAAAATAGATTTTGGCTAAGAATCAAAATGCAGCACTGTCCTCACGAGAGCAATAATATGCACTGGGTCCTACCAACTGCATTTAAGTTCCATAAAATGTTTCTTGCTAATGATTTTCTTGATTTGAAAAGAGTGTCTATGGAGTTTCTTGTCCATTCTTTTCCATGAGTTCTAAGGTTTTGGAATAGGCAACTACAGTCCATTCACACTTATTATGCCTGTGGCTGGGCTGTAGGCAAATTATTTTTGACTATGCAAAAGTGCCTGTCACGGATCGATTTGAAAACAGGCACAGACAGCATGAACTTTTGCTTTGGGTTTTAAATGATTTCTCAGTAATAGCACGGAGTTTGGATGTATGCCCGGTTGATGGCAATACGCTCACTCCCTATTACAAGGGACTTAAAACGTAACTGGCGTAATGTGGGTAAATACTACTACTACTACTACACCTCTGCCAAACTCTTCGGATAAACACGTCACTTGTTGTTAACTAAACAATAACTTACCGTAAGGTGACCTGGGGTAGAACGGTGTCTTCTCAGTCTGGGGTACTTCTACGACTTTCCCGTACAGTTCTGAGGTGGACGCCTGGTATATCTTGGCCTCCTTCTCAAGGCCTGCTGCCCTGACTGCCTCTAGGAGCCTCAGGGTCCCGAGGGCATCCACTTGGGCCGTGTACTCGCTGAGCTCGAATGACACTTTGACGTGAGACTGGGCTCCTAAGTTGTAGATCTCTTTTGGACGAATCTGTAATGGGGTTTGATAAGTTACTGTAATGTGGTATAGCATGAGTTATGGAATCAACATGTAGTTTGTTAGTAAAAATACAATGAAATCTTAATTGACAAATGATAGCTAAAACATCAGTGTAGCCGTGGCTCTTGTACTAGGAGTTCCTGTATCACAAGAGCCAGACCTCTCAATTTACAGAGAATATTTAAAAAATGATTAGATACATTACACGATTTGGTACTCGTACGCATTAAAAGTGTTTACAAACATAAAAAGGAGTAACAATAAAAAAAAAATGTGATAATAATGTGTACGCCATACTGTTGGGTATGCAATTTTATAAATCAAGTAACACTCATCGCGTTCTGAGGAAAGTGTGGGAAAATGTGTCTGTGTCTGTGTGTGTCTGCCGAATAGATTTTCTGATTCGTCATAATCGTATTTTTCTAGCCAGTCAATAATACCTACATTTTTTAAATTGGAAGTTGTTTAGTTTTATGAGTTGTTGAATCCCATTTTCATGACCGATTTGTTGTAAAGACGTGGGGCAATATAGTGGTAGTTTTTGCTGGCGAAGACGCTCTTGGTACCTTGGACTGGGGACCTGACTATTCTCTTGGATGAGATAGTCAGACTCGGGATGGCGTATCGGTGGTATCTTCGCAGACATTCGTAAAAAAAAGTGCTTGCGGACGTTAAGTACATTGGCTTTTACTTATACCTCGGTCGTGAGCGTTAGTATTTAGATCTTTGTAGTTCTACGATAACACTATCAAACCTTGGTGCAATTAAATAGTCTCCACGTGTGGCAATAGGTAAGTACCGAACGAGTGTGTACTAAGTGGTACATGGAGAGTTTGACCCATTTTCGCTACGCCGATTTTACCAAAGTGTGAATCGAGAAATGATCATCACAACAAACATGGCATAGGTAAGTCTATTGCAGAAAATATGATCGATGAAAAATATCGGTACAAAATCAGAATGGATAAAGTGAAATGATGATTTGAACTCTAATAATAGCAATTTGTTTTTACTATGGACACTTTTAACGTGCACATCTTGCTACATCGTTCTCACATAATGTACCATCTCAACATGAATGATGTAACCAAGGTTTTGTAAAAATATTCTGATTTAAAAGAGGAGTTTCTTGTCCGTTCTTCTCCATAGAGATTTACGAGGGAATGGGCAACTACAATACATTCACAGTTTTTATGTCTTGTGACTGGAACTGTAGCTACATTTAATTTTCATCTTTGTTTCGACAATTCAAAAGTGCCTGTAACTGGCCTACTTGAAATAAAGAGATTTTATTTATTGAGATTTTGAAGCTATGTGAAATGAACCGAACGGACTTGGCAGTAGATTGCAGTAATATAACGAGATCCGTCGAACCTTGACAAGCGAAACCTTAACAATGTATAATTAAAGAAAGATTGCTAATCCAATGTGTAAACATGTTTCTAGGTAGGATCCGAGCTGGTGCTATGGTAATTGTCGTTTTCGCTAACACGTATAGGTACGCTGGATGAGCCTAAAAAAAAGAAAGAAAATATATTCATTTGGCACATGCCACACACAGTAAAAATAAAATAAAATCTTCAATCGAAAGAGAAAAAAAGAGATCATTAAGCGTGTTTCACGGCTGCGCCAAATAGGCCCAGTTCAGCCCGACGCTAGGTAGTTTTCCAGTGGACCTGAGATGGTGATGTGACGGACGTAAAACAGTTTTGTACTTTGTGTTACTAATAGGCTTGTGTACTGAAAAAATCTAATTAGTCCGTCAATTAGATTATCAAAAAATAGTTGACCCGTTTTTTTATTTTGTTAAGTAAACCAAAATTGACGAAGATACGACGCTTTGTGCGTTGTGACGTCACAAACCCCCACTCCCGATTTTTGATGCGTTTTATCTTTGTCAATATTCATTGATTGACAAAAACAAAAAATACGAGTCCATTATTTTCCAATACTCTAACTGACGGACTAAATAGATTTGCAATTTATTGATGGTGGAAACTAGCCTATTAAGTATGTGTATAAATAGGTACCTACTTATATAGAAAAAAAAAAAACTATAATAGAAGCGTACTCTTGAATTTTCAACGCTAGTGTCAGGGTCGCGTCGCGTCGTTCGGCTTTGTAGATTAAGCAGTTTTTAATTCTTTTCACACAGCAGTTTTAGTGTATTTTTTCACTGTTACTTATATTTTTATTCAGGCCTTGTTATTCTCTAGCAAAGAAACTTTTTGCAAGCTATATTCTACGATGGCGATAGTCAGAAAAACTTCGGTACAATGAAGATCGGCAAGTGAAACGATACAGCTGCCTTGAAAGCCGCCTCGTAAATATACATAAAAAAACATTACAGATGTAGAACATAACTAGAAATAACCGTGGTTTTTCTGTTTTCCTCATTGGGCAGGAAACAGAAAACCATTATGATCTAGCATAGCCGGAAAGTATCGCTAAAAATTGGATTCAAATAAAATTATTGATAACCTTTTTTTTTTTTTTTTTTTTTCGGATGGGATATCATCAAATGACTTCTCCCGCTCTGGGCGGAGCAGGAGGGAGTGTCAGACTTTTACTGACTAAAACCCATCCATGTTCCTTCATCGCCCTTTGTGTTCCGGGGCCACGGTATCTCTTTCGAATAGTCCCGCAACCCCGGCAGGCATCGGTCCTTTTGGACCCCTTTCTTTTTGCTGACTCTCTTTGAGGCGCGCGTGGAACACGAACGCGCCGTCGACACGGCCTGTCATCATGAGACGGACGGACGGCGAGCTAGCCCATAGCCCACCGTCCACAGGCCCGCGCCTACGGTGGCCGGGGGCCACGTGGTGGCCCCCGACGCCCGGGGCGTCTCCCGCGGCGGCCGGGACGCTGTGAGGTTCTCTCCCTCTCACGTTCCGCCACCTCCTTCTCTAGCATTACTGCTTCGCAGAAGGAGGTGACGGCGTCCCATTCCGTCTCGCTCCGGACCATGGCTTGCACCAGGGCCGGACGCGAGTGGTCGCCGCCGCCAATCGCCGCTTCGAGGACACGGCGGTGCTCCGCCCACGCGGGGCACACCTCCACCGTGTGCTCCACCGTGTCCTCCGGTCGATCCTCGCAGTGGAAACACCCGGGCGTTTCCTCCCGCCCGATTCGGTGCAGGAACCTCCCGAAAACACCGTGTCCGGTGAGGACCTGCGTCAGGCGGAAGGTGAGGACGCCGTGGCGTCTCTCAAGCCACTCCTCAAAGAGGGGACTTACCGCCACTATTGTGGCGTGCCCTATTATTGATAACCTTAGCTTTGATTTCATTATCACGATTGATGTCGCAAAAAAGATTGAGGTACAAAAAGTTCTCATCCGGTTAAAGCTCTAGCACACTTGATACTGTACGTACTGCACCGGAACGGCATCAGCTTACCTCATTTTACTTGTTGATCCCGATACGACTAAGATTACCAATAGGGAATAAGCATAAATTTTATTATTTTTATTTCGATACGGAATGTCAAAGTACTATAAAAATAATGTCAAAAAGCGAAAACAAGACATAAATCGGCCAAACAACACAAAAGTTATAACCATTTAAACTTTTATTTCTATGTCTTTCTAGAATCTGAAGGGAATTTAGTATGGATTTTGTACGTTGATGCAGCGAATGACGACATTCGCTGTATCGGATCTCTCTGTCTAATCAGCAGTTTGAAATGCGTATAACTAAGTATTTTTTAGAGTTATTAAAAAAATTATTCCACTTTGCTATTTATGATGTTAATACGCTTTGTTTTAGAGTGATAAAAAAAAAACATGCATATACGCTATTACCATCCGTCCCTATTTCTTCGACTTTTGAAGGCCGAAGACTTGTCATTAATTTACAACTTAAGTGGATTTTTAAAATAAGAGAGTGGAATAGAGGCTAACGAAAAAAGAAAAATTAAAAATAAAAATGTTCGGACTTTTTATTTCCGGTTTTTTGTCAGGACATATCAAAGTTTGAAATGGTAGAAACGATGCGATGTCGTTACGGTGCTTATAAATGTCCGTTATAGTCTGGAGTTTCACAAAATACGAAACGTCTAAATTTGAAGCGATGTTTATCCCGTGTATTGAAACTGTGCATTGACCTTAATACTTTTTATGCATAAAGACGTCTCAATTCCGGAAGTGACGTCATCAGATCGTGGCATTTGTGCATGCATGATATAATCGCATATAGTAAATAAATACCTAGTTATGTACGTAGGTAATGTTACCGTGAGTAACAATCGACATTATGTAGCGACCTTGGTTAACAAGTTGTATGTAACATTACATTAATCAAAAATGTTCTAATTGTTAAATAAGTGCTATTAGCCATAAAGGTGGAACGAAGTTTATAGTGGTCGGATTTGCATGGGGTTCGATTCCCAAATCGGGCGAAGTGTTATTGAGTTTTTTATAAGGAATTTATCAGGTAGTCTGGCCTAGTATATGGCCTCTATTATACGGGACTCAACTACTCAAGTATAACCGGCAAATGTGGGTCTACTATACTACTACTACTTTATATTATCTTGAACTCACTGACATCAGTGAGGCAATACATCGCGGGGAATCCTGGAACTATGGTTTCTTAAAATCTAAAATCACCAATTTGCCTTTGAGCAAGCCTGATGATAAATGCCCATGCCTATTGTGTATGAGAAGAGGCCTTTGCCCCGCAGTGGCACAGTAATAGGCCGCGTTCCCACTTTGTCGTGACGACAGATAATCGTGTTGTTTTAAGTGTCGTGGCTAAGCGAATACTGTCGTCCACGACTTTTGCCAACTAAAAACGTCAGTCACGACATAGTGGGAACGCGGCCTGCTGGTATTATTATAGCAGACCTTAGTGATGATGCCGATGAGGCCGGAGGTGTCGGTGAGGTCTCCGTAGTGTAAGTGCATGCGGCCGTCAGTGTGGTGGGCAGGCCGGCCGTACAGGTGCTGGATGAAGAGATCATTTAACCGACCTTAGTGATGATGCGGAAGAGACTGGTGGTGTCAGTAAGGTCTCCGCGGTGTAAGTGCATGTCGTGTGGTAGGCAGGCCGGCCGTACAGGTGCTGGATCCGGCCTGTGTTGAAGGAAGACATCATCTAACTGACCTTAGTGATGATGCGGAAGAGACTGGTGGTGTCAGTAAGGTCTCCGCGGTGTAAGTGCATGTCGTGTGGTAGGCAGGCCGGCCGTACAGGTGCTGGATCCGGCCGGTGTTGAAGGAAGACATCATCGAACTGACCTTAGTGATGATGCGGATAAGACAGGTGGTGTCAGTAAGGTCTCCGTAGTGTAAGTGCATGCGGCCGCCGGTATGGCACGCAGGCTTGCCGTACAGGTGCTGGATCCGGCCGGTGTTGAAGGAAGACATCATGGAACTGACCTTAGTGATGATGCGGATAAGACAGGTGGTGTCAGTAAGGTCTCCGTAGTGTAAGTGCATGCGGCCGCCGGTATGGCACGCAGGCTTGCCGTACAGGTGCTGGATTCGGCCAGTGTTGAAAGAAGACGAGCGTCGCATCACCCCGTGTACCTCGTAGCCTTTGTCAATGAGGAACTCCGCGAGGTATGAGCCATCCTGTAACAAGTAAAAAATCAACAAAAAATAACAATAATAATCTCTTCTTCCTCCCTCTCTTTCTCTTCTTTTCGCTAAAATCTATTATATCTTGGCAGATATGTTTTTATGTGAATGTTTCGCCATGTGCTCGGTTACGATATATTATGATACATTACGCCGATGTGTTCGATTATCGCATGCCAGTTGAACTACGAAAAAATGTTATAAAATGATACATATAAGAAAACAGTTCATGTGACTGAGAACATAAAATTATGTATATGCCAGAGTCGTAACAGTAAGTTGAAATGCGAAAATAATCACTCTTATGCAGCAATTAGTGTGGTTTAATTATCAGTAAGGGTGGTTTTCTCTACGAAATAAAGTCCGATTAAAGTCAAACTGCTAAGGGTTATTGTACTACTCCACAATCACATTTTTTTATATACCGGATTTCCCTTTAAATAGGATATAAGTAGGTATAGTAAACTTGATAAGGTTAAAATTCGAATGTTACTTATCAGCAACTAATTGAAAGTCAGCCAATGTTCTTAACAGGAATATTTAGCAATTTGAACAATGTGATATCATCCAGTGAACTTGTAAGTTCAGAATGTAAAACATTACATAAGAATATCCTGTCTGAACGGTATAGTGGTGTAGTAGACAATATTTGGTCAAGAAATTACTGTGTGGATGAGAATTTCTTGCAAATATCACTATTCAATAGGCATGACGACAGTATCAAAAAATTGCAAATCTATTTAGTCCGTCAGTTAGAGTATTGGAAACTAATGGACACGTATTTTTTGTTTTTGTGAATCAATGAAAATTTACAAAGATAAAGCGCATCAAAACTCGGGAGTGGGGGCTCGTGACGTCAGAACTAGCTAAAAACTATACCTAGGCGTGACGTATGGAGAATTTTAAATGCGTCATATCTTCGTCAATTTTGGTTTACGTAACAAAAGAAAAAACACGGGTCAAATATTTTTTGATAATCTAACTTACGGACTAATTAGTGTTTTTTTGTCGTCTCGCCCATCCCATCCAAACATCGACCGCGCGACGGTTTAAAACCTTGAGTCTGCTTACAGGTCGCGGCACGAAACTCTAGCGCTGACCGTTATTGCGCAGAAGTAAAAAATAAGAATGTCTTGGGGCATGCGTGACGCCGATTGGCTCTCCAGTCGTATAAACATGTGTAGCTATCCCCTCCACGTTTCGTTCAGCGCTAGAGTTACGTGCCGCGAGTGCCGCGACCTGTATCTGAAGTGTTAAGTAAAAAGCATCGGGACACTTGATGGGCTAGAGTCGTCAGCGCAGACGCCGGAGGCCTACGAAACTGGCAACTTGTATAAACTCATGAAAGTTGACTTTTGACAACACAACGATAATTCATCATCAATCTCTTGCCCTTATCCCAATTCTTTTGGGGTCGGCGCAGCATGTCTTCTTCCATCAATCCATACTTCTCTATTACTTGTCATCCCATTAGACACCTCCTTTCGTGCCATACAACGATAATTATGTGGAAAAATAATGAGGGGGAGTTTTGTGCAGCAGTGGGGCAGTAAAACTTCGAATGGGTTTAAAGATAAATAAAACCAAAATATAACATGGATTTTAAATTTTGATAGTATTCATCTAATTGTACATGCTATCATATTAAGAGAATTAACATGTTTATTTTTTTAATGGGTTGCCATTACGTTATTAAAAGACATCATAAACACACGCCTTTTTCACATGCGGGTAGGCAGAAACCACAGAACGCCACCTGCTAAGATACTGTTACACTCGTTTTGCCTCCACGTTCATACAGCTGGTCATACATCATACACTATTATCATTATGTAGCAACTTATATAAATAAATAGGTACATGAGGAAAGTGTGTGAAAGAAGGAAAATGGCGAAATCATTTTAAGTGTTTTTGACTTGCATTTAAGTTCGACAAGGAGCCGATCTTCCTGTCTAACTGGTTGTAGCTGAATACCAGTATTATGCATGGAGCGACTGCCTATCTGACCTCCAAAACTAAGTCCAGAGTGTTTGACTATGATTAAATTATTATTTTATCTTCAGACATTTTCTATCTGGCTTCAGCTTTTACAAGCTATGATGGTGACTGAAGAATCATATTCAGGATTTTACCCTCTTAAGCAAGCTTATTTTGATAGCACTCTGACTCTAAATGACATTAATTTTGTGGCCCAATTCAATCATTCCTTGGGAAAATGGACTAGTTGAAGACCATATTCGTTATTATAAATAACTAGCTTCTATCTATGGACTGGCCTATGCGGAGGCCGAAATTACCCAATGGGGACATATTTACTGGGATAAAAGTATCCCATGACCCAACACAGGTCTACTTATGGGCCAAATTTAACTGAAATGCATACAGCCTTTTTTGTCATAAAAAGGTACTTAACAGATGGGTGGAGTTTTGCATTTAAATTATTAGTACAGATGAAGTTTGCTGACATAGTTAACAGACTAGAGCAAACAAAATATTTAATGCTTTTTCCAAGGTTGTCTCAAGGACTTCATTTGAGTGTTAGGTAATATTTTTTCTGTACTCAATATACAATGGTGTTGATTCTGTTGTGCACAAATTAAACTTATTTAGGCTATTGCTATCTTTTATTAAAAGGCAGTGCGAGAAAAGAACGGTTATAGCTATGAACTAAGTTAGAGATGTCAAACTAGTTTATGCCTTGTGCTTCACCATGTTTTTAGTCGACATGTTTTTACGTGCACCCTTCATTTGTATGGAAATATTAGTTAAAACTAAATTTGACAGCTCTAAATTACGTCCATCTCTTTCTCGTTTTATTATAAAGAAAAAGATAGCAATAGCCTAAATTAAGTTTAGTTTGTGCACAACAGAATCAACACCAATGTAACACTTCTTTTTAGTTATGTTCCATAGTTATTTGATGTGTAATGCTTTTCCTCATTTTTATCATAATATCCTGTTTAGCTTTACATTTATTTAATCATTATATTTTTTGTTACATTTTTTTTAAATATAACTGGAATGTGTCACCAGAAATTATACAAAACAAAAAAAAAATCTATTGAATTAAAATATACAATAGAGGTGGCCTTAACAATTCAAAGTGTCAATTAATTTAAATGATAAAAATGTAGTAAAAATGCAGCCAGTTCAAAAAACACATTTCTGTTTTCCTTTAAATGCCTTTCTTGCTGAAAAAAGGGGAAGTTATCAAGTTGACACACATTTTTTTTAATGTATTTCCACATATCTTTTCTACCTCTTCTAACTACAATTTTGTAGTTGCAATAGTTTGCCAGGAAGCCAGACATATGTAGTGTGTAAAAAAATCTTTTACCCGAATGGCGTAGCGGTAGTGAGGCTGCCTTACGTTCTTAGGGTCCCGGGTTCGAATCCCGGTTGGAGCAAATGGACATGGACATTTGTTTCCGAGTCATGGATGTTTATATGTATAATAAGTATGTATTTACAAACAAAAAGTATCTATGTAGTATATCAACTATCTGGTGTCCACGACACAAGCCTCGTTGCTTAGTGTGGCACTGGATGGCGCTGTGTGTTAATGTCCAGCGATATTTATTATAATTATTATTTCTTTTATTCCTTATAACAGCTTATTAGATTACATTTCTAAATATTTCTTAAAAAAACATTTAAAAATATAAATTTATTATTATTATTTTATATGTTTTTTCTGGTCACTGGATAATGCTGAATGGAGTATATTTTCTTTAGGATTTAAAATGCAACCATGATAGTTTACAATCTGATTTTGTGGAGTATTGTATACATTATTGATGGTAAGTTAACAGAGGAAAATCATCTTGCAAAATGAAATAACAAAACAAATGAAACAAAAACAATGCTGAAACCCGTCAATTTAGACCATGAAGCATGAAATGGAAACGAACATTAAAACAACTCATATATCGACCAACGTGGCCTACTCGGAAATCGACGAAAACATTACAAGCTGTGAATTAACCGCAAACATAATAAACATGTACGTACCTGGCCCGTTATGCCGGTTATCAAAGCCACTTTTTTATTTCCATTTGCATTGACTAAATTCGAACCTTCGCCGGACATTTCGAAGACTGTTTTATTAAATAATTTCCCGTATTTTTATTTGGACGAAGAACAAGTCTGCACTCAACGAGCCGGCGTACAATGCTGTGGAAGAGTGTGATAACTTGATAAGCTTATCATAACAAGAAACACAAAGTAACGTTCGTTCGCAAAGTTTGTGTCACCGTTTACGATACATATTACCTCCTTCTGAACGAAATATTAGCAAGGGTGAGGAGGGAGTCACCAACAAATATTTTAATGTAATGCACCATCTATCTATTATGAAATTATATCATAACAATCTTACAGGGGCCGACAAAACAATATAAACAACTGACCAGCCAACCAGCCAGATTTTTAAATGACAGAATTGACTTGACAGCCGATTGACACTTGACTTGATTGACTGTGACAGTGACAACCACTGACGTAGATGATTCTCGCCACAGAGTGTATTTGATTAGCACGTGTGTCCTGAATTTTAAGTTATTTTCAGTGAAAAAGTGACTTGTTGTGACTTGTTTTTGTATTTTTGTTTTGTCCTTGTGTCGTTAGTCGGGTTTGTATTGTTTATTTTTTGTTATAGTAGTTTTTACTGTAATAATGGAGCGAAATAAACCTCCCGACCCTGATCCTCCACCTGACATGTCTTCTTCCTCAATTTCCGATTATGCTCCTCTATCACCGAACTCCCCGCTATCCCAACTCGCCAATGTTGCTTGCAGCATAGCAGACACGCAAATTTCAACCAATCCGTCACGCAAACGCCCAGTTGACGATGTTAATATCACAAGCCCTCCTACGAAGCAACAAAGAGCTCAAGTTGGTCGTACTAAGTACTCAGCGACAGATAAAGCGCCTTTCCTAGTCCACGTATCCCGCACGGAATCCCAACCGAATGCTAATACAACACTCCATCCCGTTACATTCGGCATGTTTCTTTTCAATAATAACATTGGTAACGTAGTTCGTGACGGAGTTAAACGCGTTGGTCGTAACCGAGTTTCTGTGGAATTTACTTCCCCTCAGGATGCGAATGCCTTTATCATAAACAGTATTTTGTCAAAAAATGGTTATATCGCTAGTATCCCCACATTTAACATTACCCGTATGGGTGTTGTAAAAGGAGTTCCCCACGACATGTCGGAAGACGAGTGTAAAAGTTATTTATCCGTTCCATCTGGCTGTGGACAAATTCTTAAGGTCAGACGTATAAACAAAAAGAATTTTCATGACGGGGCTATAGAATGGAAACCCACAGAAACTTGCGTGATCACGTTTGACGGACAGGTTTTACCAAACAGAATTTACTGTTGCTACACATCTCTCCCAGTACAGCAATATGTCTTCCCTACAATTCAGTGCCGTAAATGCTGCAGATTTGGACATATTGCATCAATCTGTAGGTCAAAACCACGCTGCAGTAAGTGTGGCAATGATCACCCTGGTGATGGTTGCAGCATTTCTGAGGCTGAAGCTTTCTGTGTACTATGCTCAGGGAATCACTTTGCTAATAGCAGGTCATGCCCGGAGTTTGGTAGACAGAAAGCTATAAAGACTATCATGGCTGAGAAATCCTTGTCCTATGCTGAAGTAAGCAAAACTGTCCCAGCTGCTTCCCGTAACTATGCCAATATAACAAAATCCCAACCCCAATCATATCGCAAAACAGTTTTTCTAAAGCCTAAGACCCATGCCCCCCTTTCCCCATCATACGATAGAGTTACTCATGAGCAAATAACTAGTTCTCCCCAATCTTCACAGCCTAATGGCTGCACACTTAATAACCCCTACGTCGACCGTAATAATATTTCCTCTACCATTGAAATTCTCGTAAAACTCCTAACCACTGTAATGTCTTCTTCTAATTCACAAATACCGTCCAACGTTGCCCACCAACTTGTTACTCTTCTTCTAGACATTAAAAATGGCGGGTCGCCAAGTATTCCTTCAGTGGAATGTGAGGAGCGTGTGGCATAAAAAGCACGACCTCATATCCCTCCTGAATGAGTACAAGCCCTTGGCTTGCTCCATTGCTGAGACTTGGCTTACCCCAAGTCTTAGCTTTCGTGTACCACATTTTAATATTCTTAGATGCGATAGATCTGATGGCTATGGAGGGTCGGCCCTCCTTTTCAATAACCGTGTCCCACTTTTGTCCTTATCCTTACCTGCGCTTGGTGGTGATGTGAATGTTGTTGGAGGGACTGTTGAGGGGATCACGGTCCTCTCTGTATACATTTCGCATCCTCATCATAACTTTTTAACCATTTTAAGAAATATTTTTAGTAGTATCCAAGGTCCCCTTTTGGTCATGGGTGACTTCAATTGCCATCACTTTAGGTGGGGTTCTAATAGATGCGATTCCTTCGGGGAAGGTTTGGTAGAAATTCTAGATGACCTTAACCTCTGTGTCCTGAATGACGGTTGCTCGACCCGGAGACCTCTTCCTGGGCAGCAAAAGAGTTGTGTAGATCTCACATTCTGTTCTGTGGAGTTGGCGGCATCGATTCATTGGCAATGCACTACTCTGACGCATGGTAGTGACCATTACCCTATAGTTATATCTCTGATTAATAAGACCTTTTTAGAAAAAACTTCTCCCCCACTTCTGAAGTACAACTTGTCCAAACCCGATTGGACAAAGTTTTCATCATTACTGGAGGAGAAAATTAGTGAACTCCCAAATTTAAATTCAGAATTTTCAGGCTTTTTGGGTCACTGCCATGTTAAGAATTGTTATGAAGGCTTTGTTTCGGCCATAATTTCAAGTGCAGATTCGTCCTTTAAGTTACGGAACTGTGCTAGAAACAAGATTCCATCACCCCCATGGTGGGACCATGAATGCACAGCAGCAATACAGTCGAGGAATGACGCCGAAATACAGTACAATGAATCGATGAATAACGACAATTTACTACAGTATAGACGAGTGTATGCTCAATCTAAACGTCTTCTTCGTAAGAAGAAACGATCAGGTTGGGTTAAGTTTTGCACTTCTCTATCCCCCTCCACTCCCGTATCAGCAGTCTGGAAGAGTATAAACCGATTTAGGCGTGGTTGCTCCCCGTCAATTTCTTCCCCCATCACCAGACAAACTGCTGAATCCTTTTTCGATAAAATTGCTCCACCCTATGTTCCCTTATCTTCAGAATTATTTTTCACGCCTGTAAATACTGCGGATGATCCGCTGGATTACCCCTTCTCAATGGAGGAATTGAATACGGTGCTTCGAAATGTACGGGATACTGCCCCTGGCAAGGATGGCATCCCATACTCTTTTATAGTCCACTCTGGTACCAACGCTAAGAACTATTTTCTCGAAATTGTGAATTACTGTTATCGTTTTGGTTGGGTACCGGATCAGTGGAAACAACAAATCGTCATTCCTCTTTTGAAACCAGGCAAGAATGCCGATGACCCGAATGGACTTAGACCAATTGCTTTGTCGTCCGTCTTGGCCAAGTTACTGGAACATCTAATTAAAAATAGACTTGAGTGGTTTGTTGAGTCTCGGGATCTACTACCCAGTCATCAATTTGGCTTTAGGAAGGGTTAGTTACGGATATACGTACAGCCTTTTCCAAAAATGAATCTGCTGTAGCCGCCTTCCTAGACATATCTTCCGCATACGACAATGTCCTTCTTCCCATTCTCAGGCAAAAATTGCAACAGCTGAGTATTCCGGCGAAGATGGTACAGTGCATATGCGGGCTTCTTATGTCCCGCTCTTTGGTGTTGAGAGTCCAGGGTGAGATATTTGAGGAAAGACAGACGTGGAAGGGTCTTCCCCAAGGCTCTGTCCTCAGCCCATTACTGTACAATTTATACACAGCTGACATTGGCTCCTGTCTTATTACTGACTGTCATCTTTTACAGTATGCCGATGACCTTGTCCTGTATGTAGCCAATGCATCAGTTGTTGATGCTGCTACATCTCTCTGTCTCTCTCTGGACTCTTTAAATCAATGGCTTTTAGACCATGGTCTCTCCCTATCTCCTCCGAAAAGTTCGGTTGTCGTTTTCTCCCGGAAACAACGGATCCCTCAAGCCTCAGTTAGCATTGAAGATCAAGGTATTCCAGTAGTTAATAAAGCAAAATTTTTAGGCGTGTATCTGGATTCCAAATTATCTGGTTTACCCCACATTAATTACTTAGTTAAAAAATGCGAAAGGGTTATCCCTATTTTAAAAGTTCTTGCTGGTGTCTGGTGGGGTGCCCATCCTTACACTATGAAATTAATCTATAATGCTTTAGTTCGTAGTATTATAGATTTTGGCTCATTTTTGTTGATTCCATGTAACAAAGGCGGTTTAGTTGGATTAGATAGGGTTCAGTCTCAATGCCTTCGGATCATCTCAGGTTGCATGAAGTCCTCTCCCTTTAACGCCTTGCAGGTCGAATGCGCCGAACCTCCCTTAGCCCTGAGGAGGCAGTATCTGGCGTCCCGGTTCCTGTCTAGGGTTATCCCCAAAACTCTACATCCTCTTATTCCAAAATTGAAAGAATTAGATACTCTGTACAGAAATTCAAAATATTGGAAATGCAAGGAATCTCCGCTAATATTAAAAGCGTTTTGCCAGCTCCAAAATTTAGATTGTCCTATTGTCCAATATCCCAGATTACCATTGTTTAACTTCCCGTATGAAGTACTCTGCTTCAAACCCCAAATATTTTACAACATTGGTATTTCCAAAAAGTCCCCTTCGGCAAACTCGATCTTTAATGCGGTGGTGTGTGAGCGATGGAATGGGTTTCAAAGGTTTTTCACGGATGCCTCTAAGTTAGCAAGTAACAGTTATACGGGTGCTGCTGTTTATTACCAAAATTCTAAAATTATCCTGCAATTCAAATGTCCAAAGGAATCTTCTGTATTTACAGGCGAGAGTGTGGCTTTATTGGAAGCATGCCTTTTCATAGAATCCCATAATATTAACTCTGGTGTCATTTTTACAGATTCCCTCAGCTCTCTTCAATCCCTATCCCAGAATCCCTTCAAAAGTAAATTACATAGCCCACTAATTTTAAATATTAAAAAGACACTCCTATCCTGTGTCAATCAGCAAAAAAACATTCATCTAGTTTGGATACCCAGCCACTGTGGCATTAAAGGCAATGAATGTGCTGATACATTGGCTAAGGACGCATGCACCTCCCCAACTGCAGACCTTAAACACCTTAATCACCAAGGCTATGATCTACTAAACCTTCCCAAGTCGGATTTGGAAAGCTCGTGGCAGGAACTGTGGAACAGCTCGAGCAAAAAGAAAGGTAGGTTTTACTACGCGGTCCAACCGCTGATAAAACCGAAACCATGGTTCTACCAATACAAGAAGGTAGGTACCTAAAAGTGTCGTATCGGTCCTTTGTAGAATTCGCCTAGGCTTTTGCTGTTCTCCAGTTTTCCTTCGTAAAATTCGTGTGCAGGACTCGTCCCTATGCGAATGCGGATTGGATGAGGGTAGCTTGGATCACATCTTTTTTGACTGCATCAACAATGATCCATCCTACGACTTATATAGTCGTCTCCCCAAATTAAAGATTCCTGTGCCAATTAATTTCCCTTCCCTTTTAACATACTCCTCCCCAGAACTGCTCCAGATGCTGATGGTTTTTATCCGTCTTAATAATATTAAATTGTAAAAATGTTTTTATTCCATAGAAATTATCTAAATTTGGTGTGGTACATGTTTTTAAAATTTTCATGTTACTAACAATTTTAATTTATATAATTATATATTCTTGTTTGTTTCAGTGCTGTCCTACTAACCCAACAACAAGTTCTGCAATGAGTTCAACTATTTAATTGTTATATTACTTCTCTCCTTTTTTTTCTGTTCTCTAAACATCACTTGCTTTCTCATTCACTTCTGACATTGGCAGAATTGTCGACATTGGCATCGACAGCATTTGCCATAAATAAAAATAGAATAGAATAGAATCATGGACTTTTTTGTTTTTTTTTGTAGTTGTTAGATTGGCACAACTGTTTTCCATTTTGGCGCGGAGTTTAAGTTGCATCTGTTATTTATATTAAATACAGTGCTGGTTTTAGTAATATCATATATAGTGTGTATTGCGAATTTCATAATGGACAAAATTATCGAACAAAGCGTTTGTCTTAAATTTTGCATCGCCAATGGAATTTCGTGTTCGGAGTCACTGAAAATGTTACAGAAGGCTTACGGTGAATCGACTTTATCAAAAACTCGTGCTTATGAGTGGTTCAAAGCGTTCAAAAGCGGTCGAGATGTGATGGAAGATTTGCCTCGCTCTGGTAGGCCGGCAACGTCTGCAACTGAAGTTGACATCGCAAAAGTGATGAAAATAGTGACTGAAAATCCCCATTCAACTCTAAAAGAGATAGACGCCGAACTTTCTGTATCTCACGAGTCGATCCGTACCATTTTAACTAATCATTTGGGTATGAAACATGTTGCTGCTCGGCTAGTCCCAAAAGATCTGAATTTTCTCCAAAAACTCAATCGCATGAAAGTCGCTGAGGACATGCTAGAACGAGTCAGTTCGGACCCAACATTCATGAAACGCATTGTTACTGGTGACGAGACGTGGGTTTACGAGTTTGACATGCAAACTAGTCAACAAGCTTCGGAGTGGCGCCTTCCAACTGAACCGAAACCGAAAAAACCACGCCAAAGTCGATCAAAAGTCAAAGTCATGTTGACTGTTTTCTTTGACTATCGCGGTGTTGTGCACTCTGAATTCTTACCGGAAGGTCTAACGGTAAATAAAGAATATTATTTGAGCGTTATGCGGCGTTTAAGAGAGCAAATTCGACGAAAAAGGCCAGATTTGTGGAAAGAAAATTCTTGGATTTTGCACCACGACAATGCGCCTTCGCACAAGGCTATCATTGTAAACGAATTTTTGATCAAACACTCAACAAATACCATCCAGCAACCACCATATTCACCAGATATGGCTCCTGCTGACTTTTTTCTTTTTCCTAAACTCAAATTACCACTTCGTGGCACCCGTTTTCAATCGATAGAAGACATAAAGGAGAATTCGCGGCGAGAACTGAACTCAATTCCGGAAGCAGCGTTTAAAAAATGTTTTGATGAATGGATTATTCGTTGGCGCCAGTGTATCGTTTCTAAAGGAGCATACTTTGAAGGTGATAAAATAAATTTGGATGAATAACAGACATTTTGTGTATTTCAATAATACACAAAATGTCTGTTATTCATCCAAATTTATTTCCCGGTACTTTCTTGACAGAGTAGTATATCAGTGGCACAGGGGTACGTTTAAGTAAGCCGGCGAAATTTTCGCCGGATAAAAATTAAACTATCGAGGGTTCGCTGAACGGAGTCATAGGTCTACTATGGTCTAAATCAATGTTAACTAATCAAATTCAATTGACACCTCAGCTTGTCAAACAAGTAACAACTATCATTTCAACTCAGCAGTCCATGATCCACAAATAAAATTCACGGAGACGATGAAAGTACTCGGTAGAAATATTCGTTTCTGGGGTGCGAATCGAGCAAATAAAACAACAAACAGCTCCATGTTAATGTCAATCTGACAGCAGACTAAAATTTAGCGAGGTAAAAAGGTCGCTAAAATTTATCCTAGTCAAGTGAAAACTTATACCAGCGGACGACCGTGAACGGGGCAGATTAAACTTTAGTCAGTTTAATTTTTCACCTCGCGGTGTGCTTGAACAGGGTGTTTGACGTTTAATCAGTATAAATAAACCCGTTTCGAATTACCGTAAGCGCGATATCGATGTCCCTTGAATCGTCATAGATGACGTCATGACATGCGCCATCTTGCAATTACACCGACTATGCCCCAAACAAATATCAAAAATGACAGTTGTGTTGTGTTGTTTTGTTATGAATTTATCCCTAATAAAAACACATCCGTCATCCTTTTCATCACTGGACGAATCGTCGTTCTCTATCTCAAAATCTGAGTTATCAGTGTCGATAGAGTCAACCAACATAACTTCCATTTTCAAAAAAAGGTCTCGTGGAAGGCTTTGGCTATGGTTTAGGGTTATGCTCACTGTCAACCACTGACATACACACATCAACACGGTCTAGGGATATTTTTAAAAAAGCGAATTACTATCAATGTGTTAATTATTTATGACATGTATATATTTAAAAGATACGTTATTTAATATTCTACCATTTTTTAATAATGGTTAAGGTATAGATTAAAATTTCAGGATTTTATGGAAAAAAAATGAAGCATAGACGGAAACCGTATATGAATGAACTTTTAATTTGTGAGTAAAAACTGAAAAAAAAATAGAAAAATCATTTAATTTGTGTTTATAAACTTGAAGTTAGTAGTCTGAGAAAGCGCCCATGATGTTCATAACACATCGGCAACGATTCGGCATGCTCAGAACAAGGTTGTCAATGTCTTGCTGCGGAATATTGTCCCATGTCCTTCTGAGGTGCGCAAAAAGTTGATCTTCTGTAGCCAGATTTTCAGGAACTTCCTTCAGAGCTCTTTTTTGCAGCATATCCCACGCATGCTCAATGGGATTTAGATCTGGCGATTGAGCAGGCCAGTCTAAGGCCCTAACATTATGTGTATGTAACCAAGCTGCTACCGTTCTCGCCGTGTGTGCCCGGGCATTGTCGTGCATGAGCAGGAAATCTTGCCCCATTTGTGTTCTGTGGGGCAAGATTACGGGCCCCAGCACCTGTTGGACGTATCGTTCTGCCGTCATATTGCCCCGCACCCAAACGAGATCCGTCCGTCCTCCAAGACGAATTCCTGCCCAAACCATAATTGTTCCTCCTTGGTATGGGTGAACTTCCTGAGGGTTCTGGAGACGGCTCCATCGTCCAGGAACTCGCCAAACACGCGTCCTTCGTGAATCTGGATGGAAGCCGAACCTGGATTCATCCGTGAACAGCACATTGGACCATTGGTCACGGCCCCAGTCCACGTGGTTCCGAACCCATTCTAATCGTCGTCCACGATTGCCTCTCCGTAAAGGTGGGACCCGGAGTGGTCTACGAGAGCGTAGATTGCTTTCATGCAGTCGCCTTCTTACAGTTTGGTCACTCACAAGCACTTGGTGTTCCACTCGCAGCCTTTGGACCAATTGAGTCGCCGTTGCATTTGGTTGTGCTCGCGCAGTAATTTGCAAAAATCGGTCTTGTCTGGGGGTAGTGATGCGACTTGGCCCCCGGTGCCTCTCCGCTACTTCACCTGTGGCACGATAGCGTGTCCACAATCTTGAAATTACATTTTGATGGGTCCCTATGGCCTCAGCAACATTACGCTGAACAGATCCAGCTTCCAGCATTCCCACAGCTCGTAACATCTCCGCCCTCGTCAAATGTCGGCGTTGCATGGCTACAATACCTCAATTTTAACTTTATCTTTCGTTTAAAAATGAAAAAAACTGTAACTAAACGTAATTCGTATTGTTTTCTAAATTTCGCACAAATGAAAATTCCCTCTCCTATACATCAAGACATTTTTATGCCACCGAAACAAAAGAATTTTCAAAAATTTGAATTTGGAATTAGTCTGAGATAAATTACAAACAAATCGGTGTTTAAAAGATTCCAATGCGGCCAGTACTTTTCGAGTTATTTAATTGAGTATGAAATATCCCTAGACCGTGTTGATGTGTGTATAAATCCTATGGTCTTGGCATACCTACAAGAAAAACGTGGACATACCTACACTAGAGTGAGAAAAAAAAATGGTGGCTAATAAGGGTAAGGGTAAAGGGTAGCCCATATCGATATTTCTCTACAATAACATCGATAAAAGATTGTGAGAATGTTTTTCACGTTGTCACGGTCCAATATCAACGGGTAAGTATTTTTAACACACTTTTCTTAGCTTCACTTGTTTAGAACTAACAAAATAACTAATTATAAACTAATCTTAAAAGTTTTTTTTTCCCGGTTTTTTGATTAAGTTAACATTTTAGGCTAATTCAGCAACCGTTCTCATAAGACTATAGGACTATAGGCTATGAACTAAGATAAAGATGTCAAACTAGTTTATGCCTTACGCTTCACCGTGTTTTTAGTCGACATCGACAATATTAGTTCAATTAAATGTGACAGCTCTAAATTACGTCCATCTCTTTCCTGTTATATTATAGAGAAAAAGATAGCAATAGCCAAACAGCGGGAAAATAAAATGGCGACCCGGCCGCAAATAGGTATTTCAATAACGCTAGGAATGAAGGGTTGCTATTATAGTAACTGTCAAAAACACTGTTATCCTTTTTCACCTATGCAAAATTATGAAAGTTAAAAAGAGATGACAGTATTTTTATGATTTTGGTGTCGATATGCCTCATATTTGTATAACTATATTTTCTATAGTCAATTATTTCAGGTCCTTAAGATATACCGTCAGTGCTGTCAACGCGTTCACGAGCGTTCCCAATTGATGACAGCTCTTAGCTGTCATAATCGTGATATCTAAATCGGAACGCAAATTTTATTATAGATGTGAGCGCTGTGAGCGATTATTTTCTAATACGGAATGCAACCCTAAAATATATCATTGGGCACTGGTGATAGTGGTGAGAAGACAACCCGTTGATGTCGACATTGTCAAGATAAAAAAGGACGTCACTTATAGAATAATAGGTATATAGAAGGGAGGTCATGACTCCTCTTCTTGCTCTTTTTTATTCTAACCAGTGGACAGAATACGTGTGTATGGTGCAAAAGCGACCTTAGACCTTAGATTCGGTCATTTACTGTATAAGGTAGTTCGAGGTGAGATAACTATGAAAGGTCAACATTCACGTAGGTCACGAATCGATTGCTCGTCATTCGCGCCAAAATGATTGATGATGAATTAATTGAGGTTATTTGAAATCGGAAACACCGACGCCAAATGTAGCAAAGCGCTTTGTGCGAATGTGAAGAACTTTAAAACCATAGACTAAAGGGTATGGGCCGAATGGGTGTTATCCATGTGTTATTCTACACTGCGGTTCGTCTACTTACACATCACTAAGTTAATAACTAAAGTTTCGAGGAAGAGCTGCGCGTAGTTTTGAAACGCTTGGTTTATTTTTACTTTTTTCCGCATCCTACTTACCGTTCCGTTCTAAAGATTCTCCAAAAAAAAAATCATCATGGCAAGGCAATAAATTTCCGAAGGTTAGAATTTAGATGCTTGATGTCCTGCCCAGAACACCAACAAAAATAAGAATAAGATTGAGGGCTTAGAAAGGCCCAGGGCAGCCCCGGTTTATAGAAAGACCCAACAAGAAACCGCAACGCAAGTGAACGCAAGACTCCAAAATTCTGACCATAGAGATTTACCGAGTCTTTGAGAATGTAATTTTGTTTTGACATTTCTAAATACATCAGTATTTTATTATCTGTTTTATCTATTACGACGGTCCTGAGGTTATATCCTGATACTTTTGTTGTATTTTGTAAAATAAATAGTGCGAAGTTCCAAAGGAAAAGTGTATATAAACACAAACTGGTTACAAAGTATTTTTCCCACTTATTAAGCTGGGTTCCAAACATCCAATCAAACAAATTACTTGTTAATATATGAAAGCGAGATAAAAATATTTCATCATGCCTGATATAAAGATAACTCCGCTTGGTGCTGGCCAAGATGTCGGTCGGAGCTGTATCTTACTGTCGATGGGAGGGAAAAACATCATGCTGGACTGCGGCATGCACATGGGCTTCAACGACGAGAGACGCTTCCCTGACTTCTCGTACATTGTACCCGAAGGTCCTATTACCAGTCAGATAGACTGTGTCATTATCTCGCATTTCCATCTGGACCACTGCGGAGCCCTGCCCTACATGTCAGAAATGGTGGGTTACACAGGACCTATCTACATGACACACCCCACCAAAGCTATTGCACCTATTTTGCTCGAGGATATGAGGAAGGTAGCAGTAGAGAGAAAAGGAGAATCCAACTTCTTCACATCTCAAATGATCAAAGATTGTATAAAGAAGGTAACCGCAGTGACGCTGCATCAGTCTGTGATGGTAGATAATGAGTTAGAGATTAAGGCATATTATGCTGGCCATGTGCTAGGAGCGGCTATGTTTTGGATCCGTGTCGGTTCACAGTCTGTTGTCTACACTGGTGACTACAACATGACTCCTGACAGACATCTAGGGGCTGCCTGGATAGATAAGTGCAGACCAGATCTACTTATAACAGAATCAACCTATGCCACCACTATCAGAGACTCCAAGCGCTGCCGTGAGAGAGACTTCCTCAAAAAAGTCCATGAATGTGTTGAAAAAGGCGGCAAGGTCCTTATTCCTGTATTTGCTTTAGGAAGAGCTCAAGAACTTTGTATTTTATTGGAAACTTACTGGGAAAGGATGAACTTGAAATATCCGGTTTACTTTGCACTAGGACTGACAGAGAAGGCAAACAATTATTATAAGATGTTCATAACATGGACTAATCAGAAGATAAGAAAGACTTTTGTGCAAAGAAACATGTTTGATTTTAAACATATTAAACCTTTTGACAAGTCCTACATTGATAACCCGGGAGCTATGGTTGTATTTGCTACTCCAGGAATGTTGCATGCTGGTTTATCACTAAACATTTTTAAGAAATGGGCACCTTATGAACAGAATATGGTAATCATGCCAGGCTTTTGTGTCCAAGGTACAGTTGGTCATAAAATTCTAAATGGAGCCAAAAAGGTTGAATTTGAGAACCGCCAAGTGGTTGAAGTTAAAATGGCTGTAGAATACATGTCATTTTCTGCCCATGCAGACGCAAAGGGCATTATGCAGTTGATTCAATACTGTGAGCCCAAGAATGTCTTGTTGGTGCACGGTGAGGCACAGAAAATGGAGTTCTTGAAAGATAAAATTGAAAAAGAGTTCAAGATTAATTGTTACATGCCTGCTAATGGGGAAACCTGTACTATTAACACACCAACAAAGATTCCTATTGATGTGTCCTTGAGATTATTGAAGGCTGAGGCTGTGAGATACAATGCGCAGCCCCCTGACCCCAAACGGCGGCGGGTCGTTAATGGAATCTTATGTGTGCGGGACAACAGACTATCTCTTCTTGACATTGATGAAATGTGCGACGAAATTGGTATCAATAGACACATAATAAGGTTCACAAGTACAGTCCGCTTTGAAGATCCAGGTCCAGCTGTCAAAACTGCAGAGAAACTGAAAACTTTACTATCAGAGAAGCTGGAAGGTTGGACAATTACTATTTCGGAGGCTAACATATCTGTTGAATCTGTACTTATCAAAGTTGAGGGTGATGAGGATAGCACCAAAAATATCTACGTCTCCTGGACTAACCAGGATGAGGATTTAGGTAGTTACATATTAGGTTTACTACAATCAATGGTCCAATAAGATTAAAATGGTTGTTTTCATTATGTATATTTTTTAAATAAATTAGTTATATTTTACTAAATATTGTTTTTGTTAAGTACACCATGTTATGTCTTGATTACACTTTCCCTGATACCATAAATGTAGAAGTTTGTTATTTAATGGAATGTCTTTGAAATTCTCCATTACTGATGTTAAGTCCTGAAACATAAAATTATAAATCAGCTAGTTGTTTTAGAAATACACAGTTTAATTTTTATGTATAATGCGAGTTGAGAAAGTTTTTAACTTTTGACGACCCGAATAGGGCGCAGCGGTAGTGACTGCCTTACGTTCTTGGGGTCCCGGGTTCGAATCCCGGTAGGAGCAAATGTTTGTGTGTTGAGCATGGACATTTGTTTCTGAGTCATGGATGTTTATAATATGTATAATAAGTATGTTTTTACAAACAAAAAAGTATATATATGTAGTATATTAACTATCTGGTGTACACGACACAAGCCTCGTAGCTTAGTATGGCACTAGATGGCGCTGTGTGTAATGTCCAGCAATATTTATTATTATTATCTTTTACAATTTTACATTTTTATTTATTTTTTGAATTTGAATATTTTATTTTGACCTGGTAATTTTGTTTTTTTTTTTTTTTTTACAGGTGAATGTTATCTGAAGATTATAAATTAAGTCTTGGTGTTATTTTTATTCTTAGATAAAAAAAAACTACAAAGCTAAAAAATATTGGTAAACTAATTAAGTATAAATTAGCTACTTGTGTGTCAGTTAAGTTTATTCTAAAGTGATCTACCTTATTAGGTATCATAGACGGTGGGATAAGCCGTCTGAAGTCTCCCTTATGTAAGGCTTCAGTGTGAGCAGCTAACAAGTTCCTCTCCAGCCTTTCTCCGATGCATGGCTTGCAGAGGCCGCACAGATCTGAAGTGTCGCAACTTTCCAAGCAAGTCGTCTTGCATTGGTCGCCGTATACAGCTATGTTCTTCTGTGCAGACACCATGTTTCTTGCGGCCTGAGCATCTCTGAAAGAAGACAAAATATCAAAACAACATCGCGTCTTTAGTTAGTTAGTTTAGTTACTAAATGTATACCCACATTTCACTGTTGCCGGGCACAAATCCAGACTGGGGCCTACTGAGAAATTCATAATGGAAAAATTACATTTTATCCAACCAGGGAATCGAACCCAGGACCCAGGGCTCAGCAGTAGCCCCTACGACCACTACAACATCGAATCAGTCAGTCAGCCAGAAAGACAGTTATCTATTTATATCTATTTGGTAGAATGGTATGGCCTTCGCCACTGTAGACAGGTATGTACTATCGAGGACAATCCCGCCTGATCACCACTAAGCTAATTTTTGCTTGCCCTTACAAGATAGAAACGCTCTCTAGCCCCGCCTTGCCGTTGACTTTGTATAGAAATAATGAATGAAAAGATACCGATCGGCCGAGCGCACTGACGACGCACGCCAAACGAGAGTTATTGTTGACGCTTTCCTAATAGGTCTAAACTTGAGCGTGGCTCCGCGCATGATTTAAGCGAATAAAAAATTAACTGATCAGGCGGAAAAGACCACGACTGTACCACGCGATGGTTCATGTTTGTAGCACAGTGCTACGCCGTAGGCGGCGCGTATTGTAACCGTAGGCCGACGTGAACAGAAGAGTTTAATGGATTTTCGTATATTGTGTGATTTTTGAATATTTATACAGCGTAGGTAGGATACCAGAAAGGACCTGGTCATATTTCAGGATGTGGTATACCTATAGTTAGACCATTAAACTGATCCTTAGGTGCTTATATGACGTCCAGCCCAGGGAAGACTGGGTGGCGGACCTTAGCGGCTCAGTGACCATAGTGTCGTCGGCCGCCGCCGGTACCCCGACCCTTGAAGGTGTCAGGAGGGGTCGGGGGTGCGTAGCAGCACGGTTCGAAGAGATCGTAGTGGTGGGAGTCTACTTCTCCCCGAGCCGAACTCTCGCCGAGTTCCACAACTCTCTCGCAGAGTTGAGTGTCGTCGTCGGGAACCATTCCCTCCCCGTGCTTGTCCTCGGGGACTTCAATGCCAAGAACTTGGCTTGGGGTTCTCGTTGCACAGATGTGCGGGGAAGGATGGTGGAAGACTGGGCTCTGGAGAAGGGCCTGGTCGTCCTTAATCGGGGTTCTGTCCCCACGTGCGTGCGGATGCAGGGTGAGTCGGTGGTGGACATTTCGTTCGCTAGCCCCGCTCTGTCGCCACGTGTCGTTGACTGGCGTGTCATGGAGGGGGTGGAGACCTATTCCGACCACCGGTATATCCGGTTTGACATCTCCACCCAGACCTCAAGCGCGCCTGTCCAACAGGCCCCGAGTGGTCCGCGCTGGGCGCTGAAGCAGCTGGACCGGGAGCTCCTCCTGGAAGCCTCGATCGTGCAGGCCTGGGTGACATCACCAGACAGGCCTGCCGACATTAACAATGAGGCAGGGTGGTTCCAGGAGGCCATGTCCGACATATGTGACGTGGCAATGCCCCGAGTCCGGCCAGGAAGCGCCCGGCGTCAGGTGTACTGGTGGTCGCGAGAGCTGACGTCTCTGCGTGAGGCGTGCGTGGCTGCGCGGCACCTGTACGCCAGGCATCGCAGGCTCCGCATCCGCTCACCGGATGCGGCAGCCATTGAGGCGGAGCTATATGAGGGGTACAGAGCGGCGAAGACCGCCCTCCGCGAAGCTGTCCTGGGGGCCAGGGATCAGGCCCGTGAGGAATTGCTGGGGACTCTCGACAGAGATCCGTGGGGGCGCCCTTACAAGATGGTGCGGGATAAACTCCGCACCTGGGCCCCCCCACTGACGCAGAGTCTCCGGCCTGAGCTCGTGGAGGACGTAGTGAGCACTCTGTTCCCTACGCGGGGGGAACATCCCCCCCCGCCTATGGCTCCGCCGCCTGCGGTGCTGGAAGCGGATCACCAGGACGACGACGACGACAGTCCGGTAGTGACTGGGGTAGACCTGAGAGTGGCGGTACGCAGGCTCAGTGCCAAAAATACCGCCCCGGGACCCGACGGCTTGCCTGGCAAAGCCTGGGTCCTGGCCTCGGAGGCTCTCGGGCCCCGACTGGAGGGGCTCCTAAGCGCATGCTTGGAGAGAGGCCAGTTCCCGCTTCGTTGGAAGACGGGGAAGCTGGTCCTCATTCGGAAGCCGGGGCGCCCTGCGGACTCTCCGTCCGCATACCGGCCCATAGTGTTGCTCGACGAGGTGGGCAAGCTCTTTGAAAGAGTCATTGCAAACCGCCTCGCCGAGCACCTTGCGGGGACGGGGCCGGATCTTGAGGAACACCAGTTTGGTTTCCGCAAGGGGCGCTCTACGGTGGACGCCATCATGCGCGTGAGAGCCCTCACGACGGGGGATGCAGTGTCCCGGGGGGGGGTTGTCTTGGCGGTGTCTCTTGACATCGCCAACGCCTTCAACTCCATGCCCTGGAGCTGCATTAGGGAGGCACTACGGTATCACCGGGTGCCGACCTACCTTCGTCGTGTGGTCGGGGACTACCTAACGGATAGAGCCATTATCTACCCCGGTCGCAGCGGAGAATGGAACCGGCGAGAGATGTCGTGCGGTGTTCCACAGGGATCGGTCCTAGGGCCTTCCTTGTGGAACATCGGGTACGACTGGGTGCTGCGCGCCGACCTCCCTAGCGGCGTCAGCGTGGTCTGCTATGCAGACGACACGCTGGTGCTGGCACAAGGGGGGTCGCACGAGGCGGCGGCCGAAATAATGACACGCGGGGTTGCGATAGTCGTCGAGAGGATCCGGCAACTGGGTCTCGAGGTGGCATTGCACAAGTCCGAGGCCATGTGCTTTCATGGGCCTCGGAATGCGCCACCTCCGGGATCCTCACTGACGGTAGGAGGGGTATCCGTCGGCGTCGAGTCGACGCTGAAGTACCTGGGACTCGTCCTCGACAGCCGATGGAACTTCGTGGAGCATTTCCGACGTTTGGCCCCAAAACTGGAACGGACCGGGGCTGCCTTAAGGCGGCTCCTGCCCAACCTTGGGAGGCCAAACGCCTCCTGCCGGAGGCTCTACGCGGGAGTCGTGCGGTCCATGGCCCTTTACGGGGCCCCGGTGTGGGCGCGTTCCTTGAGGCTGCGTGCAGCCCACTACCTGAACGCGCCCCAAAAGGTGGTAGCCGTAAGGCTGGCCCGTGGGTACCGCACGATCTCCCGTGAGGCGGCGTGCCTCCTTGCCGGATTGCCGCCATGGGATCTGGAGGCGATAGTCCTCGCGCGCCTACATGAATGGCGCGCGGAGGTGCTACGCCGGGGGGAAACCCCGCTGCCGCGACAAATTGTCGCTCAGCGGACAGACTTCCGGCGTGATCTCATGGCGACATGGAGAGCGAGCGACTGTCGCAACCCCGTGCAGGGCACGCCACAATAGTGGCGGTAAGTCCCCTCTTTGAGGAGTGGCTTGAGAGACGCCACGGCGTCCTCACCTTCCGCCTGACGCAGGTCCTCACCGGACACGGTGTTTTCGGGAGGTTCCTGCACCGAATCGGGCGGGAGGAAACGCCCGGGTGTTTCCACTGCGAGGATCGACCGGAGGACACGGTGGAGCATACGGTGGAGGTGTGCCCCGCGTGGGCGGAGCACCGCCGTGTCCTCGCGTCCGGCCCTGGTGCAAGCCATGGTCCGGAGCGAGACGGAATGGGACGCCGTCACCTCCTTCTGCGAAGCAGTAATGCTAGAGAAGGAGGTGGCGGAGCGTGAGAGGGAGAGAACCTCACAGCGTCCCGGCCGCCGCGGGAGACGCCCCGGGCGTCGGGGGCCACCACGTGGCCCCCGGCCACCGTAGGCGCGGGCCTGTGGACGGTGGGCTATGGGCTAGCTCGCCGTCCGTCCGTCTCATGACGACAGGCCGTGTCGACGGCGCGTTCGTGTTCCACGCGCGCCTCAAAGAGAGTCAGCAAAAGGAAGGGGTCCGAAAGGACCGATGCCTGCCGGGGTTGCGGGACTTATCAACTGTTTAATATGATCTATTTAAATCTATATCTACGCTTTGTTGTAGTAGGTAGGTACATTGCTGACCATGATAGTCGTTAAATAAAAACTTTATGTCCCCACAATACCGTGCCTATAAAAGGATTCGAATAGTGCTGCCATGCAAATTTTAGACTGTAAGTACCTTAGTCTTACGATCTCAAGTAGATATTTCAAATGCTCTCCGTTGGTTGAAGCAGCGAATATCTGAATAAGATGGGGGGTTTGGTAGAGGAGCTCGTGGCTAAATAATAACAGCCACTGAGGCGATCGTGAGGTTAAGTCGCGCTTGCCAAGGGTGATCCGTAGATGAGTGACCACCCATTTCATACTGGGTTTCCTTCGTGCCTCGGAAAGCACGTTACATTGGTCCCGGCTGTCATTTGTAGATCTTTGTAAGTCGTTATAGTTACAGGTAGTCAGTGGTGCCGATTCTCTTGTACACCGAACTATCCTAAACTATAACTAAAATGGCTATAAATGGCTCGAAAGTCTGACAACCAGTCTCACCAAGGGTAATCATTTTACCCAGTTCTAACTGGGTTCTGGAGGTCAGATGCAGTCGCTCCATGTAAAATAAAGGTGTTCAGCTGTAATCGGTAAGACTGGAAGCCGAACCCAACATAGTTGGGAAAAGGCTAGGCAGGTAATGAAGGTCTGAAAATAATAATTTTAGGTACCTAGATATAAATCAGTCTTACCTCTCATCAATAGCCCCAACATCAGCTTGTGCAACACCAACCAACGTAAACAAGTTGTATAACACTTGTTCATACAACAGCTGGTTCGGTCGGTAATGCTTAGAACTCAAGTTAGGTCCCATGTTAGCTTCCAACAGATATACGTTCAAATCTTCATCCAGTATGAAGTCAAACCGCATCATTTCGAAGAAACTGTCGGGGGACTTATACTGCTTCACCTGAAAACATGAAAATCGTAGTTTTGTTTCAGTCTCATGGGTGTCAAGCCTATTTTATTCCAGTTTAAATCGGGCAAAATGCAAACTCCTTACAGCTGTTCAGAAAAATCCTTATGGGATATCCCAAAAACGCCAGGACATCTGCCGCAACACGCGGCATACGAATATTTAAATACATAGTTACACTTAATAACAGTAAAATACTTTCTTTTCAACTGCTTAACGTGTTTTCCGAAGGAAGGGGTAGGTATTATATCAACTTTCAAACTTCGAACTGCTAGTAAGTGAGTCTGGGATTCTGGGATTTTGGGAATTCTTTATGGAAAAAGCCAATAACACTGTCCCCGACCGAGGGATCGAAAACAGCACTCCATATACCTCAGCAGTAGACGTCTTACTTTATACATTTACTAGCTGATGCCCGCGGCTTCACCCGCCCCCAAATTATATACTAAAACCTTCCTCTTGATTCACTCTATCTATTAAAACCCGCATCAAAACCCGTTGCGTAGTTTTAAAGATCTTAGCATACATGGAGACAAACAGACGCGGCGGGTGACTTTGTTTTATAATATGTAGTGATGATAGTGATAGTGATAGTGATGATAGTGATAGTGAAGTGATAGTGATAAACCAACGAGGCAGTCATTGCAGTTAGGCCGTTCATACTGACCAATAAGTTATTGGTACTGTGTTAATGCCAACTCTGCTCTGTGTTAGGGTCAGGTAGGGTAGGTAATAGGTACTGACCTTGTCAAGAATTATTTCTTCTTTCTTATAAAACACCTCTGCTATAGCCTTCTGCACATCCATCCACATGTCGGTCGGATCTTTGCCCTACAAAATGGTAGATACATTGAATATTTTCGTGAATATTTCAGGTACTACACAGAGCTGTCAAACCTGGGGCACCTGGGGGCTGCTTTTAGGTAAATAACTATCTAAGCATAATTACATACATACTCACAAATAAATACAATTTAAGTGTCTGTTTGTAAGTTCACAATAACAGCATTTTACTAAATGCATTATGAAAGTATACAATTATACGGTAGGTAGGTACCTACTTAGAGGTAACAAAAAAAAAAATATTTTCAACTCTATGCTAAAAATTGCAGTGTGTAGTATGGAGCTACCCTGTTGTTTCTAACATCTGTGGAGCTACCGTATCACTAAACTTGATGCTCTTACCTTTGATCTAACGTAGATGTCGAAGGCTTCCTTCATAGAGGAACCCAGGGTATTGTACGAGTGCCTCAGTGAGGGCACCTCCCAAGTAGGTAAGTAGTCGTCACCCACGACGTACTTGTTCAAATTAGTTGGATCAAACGGATAATACTTCTCCATACAGTATCTATAATGGAAAAAAAAGTAAGAGGACCATACACATGGGTACGTCATCATCATCTGCCTAGCCTTTTCCCAACTATGTTGGGGTCGGCTTCCAGTCTAACCGGATGCAGCAGAATACCAGTATTTTACATGGAGCTACTGCCTATCTGTTCTCCACAACCCAGTTAGTACTGGGTAATACGACGTAAGACTGGTTGTCAAACTTTTTGGGCCACTGACTACCTGGAACGACTGTCAATTAATAAGTACGAGTATCTACAAATAACAGCCCGGACCAACTGCTTCACGTGCTTACCAAGGCACGGAGGAAACTCGGTATGTAATGGGTGGCCACCCATCCACAGATCAGCCTAGGCAAGCACAGCTTAACCTAAAGATTGACCCGAGCGTCTGTTATTATTTAGCCACGAGCTCCTCATACATACACATACGTATGTATACAAAAACTAATACTTATTTTCTCATAGAGGTTTGACAGAAACTACAGAACGCCATGTAACTGTTACAATCCTGACACAGATGTTTTTGCTTCACCTGAGGTGAAACCATAAAATAACATCACGCCTGTAATAACCGTAGGATTAAGCAGAGGTGTACTTTTAGTAAATAGTACACACCCAGAGTTCACCAGTTATGTTATAAGTTAGCGAGCCTAATTGTCATCAATCACCAGGAACGAATCCAGAGTCCGGCTGCTACTATGAAATTTACGATTGAAAAACTTAATAGCTCTTTGACCGACCCGGGAATCGAACCCAGGACCTCATGCTCAGCAGACACGCTTCTGATCACCCGACCAACGAGGCAGTCACAGGCATCGCAAATCAGAATTCTCATACTAATTCTAAAAGCATGCGTCAGGAAATAAAAATCAGTTTTGTTTGTCAATTAAAAAAAACATTAGGTAATCAGTTACCTGAACAGCACATCGCCTTTGTACCAATAAACTCGTAGGGGGTTCACTGACTTAAGTACCACGTACACGCCAATATCGAACTTATGTCCATCCACTAGAAATGGCTTTTGCACGTACTCCTGTACGAAAGTTGTCCCACTGGTCACGTCTATGTCACTCACGTTCTTTATATACACGTTTCTATGTGTGTTATTCTTTTGTACAAACATCGCATCCTTGTTCTCTGCTGCGTACTTTAAGAACTCTTCTTTATCTTTTGGTAATTTAAAGGCCTTTGGTATATACTTTGAGTTTGAAGTCGCCAACATGACTTTGGATGTTATGAATCCTGTGCCAGGAAAATGGTTTACCTTCTGATTAGAGGTTATATTCCGAAGGTTCAAAGGAATAAACGGGGTGGGGTAAGACCACAGTAAGTTCCATGGCGTTTCATTTGTAGATTTCTCATATCCTAGCCGCTCTAGCACTAAATGCACATGTTGCAAAGTACCGTTTTTGTTTTGTAAATTGGGGTTGTTGCTGGGATAAATCCAATATGTTGGTCTTGCTCGATGTGTCTTCTGACCTCGGTTGACACCATTAACAATCTCTAAAAGAATACCCAACGATATCCCAATTATGCAAACGAGAAAAAATATATTTGTAAATGATTTTTCCGGCTTTTTATTAGGAGCTATGTTTGGATCTTCGTTAACGATTTTATTGTTTGAACTCTTGTCCTTCTCAATTACGTTATTATTTAGAGTCTCATCTTCCCTTTTCTCACATTCTGGAAGGTCCTAGAAAGAAAAAAAATATCTTAAAAAGTACAAATCATAAACAGATGGTTGGTAACTATCCTTGTTAGTGTTTAACAAAAATTAAAAGTGCCGAGTGGCTACCTGTTCCTGCACCTGACAGACATATCCCAAAACTGCAAAAATCTTTGAAAACCCCAGCAAGATATTACGGACTCACAGGGTACCTACCCTAGGTTAAGCTCAAACTCCCAGCATATTGGTTTCGTTAGACAGAGGAACTCAACCAAGCTACAGATAGGCTCCTGCAAACTTATCACAGAATGAAAAATATCCCGGGTGTTTCCACTGCGAGGATTGACCGGAGGACACAGTGGAGCACACGGTTGTGGTGTGCCCCGCGTGTGCGAAGCACCGCCGTGTCCTCGAAGCGGCGATCGGCGGCGGCGACATCTCGCGTCCGGCCCAGGTTCAAGCCATGGTCCGGAGCGAGGCGGAATGGGACGCCGTCAACTCCTTCTGCGAAGCTGTAATGCTAGAGAAGGAGGTGGCGGAACGTGAGAGGGAGAGAACCTCACGTCCCGGCCGCCGCGGGAAACGCCCCGGGCGTCGGGGGCCACGTGGTGGCCCCCGGCCACCGTAGACGCGGGCCTGTGGACGGAGAGTTATGGGCTAGCTCGCCGTCCGTCCGTTTTATGACAACAGGTCGTGTCGACGGCGCGTTCGTGTTCCACGCGAGCCTCAAAGAGAGTCAGCAAAAAGGAAGGGCCTAGTCCGCAAGGGCCTATGCCTGCCGGGGTTGCGGGACTGTTCTAAAGAGATACCGTGGCCTCGGACATAAAGGGCGATGAAGGAACATGAATGGGTTTTAGTCAGTAAAAGTCTGACACTCCCTCCTGCTCCGCCCAGAGCGGGAGGAGTCATCTGATGATTTCCCATCCGAAAAAAAAGGATGAAAAATACGGGATAGCCATGACGTATTCAATGATTCACGAAGGATGAAGTCTCTATGGATTACATGATTAGGGATAGAGTAATCTGGACTTTAATTTTTTGAGTATAGAGCTGATAGTAATTTAAAAAAAAATATCGTATTTAGTTGCTTACTGTAATATAGAATCTTGTTTATCCGACAGCATAAGTAAGTACCTATTACATGCAGTTGGCAAGCCGACACATAATTAAACTTATGTAACATTAAAGAAGCACCACTACGCTTATTAATCAATATTAGAGGGACTCACAATAATTAAAAATGAAGGAAGTTATTAATTAAGATAAGATTTTTTTACCTAATTATACATTATCACTTATGATGTGTCAGTGTAAGATTAAGATACAAATTGTATCCAAGTTTACTTTCCTACCTATACTAATAAACGCGGATAAAAGTGCCAAGTGACAACCAGTCTAAACTTCAGAATAACTATAGGTACCTTAGTACCTACATTTATAGTGTGGATTTCTCTTTACTTCGCTTTTATAAATACAGGGGCTAATGTTTACAAAAACAAAAACAAGTTATCTGTGTCAGGTTAAGCTCTGTCAGTAGAAACCTACCTATCAAAATAATTCTTACTATTAAGTAAAAAATTTAAAAAACAACTCACCGTTTCATTTTCCATGTTATATTATTTTTGCTCACTTCCACACAATTTGTTTGTTTTTGTTATTTTTTGCGCAAACGCACCTTGCGTACGACGTCTAAGCCTAGAATAAGTGAATGAATCTGTTCTCATATGTGTGAAGCGAGACGGGAGATGATCTTATGGTGCTGTGCGAGAGAGACGGTTACCACTTTCTAAAATATGGCGAACCTGTACTATGGCGGCCTTTTAAGGTCACATCAACATATTGGTGGTATACATCTACCGGTACTTGTGTCAAGACTTTAAATGATGCTAAGTTATGTGATGACAAGAAAGTTATGGTTTTGTAACTAAATAATAGCAGCAGCATTAGTCGATTGTTAAGGTTAAGCAGCGCTTGCCAAGGTCGGTCCGTGGATGGGTGACCATCCATTACATACTGAGTTTCCTCCGTGCTTCGGAAACCACGGAACCTTCGTTTGGTCGTTGGTAGTCAGTTAGTGGCCCGAAAGTCTAATAACTAATGTTATTAAGGGGTATCGTATTACCCAGTACTAACTGGGTTGTGGAGGTCAGGTAAGCAGTCGATCTATGTAATATACTGGTATTCAGCTGAATCCAGTAAGACTGGAGCCAACCCTGAGAATAGAAGAAAGGAAGAAGACAAAGAAAAGGCTAGGCGGATGACGATAGTTTTGTATCTGATACCTGATCGAGCCCGCGTGGGGGCATTAACAGGAATACAGGCATTACGACCCACTGCCTCACGCAGAGAGGAGGACCCTATATGTCCCAGATGTGGGAACATTATGTCTCAACATTCTCACTTATAACTGTTCAAGTTTAGGTAATAGTGAGTATTAAACTTAAACAGTTACAAGTAGTAATTTTGCAAATATATTCTAAATTGTTGATGAGATGAATCGAAAGATAGTATCCACTGTCCACATACCACTTTTTGGCATGCATCGTCACCTGCCTGGCCTTTTCCTAACTATGTTGGGGTCGGCTTCCGGTCTTACCGGATACAGTTGAATACTAGTATTTTATATGGAGCGTCTGCCTATCTGACCTCCACAACGCAGTTGGCACCTTTACTATGACTGGTTGTCACACTTTAGGGCCACTAACTATTACCAGTAAAGACTTTTTAACATGATTTGTAAAGGTATTAAAAGAAATAAGAAACTTTTAAAATGTATTCTTCACTTCATAACCCTGTACAGTAAGCCCATTATATACCACACCCTGCCATGTTTCTATGCAAAACCATGGTACGTCATGTGTGTCGTTTTGATGTGTTTAAATCTCAAAACTTGTTGCTAGCTGGCTGCATACCAGCATACTTAAATCTCTTTTGTTGTCTGTGCGTGTATTAGCTTCAAGGGGAATGCGTGAGCCGAGGTAAGCAGAGGTATTTGAGTATGTCAGTGGCGGGTTATGGGAATGTCATGCATGCCACATACTCGACCGCACACTGCTGAAGTTATGCGGAACATGTATGTGACTGGTTTATCTACAAACTGTGCCTACCCCTAGTACAACACATAGGACCATTCAATAAAATTATCTACATTGTCTTTAGATCGGAGAGACGTGTACAACTTCCGCTATTTATCATTTCTCAGGAAATGCTCTTTAGATTCTGTGTCGACTCCATCTTCACTAAACTATTGGCCATAAATAACATAACATAACGCCTGTAATCCCCACAATATCCCTCACATAGAGGCCTGTGTCCCAGCTGTGGGAAAATTATAGACTGATATCCCTCACATAGAGGCCTGTGTCCCAGCTGTGGGAAGATTATAGACTGATATCACTGATGATGCTTATGGTTAAGCTAGGTAGAAGTGTACCTCATCTTAGCCGGACTATAAGTATTTACATGTGTGTCAAAAAAATTATCTTTGCAAAGGCTAGCTAAGACTCGTGTGCAAAGTTAGTTCAACCTTGAACTATGTTGGGGTCGGCTTCCAGTCTTACCGGATGCAGCTGAATACCAGTATTTTACATGGAGCTACTTTCTATCTGACCTCCACAACCCCAGTTAGTACTGTGTAATACGATACCCATCCACCTACCACTGCTTGCCTCTGCATCACCTAAAGGTTGACTGGTGGAAAATGCCCATGGCATTAAATCCACCTCTGTACTTTGTGCTTGAAGTGTTTAATAAATACCTCTTGGTAAGAGTGGTTCAATTCAGACATTTTGGGCCACTGACTACCTAACGACTGTCAAAGATCTATAAATGACAGCCGGGACCAACGGCTTAACGTGCTTTCCAAGGCACGGAGGACACTCGGTATGTAATGGGTGGTCACTCAGCCACAGACCAACCGAGACAAGCACGGCTTAACCTAAAGATCAACCCGAGCGGCTGTTATTATTTAGCCACGAGCTCGACCTACAACAAGCCCTGGTTCAACCTTGAATAAGCCCTAGAAGTCCAGTTATATACCAGGGTTTCTTCACTTTTGGTGGAGAAGCTGTACTGAAATGAGAATACAGCGATTCTTCACGTCTTTAGGGAATACACACCACAGTTTAAAATAATTTCGCCATAAAGACGACAGAATAGTCAAAATAAAGAGACTAGAATATAGACCAAGGAAAACAGGAATAAGTAATGTACACGTGTATTGTTCTATAAATCTAGAATATCTAGATCTAGTTTATCTTTTATTTATATTGTGTGTAGGTACTTGTTCCAAATAAACATATTTTTTTAGTTTAGCGTTAACCTCGGTAGGTAGGATCTCGGTAAATAACTTTCGTTCAGAAGACATCTTGATCACATTATACATTAATGTTTATCTAATAAAGTCTAATATTTATTAACGTGCTCATCTTAAAATGGAAACCATTTTACCTACAATACCTACATTGAATAATATAATACTTAAATACTTAGGATGAAAATGTTAAATGGGCGGTGATTGTACCCACTATTTTGTTTTAGATCTATAGAATTAATCATTCTTCTGCCCTTATCGCAATTTATTTGGGGTCGGGGCAGCATGTCTTCTTTCATACTTGTCGTCATCCCATTATTTAAGATTTTATTTTTGTGAGTAGGTAGTTGTGGGTACACTGTTTTAAGCTTTCCCGGTATCCCGTAAGTGACATTTCAAGTATATTAGAGTATTGTGGGTTTTAATACTTTACATTTAGATGGGCAAAGATCGTCACTCACAGGACGCTTGATGAAGGAAAGTGTCATCGAGGTAGAACACTGCGAAAGTGGTGTGAAGGTCTGATCTCGCACAAGATAGAGAATAGCGGTTTGGAAGGTAATCAACACAACTGACACAATATACAACAACACGGACACAAGATAGGCAGAAGAAAGAACAAAACTGTTAAATAGTGTACATAATGCAGGAGCGTGTTGACGTTAATCATCAAAATGGATGTAAAACCCCTCATAAAGAGGAGGCCTGTGTCCCAGCAGTGGGAACATTAATAGGCTGATGATGATCAAAATGGATGAGAATCGAACTCAGGACCGCTTACTCGGCGTCCGCGCAAGCCGTTGCGCTATTTCCGTTCCAAATATGTTTTTGTTAATTCTTTCACTTAAATCAAATATTTTTTCAAAAAACACTGCAGCACTGGTTAATAAAATTGATTAATTTAATATTTTATTATACAACCGTATATCACAAGTTTTAATTGGATTGGTCAGTAGTCGTAACTACAGGACATAAAGTAAAAGAAATCCAATTATAATCATTAACATTAACACTAAAAACGGGTTTAACATATTGTTTACTATTTATTTTGAGTTCCCGATATTTCGGCACTGTTGCAAGCACCATGATCACGGATAAAGTAGCTATAAGGGACCTCGTGCACTACATGCTACCACGAGTTTTTTCAGACCAGGAAGGATTTGGCCGTCCGACGACCGAGCGTGGCGCAGACCAGTTTTGTTAAACCGTTGATTGTTTATCCCTATAAAACTTATGTCAATTAAAACCTGTTAAACGGAACTTCGGCGCGTTCGTGTTCCACGCGCGCCTCAAAGAAAGTCAGCAAAAAGGAAGGGGTCCGCAAGGACCGATGCCTGCCGGGGTTGCGGGACTGTTCGAAAGAGATACCGTGGCCCCGGAACACAAAGGGCGATGAAGGAACATGGATTGGTTTTAGTCAGTAAACGTCTGACACTCCCTCCTGCTCCTCCCAGAGCGGGAGAAGTCATTTAGGTATGGGCTTGAACAAAAAAAGAACGCAATGACGATGACGGGGAGAATGAATACTTTTCGGATTCGTTAAGAGTACTTTTACAACCATTAGGTGTAATTGTTTAGGCGATAAGACCACCGGGCGCCATTTGTACTGTACTAACGATGTACGTACCTACCTATGTTGTGCATATTTTAAGTGCTTATGTAGATACGCGTCCTTCCATTGTAACGCAAATTGATCCTTCGATAATTTAAGATTTAAAAAGATTTAATTTGTTCCCTTCCACAGCCCCGCTATTCCTTTACGAAATTTTTTTTCTATTATTTCGGCCCTTTCTTGTACAACAAAATGAATGCAAATGTCTCAGTATACTGTTAATCCGTTCAAGAATGTAAATCAGCAGTCCGCTCCTTCCTACTAGACAAAACATATGACGAAACTGAATCTTTTCTCCCACACTGAATCCTTTTTTTATTCTCTTTTTGCACTATCACATGTATACACGCTTCACTCATACACTCAAAACACAAACACACACACACACATACATCCACACAGCACACTTACTCATATCTGATATAGACTTTAATACTTTCAGGCATATTCATATTTATTTGTTTTACGTTATTAACTAGTAACATTGATTTTCAATTTTTAATTTAAACACTAAGCAATTGATTTCTCCATTCTTGAGGGATACGGCACTGTTTCTCTTTACTAGAGGCTATTATGTAGCCTATCTAAGAGGACAGTACCCCAACCATTTATGTTGTATACCATGTTCATATTTGGTAAAGTGCAACTGTTTTCATTGTATTTACTGCAACACATTTTATGCAATAAAGTTTTTATTATTATTTATTATTATTATAATTTGCTTAATACAATAACTAACTTATACCCGCGGCTTCGCCCGTGTGGAGGTTGGTAATTGTCCTACCGGATCGTACTACCAGGATAAAAAGTCTCCTATGTGTTAATCCAGGTTAAGAACTATCTGTGTGCCAAATTCCCTTGACTTTACTTAAATTTATCTTAAGTTAACTTGTATGGGTGCTATTCACGAACTGGTGTACGGCCATGCATAATAGGACATGCGCCTGCCATGTATCCGGCTCGAAGGAGTAAAATCACGTGACATGATTGTAATTATTACCTATTCCTTATTATTGTTATTATTTTATTCCATTCGATCTGACTTATATTTATGACCTTATGTGTATTATTGTAGTGTTTATTACTGCTAACTGGACATCATAACGACTTTTAGACATATTTTTAAAATAATAAAATGTAATCTATCGTGTTTTTGGTAAGTTTTGACTCAATTTATTTATTATATTAATGACTGTAATTTTCATAAACTCAACAGCAAACCAGCATTGTGCTTTGCAGTGCCCTGACAAAGGGCATGGGTTCATGTACAAAAACCGACAGTAATATTGTAAAATGTGTGATGTGCATGAGAGCAAATAAATAAATGTAAGTTACCTTGCAGGTGTGTTGTGATGGAATCTAGTCAAATGTTCATTGAAAATCGGCTGGTTACAAAGTCTCCACAGTGGGATGGGAGTCATGGGAGGCGCAGCTGTTTGCGCTGTGCATTATATCGTCCAAACTTTTGCCTGTTTACTGTCGGCGCAGACAGACTGGCGGGCGCCGGACGGAGATATACGACGAGTGGTAGTTAACTGGCTGCTAAGAAAAATAATAAAAAAAGAACCCAAAAGTAACACAGTCCTGTTACTGTCTCTCTGTTCAAAACGAAAAAGCTCAAAGCTCAAAACGAAGGAATAAGCGATGATCAGCACATTTGCTCATTATGTTGCGTGTAAACTAGTATTATAATGTCACGCGCTCACGCCTGTAATCCCCGAAAGGTAAAGTACACCCATATTTCGCCGGGTATGTTCCTTATAAATAATAAAATCACGAGCCTGCCCAATAATGAAACTGGAAGGAATTTGTTATTCTGTAAATAATATTTTAGAGAAGTTTTAATACTATTCACCTCTGAGCATCATCATCATCTGCCTAGCCTTTTCCTAATCATATTGGGGTCAGCTTCGAGTCTAACCGGATGCAGCTAGTATTTTACATAGATCGACCGCCTATCTGACCTCCACAACCAAGCTTAGTACTGGGTAATACGATACCCCCTTGGTAAGACTTATGGTTGTCAGACTTTTTGGGCCTCTGACTACCTGTAACGACTGTCAAAGATCTACAAATGACAGCCGGGACCAACTGCTTAACGTGCTTTCTGAGGCACAGAGGAAACTCGGTATGTAATGGGTGGTCACCCATCCACAGACCAACCCAGGCAAGCACGGCTTAACCTAAAGCGGCTGTTATTATTTAGTCACGAGCTCCTCACCTCACTTATTTACCTTATTAAACTCTTAAAAAAACTTGATTGCAGTCCGGTTGATGGCAATAAAGCTCGCCTCCTTTTCCGTGGGACTCAAACCTAACCGGCGAAATGTAGGTGTATTTATACTCTCCTCTAACTTTAAATAAACCCTACGGGTTTAACAGACTTGATATTATGTGTGTATTTTATTTGACTAAAAAATCCTTTCAAGTGTTATCGCACAGCTACTTACCACTCGCGTCCGCTGAGTCGCAGCGGCGCCGCGTCGTCTGAGGCGCCCATCGATCGCACGCACTCGAATCGCCCGAATCGTCCACAGGCCCACACCGCCATCGCCAACCAGACGCGCGGTAGGGTTGCCTACTTGGCAATAGCATAAGTAAAATTGTTGCAATCTCTAACCTCGCCTCTCGTTTTGTTGTCCTCTGCGGGCTACTAAATGCTTTTTCTTTCCTTCTTTCTTTCTTTCTTTACTACTGAGTATGAGGTCCTGGCGTCGATTCTCGGGTCGGGCAAACTATTTGGTTTTTCCTTCAGACATTTCTCAGTAGCAGTTCGGAGTCTGGAATTGTGTTTAGTTAATGACAATAGGCTCGCTCGCCCCCGCTATTACATGAGGCTTAAACATAACATGGGAACTGCGGGTGTACTAATAGGTCACCTCTGCCCAACCATTCGGGAATAACAGGCGTGATGTTATGTTATGCTGAGACACGGGTTTCCTCTCTGGGAGTTGGCTGTAATCCTTCACGATGGCCCTGAATCAAAAGCATGGCTTCATTGGTTCTAAGACATGCCAATTTCCTAACGATGTTTTTTTTTCACTACTTTGGGAGCAGTGATAATAAAATAATTTACACAAAGTTAAGCGCCTGCCGGGGTTCGTTCGAACTCACGTCCTGCAACTCGTACGTCTATTTATAAATTAAAATAACCTGAAGAAGGTAACTAACTTAACAAAAAACTAAAAAATGGCGTTAAAAATCTCTTCAATGCTGTCAACTGGTATTGTATTGTATAACGGGCTGGTGTCCGCAACTCCACGTCAAAGTGCGTATTTAGCGTGCGGGTGGGAAACTATTTGATCCATCCCAATTCCCCTAGAAAGGCCAGCAGCGCCCCAATATTGCTGACTATCTCGCGGAGAGTACCTGGGTTACCAAAGTACACACATCAAAAATGTCTAGGGATCAAGCATTTTTATGCGGATTTCTTGAGATTGAGATGTGGCTTTGTAATAAATTTATGATTTTATAAATTTATATGGATCCTTTTTGGTGCATTTCATAATTTGAATCAGGAACTCTCAATCAAATTCGAGTAAAAGATGAAAATAAGCTGTCAATATTTTCCCTATAAAAACATACAACGCATTGAAGACATTATTAGTGCTACTGTTTCCCTACTACTGATTAAAACCAACGTTATTATGGAGCGGCGACGTCATTTAAGCAGGGAAGAAATGCTCAGAGCCGTGGGAATGATAGAAGCTGGTTCCCGGCAACGTACTGTAGCTTTAGCTCTGAATACAAGTCAGAGTGTTATCAGTCGACTTTGGACACGTTACCGAAGCACTGGTACCGTGGCTGAGCGCCATGGAGGACGGTATCGCTGCACCACACGGAGACAAGACCGATACATTCAAATCTTAACTCGAAGAGCTCCAACAATAACCGCCATGATGTTAGCCGTGAGGCTTCATCACTCTTCAGGGAACTTAATTAGCGACCAAACAGTCAGAAACCGCTTGCATGAAGTGAACCTTCATTCCCGAAGACCGCTACGGGTACCACCTATAGCAATGCACAATCGTAGGATTCGATATCAATGGGCTCTTGAACACAGAAATTGGGCAGAAGAACAATGGCGTTTCGTGTGCTTTTCTGATGAGTCTCGTTTTGGTATGAGACCAGATACAAGACGTATACGACACTGGAGAACCCCTGGACGCCAACAGCGATTAAAATCCTGCCAGGAAGTCCATCCTTATAGTGGTGGAACCATCATGGTATGGGCGGGTATTTGGATCGGCGGAAGAACTGAGTTGATTTGGATCAGAGGCAACCTCAACGCTCAAATTTATGCTGAGACGATTGTATCAGACGTCATCGTTCCTCTACAAGTGCAAATCGGTCCCTTATTTCAGTTAATGCATGATAATGCACGACCGCACACCGCAAGAGTTGTAAGACAGACTCTCGCCGCAGCTAACATCAATGTCCTGCCCTGGCCTGCTCAGTCGCCAGACTTGAACCCGATTGAGCATGCATGGGATATGCTACAGAGAAGAGCTCTGCCGAATATGGAGGGTATCCAGTCGCAAGAAGACCTTTTTTTGTTGTTGCAACGAACATGGGCGGCCATTCCACAGCGTGATTTGGATGAACTCATTTTGAGTACGCCAAACCGATGTTCTTGTGTTGTTAGTGTTCGCGGTAGAAACACGGATTATTAATTGTTTAAGTTACCCAATAAAATTTTAAAGAAAACTGTTATTTCAGTCTTTTTTTCGAACTTTAATGTTAGTGGTTCAAATGTCAAAAATCCCTTTATTAGGAAAATGGCAAATTTCTTTATTAATGCAAAGGTGACTTGGTTTATCGTTACTGTGACAAACGAAAACACTTTATTTGATGAATCCTTAAAGAAAATTTTAATTAATATCAATCAGGAGAAAAGTTATTGCAAAAATATATGTTGATCCCTAGATACTTTTGATGTGTGTACTTTGCCCTGTATGTTGCAACCACTGGGCAGTGCAGAAGCACGTGGGCCGCTGTCTCGTCTTCATCCATGCAGGCACGGCACAGGGGGCTGTCTGTGACTCCTAAGACAAAGAGGTGTTTATTAAAAGAGCCGTGTCCGGCAATGACGGCTGTAACTGTGCGCAGCTGTGGTTTGGTCAACCGCAGCGCGCGTTTGGTGAAGCGGCCGTCGATAGCAGGAAGTGCTTCCTTGGCCTGCCTACACTCGCCGTGGTCCTGGTTCAGGCGTTGGTGACACTCGTGTATTCAGAGATTTCCCAGAGTTCACTGTGTGGTTGTTCAGTGCTAGCAGCAGTCTGAGATTATACGAATTGAGTGGTCCACAACCTTCCTGGCTAAGATGGCAGTTGCCAGGGAAATGCCCATGTATTCTGCCTGAAATATCGTGTTGTGGGCCCCCAGAGGTTTGGCTATGTGGATGTTGAGATCCTCCGAGAAGACTCCAGCACCAGTGCCAGTACCTGTTTTAGATCCATCGGAGAAGATCCGTAGTTCCGCGGGGTTTAATCCCTCACAGCGGTGATCTTCATGGAGCTGGATTTTGTATTTCTTATCGAATACGAATTGTTTTGGTATCCGATCGTTTGTTGTTTTCGTCAGAGAGAACTCAATGCCCATGCATTCTGCCTGAAATATCGTGTTGTGGGCCCCCAGAGGTTTCAGAGGTTTGGCTATGTGGATGTTGAGATCCTCCGAGAAGACTCCAGAACCAGTGCCAGTACCTGTTTTAGATCCATCCGTGAAGATCCGTAGTTCCGCGGGGTTTAATCCCTCGCAGCGGTTATCTTCATGGAGCTTGATTTTGTATTTCTTATCGAATACGAATTGTTTTGGTATCCGATCGTTTGTTGCTATCGCCAGGGGGAACTCATTATAGAATCCCTCCAGTACCGCGGTGTGCTGTGTTTCTCTCCTACCCCAAAGTTGAAGTGTTTTATGGCGTACAGCCGTCATTGTCGCTTCCTGCTGTATGAACTGCCTGATGTAGCAGTGGGAGCCCCAATATGGCTTCGAGAGCCGCAGTCAGAGTAGTCCTCATGCAGCCTGTGATCGCCATGCAGGCAAGGCATTTCAAGCGTTGCAGTTTGATCGACGCTGTAGTTATTTGGTGCGGGGCCACTAGACCACTGCCCCATACGTGATCATAGGTCGGATCACCGCGCAGTATAACCAAAGTATAATTTTAGGGGATAGGCCCCACTTCTTACCTATCATTCTCCTGCATTGCCAGAAGGTAATGCAGGCCCTGTTTATTTTATTGTCTAAGTGGCTACTCCAGTTTAACTTGCTGTCTAGGATGACTCCCAGATACTTGACCTCATTGGCTAACTGGAGTTCCGTATCGAAAAGTTTGGGTAGGCGATAAGGGCGTAGTGTTTGTTTTTGAGTAAAAAGGACTAGTTCAGTTTTCGTGGGGTTCACTGAAAGATCGAACTCTCTGCGCCATCGTTCAAGGATGCGTGCGTGTTGAGTGTGGTCGCAGATTGTCCCCGTCACTTTCCCCGAAATGAAGATAGCGAGGTCGTTGGCATAACATATTGTGTAGAAATGGTTCGCGTTGAGTTTCGTGATGAGGTCATTTATCACCAGATTCCAAAGGAGCGGGGATAGTACGCCACCTTGGGGGCAGCCTCTGGCTAAGATGGCCATCTGCTGTTCCACTTCAAGTCGAACCACTCGTTTACTTAACATGTTAGTAATCCAGTCTATCAGTAGCTGTTCTACTCCGTAACGAGAGAGCGCGGTGTTTATGCTGGAGAAGTTTGTTGTCTATGAAAGTGCCCAGGCAAGTGCCCTTCTGATGAATCGCCTCTTGTATCCGGCCGACCACTAGATGGAGAGCGGATTCCGTGGACTTACCCGAGCTGTATAGGTGTTGGTAAGTATGGAGTGGGATAGTTTTCAAAGCGCCGTCCCTCAGCTCTCTCTCGCACATTCTCTCCATGGTTTTAAAGAGAAAGGAGGTCAGGCTGGTGGGATTTGGCGTTGGTATAGTTACTCTTACCTGGCTTAGGAATGAATATGACTTTCACTTCCCTCCATCCTTATGGAACGTATCTGAATGCCAGACACGCTCTCATTATGGGTACCAGTCTGCTGGCGACAGAGATCCCACCCCACTGCAGTAAGGCAGGAAAGATTTCGTCCGGACCAGCTGCCTTGAGCCGTTGCGGTCTGGCTGTGGTGGAGGTTGGCCTGCAGGACCTTACAGGTCGACAAAGGGGACACTATCGCTGGACGTTCCTTCCTCGTCTCCTGCTAGCCGCAGCCCGGCAAACAGGTCGCCTGAATCGAAGCTATCCCCCTCCAGGTCAGAGGCCGAGGACAGGATGATGTCCTCGAGCTCCTCCCCGGAGAGGTCGGCGCCCACGCCAGCGGCTGTATGGGCGGCTTGCGCTGCTACTGCAGGCTCAACCGCGGGCGTTTCCGCGGTGTTTGTTGAGTGTGTCGGCGCTGGCTTCAGCGGTCGGATGTCCCTGAGGGACATCGACAAATCTGCTGCTCGGACCCTGAAATTTCACGTGCACCGTCCCTATACCAAATGAGAGACGGCGTTCGGCCTTCATCAGGGTCGGAATTTGGTCCTCAGGGACCCCGACCACCACATACCATGCGTCGGCCTGCTTACAACAACATGTTCAAATAAATGGTCTTAATTCACAGGGTTTAAAAGTAAAAATGGGGGTTCCACAAGGCTCAATATTGGGTCCTTTTCTCTTTCTAGTATATATAAATGATCTTCCCTATTTACTGAAAAACCAACCGCAAAATATGGTGTTATTTGCTGATGACACTTCCCTAATTTTTAAGATAAATAGGCGGGCCCAAAATCTAGATGACGTGAATAATGCCCTACTTCAGGTCCAAAATTGGTTCACAGCAAACAATTTGGTATTAAATGAAAAAAAAAACAAATGCATAAGATTTGCTTTACCGAATGTTAAAAGTAGTGATTGTGATATAATATTGAATAAAGAGAAACTTGAATTCGTAGATAAAACGGTTTTCCTGGGGATTACGCTTGATTCAAGGCTACAATGGGGTTCTCATTTGACTTCTCTTGCGGGGCGGCTAAGTTCAGCAGCCTATGCCATTAGAAAAATCCGTCAGTATACTGATGTAGATACCGCTAGACTGGTTTATTTTAGTTACTTTCATAGTATAATGTCTTATGGCATTTTACTGTGGGGACGGGCTGCAGATATTGAGTCTATATTTATTCTGCAGAAAAGAGCCATCAGGGCCATATATAATCTTCGTAAGCGCGATTCTCTAAGGGAACTGTTTAAGGATATTGGCATCATGACGGTACATTGTCAATATATCTACGAAAACATAATGTACCTACGTCAGAAAAAATCTACACCTTTTTGGTAAAACGGGTGACAGACATAATTACAGTACTAGAAATAGGGACCAACTAGTTCAGCCAGGTTTCCGACTCGCTAAAGTAGACTCATCTTTCATGGGGTACTGTTTGAGATGCTATAATAAAATTCCACAAAGTATTCTTGAACTGAATGAGACGAAATTTAAAACATGCATTAAACGCACACTATGTAAGCAAGCATATTACAAGTTGAGCGATTATATCGCTGATAAAAATGCTTGGCTCAATGCTGGTCCTGCTCCACAAGGACAGGGGCGCATAAATTGATAGCATTAAAATGTATTGTTGGAGCTGCTGAAGATTGTACAACTATCTTTGCATTGTATAGATTCAATCTCCTTAGTATTATATAAATGCATAGCCCATATTGTGTGAGTACTATGTACTAGAAAGCTATCATTCACTGGAAACCTACGTCTTTTCTTGACTTGAATGTGCCCTGGCGGTTTAGAGTATGTCATGCTCACTCAAATGTCTCGCTGATGGTGGCGCATGTGTCGGATCATTTAGTTCCCCTCAAAATGGTTGAGTTGAATGGTGCTGATCCATGCGTCATGTCCGTGAACGGGCGCTGTCAGTTGTGACTGGTCATCTCTTAGTTGCCATGGCTTATTTGAATGAATTATTTTGAATTGTATTTTTTTTGTTTGTGTGTTTTTGCTGTGGACACTTTTAACGTGCACATCTTGCTACATTGTTCTCACATAATATACCATCTCAACATGAATGATGTAACCAAGATTTTGTAACAATATTCTGATTTAAAAGAGTGTCCATGGAGTTTCTTGCCCGTTCTTCTCCATAGAGATCTACGCTAGGGAATGGGCAACTACAGTACTTTCACAGTTTTTATGTCTTGTGACTGGGACTGTAGCTACATTTAATTTTCATCTTTGTTTCGACAATTCAAAAGTGCCTGTAACTGGCTTACTTGAAATAAATGCTTTGATTTTGATTTTGATTTTGATTTTGATTTTGATTTTGATTTTGATTTTGATTTTGATTTTGATTTTGATTTTGATTTTGATTTTGATGATTTTGACTTATAGGAGCCCAACATCACCCACTCCCTAAAACCAACCCAAGGGTTCTGGTAACACAGAGTACGTCCACTGCTGGACGGCTCCGTGAAGATCCCCTGTTCGTTGGGGATGGAGATTCCGCATGTCACCCGGCGCCTGATGTCCGCCTGCCTCCTGATCACTACCGTGGTGCTAGTAGGGGGAGGCAACTCGGAGATTAATTTCCTTAGCCATGCTAAGGTGTGGTCGTTCGTTACCGCACTACAGTCTAAGGGCCCCGCTGCTGAACACCGGCCTCGCTCTGAAGTTCGGTACAGGTAAGTCCCGTGTAGGGGAAGAGGCCTCGGCGACTATCTTCTCTGTTAACTGGTAACGTCCCCAAGAGCTTGGCGACGTTGCCACGTTGTATGGCAACGCTTAGCCTCTGGCCAAATCCAGGCCTTGGGTCACGGGAAGTGTCAACTAAGCTTCTTGAAATTAAAAGGCTATAAGCACTCGGACCTAGAGTTTCAACCCCAAATGGTTAAAAAATATAGTTACATTTACACCGCTTGAGGCTCTCCGCTGTTGCAACGGCAGCGCTAGCACAGCACGATGAGCTTGGATGGCGCAAGAGTATGGACACATGTTGCGTCCCATACTAAATGCTTTCCCATCTTCCATGGAAATAAAGACATGCCTGTCTTTTGCCATCGTCGCGGACCAAGCCTAGATTTGGGCCCTACCATTATAATTTGAAGTGCAGGCGATGGCGGTGTGCACAGCAAGGTGATGGGATTTCAAATGACTTGGAGGAGAAGCTGCCGTTGCTGCTTCTAATAGAAGAATTTAACACACACACAAGACGTAACATAATTACACGTGTAGTCCCCGTAAGGTTTCGCAGAGGTGTACCTATTGCAATATTGCATCACACAATTTCTCCCGCTTTTCATAACGTACGAGCTTACTGCCATCCACCGGGCTCAAAGCCGGTTTGCTATTGAGAAATTATACAATACAACACACAGACCTTGAGGTCTGTTAAGTTGTAAGTTTGCACCAAAAATCAAATATTACCTACAAATCTAATCAAAGAATAGAATTCAGCCCTAGCTGACGCCGAGGTGCGACATCTCGGCGCCGCGCATTGTGTGGACACTTCGTCTGCGAGACCCATCCGCCGCGCCGGGAACCACAACTAGATCTTATAAGTCTGTAGCCACACTAACGCGATGCGAGGCGATATACGATAGAGAGAATGTGCGATTTGTTTTGACTGTCGATTCACATAACATAATATCACGCCTGTAATCTACGAAGGGTTAGGTAGAGGCGTACCTAATAGTACACCCATATTTCGCCGGTTTTGTTTAAGTTCCATTTATTAGGAGGCGAGCCTTTTTCCGTCAACCGCCGACTCCGTGGCTGCTACTGAGAAACTTCTCAAAGAAAAATCCAATAATAACAATATGCTCGACCCGGGAATCGAACCCAGGACCTTAGCAACGAGGCAGTCTGTCTGATCCTACTGTCGATTTCTACGGCTTAAGTTTAGCGTGTTATGATTTGACCTGTTATACCAAACGCAGACAGATATCAATAATGATAAGGGAAAGAGAAACTAAATTAGATAAAGAAAAAAATATTAGATCCAATAGTAAGTTTAAACGAAAAAATAAATGTATTTATTCTCCATCTCTTTCGCGTTTTGCAAACTTTTTGTCAGTCTCAGTTGTTAACAAATAACAGAAGGCTGAGTATCTCCCCATGTAAACATTCCCCATCTACAATGTTGATTTACGAGACATAAGTATTTCGTATAACGAAAAAAAAAGAAATATGAAAGGTACATAGTTAAATCTTTCAGGAGGTAAGTTTATATACTTCAAAGGCTCAACCAACATAGTTTAGACAGCTATGTGTCCGGTCATAAATTGCGTCAGTGTGAGCTATCCCTTAGCCTATAATAAAGTACAGATTTATCGATGAATAGTTACCACGCTATATTGAATGTTTTCTGTGTGTTCAACGTTATTACTGAAAATGGGATCCTAGACTACATTCTTGGATAGAGCAACAACTAAGAGAACGTTTTTTTCAGTGGCAGCCTAATTCATGTATGGTTGATGGCAAAACTCACGATATAACACTGTCAAAACACGGTGAACTATACATTGCCCCCTTTACCCCTACCCTACCCTTTTTAAGAAATACAAGCGTGATGTTATGTTATCTGAAATTAGATATGGATTTATACTTCAACAATAAAGTTTATGCCGCTGCCTATTTCCTGGTCTTTTGTACACCCACAAAAACCATTAACCAGGTAAATAAGCCTATCAATATCCATGGTAATTTTGGAGACAAATAAATAAAACATGTTATGTAGTGATACACCTACGAATCGGTCAAATAATGCCGTTTCTTTGAAGTACTTAAAACTTGTGTGGGATGATCTAACGCGTTTTTTTTCAAGCATATTTATAAGTTTATTATTTTCGTGGGGAAATTCCTGCCCATGGATGTTCTTGTCCTGGAGAGAGTAGATGTTTCCAGAGACTCCAGTATGCTCCTAACGATCTGGGGACTATATAGGATTTTAGGGACAGCCCTCCACAAACTGATAGGGTGAATTCAGTACCTATATCATACTAAGATGACAGGAACAAGAAATTATTTCAGGAAAGTTATGGGAGTCCAATAAATTTGATTTGTTTTATTTCCTCTGTTCCTCATACGCAATGTATCATTACCGTGGCAAAACGCACGTAGCGAACGGCAAGCGCGACGACGAGTTTGATAAATTCTGTAGCTAGGCAGGAAGTGAACAGCCGATTTCACGCGTCGTTCGTTACGTTTTCATCCATTGTTGTTTTTTTTTTTAATTTAGCCGTATTAGTTACATAAATGGAGTGCTTCGTACAGATAATGTAACTTTACATTGAAATAAAGGAATAGTAACAAAAACGATAAAAAAATGTTATTTTTTTCTTATTGAGAAAAAATCCAGTAGAATTTGATTCGAAATAAGTAGCTGAATGCACCCTGTCAGTTTGCGGAGACCCGACACATACACCCTGTATTTGGTAGGCCTTACACTCAAGGTCAGTTGTTTTTTTTTTTTATTCACAAGGAATTCTAACTCACATAAACAAACAGCAAGTTAGATTTTATTGAGAATATCCTAAGTACCTGTGAAACTTTGTTTGTCCCCAGTACTCCTGCCAAACCTCTCTTTCTTGGTCTTGCCTTCAAGGTATTTTTAGCTCAGTATTACACTCGACACAGGTTAGATACCATTAAAAACAAAACACAGCTAACTAATATCTTACTTCTATACTTTACCTAACTATGTTGTTAGGGTCTAATTTCAGTCTACGGGGATGCGGCTGAGCACCAGTACTTTACACGGAATGATCAGACTTACACAAAACAGATACTGGGTAAACTTCTTCTCTTCTTTTCTTCAACTTTTGGATACTCAATGCTGGAAGGTAGGTAGGGCTCTTCCAAATCTCTCCAGGTTTGGCGGTGTTGTGTCATTGCAATCTAGTTTTTTCCGGTGACTTTAATACGATCGTCTCTCCGCATGGCTCTCTGAGTGGCTTGCATGCAGTGGCTATGTAAGTGTGTTTGGTAAGGTAAGCGTCCTAGTTGCAGCCCTGTAAGTCATGACTGGGAGGACACACTGCCCTACATCTTCAAAGCAGGCTGTGGATTTCAGGTGAAACCGTATCTCCTTGTCTCACCCCTTTTTTTACGTGCACTAAATTCGTAAGCTTGTGAAGTTTAACTTGTAAGATAGTCGCATGGAATACTTCTTCAATTGTCTCTATAAAGGGTGTAAATAACCTCTTAACGAAGCCGAAATGCACTTGTTCTCCCCGGTCATTGCGATCATTTTTTTGTCCTACACCATACTTGGGAACCTTCTAGTTACGGAGATATTGGGGGTCAAAGTTCCAACATTTTCACAAGTTTTTTTTTAAATACAAGTATTGTGCTGGACGGGCGCGGGCGTGATCGCTGAAGGCGTGGATGCATACGTGTACCTAGCTGACTGTCTGCCTATACCCTTTCTACACCGGGCGCACGTATACACACTATACCTCGCTCCCAGACGGCGCTGACGTCCTACACCTGTTAGCTATAGCCTATCTATACAATCTCAGGCACAGTACCTAGCAAGGAGAAAGGGTTACTGGGAAATAATAAACTGATAAACTTTCATAACTATTTCAGGAAGCGATTTGGAACTTCAGGACTTTTACCGTACTACTTTTCACTGTTTACTTATTACTAATATATTTGCCGTACTGATGACTACGATTCTATGAATTTCTGTGTTTACTATCGTACTCTGGAACTTTACTGTAACGAGAGCCCTGATTCGCTTCCTGATTTTGGAAAACTTACAACTTTTTGAAAAATTACAATTATGTGCTTATATCTAAGTACATTATATACATCACATGGCTCTTACATAAGGTTATTTGTGTACAGAAACGAAAATCACGATAATCATTATTGTTATTTAAAAAATATTTCCAAAAAACCAGACAACTTTTCAAACATTGGGTGGTTACAATTCAATTACACGAATACTGTCACTGTAACTGTAAGTATATAATTGCCATATACAAGAGTAGGGTACATGACCTATCGAATTCTACTATTTATTTTTTCGTATTTATGTTTTTCAGCCTGTAACGATCTTCCAACTGTCAATCTGTAAGACAAAATTTACATGTTACGAACAAAGATGCTGTCATCCTCTCGTCAAAGTGGTTTTCCTGAAGGGCTAAGTTATTAATAAAGACTATATCCAGGCCTAGGTCGCAACCTATAGGCTACCTGGATCTCACTAAAATTACTAAATTAATCTATAAACTAGTCCACTCCACTTGCGAATTAATGTGTGTCTAGCGCTTATGAAAATGACTGTTTTACTATTTCTAATCACTTATTTATTCGTCACTATATTGCCCATAACACTGAATCTACACTGTTTTACGTTAAAAATACTAGCCCAACTAGCAATTTTGTCTTGCGGATATGCTGATTTAAGAACTAAGGTGTTACAGCAGACTTACATGTGTCTAGACTATGACAGTACATCTTATAAAAGCATGATTTAAGGCGTTTTGTACTAAAAGAATAAAACACTTAGTACGTGTTCTTATAGATGTGTATAAGGAATCGTTGTAAGACATTTATTAGCACAGTTGTCTTACAAGTGCATTTAATTGTTTGTTTTAATTTTATAAGGAATAAATAAGTACAAAGGTAGTAAGTAAGGAATAAATAAGTAGGTTTATAAGGAATAAATAAAATTCCTAATATAGTTCTAATTCAATTAAATGGAATATTAAATAAGTTGGTTGAAGGGTCAAAAATTGAAAATAAGTTACTTATCATTTTCAATTAAAGTTTTTTAATTTAATAGATAAATTATTATTTTTATTTGAATTTTTTTTATTAAAAATATAATAATTTATAATATTGAAAATTAAATAAATTAGTAAAAAGAAAAAGAAAGAAATTAATCAGTTAATTGGTATTATTTGAGGAATAAAAGAATATTACATTGTATGGTAATTATTTAAATTTGACATATTTATGTTATATTTTAACTAATTCTTTAAATTATTAATATAATTTATTTTAAATAAAAATAAATATTCATTAGAAGATACATCAGATTTCCGTACAATAAATACCAATCAATGTTTTTATTCAATTGTGGCATGTTTTGATAGAATTCTTATAGGTTTGCCTGTAATCTACAAGCAATTAACAATATTTTGTATTTTTTTTCAAAATTTTTGGCTCGAAGTAGTTTCGGAAATCAGGGAATGTCATCAGAATGATGATGATGATGATGAAATGATCAGGAATGGTTAATTTTCGTCTTTCTTTATGAATAAAATCAAAACTATTTATTTTAAATTATTAACAAAACTATATTTGAGATCCTCATAACGAGCCCTTTCATATTATGACAGAGCAAGGTTTGCAATTTTTGTTTTAATTTCCTAATTTGTCCCCCGAAAATGACCCTTATTTAAAAAAAAAATATTTATTTACTTTGCACATCTGTGTTTGGGTCATAGGATTAAACCATCCTACCAAATTTCACCTGGCCCCTTATTCACAACGCTTCGATTCGATTTTCGATTCGGAAAGTCGTATGTCTATCTTTTTTTGACATTACGAAATCGAGCGAGATAGACCTACGACTTTCCGAATCGAAAATCGAATCGAAGCGTTGTGAATAGCTATGCTGATTTGGTCCAGTAGATTCTTTGTACGGAACCCTAAAAAGAGTTAATAAAAATATTTTAAAACGCACTCACATAATAGTACATACTTTACTTATGCATGTTTGGCTCACCTAACATTATACCTACCACAAAATGGAATTTGAATGCCATGGTTTACGAAGGAACCCTAAATTTATTAAATGGCTGCAAGTAGTTAACTTATGTAAGTGCTCATTAGGACCAAAAGGTTTAAAATTAACTTAGGTAGTGTGAAATAAGACATTTTAGTATTAAGCTTATCTTAGAGAAGGTATTTGGTCTTACCAATCTCTAATGGCGTCAGTTTTTATTTTTACAATTATTTAATATTTTTTACTAATTTTCTGTTTATTATTTTATTTTTTTTGGCCTGTGAAAATATTTCACTTTATTCCACAAAACATTCGAAGAAATGTACACCGCAAGTTATTTAAGTTCATAGACACATAACTATCAAGCAAATGAACTAAATGATTACAAGAAATAAAAATACTAGTAATAAAAATAATACATGAGTTCACAATTAAACATTTTTCCAGCAGCTCTCGCGCACAATCGTGATAAATATTCCTTTATTGAGCTTCCAGAGAACATTATAAGTTATTTTGGTATTACAACAGCAGTAACAAGATTATTGTAAGTGTAAAGTTATCTTCAATAAGAGCGTTATAAGTTGACTCTAAGCGAGAATTCTCTTATAAAGTGCGCCTAAATCGACACTTACAGTTGTTTGTAAGTATGCTAAAAGAGTAATAAAATATAGGTCTTGGGACACTTGTAAGTTAAAATTTTGCTAGTTGCTATGTACACTGTTTGGTGACGTTCGTCGTGAACATTTTTAATGTAAGATTTTTACTTTAAGCATCTCCACGTCCCCCGTACTATTCAATCCATCCATCAGCACAATGTTCTGAGTGCGTTATATTGAGTTTTACCACAAAACATGATTTTTCACCCCAAATAAATTGTTTCCCAGCAGTAATACAGAATGCTTGGTTGACGGCTTCGTGGTGGGGGTGGTAAATGAGGTTCTTTACACCCTGTATATCCGGTGTCTACCTGACACCGTTTCAGCAAGTGGATGACTGCCCAGTGTTCAACCGAGTCATACGCTTCTACATATTCGATGTCCGATGAAGGCCAACACTATGGGTTGACTATACTCATTGCACTTCTATAGTCTGCGCCAGATAAGTAGGCATTAAAGGTCATTAACCCGCGTACATATAGTCAAATACATAATTCCGAAAACAGAAATAATGACATAAACTTGTCCCGAAACTACCTTTTTCGTGATCCTTAACTTTTTCTAGTAATAAAAAACGATTCATAATGTATTGTTTTATCGCAGAGAAATTAAGGAAAGAGCAATGACCTTTAATTCCTACTTATCTGGCGCAGACTATAGATATTTGGCGTACTTTGAATGTGTGAAAATGTGGTCTACTATTGAAAACCCACTCCTGAACCCTACCTGTTCCACTAGTTGTGCTGAGTCAAGTTTGGTGGAAAGACGGTGACGGTTGGTGATATTTTTAGTAAAAAGTTTATACATATGTAGTTGCTCAGTTTGGTGTTTTCCCCTTCTATTTGAAAGACTATGACGGCCGTATTCTTCCACAGTAAAGGTGTTATCCCCTCGATTAGAACTTTTTATTTAGAGTACTTGTACTGGATAATACGATATCGTAAATGCGAAAGTAACTTTGTCTCTCTGTCCATCGGTTACTTATGTCACGCACGCCTTTACGGCTATACAGAGTTATATGTTAAGCACCCGGGTAGACCATGATCTAGGCTAGGACATAACATACCTTTCTATCTCCGTATTATCTTTTTGTTCCCGTCGGAAGCCGCGAACAAAATCAGGTAGGTAGGTATTAAAGATTTATGTATAGACTAGTGTCATTGACTTCTTTAGAGCAATGTTTGGTTTTCATGAAATTCATGGAATCATTGCGGTGTCTGTATGTCGGTTTGCCACAAAACGTTTTCTGATGTAAAAGTACTTATATAGCAACTTATACAGAGCAACGGGAAATTGAGAAACCCAATTTCAGCGAATAGATAAAAGGTTATCGTGTGGGGTGTCAAATAAAAATGAGTAAGAATAATATGTTATACTTACTTTGTTTATTATTTTTAGCACTTAGGTTTGGCTTCCCCCCACGCTGGTTAATTTGTGTCGCCATTTAATTTACTCGAAACAATAAAAATAACATGTAGTATGTAGTAAGTGTAATGTAAGTATGTTTTAAATAGGGATTTCATTATTTCAGAAAGACAATAACAATCGAACACTAAATTTAATACTAAACTTAGATTACCCGCGATCATGGCGCTTGCAACAGCGTCGAGATATCGGGAGCTAAAAACAAATAATAAAAACGGAATATACCCGTACTTGATGAAAAAACTAATTTGGTTTTCAGTTCTAAGTATGGGGAACCCCCAAAAATTATTGTTTTATTTTTCAATTTTTACTGTGAAAATCTTAATGCGGTTTACAGAATACATCTACTTACCAAGTTGCAACAGTATAGTTCTTATAGTTTCGGAAAAAAGTGGCTGTGACATACGGAAGGACAGACAGACAGGCATGTTGAATCCATAAGTGTTCTGTTTTTTGCCATTTGGCTACGGAACCCTAAATAAACTTTCGCATTTATAATAGTAGTAAGATATGTCAGTGTGCGGTCCATAGCCGATCCGCAGTTTGTCAGTACCCAGTACTACCTGTTAGACTGAATATGTTTTTTTTTCAAATTCCTCTGTGATTTTTCACTATGAATTTTTTCGAGGAGCTCGTGGCTAAAAAATAACAGCCGCTCGGGTCGATCTTCAGTTTGGTTTGGTTCGTGGATGGGTGAACACTTACCGAGTTTCCTCCGTGCCTCGGAAAGCAAGTCGTTGGTCCCGGCTGTCAATTGTAGATCTTAGTCGTTAAGTAGTCAGTGGCCCGAAAGTCTGACAACCGGTTACCAAGGGGCATCGTATTACCAAGTACTAACTGGGTTGTGGAGGTCAGATAGGCAGTTGCTCCATGTAGAATATTGGTATTCAGCTGCATCTGGTTAGCCGTCCCCAACAATGTTGGAAAAAGGCTAGGCAGATAATGATCGACTCTATGAAATTCTCCTGTGTCGTGGATGCGTTTACAAACATTTAAAGATAATCCGGAAACTGATCATATTGTATCTCCTATACAAAGTTAAAATGAGTAAAATTCTAAAGCACGCCATTTAAATCACGAGAGTTATTTTAGGAGCCTTTCATACAGAGACAGTTTGAACAAAGATCAAAGTCAATTGAAATCTTTTTACATGAACAGGTAACTGTATGTATGGTACACTTTGTTTTACATAACACACCATGTATTCCCTGAAGGGTAGAAGCAAACGTGTACATAAAGGTTACGCTTTCAAGAACTGATTGAAACTGAAAGATGTTTCCCAATGGTCTGAAAGTAAGCTCAGACCATTTAGTAGGCCTACGTACCCACTGACAGATGCCTTGTTTAGCGCCTAGTGACTTTACATACTGGTTACTTGCTCTAATACACGGTGGCCACACTAAGAGGTGATAACGAAGGCGCCAAGCGCGCAGTGCTGTGACTTGCTATTCGTTAAGTAAGGCACAACGTGCCTGTTCCTACAACTTTCACATTACGATTGATTGATGTTTGTTTTTCGTTAGCTTATGTCAATTTAGTACATTTTTGTCTTTTGTATCATAATTCACGCTGCTAAAAAAATATCACTTTGCAACGAACACTTTTCAAGCGTGTTTCAGAAGAAGCTTGCAGTACTTGTTACTCACATTCTACCTACAGCCCCTACACAGGTATTCTTAGGTACTGTGTTTTTAAATGAGATACGCATTAAAATACCAGGCGATTGGTATTAGTTTTAAGAATACCCACACGACAATAAATCACTTATTCATGAGATACAGTCACCGAAAGAGGTAAGGATGAAGCTTTATTTTTTTTTTAACTCTGTGTTGAGTAGTCCAGTTTTATATAGTTCGTCGTGGACCGGTGAAGGTTGCGGGGATCCGCTGGATGCGAAACGCGCGGGACCAGTCAATGTGGGAACACTTTGGGAAGGCCTATGTACTCCAGTGGACGTCTTTCGACTGAAATGATGATGATGAAGTTGATATAGTTCGTTGAAGTATTTAGGGTTTGAGAACTCAGACAAACAGAAAAGCAAGAAAATTTTAGCACCCCACCTGGCTGACATAAGACATAAGACGGCCTTGACTGAAAATACTCTCCCAGCATTGAGTGATGAAGTTTTTGGAATTAATTCAGTTCAATTCAAAGTTAGAGTTATTACTTATTATATTTGTTTTTAATTAGCCTATATTGTCCCAATGCTGGGCAAAGGCCTCTTCCAAGGTCTTCCACTCCTCTCTACGTGTGGCTATCTGTGGCCAATCTCTCGCAAATGCCTCTAAGTCGTCACGCCAACATTTTCTAGGCCTTCCTCGACGACGACGCCAGTCTTCTGGCATCCACTGGGTGACGACTCATAAAGGCATATACTCATATGACTCATACGACGAGAGTTATAAATAGAGTATTGTACACATCAAGTTACCCGATACTGTAAAATGTTCCCAATCAATCGTGAACCTAATGCTTTGGCGATAAAGTTGAAAACCTTTAAATAAATTTGACAGATTTTAGTAGCTTGATGTGCTGGCGTCTGTACATTATTTAGTACAAAACTCTAAATTAGAGTACGGTTGGCAATTTAGGGCGTCGTCTCTTAAACTGTATATAAGTGACCGAGTCAACGTTCTACAAACCGATCTTTTTCAGAAACTTCATGTGTCATTGACAAAGAATGTAGGAATGTTTTTGCGGTACCCCTAACACTTTTGCTGACTGTACAAGGCTTACGTGTTCTCAGTTCAGTCCCCTATTATCGAGTAGTTGGTACAAATTTCCCAACGGAGTATATTTTTAGAAGATTCCCCTTCCATAATTACGATTCTTTCAAGGCATATTGAGATAAAAGATGAATGGAGACTTTAAACATATGTGGCCTTTTCGTTGGCAAAAACGTAGGTGTAAGCTGAAACTTTCATACAGAAAAGATTGGGCAGAATATAATCATTAAGTAAACTGAAACTCGTTGAACGCCAACTCATCTGCTGTTATGAGAAAAAACGGGCCAAGTGCGAGTCCGGCTCGCGCATGAAGGGTTCCATACCAACGCACTAAGGGAGCCCCCTTTAATTTATTTTTATTATTTGTTTAAACCTTTCCTAAATAAATAAATAAAACCTTGAAAAACACAAATAAAGTGAAAATAGAACAATTCAGTTTAACAGCCTTGATAGGTAGCAGTTAGCACAAACATACATTTGGCGGTGCATGCACGCACAGAAGTGTATTGATTCCCACTAGGTTTATTTGATTTAGGAAATTTTTAGGACACTTTGAATGCTAAAATTTCATTTTATATTTTTCGACAATAATATTTAAAATGCACTTTTGGTTTGCTAACTAGATCTTAATTTTAAATTTTGGCTGGTCATTGAAAACTAACCCTGTATATTGCTAACAGTCAAATTGATGATTGCATGATTACATATTACATAAGTATCCTACTTAAATGAGGAAAATGTCGTGAAAAAAGTTTTGAGTATGAATGTGGATGGCTCTACGCATATGCGTAGAGGAAGACCAAACAAACGATAGATAGTGTCTGATGACATGACGAGTAATAGAGAAGTATGGAAGAAGAAGACATGCTGCGCCGACCACAAATGAATTGGTATAAGGGCAAGAAAATGATGATACGTATTCTACTTCAACTTCTTTTAAGAAGCGTTGCAAAAAAAAAATGACTGTACAAAGAAAGGAAGAAAACACTAACCTTAACGACTCAACCTCGGTCAGTTAGTTAGCTACAGTAGGGTTGCAAGTTGCAACTAGTAATGTGCACTGGTTAACGTTATTATCACGTCAACGCACTATTAATGTTCTGTGAATGTTTTCTTGGTTAGAAATGGCTATAACATAACATCACCCCTATTTTCTCCGAAGGATCCGAAAGAATGTTTACGTTCCAAGTAATAGGGAGCAGACATAATAATAATATTCAGGGTGTAAAAGACCTCATCACGAAGCCGTCAACCAAGCATTCTGTACATCAAACTAAGTAACTTTACGCAAAAATTATTGCTGGGATCATCTTTTTTTTTTGGGGTGAAAAATCATGTTTTGTTGTAGAACTCAATGTAACGCACTCAAAACATTGTGCTGATGAATGGATTGAATAGTACAGGGGTCGTGGAGGTGTTTAAAGTAAAAATCTTACATTAAAAACCTGTATTTAAAAAAAACTTGTCAAAAAGTTGGAACTTTGACTCCCAATATCTCCCTATCTAAAAGGTTCCCAGGTATGGTGTAGAACAAAAAAATGATCGCAATGACGGGGAGAACAAGTGCCTTTCGGCTTCGTTAAGAGGTGTTTTACACCCTTTATACTATCAATTGGATCCACTGAGGAGTGGTAAAAACTCGATAACACTTCGACTGAACTGGGAATCGAACCCCAGTACCCTATGCTTCTAGACCACTAGAGCAACGAGGCAGACAGGAAAGGAAAAGGTTATAATAGGTAGATTATTACTGTCCTGTAATACGTAATACGACAGCCATATTTTTGGTGCTCTGAGCAGAAAGCTGTGTGTAACATATTTGCTTTATTATCCTTCCATGGAATTTATTACGTATATTTTATGGGGTACGCAATGGGTTATATTTATTATTCTCTTTTGTTTTGTAATAAAAAACATTATGATTTTGATTTCATGGGAATCGAACCCAAGACACAAAACCTTGAATAGTACATTTTGATACAAGTTGAGAAAGTTTGTTATTGCATCCGTGGCGGAATTAACTCCCGAGCCGTAGTTATATATATAGGGTGTAAAACATCTCTTAACGAAGCCGAAAGGCACTTGTTCTCCTCGTCAGTGCGATCATTTTTTTGTTCTACATCATACCTGGGAACCTTCTAGTTACGGAGATATTGGGGTGAAAGTTCCAACTTTTTGAAAAGTTTTTTTTTTTTTTAATACAGGTTTTTAATGTAAGATTTTTACTTTAAACACCTCCACGACCCCCGTACTATTTATTCAATCCATCCATCAGCACAATGTTTTGAGTGCATTACATTGAGTTCTACCACAAAACATGATTTTTTCACCCCAAAAAAAAGTCGTTTCCCAGCAATAATTTTTGCGTAAAGTTACTTAGTTTGATGTACAGAATGCCTGGTTGACGGCTTCGTGATGAGGTCTTTTACACCCTGTATGTTATAGCCGTATGTTAATTTGTTTATGAAAGTAAATATTAGTTTTAAATAATTATTTAATCTATGACATTCTATTTATAAACACAATTTGAATATTCAAAAAATATTTACGCCGTAAAGACGCATTATTGCTTTACCGAAATAAAAAAAAAAAACACTTCCGATTATAGGCATTAAACCAATTAAGACTAAGTATAGGTATAGTCATCTGTCGCCATTATCATTCCCGCACACGTGTTGGAAAATGAAAAAAATCGCACGCGTGTGAAATACATTGCATGTTGAACCTAATTGTAGATAAGAACCAGTTTTCGAGGAAGTGTATTGAAAACATCTTTTAAGGAAATACGATCGACTAGAACGTTTTGTAAAATTGTTTTTTTTCTGAATCTAAGCTGCACATGAGTTTTATGGGTATCATGCAACATGCACTGGTTCGATGGGGTATCTGCTACGATCCGTTTGATGCGATGCGTCCGATGCGGACAGTTGGACGCTTTCCATAAAGCAGTGCCTTGCGTTACGGGCGCTATTTTGAATCCCGAAGGCAGCGAGGGACATTAGGGCTCCCGAGACGAGCGAAGGAGCTTTGAGGCTCCTGAGCGAAGCGAGAGACAAAAACTAGAATCCAGCAGCGAGGGATTTAAGCTTGCCCAATATGAATACACCTTTATCCCAAAAGAGCATACTCTACTTTTCACTCCTACTGCGATGAAATAAAAACTAATTCGATTTTCGAAATATCCCACATCAACATTCTACCGTTGGGGTGCGCTATTAGGGTTCCGTAGTCAACTAGGAACCCTTATAGTTTCGCCATGTCTGTCCGTCCGTCTGTCCGTCCTCGCTTAATCTCTGTGACCGTTAGCACTAGAAAGCTGAAACTTGGTACCAATATGTATATCAATCACGCCGACAAAGTGGTAAAATAAAAATTGGAAAAAAAAATTGTGTTAGGGTAGCCCCCCTATATGTAAAGTGGGAAGTGATTTTTTTTTTAATTTCAACCCTAACGTGTGATATATTGTTGGAAAGGTTTTAAAAATGAATAGGGGTTTCTTAAAATCATTTTTTGATAATGTCAATAATTTCGGAAATAATCGCTCCAAAAGTAAAAAACAATGTGTATCCCCTCTAACTTTTGAACCATAAGTTTAGAAAATATGAAAAAAGTCTGAAAAGTAGAACTTTATAAGGACTTTCTAGGAAAATCATTTTGAACTTGATGGAAACAACAGTTTTTGTTTAAGTTGGGTTACCACTATGTTCGCGCTCCTGCAACAGCTCCAATGGATACGTCGCGCGCACTTCTACATGCGCTCCCCTTTGACACACTTCGCTCCCCATTGTGTTCGCGCTAAAAACCGTCACGAGTCGGAGTGCCTGCCGCGGAGCGTGCAATGTTGCACGCTCCGTGTTCGCGCACGTACCCACTACCGGGAGCAGTTGCAGGAGCGCGGAGCGCTGCTGGAGCGCGAACATAATGGATACCCACCTTTAAACTCATAAGTGGGAACACTTATTGTGACGGACGGGAAACTACGGAACCCTACACTGAGCGTGGCCCGACACGCTCTTGGCCGGTTTTTTTTTGTATTGCAGATATTTTTTGGGAAAAAAAATAAAGGGTAAATCCGAAGAAAAAATTACAACTCTAAAAATTAGGTAAAATTCAGGAAATTAAGAGACATTTAACAGCACATAATTACACATTTGCACATAACACTTGCGCATAGTTAGGCGATTGTAGGGTGTCGTGCGTGATCAGACAATCCATACCTACCAGATACAAAATTCGATGCCAAAGTGTTAATTTTTGTAAATTAAAATAATATATATCTCTGCTTGTTTCAATCTCCTGTTTTAAAGATAATTATGTAATAGTTAACAAAAAATATAAAACAGTATATCTGTTTGTGTAGGGTAAATAAAAAATGTGGTAATAATTATGAAAAAGTTGATTTATTATAATTATAATTATAATAATTATTATAATACAGTTTACAATAATTACAAGCGATCACCAAACGGGGTGAAAGAAAACGGCGTAGTATTAAATAATTTAGGGCGTCTACACACGGCGTCGCGAGCGCGCAGGGCGCACCGCGCGGGATCCGTCCGGCGCCGCACGCGCGGCTATCTTACACATAACTACCTACACTACACTCCGGCGCCGCGTGGCGCGCACTACGCTCACGCGACAGCCCTATGTAGACGGAGATTTATTTATTTATTCGATTTTAGGATATAGTCTTTCGAACGCGAGGAACAAAATATTACACAAGTCGAGAATATTATTTATAATCGATTCGGATTAAATCGGATTCGAGAGCGGCGGAAGCGAGCCGCGGCGGGGGCGGCGGACAGCGGCGGGGCGCGGGACGCGGAGCGCGGAGCGGGCGCAGGCTATGTACACGATCGGCGCTACGGGCAGTCGCACTCCTCCACGACCATCTCGGGCAGGTCGCGCTTGATGATGTTGGAGTCGGCGCCGAAGTAGATGAGCGACAGCGCGGAGAAGCGCACGGGCGCGCAGCACTCGGCGCGCTCTAGCCGCGCCGCCTCCACCACCTGCGAGTGGTAGTTGAGGAAGGGCGCGCACGCGCCGCGACAATAGTTGGCGTAGTACCCCTCCGGCGCCACGATCCAGTCGTCCCAGCCCAGCGCGCGGAAGCTCACGTAGTAGGTCTGGCGGCAGCAGCGGCCGTGCTCGGCGGCGTCGCAGTCCAGCGCGCGGCGGCGGCGTGCGGCTGGCGGCTTGAGGCGCAGGCGCAGCAGCGGCCGCGCGGCCTGTCCGCCGCCCAGGCGCAGGCGCACGCGCCCGCCGCAGCCGCTGCAGTCCAGCAGAAGGCGCAGCGGCTCACGCGCGCCTGAGGCCGCCCAGCGCCGCGCGGCCGCGGTCACGTCGAGGCGCTGCCAGCCCCGCGCCGGGTCGCGCCGCGCAGCGCCTGCGAGCGAGCTGATGACGGCCGTCTCGTTGCCGCTGACGGTGAAGGCCCACAGCGTGTAGCGCAGGCGGCGCGCTCGCGGCGACGTCTCGGCGCGCACGAGCAGCTCGGCCGACGCCACCGCCAGCCCCTCGCCCTGGTCGGACTCGGCCTCGGCGCCCAGCCGGAACTCGATCAGGCGCTGACCGTTCAGGGTCTCACCTGCACATACCAATCACGCTTGTGTAGAGACTTTACATATTAGCGACAAAGATTCGCCGGACACAGCCCAACCAACAGGTCGGATCCGTAATCCGTAATCTCTGAAACTGTTGTCGCAAAACCCTAATGATTCCTACGGTCCCTACCTATATCGAAATGGCCCATCTTTAGCACAGTGGTCGCGATGGAGTGGGACGGGGCGGGTGCGAGGGACGGGGTGCGCGCGGTGGTCGCCCCGGCTAGAGCTGCACTCGCGCGGTCGTCGTGGGCTCCGCCTCCCAACGGTCGGAGGCCCACGCCGAGTCGAGCGAGCGCTAGCCGCGCGCACAGCCGGATTAGAAAAAAATCATATGATTCGGAAACTTATAGATTAGAAAATACTAGGTATTACAAAGCCTTCGCAACCACGAGCACCAGTAAACTCGTTTAAAATAAATTTGTTTAAACTACTCCATCGTCCATCGGTGGTACGCCGTGCGGCTGAGAAGATTGAAGTTCACCTCATGTTGGAGAGTCGGTCCTGCGAACAAACGCGTCGTCATTAATGTGAGAATATGTGACAAATAGAAGCGCTGTACATAATCATATGCATGTTCGTGGACAAGTAGGGTGCGATTTGTAACGGACAATAATGATCCGATTGATTGAGTACGATCAAAGTGGGCAACTCGTATCCGCGGCGCGACGTTTCACATCCCTGCCTAGTGATAAATGGCCGTCGTTTTTATGAATGAAAGAATATTACCGTACACAAAGCGCCTATTAAATCGAAATTTAACGAAATAATTTTATGCGCGTTGGCGGTGTGCCAAATCTTTAAGTACTACATAATAAGATCGTTGGAATAAATAACTGTACTAATGAGACAACACAGGGCTAACCGTCAGTTAGATTGAAATACTCGTTCAAGTTCTTATCCTTTGAGAGAGTTATTGTTTTGAAATAGAAGCTGCGTAGGTGTCTCGGTGTCAGTCTTAAGCAAAGCGAAGCGTGGGTACTTAATACTTGCGGGGAAGGTCAAGTACCTATGGGCATGAGGGTCGGCGCATTCTTAGAACGTGTCCCTAGAGGTCTAGACATGCAGGGTCATTACTTAGTTTAGGCTTACACGTGCCTTCACGGAACATGTCATTTCTTACCGTGCAGTAGTGGAATCCATTTCCAAATTGATCGGTTGAGTGAAATTGCAAAAACCCATAATGTGTTTTTATTACCAAATTAATTAATCATAGATTACGAAACGCTTACTACAGTTAGGACAACAGGTGTTAAAGTACACATTATACAACACAAAATTGTCTCACACGTGTTTCAATTACTGTCGTTCATATTCTTCAAAAAAGGAATGGAAACGTGTGTCGTCCGGCGATGAGATGGGCAGACCACATAATTGCCATCGAGATTGTCACAAGAAAAGAGAGGCCTGTACTCAGCTGCAATGGGTGAATTCAGGCTGTAGGTGATGATGATCATTTCCTTCAAACTGGGACGCACTATCTCTTGGTCAACTCCTAGGAACTGAAGGACTGCTACTAACATTCTACGAGCAGGAAAAATAATCACTGTCTACAAACAATCTATGAAAACAGACTTTGACGGCACGGTAGGCGCAGTGGCTGAGCAGGCTCGATTCCCGCACGTAACAATTATTTGTACGGGTGGTTTTCGGGTCTGGTTGTTCGTGTATGTGAGTTTAAATGTTTGTAAACGCGGTCACGATACAGGAAATATTCCTAGGTCCACTCTAGGAATATTTAGGCAAGGTTTAAAAAGGGAAAACTTGGACGATATCGCCAATCAATTCTGTTAGCGTTCAACGGACATGTTTCAGGGCCGCTCCACACTACCTAATGCATCTTTAATGCACCACATAACTCCAAGGTCGACAAGTCTTCGATCGAGACTTCGTCTTACCCCATAAACTAGGCTTAAGAAACTATAAAACGGGGCAATCAAAGTGGGTGATTAAGGTATAAAATTAGCCATAACATTATGAGGCCATTAGCCATAACGTATTGACTGCATGGGTTTGACCGTGTCGCCGCGAACCCCCTTGCAAAGTGTTATGCAACACGTTCCACCATGGTATCGATTGTGATGAATTTCTAGATATAACTGAATAATTTAGCGTGTGGATTATAGGCTACGGGGAACCGCGTTTTCATTAGATTCACATTGAATGTGGCGATACTTGGGGAGGCCTATGTCCAGCAGTGGACGTCTTTCGGTTGAAATGATAATGACATTGTCGTATTAAGCGCTGGAGTTTTACCATTTGAATGTATTTTGAATATTCTCTTAAATTTACTTTCTGGTGCTGGTCTAGTGGTCACAAACGCGAGTGCTGAGCTGGGATCTTGGGTACGATCCCGAAAACTGGCACTGTGCTTTTATGGGTTTTTAAAAACAACTGTCAGTTTTCGTCGGTTTATTACATTTAACATTTCTTAGTAGAGCTTGCGCTCATTAATTTCCTAAGACATTATGAGACCAATAATTTTGACAGTCAATATAAAACAATTTAATAGGAGTTCCCGTTACTGGAATGGACTAACCGTTTAATAGGTTCTTTGAACTGATTTCAAATTGGATTGCTAATAAAACTAATAGCTTAAACTCTTTTAAATCGCTAGCTAATTCCATGATCACAATGAGTTAAAGGTGTCATTAAAGATTGCGATACACCGACATCTTTTGCACATGTCATCATGAACGGAATTCTTGGAAACGGTTTGCGCGTCGATGTCCCCTAAACAATAACGTAGCCACCCACAAATCAAAGTCTTCTTATACGATAGAAAATTCAAGTAAAAATAACCTAAAAAGCAAAGTAAAAGTGTTTCCACGAACACCACCCACGAATTGCCACATTAGGATGGATATAAAAAAGCTCAATTCACCAACCTATTGTAGGTGCGGAAACAAAAACTCCAGGCATAAAATGTTACAATAAAGAACTTGTAACAATAAAATATAACGCAGTACGCAGTACGTCGTCTATGTAACACGATAATGGTGATTTTAACCAAAGTTCAGGCACTAAAGCATGGCGAACGGCTGACCTGACCCCGTTCCGTCTAAGAAAGGTCTTACTCCAGCTATTCTATAGAATTGTGACGCAACTGATGAATTACTTCTAGTTTCGTTTGGCGCGCCTTTTTACGGTAGATTGATATATGTAGTTTGTATGTAATACCGGGGATTCCAGGAAAGAACTGCCTATGTCAAATTTGTATTTTATTATATATATATATTTGTGAGGATGTGTGGATGTTTGTTACGCTTTCACGCAAAAACTACTAAATGGACTCGGTTGAAGCACAGAGATAGTTTATAACCTGGATAAACACAGGATACTTTTTATTCACATTTATCAAAACCCACGCGGGCGATGCCGCGAACATAACCTAGTACTTTATTTCCTATTGCTGGTTAATTGTAAGTTAATGTTTAAGTGGAATAAATGTACTCACCGATGCATTCTCCTCACTTGTTTTAAAAAGAAAAAAATAACGAAGATGGGTCCTGGGAACATTTTTCAGCTTTTGTATAGATCTCTATTTTATGATTATGGAAATAAAATTATTTTAGCGAATTGATATTTGCTGTATTGAAATTAATATGTATTAGACTAGTACGAAAATAAATATACTCAAATCTGAAACAGTTTTTTTTCTTCTTTTTTAATTTGCACTTCGTTACTAACCTACTGTAAGCTACTTGGTTATGATAATAAAGATATATTTTCTTCCACAAAGTACAATTACAATATAGAAGAGGTGTTACAAATATTGGAGGTATTAAGTTTAGAAGGAGAAAAAGAAGAATAAACGATTCCTATGCGGAAGAGATCGAATGTTCCTGACATATATGTTTGGATGTAGGGAGTAATCTTCAGAACTAATGATCCGTTCCAAAAAGTATTTCACTAATAGAAACCTATACATCCACCTCGATTGGGTAACTACAGTACTTGCACAAATTATTATACTTTGTGATTGTGACTGAAGCTTCGCTTTTTTATTTAAATTTTTTTGGCATTCAAAATTGCCTGTGTGATGTGTGATGTGTGTGAATTATTCTAATTGAAATAAATTTCAATTAAAAAATCACAGGCAATTTTAAGTTTTGTTCGCGTCAGGAACATTCGATCTCTTCCGCCTCTGCTTTTTAGGGCAATAGGACCAATGATATCAATGGATCGTGTCTCTACGGGATTCATTATTATATCGACGCTGGCGTGGGCAGGACAATAGACAAAATAATACAAAAACGAAATTGAATCTATTAGGTTTCTATTTTTATTCTATTTATATAAGACAGTAGAACAATTGGTTGTGCTATTATTGTTATCTTTGGCCAATCAATTGCTCAAATAGGTGGACATGTGTCGTTTTTTTAGAGGATGATATTGAGTTTTCTACATTGACGTACGGTCGAACAAGCTATTTGGTTTACATTTTACAATGTAATTTGTTGGTTAAACTGTATACCAAATAGCTTGTTCGACCGTACCTACATTTACAAAGGTGAGTACAAACTTAAGAATTCCCTTGTTAATATTGAATATTAATTTATTAGGTAATTATATGTTTGGATGTAGGGAGTAATCTTCAGAACTAATGATCCGTTCCAAAAAGTATTTCACTAATAGAAACCTATACATCCACCTCGATTGGGTAAACTACAGTACTTGCACAAGTTATTATACTTTGTGATTGTGACTAAAGTTTCGCTTTTTTATTTATTTATTTTTGGCATTCAAAATTGCCTGTGATTGCAATTTTAAGTTTTTTTTTTTTTTGTTATTATTAAAATGTGTTATTTAATGTAAGTTCCTATCTTACAGTCCTCGAAACTTGTATATTTTTCAGTTAAAATTAAATGTTCCAGTTAATAGCTCCCTTAAAATTTAGGAAATAGAGCCTTAATTTAATATTTATTTACATACATATAATAATCGTGATAGGAACGAAGATTCGCATCGTTTGCCAATATTAACGACCGAGCCTACTGAAATATGTATGGAGTCATCTATCAATATCAATAGAATATTTATATTAGTCTAAATATAATATGATATTACATTGGTTCTATTTTTACATATTTACCATTTGTTCGTTTATGAACGTAGGTTAGCTTTACTTTGGGCAACTATTTCTTTATATCTGACTAGCGGACGTCACGTGGTTTCACCCGCTTAGTTCACGTTCCCGTGGGAGTACGGAGATAAAATATAGCCTATGTTATTCAGGGTGAATGTAGCTTTCTAATGGTGAAAGAATTGAAATCGGTGCAGTAGTTTTTGAGTTTATTCATTACAAACATACAAAACTTTCCTTTTTATAATATTATTAGTATAGAAAAGGTTTTCTTGTAATTAAACCAAATCTTTCGAGTTGGCCGAGTGGCCAGGTATTCGATTTGTGGGTACTTAGGTTCGAACTCTGGCAGGCTTTGTCTTATTTATTTTATCACCACTTCACTAGTTTACGTTTGTTTAGTAACATTGGGAGGAAACTGGCAACTGCAACGAAAATTCGAAGAAATATAACATCCAACCAGAATAGGAACCGCGTTTGTGGATGGCCGTTTCTTTTCAAAAAGGGGTGACCAGCTGTTATCCAGCATCGTCATCATATGCTGATGATGCTAACTAACAGCCCATTTAAGACACACAGTAACACACACACACATACACAGCAGCAACAGACAGCATTAATTGGCTAATTAGCTATATTTACTCTTTAAATCTTGAAGAGATCTTGGTCGGTTGGTCTTGGTTGGTTTGGATCTTGGTTTTGATCTTGATATCAAAATACCAAGCGAGAAACTTAATACACTAATTGCTACGAGTAGTTAGAAAGTGTAAAGGCAACAAAGTAACACACGCCAAACTCATACTAGGGCAAGTCTAACAGGCCTGAAAAACGAAATGCTAATGTTCCACATATTTTACCGCATTAATGTGGTACATGACATTATGGAAAGGTATTTAATTTGCATGCTTTGAATTATACCTAGGACTTGAGCCGAGATTTATAAATGTTACTTAGCACGTACTTCGGCTTAGGGTTACTCCAGTCTTAACAGGGTTAGGCAGACGTGTACCTAATAGTTCACCTACTTCGTTAGTTATGTTTAAAGTCCCATGTAGGTAATTGGGGACGAGCCTATTGCCATCAACCGGGCACAAATACAGACTCCGTGGTAACTACTAAGAAATTCCTGATGGAAAAGCCCAATACCCAGTCTTGTCGCTCAAACCTCAAGAACAATTTTAGAGATGTGAACATTTCAAAGTCAAAGCACGTCTAGATATATAAGTACAGATCTCGGTCTTGGCCCGAAATTTGATAAAATTCTCTTTGTTTGTCTTAAAACAGCCTATGAAACTCCAAAGTTTTTGGGGTTCCCTAGGGAAAAAGGGCCAAGTTGGAGCGTAAAGGAAACGAACGGGTAGACTCGCTCGTTTTTCCGTTTGTCTAATTCTGGGATCCATCAGTATGTACTATTACAATTAGCCTTAGGTTATTTTGTTATACGGCAGGTATGTAGGTACTACCTACTACAGATTGGCCGATGAGAGAATGTGTTTCTGACGTCTGTCAGTTGGTACATAAATTTAGCGCGAAATTAAACATTTATTGTTACTTGATTTAATAATTTCGTTTTTAATAAAATTATTTGTTAATAGGGCAAAAAAACGATAGTTATATGTTTATCGTAAATTCTTCGCCACTTCAAAGTTATATCGTCCTTTCGCTCACGACCTGTCAGGAACGCTTTCTCTCAGCGGCTAAACTGTATGTACTTTTAATCTTTTGACATGACAGTAAAAGTCAAAACCAAAGGAGAACTCCAGATTTTAAATCCGAAAGGTGATACAATGCATTATGTTCTTGCTTTACCTTAATGGGGCCCATGCGAATATACAGTACCTATACACAATTATTATGCCTTTTATTAAGACTGTCACTTCACCTTTTTGTTTTTGACAATTTAAAAGTGCCAGTCACTGGTGTCATCATCATCTGCCTAGCCTTTTTCCAACTATGTTGGGGTCGGCTTCCAGTCTAACCGGATGCTGCTTCATACCAGTATTTTACATTGAGCGACTGCCTAAATAACCTCTACAACCCAGTTATTTGGTAGTTACGATACTCCTTGAAGACGGTTGTCTGACTTTCGAGCGACTATCTGTAACGACTCCTAAAGATCTACAAATAACTGCCTGAACGTATTTTCTTGGAATAGGTATTTGAGTTTGAGTTTATACGGAACCCTAAGTGTGCGAGTCGGACTCGCACAAAGGGTCTTTAACCATCCAAAAGTCGGCGGATATCCGTACACGTCCCATTCCTAACTGCCGAGTTTTGTGTCCTTGGCACATTATACGAGTAGGCTTCGACACGTGTGCGCTTGGAGCAACGCGTGCCACGTGTACCATAACCCCGCGTTTTATTAATTAAGGTTTAAAACATTGCTTCCTACATGTTGAATGAGAAATCTTGGTTTATCGTTTGAATCTAAGATAATAAGTAGATCTAAGATAAGATAAATAATTGTACACCTACATAACATTAGGCCTGTAATCACGCCTGTAGTCCCCGTAGGGTTAGGCAGAGCTGCACCTAATAGTACACCAACATTTCGCCAGTTATGTTTAAGTCTCATGTAATAGGGTTCGAGCCTTGACGTCAATTGGACATAAATCCAGACTCCGTGGCTGCGATACTAAGAAATTCCGGGTAGAAAAACCCCGACCCCCGCTCTGCCCGACCCGGGAATCAAACCCAGGACCTCATGCTCAGTAGTCTCGTTTACGACCGCTAGACTAACGAGGCAGTCGTATTTATATACCTACAATATTAACCTAAACATAAAGATGAACAAAATAGTTAACAATGTCAATACTGTTTAATTCATGGATAGTAAATCGATATTTTAGAAACTTATAATTGAAATCTAGACTTGAAGAATAGTGAAGCACGTATTTTTTGACTGCCTCGCCCGACTAGTGGTCACAAGCGTGACTGCAGTTCGATTCCCGGTTCGGGCAAAGTGCTATTGGGTTTTTCCATCAGGAATTTCTCAATAGTAGCCATGGAGACTGGATTTGTGCCCGGTTTATGGCAATAGCGTCACCCCCTATTAGATGTAACTTAAACATAACTGGCAAAATATGGGTGTACTATTAGGTACCCCTCAGCCTAACTATTCGGTGATAACAGGCGTGATGTTATATTACGTTATTTTTTCTCTTTACTTTTCAAATGCTGTTTTACCAAGCTAAGCTTTTTAAACCGAAACCAATTTCTTATTCTTTTTGAAACTTGATTGAATAAGTTATTATTTTTGTGAAGGATTTTTAGTCACACAGTTACGACTAGACCGTCATCTGCCCTCTACGTTTCTTTGGTATGTGCCTTTTTACTTTTAAATACATTCAATACAGTGTATGTCAGCGGCAAAACTAGAATATTGAAAATGGCAGTCACTTTGAAAGTTCTTTGTTTCAGAAGGAGCTTTTAAAAATTATTTGATTGATCCTTCGATCGGCTTACAATATTTGTGACCTCAGTTTGTTCAGAAGTCTTTCATTCCATAAAAGGTTACCTTAAATAGTAAGAATTAAAAATAAAACCGTTTTATAAAAATACAATCGTGAGATAACGTTATTCTAGTTGACTGTACCGAGCTGTAAATGGAGTTAATCAGTTATGGACTAAATAAAGTTTTGTTGTAGCTGCTACGGTTAACCTTTTAAACCAAGCCAGCAAGCAATTTCACCTACCATTTTGTCACATATTTATGTCGTTTGGACACGCGCTTGCTTGTCACGTATATGTGACAATGGCGTTCAAAAGGTAAGCTACATTGCTCTCAAAAATCCACAATGTTTTGTGTACTATCTCGAAAATATATCACCATGATTGTATTTGCACGAGGATTATTTCGTAACAAAATTTACAAACGATGTGAGATTGTACCTGCCGTCTTGAGCAAATTATGTTCTGATATAAAAACTGAAATTCTTACTCACTATTTCCTACTATTTTTAAACTTTCGACTTACTTTGCTAACCGGTTAGTCAACACTTCGCGTGACCAGAATGTTGGCCGTTCTTTGGCAAAGGAATTAGCATTGCCATTCAATGTGGCATGGCTGCCAAGATTACGTTACGTAGGACAGCAATTGATTTTCATGCTACTTTGGAAGAAGGAAATGGTTGTCGTTTTATGTTTCTTATATTCCTTTCATATTGTAAACGGCAATCGTCTTACTGTCTGCATCTTATCTTTTAGGTTATAAGTACCTGACTCGAGAACCATGATTTATGTATGTTAATTTATTTGGCTAGCTTTAGTAAGCCTTGGTCTACGCTAGCGGAGTGGTATTTAGCTTAGTTTAGTTTTACAAAGGTATGTATAGATTTTAATTTACAATTTAAAAACATACCTAACTGCATTTTTTTTTCTGAATCATGGTTGCGACATTCAAATAAAATCCAACAAGCAATGAAACGAAGTTTTTGTAACAATATTTTGATTTAAAAAGAGTGTCCATGGAGTTTCTTGTCCATTCTTCTCCATAGAGGACTACGCTTTGAAATGGGCAACACAGTACTTTCATAAGTTATTATGCCTTGTGACTGTGTTCTTTGATTTTCTGACATTCAAAAGTGCCTGTAATGGTCTAATTGAAATAAATGCTTTGAGTTTGAACGACTACTTATTTTTTAAGCTCAAAAAAAATTGTGGCTGTGAAGGAATCACGGATATTAAATCGTCTAAATGTTTGTTACATATTCAACTATTCCATACATTTTTACCATCTTCAAGCTTTGCACTTTTATATGAAGCAACCGATTTTTTTAATAACCGACTTAAAAACAGTTTGTGCGTCCATGTTTACGCGGTGTATTTTTAAAAAGAATATAGTTCTAATGGTTTAAAATATACCATGAATATGATTCCAATATAATTTGTTGATACACAATAGGACGCCGTTATCGATGGCCGTGATACAACGATTAGGGTGATCACTATTATAAAAACATATCGACATCAATCCAGTTCCCTAATACTTAGTACAGTTAAAGCACAATTAGGATTTAGTATTGATTGATGTTGCTACTAATACTGTTAACTCTTTGTTTTGGTAGCATATTATTTATATTTTTAACTTCATGTCTATTATCCTTTTAATTCATAAGACCATCATGTACCATACCATATTTCATGCAAATAAAGAATTTTGAATCTATCATTTGTTGATATTACCTACGGAGTACTATGCAGTAATTAAACGTATTATTTTAAGGCTGTATATAGCTTTAAAATAATACGTTTAATTATTAAAAATGGTTTTTTTATATATGCATGTTCGTAGCCTAATTACTTTGTTGAGTATATCAAGGAGTTATTTTTACCTCTAAATAGACGTGTTTAATAGTGGAACTCAAATCTTGTAATGCATTAGCTGGAGTAAACATTTTTTTTAATTAAAAAAAAAGAAAAATCTCTTTGCATACGAGGGACGATTCTTCGACAAGCGTTTCCAAGAATCCTACTCAGTTAGAATAACCAAACGCTTTCTTTTTTTATAGTAGCTACGAGATATTAAGCTTTACTTAACTGTAACTTGATTAAGTTTTTAGGCGTGAATCGTGATGTTATGTGTAGGTTGAGAGAAACATATTTTCTTAAAGAAAATTCTTATGTTTATGCATTAGGTTTAAAGCTCCACTAGACCGAAGTCGAGGGCTGGTCAAGGACGTACGATAGCTTAGCTTCAGTAACTTGTATATTTAACCGCATACGGAAATCGAACGTGTCACCTCTGCTGCAAGTGTATAATTAGTCAGGTGCCTAGCCAGTTATTAGTAGCACATTAGAACCTAAAGTATATATTAGTGTCGTTTAATATTCTTTTGGAGAGCAGCGGTGGCCCAGTGGTGGCGGCCCCGACTTACGAACAGTAAGTCGTGGGTTCGAACCCAGACAGGTGCATTACTTTGTGTCATTTATTTCATCACCACTGCTCTCAAAACGGTGAAGGAAAACATCGTGAGGAAACGAAAAATAAAAAAAAAATAAAAACGAAAAATGTCCTAGAACCAAAAATTCAAAGACATGTGACATCTACCAATCTGCACTGGGCCCGCGTGGTGGATTATAGCCCATTCCCTCTCATTGAGAGAAGGCTGTGTCCCAGCAGTGGGAACATTATAGGCCGATGATGATGATGATGAATATTCTTTTGAGGCTTGTATTGCAAATAGTGTAGCAAAACGGAACAAAAGTATTTTTTTCTTGGACTGTTTTTTTTTATAGAGGTTTCAGAAAACACTAAAGTATCTGTCTACTTGTAACTATTTTCCATTTTCGTTATTTGGCTAATTTTCGTTGAGAATTACTTCTTCAAAATTATTTAACCTACAACTAGAACTTTAGTTGAAAGGCGAACCAACTCAAATACTAATTTGTACTAATAAAGTATTAACGCACTGTATATATTTCTGATTCGAAATAAATTTGTGTAACAACTTTCCAACGCTCAGTTTACGATAATTGTATTATCATGAAACAATTAAACTACTATTTTGATGTGAGTGGAAGAAAACTACGTACCACGACGTGATTTGAAAAACTGCAGCAAAGCATGGCATAATTTTAAAGAGACTCACATGCCTAACTAAACTATTTTTAACTCAGAAAATTGAAAATCGATTTAAAAGTTCCGCACTCAATCTCCACGGGCTTAATTTCCCGCCATTACCGACTAACGACACTGAAGCACTAAAACTAGTTCGATATTTAAAAGTAAATTCCATACCTTGTCAAATTGGAAAGTTTCCATGTTTCGTGATACGTAAAAAGTTAATGAGAGCGGCGAGGGCGCGTGCTTTCCCTGCCAGCAACGCCATGGTACTGGCGAGCTTCGGGAAACCCCTGCCTTATATAGCCACACGCACAGTGAATCACAGGAACGCCGGGAGCCTTTAACTTTACACAATCAACCTTTTTGAATGGATTTTTAAATTTAGAATTAACTTATTTATTCTTTTCTTTAGAGTTGTATCTTCCAATCTATGCGTGGGTTTTTAAAAGCGTGTAGTACTTGCACTGGGCAAGTAATCTGCACTCTTATTAAAACGATCTCGCCTTTTATAAGCCCACTGAATGATTCGCTACTTTGGTAAATATGATTAACTTACTAACATTTCCTGTAAAAGATAAGACGAACCTAAGGAAGACCTGTAAATAAAAGAGGAAATACCAAAACGAAAATTACCTGAACTAAGAACATTTCCGCGTTATTAAACTTGCGTAGGAGTGTAATTTATTTATTTACTTACATTAACCAACAATTGTTTACACTATACACACACATTATATTACATACATACATTTCTGACTTAATGACTAGAGTAACATTTACAGGTGCTACAATTAATTACAGGTTAACACCACATGCACAAAAAACGGTTTAACATAATATATTTATATGTTATTGACATTAGAACTTATACATACAAAGAATAATTAAAACAATAATAAAGAAAACTATCAAATCATTCATTCAATGCTGTATACAACACTAAAAAGAAAAGACATTGGGATGTCTACATCCCAATGTCTTTTCTTTTTAGTGTTTTTAGAATTACTGATTAAAATTATAATTGATTAAATTATGATTGATTGATTGGATTATGAATAAATATAACGTCCATATATGAAGTCATTTTGTCATATTTTTTAAATGAAGTCATAATATAAAACGACTGTAAATTTTTCAAAGATTACTCTTTGAAAAATTTACAGTCGTTTTATGAGTTTCTTGCCAGTTTTTCTCCATGAAACGACCAACTCGAACCGTACTTACACCTTTTCTCGACGTTTTATAAGTGCCCGTGTAGGACTCTGTGAAATACATAACATAATTTGATTTTGACTCACACGAGACTTGCAAAATGGGGGTGTACAATAATAGGCCACCTATTTATTACTAACCCTTCGGGAATAACAAACTTGAAGTTTTACGAAAAATTACTATAAATGCCTAAAAAAAGGAGTAAAATAATGACAAATGTACTGCAAAATTACCAAAAAAAACCCAGTCAAACACGTAAAAGCTCTCAACATTACGAAAAATAATCACGTCCAAAGTATCTTCATAAAGAACAAAATTACACAGTGTCCTTTATCAATGGTAACCCATTGATAAATAAAGGACATCTGAATGTCCTATCCCGTCCTTTTAAATGTCACCCGTTCGTAGCTCGTAGCCACAGACGCGTAGGCGCGTAGGCGCGTAGCGGCGTAGCCTCGTAGCGAGCTGAAATGTTGACAGCCGCATAAAAGTGGGCTAGCTTGTTTGATTTATTTATTACAGGAGAAAAAGGGTTCTGTAGAAATTTTTTTTATTTTCATACATAATGCCCAGTGAAAAAGTTTCTTGTCGTTTTTTAAGTTTAGTCAAAGATATAAAGCATTAAATGCAGATTCAACTATGGAGCATTAAGTAGATTTACGAATTGTTTATTTAAAAATTGTTATTATATTTGCTTACGGCCGAATACTGAAACGTCACTCAAAATTTAAGTAGTACTTTTAATTAACAGATACTGAAAAGTGACGTTTGGCCATACGAAATTTAAAGTTTAGGAGCTGCTCAAATGTTAAGCAGCCCTTGAATTTTGAGTGACGTTTCAGTATTCGGAGGTTAGTGACCTAATTAATATTGATCAATTAGTCTTTAAAATTTTCGAAACTGGTTAAGTACGGTCGACCAAGCTATTTGGTTTACATTTTAACATGCAAATTACTACGTACTTATCCTTTTTTATACTTGGGTCAGACCTTAGCATGTCCTAGATTGTTGCTCGACTACGGAACTCTAAAATCTCCATCGCCATTTTGTAAACAATCTAAGTAATACGCATAAGTTATTAATACGAAGAAAGAGTAAGATTTTCATCTTTAAAGCAAATGCCTTGAACTTTAACTTAGTTGACCTAAGACAAAGCATTAATAAATATTGTAACTCAGAATAGAAAACTAACAAAGGCAACCTTTTTACAAGCGCAAAAGTGCGAGATTGGTTTAGAAATCTAGGCAATTCAAAAGCACTGGTTCTATTTTCTAGATATATCTAAGGCATATTCCCTGAGAGCTGACAAAGCATAAGTATTTCTACAACACCGTTTAACAATATTGACATAAGTTTTGCGGTAGCAATTTTCTATATTAACATTATAAAGAAGAAAACTTGTTTATAAGTTTGTACGTAGGGGGTAATCTTCGAAACTTGTGATCCGATTCTGAAAATTCTTTCACTTACGGTAAGCTACATTATTCCCGAGTTTTATAGACTACATTTTACACGTTCTCGTGGGTAAATTTCCGAACTTAACGGAAACGAAGCCGTGAACAAAGCTAGTTAGGTATCCAGGTGGACCTGACATTACCATCTCCATGAAAGTTCTGAAGAATCTTCACATTTTACTTCTTTTTAGATCTTTCTACAGAACTCATTGAACTCTTTACATACTCTAAAAACGTCCCCTCAAGTAGAATAGTCCGGATAAACGTCGAGGCCTGACAAAAGCCGGACGAGGTGCCTAAAAGTTGGACATGTCCGCACAAATACGCACGTTTGGTAACCCTGATTTCAGAAGAACTAAGTACATTAGAGAGTTCACGATAATCCGAGATTCGTTTTGTTCAAGATATCTATATATATCTCTATATATCTAGGTTTCTTGTAAATTTATAAGTTAGTAAATAGCTTTTGAAAATCTTATAATTTTGCTTAAAGTTAGTAGAGAGGTTAACTTGAAGGGCGCAATTTTCTATACAAATAAATAAAATTGAAGTGTCTGTTTTTAATTTTTACTAAATGCATATAAAGGTATATACGGTACTTATAACAAATGTAATCTCCGCGACGGCTGGACCGATTTTGACGGGAGTTTTACTGGCAGACAGCTGATGTTATAGGAGTAACTTAGGTTATTTTTATTTTGGAAAAAGAATTACAGTTCCATGTAAAAAAAACCCTTGAAATTGCTAACAAAATCTGATTCAATTAGGCAAGCAAAACAAAAAAAAAAACAAAACAAAAAACAAAACAAAAACAAAAACAACAAAAAAAAAAACAAACACAAACATTTCACGCGGCCGAAGGTCAAGGGCAACAGCTAGAACGAAATAAAATACAAAAAAAAGTTTAATTTTTGCTAAACGAGTGGGCAGTGTTTCATCATCAGCTGGTCAGCCCCTGTCAGTTTATAATTATTACTATGTCTATATGTCCACTTGTAGACGAGATCGTCCCACGTTCCGAACTAACATATTGGAAGGACAGACACATGTCTGGTACTTCCAAACAATCAGTTTGAGAGATTGATAAAGGTATCTAAGCACGTGCTGATATGGTCCCGTCTCTTTATTGCACTTGTAGATTGAAAAAAAAGATACATCCAATTTTCTATAAACTATTTATTTATTTACCACCAATTACTGCAGTATTACAGACTCGTCCAGTACCTAAGATGCCATAATTATGTCACAAAATGTATAAAACAAGTAAAATTACAGAAAAATAGTTAATGAACATACACAATATCACGCCTATTATCCTTGAAGGTTTAGGCAGAGGTGTACCTACTGGTACACCCACATTGGGTCTCCAGTTATGTTTTAGTCTCATGTAATGGGCCATGGGCCGGGTGGACGATAAACAAGGCAGAGCACCGACAAGATGGCCAGACGCTATCGAGAAAGCTGTTGAAGGCAGCCTGTACCCACCGGTTCACACTGCAAAAAACCATATGATATGTCTCCAAGCCATGCGGCTTGGAGACATATCATATGTGGTCGCGATCTTCAGCAATGAGGGAGCGACGAAGAAGAAGAATCGCTTCATAATTCAGAAATAACCTTTTGAGTCACGCCGATTACTTAAGAGTATCACGAACAACAGATAATTTATCGTGGCTCATTAGTCCTGGCTTGATAATTAATTAGTACCTATTTATTAATTTTTTGTTTATTTTTTAGAAGGGAATTATGCGTGAATTATGACGTTAAATTGAATACCTCTTGAAAGCTCAGGACTAGTGAGAGTTAATGCGTTGTTTTTGTTGAGGTACTTATACAAGCAAGTAGCATTGACGTATTCTATTTATCAATATATTCATACAACGCAATGTTGTTCTAGATCCTAAACTAGAGAAGCCTAATATCACTCAAGAGACCGATTGATGGTGTTCTAAATATAGCAGTCAGGCTGTAAATGGAAATAATAAATCTACTTAATTAACATCTTGAATTCATCTACCCATTCACAGATAATGCGCAACCGAAAATTTTAAAAGGTTAAAATAGAGGATGAAAGTTTGTATGGAAAATCGTCATTTTTTACGCGACTACGGCAAAGCCAAAAGGAAGGGTTTTGATTTAGGCTCTGTGCGTTTAGAACATTTTTATGTTCCACCGTAGTGCCTAAACTACTGAGCCGGTTTTGGTGAATGAGGTGTCAATTGATTCGTTATTATAGTACGGGGGACATAGGATATACATTTTATGCGAGAAAAGTCAAAATCACTGTATTAAGCTTTCACCGTTTAAAACTAAACTTATATTGTCACTTACGGGATATCTTCCGTGTTTGGTAATAGTTTTGAGCTCCCGATATCAACCCGCTATCATGGCGCTTACGCGCTTGCAACAGCGTTGAAATATCGGGAGCTCAAAACTATTACCAAACACGGAAGATATCCCGTAAGTGACAATATAAGAAAAGTCAAAATGATGGGTAGGGTATTACATCCAAAAAAGTGGGAGTCTCTTTTTTTATATCTTGTCGTAGTTCGGTATTTCTTTTCAACTATATTTTTATATTGACGGTAAGAAATCCAAATCCTATAGGTCACACAGCTCGTAAAAAAATAAAAAACGAAACCCCTACTTATCCTGAACTACCCCATAAAACGATAAAGCCGCAGTCTTGGGAACCGCGTCCGGCGCGCTCTCGGTTGGCGCTCGGCACTTGTTTCAATCAATGCTTGGCAGCCTCCCAGAGATGCGACCCGACAGCCGACAGACCGGCGCCAGCTGATTTTATTAGCTTTGTCTTAAATGACGCGCGGCAAGTAAATATTGGGCTCATCATATTTGTGGGGAGGTGGTTATTGAGATTGAGGAGTATTAATGGTATTAGCATTAAGTCTATAAACACCTCGCGTACTTTTGTGTGCTTTTAGTATGAATTAAATGTATAAATAAATAATAAATAAATAATAAATAACTTTTACAAACTATAGAACTTTTTTCTATAGGAGCTGGCAGAATCACCCGCGCACTGTTTCTCTCTTCGAGAAGAAATTGACCATAACACCTCGCGCACTCAGTGCGTACATGGATTAAAAAACTATCAAAAAACTAGATGTCGCCTGGAATTATTATAAGAAGAAAGAAAGAAAAATAAATATTTAATTAATATTGACATACCTAACGATCTTATTCTTGTAATGTTTCTCCGATTATTTTCAAATTGTATGTAGTAGATTATTTTTTTTATATTATGAAACTATAAACCATAATTTAATTTAATTTTAATATTCAATATATAACAATTTAATTAATGTTTGCATGCCTAAAGGTAGATTGTACAAGGCTCACCCATTTTACTGTAACAACTTATTTTATGTACCTGCAATCTATGCAAATAAATATGACTTTGACTTTGACTAAAAGTACTCCTAAGTTACTCACTCGTAGGTATACCTTCGTAAGCATTCAGTAAAAAGCATTTAAATTAAATTACAAACAAACATTTCAATTTTATTTATTGGTTTTTTAGATCAGGGGTTCCCAAACTTTTATTTCTGGTAGAGCATTTTCAAAATTTTCTGGTTTCGGTGGACATTTTTTTCAAGCCCGTGGGCCAAAAAAGTAAAGCAAAAAATTTGTAACGTTATTTTTTCGTGCTATCTGTTAGGATTGCATGAGGACCTAAGATTAAGATTAGCTCCTAAGATTTTTCTTGGCAACAAAATCGAAATATTAGAATCTTCGAAACGCTTGTTTAAAGTCTCAATACGACCATTTTCACCGAAATACAACCTGTCATCACCGAAACATTTGTTTTTTTTTTACTTCTTCGAGTAGCTTATTTATCTGCCTAAATTTATAGATAAAGCCAAGCCAATCTTTTTGTTCTTTAGTATCGAAATCAGATAAATTTTCGTGGACCCCACTTACAACTTGTGAACCCCTATTTTTTTTTCACGCCAACGTAGACCCCCGACGGGTCTCCCATGGACCCCTAGGGGTCCACCTGCACCACTTTGGGAATCACCTTAGATTTTATAGACCATATCATTTGTAACCTTCAAATGATTTTAGGGAGACATTTATTTCTCTCTCCTTCAGTTTAAATAATAAACTTGAGAAATTAATTATAATTTTAACCAGTTATTTACGAAGATAGTTTTAGAACTTGAAAGTGCCTCGACAGTCTCAATCATACCAACTTAGGTACAATTCAAACCACTTAGTCATTCAATTGACGCAAACTGAACAGTTGATACAAACTCTTTTATAGAAGTCACGCACTGGGCTGTTTAGCTGCAAAGTTTTTTGCTATTAAATAAACTTACAATTTATTAACTGAGGCTTAAGCAGGATAATCTGTCTGCAAAAATACCGATAATTTTTTTTTTGTTAGCCTGTACTTTCCCACTGCTGGGCAAAGGCCTCCCCCAATTCCTTCTATTTGCTATTTTCCCGTGCCTCCTCGGACCAACCCTCGTGGTACGCGTCCAAATCGTCTCACCACCTTTTCCTTGGTCGGCCACGGCGGCGCCGTCCGTCTTCCGGCAACCATCGTGTGGAGACTTTTGCCCAGCGGTCATCGTGCATGCGACTGACGTGACCCTCCCAGTCCCATTTTAGCCTAGCAACCTCCATGCCAACGTCCACTATGCCCGTTTTGGAACGCAGCGTGGTGTTTTGAACCCTGTCTTGTATTTTGACACACAGAATGCTGCGTTCCATTGCCCTGGCAAACTCCAAGGCGGAGCTTCTGAGACTCGATGAGCGACCAGAGTCTGAGAACCGGTTAAATCATTTTGACTTTCATTAAAATTTTATTATTTATCTGAACACCTCTTAATAACATACATAACATCACGCCTGTAATCCCCTAAAGGTAAGGCAGAGGTATACTAAGTAGTACGCCCACAGTTCGCCAGTTATATTTTAAGGGTTAAGCAGAATAGAACACCCACATTTCATATAAACGAACTTTATTGTTAAAGTGGTTTCCGCGTATTGCCTGTTAAGTATGTTTTCTATGCATCCGAACAACGACTTATCTGAAACTTAAATAGGTATTAACTAAAAATTAATAAAGAAATACTGCCTGAAAAGCCCAACAATACAAATAAATTATTGAATGTTCCAGCAACTGTATCTTATGTGAACCTCAAATAGCTAAATAGAATATTAAACAGGTTTGTGGGCGTTGAGTTATTGTCACTATCACGGATACAATTCCAATAACATTTTTTTCTGAAGCATTTCACAAACACGTTTCTTACATAATTATTTTTGGTTTTTTGGCAAGTGGAAGTCCTCATGGATGTCCTACGATATGGGGTGGGAGAGTCTGTCAGACTCTTACTGACGAAAACCACATGGGACACCCACATGAAACGACGAAATGTGGGTATACTACATTACCCTTCAGTCCAACCTTTTGTTCCACATCTGACTGCAAATATGAACAATCAGCACATCACATTTTATGGGAGTGCAGTCTTTGGCAGAATGAACGCAATATTATGTTGGATAGTGTACAGGTTACATCCGGAGTTATTTACTATACAGACCTTGTGGAAACTAGAACAAATTTCCGTGCGTTCAAGCGTTTTTGCCATACCCATTATTGGAATCAAATATAACAGCTCACAACTTAGGACCCATTAATGTTAATATTTATCCGTGGTGCTAGGCAACTAGGCCTATCCCAGTTGTAAACGTCCCTTTGAAGCTATTGGCCTTGTTTCGTTCTGTCTCCTGCTGATATGGAGGAAAGTGGAAATTTCGGTTTTTTCCTACTCCTCCACTATACTTTACTGATTAATTTCGTTGCGGGATCCAAAACAGTTAAATTCATTCTCTGGGACTTCGTCGAGCTTCATTGTATCGGTGCTTTTCTGGTGGTCGCCACTTTTGATTCTGGCTTTCAGGAGTTACAGTGGTTTGGGAACAGTGTGAGGGGCTTGTCCCATTAAAAAAAAAAAATGTCCAACCTTTAATATATAATATAACTTCTTGATGTTAAATAAAAAAACTACACAGAATTCTTCAACTACCATTGACTCTGAGTGCTCCAACAATGGGCAGTGTCGGAGCACTTGCGCAATTCCTGACTTCGTGACATAACTTCCATGTGTACCCACCCCGTCACCATCTACGGCCATATACGACCACAGTTCCTCTTGTGAGGCACGCCGCCGGGCCTCTGGAGCCAGCTGTTCAGAATTATTTTAATACCTACTCATATAGGTCCTCTGTCTGCTCGATTATTCGCTTAACTCCAGAACCATTTGAGCTTGTCCGTCTGTGACAGATTTTTGTTAATCTGTTATTTTAAATAGTGAACGTATTTTTGGAATAAGTATTTTTAGGTATGTATAGTGTAGGTTACGAATATTATACCTAATAATGTAGTTCACGCGAGTGAAGCCGTGTGGGCACATGTGTTTTGTTACAGTATACTCGTACAGTCACGAGCACCAATATGGACACACACACTTTCCTAAATTTGAAACATCTTTAAACTCACCAACAAACCCTCGCATTTTTAATGGTACTTTATCTGTATAGCAGTGACACACAAAATAATGTCCGATGAAGCATCAGACTAATTGTAAATGGCTGAACACTATCCCTGAGATACAGGTTCCCGCCTAGTTCAGGGGGTAGGGTCAAAACTCTGTGAACCTCGTTATAACCACCACAAAAAAAAAAAGAAAAAACAATTGTAATAAATTTATGTCGGTACCTACACTACCTACTAAATTATAACTAAACTAAATTGTAACTTTAGAATTGGTGAGAATTAAACTATTTTTTATTTTTTTATTTATTAAAAGCAATTTCACGAGAAATATAACGATTGTAACTTGGACATAGGATCATTTTCATAAGAATACTATGTTCATAACAACATGACGTTCTAATCAGAATAGTAGTAGAAAAAGACTTTTAAAAGTTGCTAAGTGTTTATTTATTGTACTACCACAGCTGTAAAACTTCCTAGTGCGTCATTAGCCATTTAACATTAACCTTTAAAATGTCAACAGCAATCCAGCATCTTGAATGGGTACTTAATTGTAACGATCCACAAATTCTTCTCAACTTTGAAAATAACATTGAATTTATACAAAAATATTTAGTACATTTGTTAATAACAAGGTTTTATTGAAAACATGAGTTTCGTATGTATCTATGGTTAATTTTGTTATCAGAGGGTCGGTTTAGCCCCACACATTCAGTTTTTATATATTATCTTCATTGTAGTATAGCCTAAATGTGTTATTCTGATCGGTCGGTCTGTGGATGGGTAACCATAACATACCAGATTTCCTCGTGCCTCAGAAATCACGTTCAGCCGTTGGTCCTGGCTTTCATTTGTACATCTTTGGCAGTCAGTCGTTACGGATAGTCAAGTCCGGAAGTCTGACAACCTTTCCAGGGGGTGCCGTAGTACACAACCCAGTAGTAACTGGGTTGTGAAGGTCTGATAGGCAGTCTCTCTATATAAAATACGAGTACTGGGTATTCATCTGCATCCGGTTAGACTGGAAGCCGACCCCAATATAGCTGAGAAAATAATAAATAGCTATAGAAAAGGCTAGGCAGATAATGATGTGTTATTCTGATGTATGACTTATATCATAGTATAGTGAAGTTTCATCCAAATTCGTCCACCCATTTCCACGTGAAGGTGTAACACCCATGTATACACACACAAACTTTAACTTTCGCATTTGAAGTACTAGCTTATTCCACGGCTTCACCCGCGTGGACAAACCCACGGAATCGTACTACCGGGTTAAAATTTAAAAATAACCTATGTGCGCCCGGCCCGAATTCTTGCTACGCTGATGTCGGTCGCGTACGGTCGGTCGCGTACGTCTGCGGGAAAAACTGTAGCAACATACGCGTGGCTGACGTCAGCGTCGCAGTATGGCGCTATATAGAACACAATGTATACTCGTACGCGCGACAGACGTACGCGACCAACCGCGACGTCAGCGTAGCAGGAATTCAGGCCTTATCCGTTCAATAGTTTTGGCATGTTAGAGTAACAAACACAAGTACTTATAGTTAGGTTACTGTGATTGTGTTTCTGATTGCAAATTAACTAATCAAACGTCGTCCAGTATTTTGTGATTCATGCAGGAATCGAACTTGCAACACACACATGCTCACACTGCGCCAACAGTGCCTTCGTCTAATCAGACTTTCAGAAATTGCTGTAATGTTGATTAATTATGTTTTTAAGTGTTAAATAATGTTATGATTGTTATTAAAGTACTACAAATCAAGGTAGTCCACTTCTGATACGCAATTACTGTCAACACGTTTCAAAAGATTGAAAACCTATAGTTTGTATGTTGACAGACAAGTAATGATCTGACGATTAATCATCCGTTTGCCTTCACAGGGATGTTTTTTTTTCTAGCCTTTTACAAAAAATAATATCATGTTTTCATGTTTTTCCCCGAAGGAATAGGCAGAGGTGATCAATATACCTACACCAAGCTTATTGTCATCAACCGGGCACAAATCCGGACTCCGATCTACTACTAAGAAATTCCTGATTTAAAAACTCAACAACTCTTTGTCCGACCCGGGAATCGAATCCAAGTCAAGATCTCTTGCTAACACATGACGACCCGAATGACGCAGCGGTAGTGAGGCTGCCTTACGTTCTTAGGGTCCCGGGTTCGAATCCCGGTTGTAGCAAATGTTTGTGTAATGAGCATGGACATTTGTTTCCGAGTCATGGATGTTTATATGTATAAGTATGTATTTACAAACAAAAAAGTATCTATGTAGTATATCAACTATCTGGTGTCCACGACACAAGCCTCGTTGCTTAGTGTGACACTAGATGGCGCTGTGTGTTAATGTCCAGCGATGTTTATTTACATACAAGACAGTTCAAAGAATCAGATTTTTCAAATAAACGAATAGATTTATACAAATCTAGCTTATTATCTTACGGCCCTAAGTGGAGTGGATCGGTTAGTGATAGGTTAAGCAGAGCTGCGTCCACATCCAAATGTTAGGTATTATACTATTATACCAGGTATGTTTTGCATCCTAGTCAAAATTCAGGATATTCTCACAAAAAACATAAATATTATCAATTTAATTACCCGGTCAAATAAACTGCTATTTTAAATTGTTTTGACAGTATTTCAGAGTAACACGAAAGTAATAGAAAAATCACCCATCGCGCGACATTTGTCTCCGTGTACGATTATTTGTGTGTGTGAAGGCGCAGTTGTAGGGCCAGTTACAGACCGGCTGCGTTTTAATACGGGTGGTTTACACTTACCGATTTCAGTAAATAAGAAAAAAAAACCTACCTATTTTATATCCCGCTTGTATATCCCGCTGGTAGCGCTGGTATCACAGACAGACGGACAATAAAATAAACGGAAATATTTTCCAAAATTGTATTTTACCACTTTGTCGGCGTAATTGATATACATACCGCTTCGATCAACAATTAATGCTAATTGTTGATCAAAGACATACCTACCCCTACAAAATGACAGCTTTCTAGTACTGACGGTCTCTTAGCAAAACCTCGGACAGACAGACAGACATGACGAAACTATAAGGGTTCCTTGTCAGGACTACGGAACCCTAGAAAGGAACACGACCAAAACACCGATTCAGAAAACGGTCACGAATGTAAAGCGCCATCTATTGGTTTAACATGTAACTATTATAGACAGCGGGTTCGTCTTCCCCTAGCGACAGGGTGCCCTTAGCGTGTAGTCGCTTAGTTAGTTTATAAGTTTTTAGCCCCTGGCTGGAGGCACCCACAGCAGACGACATCCTTCTAGGTTGAACTGCTAAAAGAAAGAAAAAGCATTTATTAGCCCGCACAGGACCATACGCATAAAATAAAATGGTGAAATTATCAGTTTATGTAATAAAAAAATAAAAAAATGCAAATGCTTCATGCCATTCACAAAAAAAAACCGGCCAAGGGCGAGTTGGACGCGTTGGAGTTGGAGTTGGAATATTATTAAACTATGAGCATTTTTAATGCTATTTCTAAAGGTTTACGCTAAAATCGCGTAAATTGTTTTTTAACACCCTTGCTCGTAAAGCTGATGTAATTCCACCGGTTTTAAATATGTAAAGCGGGTCATAAAAAACGCGTGTGTTACCAAAGCAAATAGTTAAGTTATAGTCCATACAAATTCCATAACAGTATTATTTGCCATTTCAAATATGGAACTGATCGCCGCCGCACGACTCCAGCTAGTGAGCAGCGTGCAGCGCGCTGTTGCTATTCAAATTTCGAACTAATCGCCGCGCGGCCAGTCAGTAGGCAGCGCTAGCGCGCTGTTAAAATGGCGGGAAAGCAACAGTGTGCATTCACAGATTGAGTTTATTTAAAATAAAAATAAAACAGTTTATTCGGTAATTTAAAAACTTGGCTGCATGCTCTAGCGTCTTTGCCAACATTTTCACGCAGCCACGGCAGAAAATAATCCTCGCGCCATTTTTCTCAAATTTTCTTTTCTTTGTACTTGTATTGTGAATATTTTTTTCTGTTTCCTCGCAAATGTGTTAAAAAACGTCGTACGATATACGTGCGTATTGGTTATAACATGCTCGGCTCAATTACGCCCTCGCCTTCGGCTCGGGCTGAAATTCCGCCTCGCATGTTATAACCATCTTATCGCACTAATATCGTAATGTACTATTAACAATCATCGTGGCACGGAGTGTTGTAAATCCGCCTTTTTAGTGATTGACAGACCACTTCATTATTTTGACAAATGGTGCCGATTCTCTTGTCACAAATATCTCTAAACTAGACTAAAAATCACTAAAATTTAGTTTGTTCCTGTCAAACGACGTTTCCTATTCTGATTTTGATTAAAGTGACATGACTTAAACAGGTTATAGTTTGACAGCACTAAGTTATTCAATTTGGTGAAAATGGCAATTTTGCTATTCTGAAATTGACGTTTTTCACCTAAAATTTAGATAGTCAAACTAAATCAGACTATTTTTAATCGCGATTAAAAAGGTGTGGAATAAAATTAGTTGTCATGAACTAAAATTTACAAAGCACATTTCTCTCGTATTTCATAAAAGTTTGGATGATTTTGAGTTCAATAGGGAAGCACATGTGATTGCAGCTGTTGTCGATTCGGTAGAAAGGTAAATTTAGTGTTATTTTATTATGATAGGATACAAACAAAATGCATTCATGAAAACTTACCAAAGGATTTTTGTACTGAACATGTATTGCATTTGCTACATTATTAGTTGGAAAAGAAGTGGATAAATTCACTTCTCATACTTAAAGCCACTTCCAGGTTCTGTGTCTAATAAGAAATAACTATTTTTTAGAAACTTTCAAGAAAGAATAAAAATATTTGAGGTTAGAATTCTTTTTTTGTGTTCTTTGGCTATTTATCTTGTTTTAATTTATAGATTAGAAGCGTATGATCGAAACCAGAACTTTGGTGCCGACTGCAACGGTCAAGACATCGTATACCTGTGTCCACCCTGTGATACATTCAGTGATATAAATGCGGATTCTCCACTTCCCATCACCACAGGCAATCCAAGAATATTTTCATAGGTACCTACATGAATACATTTGTTGGTCAAATTTTTAGAAAGCTCTCCATACTAACAGTGATCATAAATAAAATTCTGTTTCATCTGATCACAGTATACTCTAAAAAGCTTCTGAATATATATTTTCGTTATTTGTTTTCAGCTGTAACACTAGCGTAAAGGACAGCATTTATATGAATATCGCCATCTTTTGACCGCCTGCTTTACCTCTGAGGGCATTTACACCTATTTACGAGACCAGTGTAAAGCAAACAAGGACAGCTATATTGCTCCCGCAAACAATATTGTAATTTAGTCATTTACACTTTTAAGGAAAGAACATGAAGGCGAGATGATGCATATTTTAATGAAACGTTAACTCATTTAATTAACTTTTATGTACGTTGTACATCATTTAGAACCAGCAATTCTAAATAAATACCTACATTTACGTATAAGGACTATTTGAAAATAGTAAAAAGGCAGAATTAAAAGTATTCTTTTATTTAATTTCCTTCATAATACACTCTCTAAAATTAGATATACCATTACACTTAAGAGTTGAGTAAACTAACTGAATTTTTTTATAGGATTCGAAACCTGTGTAAAACTTTATGGATTTATCATCCTCTTTGTATCTATTAATAGACCTGTAGACATACTCGTGGTCAATTTGAATACTTTTAGATAAAAACTTAGGTGCACTGTACACATGCTTGTTCACTGTTGTTTAATGTGTTTACTTCTTCTTCGAGACCTATTTCTAATGCTTAATGTTTGCTGTTGTATACATGGAAGTAACACTACTGGTTGAAGGTTGCGGTTCTACTTCAAAACTTTCCTGAAATAGTTTTTTCTGCCCTTTTTCTCATAACGATGCTGTCGTTCGAGGGCGGCTGGATTTTCTGGTTTAGCTTCAGTGAAACAGAATACCCATGGTACAGCTGTCTTTTTATGGAACTTGGCTTCTGAAATAATAACGAAACCACAGTTAACTTTTTTATTACTTACCAAGAATGACACAAATTTGTAAGTAATGCATAAAAGTATGTGATTTTACTGTGGTATCTCACCTGTATACTTTGAAATGCACTCCACAATCGTGCGCTAGACACTCCTTGACTTTTTTAATGCGTAAGGCAGACTTCCATTGTTTTTTGAGTTTGCTTTCCTTAGGAAACTAATGAACTCCCCTATTTTTACAATTTAACGCGCTAATTTAGGCAATATTACAATAATTGCGGCAATTAATAACGATAAACAAAAACGATTGAAGAAATCCATAGGATTTGACAGTTCTTATTTCAAAGCAGGGTATGGCCGTAGAAAGTGCCCATGGCAGAGGAGTTCAGTTTTTTTTTTTTTTTAACCTATCGGTTGATTGATTCATTATTTATATATTTGATTGTTTTTTTGTTTGTTTGAGGTTTCAAGCAAACAAAAATTCAATCCAAAGGACATGGCCGAAAATAGTTTTTTTATTAATCAAATATTCTAACCAGGAAAATATGTGTATAGACATCGCAAAAAAGAACTGTTCGTTCTTATTGTAAAATACATATCTAACAGACCTCCAATTTTAAGAAAAATCGTTTTTTATTTAAGTGTAACTTATTACTAGTTAAAACGAACAAACCTTTTCCAAACACCAAGGATTTAATAAAGCGAACACACCGGAAAAAAAGTAAACCAATACTTGACAATGTCATGTCACTGTCAGATATTGACTGAAAGTGTCAGTCATTAGTGTCATTACTCAGGCTTTTTTTTGCAATTCAGATCATTTTCGTTCACTTTCATTCAGCTGTTGTCCATGGTCTAGTGCAATCTTAGTCTATGGTTTACTCAATTTGGTGACTGTCAAACTCAAATTTAAATGTGTCAAAACTTTATCTAAGTTTAGAGAATCTTGTTTTCAGAATAACTTAACAAAACCAACTAACTAAAAATAAGAAATTTTAGTTTTAGTTTAGGTTAGTTCGGTGTACAAGAGAATCGGCACCATTGACTCTTTCTGTTTATTTCGATTTTCGTAAAAGTGTTTTTGCAGAGTTTTCGCATTTATTCCGGTTAGACAAGGCTTAGCTAATATAACCACTGTAATCTAGAGGTCTAGGATCTGTTTTTACTGTGGACACTTTTAACGTGCATTTCTTGCTACATTGTTCTCACATAGTGAGTCGTTCATCAACTCGTCCCACAAGCCTACGGCCCAACAACATGAATGATGTAACCAAGATTTAGTAACAATATGTTGATTTAAAAGAGTGTCCATGGAGTTTCTTGCCCGATCTTCTCCATAGAGATCTACGCTAGGGAATGGGCAACTACAGTACTTTCACAGTTTTTATGTCTTGTGACTGGGACTGTACTCGTAGCTACATTTAATTTTCATATTTGTTTCGACAATTCAAAAGTGCCTCTAACTGGCCTACTTTAAATGAATGCTTTTATTTTGGTTGTATAATAGAAGAAATCAATGTACGTTTCATTTTTTAAATAATGCTACAATTTATGTGGGTGGCCTAATCTCCAAACAAAAAAATTGTCTCCTTTCATGTTTCTAGGTCAACGGGAAGTACCCTATAGGTAATTCCCTAACTATAGGTACCCCTTGGGAAATTGCAAAATATGCGACATATAAAACGGTCATATCTTTTGATCGCGTTACTTCGACGGACAACAAAGTGATCTTAGAAGGATTCCATTTTTACCGACTGAGTTACGGGACCCTAAAAAGGTCAGCAAACAGCTCATTCGTTCTTAAATACGTAAATAAACGTATTTTTTAAAATTAAATGAATGTAGTAGGTAGGTTAAGATATAAATAAAAACGCCAGTCTACTTAAAATTACTTCAATAATTTTATATAATCCGTTATATTGAATACAACTTTAACAAGTGAACTACGTCAACTAACACAGATATACGTCATCACCGACATTATTCAACATTTTACGTGATTTTAAACACACTTATAATATTAAGGGTAATTTGCACCATACATCAAAAAAGGATTTTACGCCATACTAATTTCAGTTCAGCGTTAAATGCATTGAGTGATTCATAGTGCAAATGAACCCTAGTACAGTTTGTGTAAGTAACTAACAGCTAGGGACACCAGTGTTATACTAGAAATAATAGTCAACATATAAAATAGGTATTTCAAAACTGATAGACTTATAAATAGTAAGTATACATTTTTAGTAAAATATCTAAAAAGTCCAAACAAAAATGTAGAATTATAAAACACCAGTTTTTCAGTAGATAAGTGTGAGTAGTGTAAAATTGTTAGTGATTTAAAATAGACGTCATTCTATTTTTACATGAACCTGTTTAGTGTGTGAAAGTCTAAGAGCGGTTTCAGACTAGTAGCGTATTTTGTATCGCATACATAAGCTCTCACCGGCTTACGCGCGCCACATTACGTGTTTCAAAATAACGAACGCGCGTACATCAAATTTGCATGATTAAAATGACAGCTGTCAGCAAAAGTGACGACTAATCTCGCGACTCGCACTTGTAAACGCTCGTACGAGTTCTGCGTGTCGCAAATGGCAGGCGTATACGCGCTTACACTCTCGTCCAAAAACGAGCTTGTACTCACCGAAACTGACCTAAACCCATTTATCCTTATAACTTATGAATGACTAAAACATGAGTGTCTATAATACTTGAAGATGCTTTAAAATTGCTTACAAAGTTAATGGGTATAAAAAGGCAGGTCCATGACAGAGCCTTGAAATCTTCAAAAAAAAAAAGTAAGTAAGTAAGTTCTACATCCACAAAAATTCGGAACAATGTACCAGGGGTTAAAATTACGTCATGTTTATAATATTAAACTTCGGGTCAAACCGGCCACATCTAACATAGATCATAAATATTTAAACATCAACTATAAACAATATAGAACACTATAGAGTTAGGTAGAGCACATTAGAGTAATATAGAGCAGAAAGATCTACACTCTACGATGACAAATTTTGTACATAGACATTACGTTTACAATATTATTATACATACAATCTCAACTAGAAGAAGATTATATAGATATAACAGTTTCATTATTTGTGCTAAAATATTTTGCGCTGTAACACTTTCTCTACGTATACATTGAGTTTTTGAGCCGTTAAATTAGGTACGTATCTTTTAAATAGAACCTCAAATAATTCCCATTTTGACTACCTAAAAAGGGACTCGCTAATATAATAAATGAGCCTTTTCTTATGACCGCCAAATAATTCTTGGAAAGAGAAACGGACATACATACATATAGGTCAAACACATAACACTCCTTTTGGTCTTCGCCGCAGTCGGATAAATAGGCCAGAAACCGTTAAGTTGAATAGAGACCCATTTGTTTTTAAAAAGCGATTAACATAGAAGACAAACAAGTTATTACTGGATCTAAAAAGCGCTCATCATTAGAAGATCAGTAAATTATTGAGGATTAAATAAATAGTTCCTTCATATCCACTTAGTAATACATTGCTACAATACCCTCATTCATGTTAGAACATATATGTGAGATCATTCTCTTCTATCAAAGCCTGCATTATGCCTTGTTTTACTGTTCCTTCTATAGACCACCTGTTGAAGAGAAATAAGAAGCTTGCGTAGCGTCTGAAGAAAACACATACATCACATAAGAACACAGTGTACAAACATATTGTAGTTGGTTTAAAACACATACATCACATAAGAACACAGTGTACAAACATATTGTAGTTGGTTTAAAACACATACATCACATAAGAGCAGTGTACAAACATATTGTAGTTGGTTTAAAACACATAGGTACATCACATAAGAACACAGTGTACAAAAACAAAGTGTGTAGTTGGTTTAAAAACAGGATTAGACCATCCAATTGTATACATCATTGATTGTGAAAACTGGAATTAGTTAAATATAGATAAGTATACTATCGAAGCTAGAAGTGGTAGTTTATTGTGCCTATGAAATTATGAATACGTTATCAGTGTTTTTATGCGGTTTTACAACACTGTCCTGCAGTAAGAACCAACACCCTTAAATTTCAGGGTACCTACTAAACGCAGAAGAGATTCAGACACAACCAAAGAATTACAAACCATACCTTAACCATTGGTCATACATTGCAGATACGATATCCTCAAACTCAGAACCACAAATATGATATTACTGAACTGCAAAAAAATCTTTGTTGGTACATCAGCGCATATAACTCATACATTGAGCTCCTCTCTTCATTCAGGTTATCTGCCGCACCATGATAGCCAGGGCGTCATGTGGAGGCGGTACATCGAAGACAGGGGTACCGCTGGAGTCCTTGTAGTCCACGTAACGAACTGTGTGGATGACTTCCATGCCGAGAGAACTGCAAATACGCTGCGAATAGGCCCCAGTTGCATCTGCTTTGAACAACTGAAACAGGACAAAATGAGTTGATATTTTTGTTTTTCTTTTCCCAAAAACTAAAAACACAACAATGCAAAACAAGTCCTTGAAAGCAATTGCATAAATTGTTCAGTACTGGGAACACACGTTACATAGAGGGAGACATTCCTCTTTGTAACGGTGTGCGAGAGTGTATTAGCGCTCGTCTAGTCTCCGGGTTCCTCGCTTGCTGAACATACAGCAGAACACAGAGAGCTCTCGCTCGAGAGAGTACAGCCACCATAAAAGGCAGTGGGCTTTAGTCCTCCACGCGGGCCCAGTGCAGTTGGCCGTCACTGGCCCTAAGAGCATTCCTATCCAATTCTTACTTTACTGCTCTTTACGAAATCTTCACCTTTTTTGGAAACATTTTAATAATTAAGTAATTAATTATTGAACGCCTACTCCAATGTCTTATGCTATTACGGCTGGTCGGCTCCCCCTTGTTGACAAAACCCACAATACTATTGCGTCATTGCGTGACTTCCATAGCTCATTAAGTAGTAATATAGGTCAGTAGGACAATGAGGGGATCCAAACCAACAGGTCCACGTCACTATAATTATGTATATCTTCGAACTATATTACCTTGAATCCATTAACTTTGGCGATGTCTATACTTCTGGACATCAGTTCCTTAGCGAGCCCGCGTCCCCTTGCATTCTGATCCACGGAAATAATCCTGCATTCCAGGATTTTGTCCACCTGAAATTGGTTAAACAACGATATTTGATTTATCATGGTTACTGGCTTTATTTTGATTTTTTTATTTAGAGTTCAAAAGATGCTGCGATCAATAAATTCTGTCCAAACCAAATTACGAAAGTATGATATAAGAATAAAGTATAACTCTACTGAGGTAATTTTATTAATTTTTGACGGGATGATATTTAGACAAATAACGTTTTAGACAAGTTGCATTATTGACGGGTAGCGTTTTAGACCAGTTGCGTTTTAAACGACATGTATTTTTAGACCAGTTGCGTTTTAGGTGAGAAGCGATTTAGACCCATCTGCCAGTTGCGTTTTAGACCAATTTGTACTTAGACCAACTACTTTTTAGACCACTTGCTAATTAGACCAGCTGCTTTTTTAGACGAAATGATACTAACCCAAAGCGATCAGATATGAATAGAGAATCGATCGGATTTTCCGAACAAATGAGTGACAAAAGAAGGCGGCAATACTTCTGGATCTATTTCTCATATTTGGTCGAAACAACCGCGAGTGTGGCCAAACTAAGAGCTAGGTGTTCGATCAATTTCACCAATAACTTCACACGAGATCAGCACATCTAAATGTGGATTCGATGTGCTCAGTTTTATTTGGTAAAATTCACCCTTAGTCTGCTAACACAAACTGTCCAGTAGGCCTATTACGTGTCTTTCTGATATCCAGTGACTATCAAGCTTCGTTTGTACACCGAACTTTGATGACAACCAGGAATGTTGGTATTACGTATCGCACTGAGTGGATATCACTTTACGGTGACTAACAGCCTGGCCCCGGGTACGGTGTAAAGTATTTCACGACAGCCACTTCAAACTCAGTTGTCATCAATTTGTTGCCCACTACGCTTACATAATCGAAATAATATAAGTATCGATACGAAAGCGCCTGTCAAAATGAGTTACGGGGACTATCAGCCACTATGACAACCAATGTTGTCATATTTATACGCGACTGGTCATACATAATACGAAACTAACCTTTTGACAGTTAATTGATGAACACTGAGCCCAGTTACTATCATTTCGAGCTGTCAACAGAGATACGTAATAGCCCTACTGGTCAACTCACCTGAAACATGTGGAACAGATCCAGCTCCTGGCTGACAGAGTACAAAATGGTGAAGATCTTGTTGTACTTCGCGTCCGAGGACTGCTGGATCTTCTCGATAGACTGTTCGATGTCGCCGGGTCATAAGATGCCGTTCAGACCCACTCCCAGGACCTGGAAACATATTTGTGAAGGGATTAGGTTACTCGGCAGACAGACAATGGCTTCGCTTCAGATAGTGCTAAGGTCTCACGCGAGATTGATTTTGAAATTAATAGTGGAAGTCAATGTGCTTCGATGTGACACAGATGTTATAGACTCAAATATAGACAGATGGTTGGATGACGTTTATAAGATCGGGGGTCAGATCTGACTGTAACTTGCACAGATCAGGGAAGAATGGCACACACGAGATGACACCAATGCTCAGCAGTGGATAGAACAAAGGTGCCAATGATGATGTTGGTGGATGAGGAGTTCGTGGCTAAATAATAACAGCCGCTTGGGTCGATCTTTAGGTTAAGCCGTGCTTACCTAGGTTGGTCTGTGGATGGGTGACCCTTACATACCGAGTTGCCTCCTTGCCTCGGAAAGCACGTTAAGCTGTTGGTCCCGGCTGTCATTTGTAGATCTTTGACAGTCGTTACAGGTAGTCAGTGGCCCAAAAATTCTGACAACCAGTCTTACCAAGGGGTATCGTATTACCCAGTACTAACTGGGTTGTGGAGGTCAGATAGGCAGTCGCTTCATGTAAAATACTGGTATTCAGCTGCATCCGGTTAGACTAGAAGCCGACCCCAACGTAGTTGGGAAAAGGCTAGGCAGATGATGATGATGATGATGTTGGTGGATACTGACCGTATCTCCTTCAATAGCGGCGAGCGACAGCCCATCAGCGATGGTGACGGCGCAGAGCCTCTCCAATTGCGCGTGCGGCTCTCCACGCTGGCACAATGACACGGCCTTGTTCAGAGGCTCGTCAGCGAAGAAGTTGTCTCTCAGATGCTTTATGACAGCCTCGCTCATGTCCGGGGTTATCGTCACGAAGCGCGCCATCTGAGGATTTGAAATTCGTTGGTATGTAAGATAAGGACCTTCAGGGTGGCAGGAATCGACGAATTCTAGACCCAGAGACATTTCCATCCATCCATTCATCCGTACCATTATCAGAAAATCACGTTTGTTGTATGGGAAACTTAAATATTTATTTTATTCTGTTTTTAGTATTTGTTGTATAGCGGCAACAGAAATACATCATCTGTGAAAATTTCAACTGTCTAGCAATCACGGTTCATGAGATACAGCCAGGACGGACAGTGGAGTCTTAGTGATACCCTATTACTGATGTTTTTACCCTTTGCGGTTACGGAAACCTAAAAAACCAACTGTTCCATACACTTTGATAATACTGGTATTGCGATTTTGTATGAAACAGCAGCTTATGCTGGTCGGTGCCATCACAAACAGTAAAGTAAGGGATGGTATCACGACCAGGTTTAAAGGTAGCATCGTTAAGAATACCTAGAACCATTTTGGGTATATTTTGCATTTCTCTGTGTGTACATACTAGAAATCATAAAATATTGATTTTGTAGATCGAAATCCGCGATCTAGGCCATTGGTGATATTTCTTAGAACTCGTGATCGGCTATAATTATGCATGGAGTACGAGTTACACACATGTAGAAACTTATTTAATATTTCGTAACGTATTATATTGTGTTGAATCAATAATAGACGGTTAATATATCAACTAGCACTGTTTAAATGTTTCTCGGTTTATATAATTAAACTTACGCGATCATGACGCTTGTAACAGCGTCGAAATATTGGGAGCTCACAATAGTTAAAAATCACGGAAGATATCCCGTAGGATGGGAGGAGTGACTGTGTAAGTTTTATATCAACTAGCTTTTATGGCACAATTTGTCTTGATAATGGCTATTCCTAAAGCATTCGTTCAAACTCTGAAATTGTCTCTTTAATTCATTCATTCACTGAGAGAACACGCGCACGATCTTTGAAAAATATCGTGCGCTCGATATAGTCGGATTGTTGGATGACGTTTTTATGATCGCGGGTCAGATCTGACTGATACTTGCACAGACCAGGGAAGAACACAGATTTGACTGATAGTTGCACAGACCAGGGAAGAACATTGATATTTGAAAAATCATCTACTTAAGTGCTTAAATGAAGGATAAAAGTGTGCATGAGAAACTTCTTATTTTTTCCCCCTCTGAAATCGGGCCCATAGCAATGCATAAAGCCTTACTGTAATTTTGACACTATTTCATCTACTTTGCAAACTAAAGCAGCAATATAATCTCAATACATTTACCGGGCGGTGGGTGTGCCTTGGTAAACGCGTCCCGATCGGCCGGGCAGCCGAGCTCTCCCGAGCACTATCGAACGAGACGATGTAAATTCTGCTGTGGCTAGTTTTAACGAAATTTTATACAGGGATTAATTCGAGTTACCCGTTTTAGCGACACGAAAATGGCTTTAGGAGACTATCTATAAATGTCGATCCCCATTCACAGATTTTCAAAAACATGTGGGTACAGTTAGCAAGAAAATGGCCATTTTACATTAAAAAAAATAGTGAAGCCTATCCATCCTGTTTCTAATTGATCAAAATCTTACCACCAACCAGACCACCGGACCAACCCAGATTGGAGTACTAAAAAAGTCAGACTTTTCCTATACATTTTGTTTATTATATAAAAAGTGAGAACTCTTGACAGTTGCCGCATTCAGTACCGAAAAACACAAAGTACATTTGGTGGGAGTAATAACCTCGGTTCATTGCGCTCCTACAGCGTAAACTGAATCAAATGAATAATGTAACACTACGAAGTCTTCGAATACGTTGTCGTATATATTCTGCCTGACTTGCTGGTCTAGTGGTCGCAACTGTTGAGCATGCGGCCTCGGGATTGATTCCCAGTTCGGGCAAAATATCGTTTGGTTTATCAGGAATTTCTTAGTTGCAGATCGGACTCTGGATTTGTGCTCGGTTAAAATAGGCGCTCGTCCATATGACATGGAACTTAAAAAAACCGGCCAAGTGCGAGTCGAAGTCGCGCACGGAGGCTTCCGTGCCATTATCTATACAACACAAGACAAAACGATTAAAAAATCACATTTGTTGTATGGGAGCCCCCCTTAAATATTTCTTTTATTCTGTTTTGGTTATTTATATTTACGAGTATACTTGTTGTTCTAGCGGCAACAGAAATACTTCATCTGTGAAAATTTCAACTATCTAGCTCTCACGGTTCATGAGATACAGCCTGAAGACAGACAGACAGACGGACAGCGGAGTCTTAGTAATAGGGTCCCGTTTTTACCCTTTGGGTACGGAACCCTAATAAAAACTAGTGACATAAGAGCGCTACGGGATTACATGCGCGATATTATGTTAGATGCCGATTAAGGTCAGAAAGGCAACGTAAACGATGAAAGCCCCCGTAAGTCATTAAAACTTGATACTTAAAGACCCTTTATAATTAATAAAGGGTCTTTAAGTATGACTAGTAGACTGCCCAGTCCCTCCTTAATCAATAAAGCTTTGTATTTTATTATATCTACTAGTAGTAACCTCTGGCCGAGACTTTGCCCGCTTGGAGGTCGGATATTATCCAGGATAAGAGTATAGTTGGGTATGACTTGGGTATCATCATAACTAAGTCATGGTAGATCGGCTGTATATCATCATTATCTAATAAAATCCCAATTCATTTGTGGTCGGCGCAGCATGTCTTCTTCTTCCAAACGTCTCTATTACTCGTCATCTCATCAGACACTTCTTTTCTTGCCATATCATTCTTAACACAGTTCATCCATCGCTTCTTTGGTCTTCCTCTACTCATACGTACGTCGTGAGGAAAGTTTTGGGTATAAATGTGGATGGGTATCCACATTCATACCCAAAACTTTCCTCACGACGTTTCCTCATTCCTTCGCATCACATGCCCATACGACTACCCAGTACCACACAACTTTTCAGTCACCGACGCCACTTTCAGACTTCCGTATATCTTTAATTTTCATCTAAATGCGTGAAAAGGTAACAGACAGACACATCGACAGACAGAGTTACTGTCGCATTTATATTATTAGTATGTATTATTGTATTACATAACTGGCGAAATGTGGGTGTACACCTCTTCCTAACCCTCCGGGGATTACAAGCGTGATGTTATGTTATTATTGTGTTTTACTATATACACACATCAAAAATGTCTAGGGATCAAGCATTTTTATGCGGATTTCTTGAGATTGTGATGTGGCTTTGTAATAAATTTATGATTTTATAAATTTATATGGATCCTTTTTGGTGCATTTCATAATTTGAATCAGGAACTCTCAATCAAATTCGAGTAAAAGATGAAAATAAGCTGTCAATATTTTCCCTATAAAAACATACAACGCATTGAAGACATTATTAGTGCTACTGTTTCCCTACTACTGATTAAAACCAACGTTATTATGGAGCGGCGACGTCATTTAAGCAGGGAAGAAATGCTCAGAGCCGTGGGAATGATAGAAGCTGGTTCCCGGCAACGTACTGTAGCTTTAGCTCTGAATACAAGTCAGAGTGTTATCAGTCGACTTTGGACACGTTACCGAAGCACTGGTACCGTGGCTGAGCGCCATGGAGGACGGTATCGCTGCACCACACGGAGACAAGACCGATACATTCAAATCTTAACTCGAAGAGCTCCAACAATAACCGCCACGATGTTAGCCGTGAGGCTTCATCACTCTTCAGGGAACTTAATTAGCGACCAAACAGTCAGAAACCGCTTGCATGAAGTGAACCTTCATTCCCGAAGACCGCTACGGGTACCACCTATAGCAATGCACAATCGTAGGATTCGATATCAATGGGCTCTTGAACACAGAAATTGGGCAGAAGAACAATGGCGTTTCGTGTGCTTTTCTGATGAGTCTCGTTTTGGTATGAGACCGGATACAAGACGTATACGACACTGGAGAACCCCTGGACGCCAACAGCGATTAAAATCCTGCCAGGAAGTCCATCCTTATAGTGGTGGAACCATGGTATGGGCGGGTATTTGGATCGGCGGAAGAACTGAGTTGATTTGGATCAGAGGCAACCTCAACGCTCAAATTTATGCTGAGACGATTGTATCAGACGTCATCGTTCCTCTACAAGTGCAAATCGGTCCCTTATTTCAGTTAATGCATGATAATGCACGACCGCACACCACAAGAGTTGTAAGACAGACTCTCGCCGCAGCTAACATCAATGTCCTGCCCTGGCCTGCTCAGTCGCCAGACTTGAACCCGATTGAGCATGCATGGGATATGCTACAGAGAAGAGCTCTGCCGAATATGGAGGGTATCCAGTCGCAAGAAGACCTTTTTTTGTTGTTGCAACGAACATGGGCGGCCATTCCACAGCGTGATTTGGATGAACTCATTTTGAGTATGCCAAACCGATGTTCTTGTGTTGTTAGTGTTCGCGGTAGAAACACGGATTATTAATTGTTTAAGTTACCCAATAAAATTTTAAAGAAAACTGTTATTTCAGTCTTTTTTTCGAACTTTAATGTTAGTGGTTCAAATGTCAAAAATCCCTTTATTAGGAAAATGGCAAATTTCTTTATTAATGCAAAGGTGACTTGGTTTATCGTTACTGTGACAAACGAAAACACTTTATTTGATGAATCCTTAAAGAAAATTTTAATTAATATCAATCAGGAGAAAAGTTATTGCAAAAATATATGTTGATCCCTAGATACTTTTGATGTGTGTATTTCTCTGCATTCGATACATTCGAACTGCCTTTGTCATTTAATTAAAACAAATAAGTAAGAGTGTAATATATTAATCACGAGTTTTTGTGAAGACTTTTTATAAGACGTTTAAAATAGGCGTGTTAACAAAAGACATACAGGGTTATTTCTAAAACACCGGCAACCTTGCAGGACTGTATCACTATCATCATAAACAACAACTTTTGTTTTATGACTTTTTACAAAACATAATAATATGATGTTTTAAAAGTCCTAAAACACAAAAAAAAAGTTGTTGATTATGATGTTAGTAACATAGTCCTGAGAGGTTGTCGGTGTTTTACAAATAACCCTGTATATCAAGTACACATTATTTGAGAGGAAATCAAGATGGCTGCGGGACTGTTCGAAAGAGATACCGTGGCCCCGGAACACAAAGGGCGATGAAGGAACATGAATGGGTTTTAGTCGGTATAAGTCTGACACTCCCTCCTGCTCCGCCCAGAGCGGGAGAAGTCAATTGATGATTTCCAATCCGAAAAAAAAAGGGAAATCAAGATAATATTATCATCACTACATAGCCTACCACACGACATGTTTTGTATCTCTAACCAGCCGGCCATTCGAAGTCCATTCCAGTTAAATGAACATCGGCCAGCAATATCCCGTACTCTTGTTGTTACCACAATTAAATTGAAGTCGATAAAGTAGATAAATAAATACTCGAATATATTTTTTGCCGCCTAGCTTTGCCGAGAGACCCGAATATATGTGTAGCGCTTTTAAAGTTAAATGATCCTTAAAAAACCGCATGAAGGGTTCCGTACCATTGGAGTTGGCTAATTGTAGCGGTAACAGAAATGGGAGCCCCTTTTAAATTAAAGAGGGTTCCCACTGTTGCCGCTATAACAACAAATAATAAAATAATTAATTAACAAAAAAAAAAAAAAAAATTCAAAATAATATATAATAATAATGTTAATAATAATAATAATGTTTATTCAATGTTAATGTTTATGTTTATTGTTTGTCATAATAATAATAATAATAAGATAACTTATTAACGAATACTTCACAGAAACTTTTAGTAGCGCCATCAGGATGGAATTTGGTGTGGACAAAAGTGCAGTTATGTATGTAAAGCGAGGGGAGATTGTGGAGTCCGAGGGACTTCAGCTCTCGGACTCCATACAGCTGAGATCTCTTTCCTCATCTGAAACCTATAAGTATTTGGGTATGTCGGAAGCGTTAGGCATTAATGTAACTGACATGAAGCAATCGTTGAGGGAGCGCTTCTTCGGACGCCTGAGAAAGGTATTAAATAGCCTTCTTTCAGGCGGCAACAAGGTGCGCGCCTTCAATGGCTGGGTCATGCTGGTTTTAATGTACTCTTTCGGCATACTCAAATGGACTCAGACCGAACTCGACGCCCTGGATAGAAGAGTTCGTACACTGCTGACCGAAAGCCGGATGCATCACCCACGATCATCGGTTATGAGACTGTACATCCCGCGGAAGTGCGGAGGTCGAGGCTTTTTAAACGCGAAGACCCTCCACAACCGCGAGGTGTGCAGTCTCAGAGAATATTTTTTAAAAGCCGAGGTGGGTATGCACCGAGATGTGGTCGCAGTGGACAAGGGACTCACCCCGCTGTCCATGGCTAAAGAGAACTGGCACAAACCTGAGGTACTTACCACCGATGACCGCAAGCAAGTATGGCAAGGCAAAGAGCTTCACGGGCGCTTCTACCGGGCTCTTTATGGGCCCGATGTAGATTTTCTAGCGTCCGTGTCCTGGTTACGTTTCGGCGACCTCTTTGCGGAAACTGAAGGTTTTGTCTGTGCGATTATGGACGAAGTTATGTTGACGAACAATTACCGGAAGTATATTATGAAGGACGGGACGGTTGACGTGTGTCGGGCATGCCACCTTCCGGGTGAGTCCATCAGACATATTATTTCTGGTTGTTCTCGTCTGGCTAACGGCGAGTACTTGCACAGGCATAACCAAGTAGCCAGGATTATACACCAGCAACTTGCCTTGAAATATAAACTTGTGGAATCTGAGGTACCGTACTACAAGTATGTGCCCGACCCAGTTCTCGAAAAAGACCATGTCACGCTGTACTGGGATCGGTCCATCATTACTGACAGGACTATTGTCGCCAATAAGCCTGACATAGTGATGATGGACCGATCAGCGCGCCGCGTAATGATAATCGATGTTACCATTCCGCATGACGAGAACCTCGTGAAAGCTGAGAAAGAGAAACAAATAAAATATCTCGACTTGGCACACGAGGTTCGCGACATGTGGAATATGAACTCGGTTATCATTGTGCCGATTGTCGTGAAGGCCAATGGCCTTATTGCCAAGAGCTTCGATGACCATCTATCGAAGCTCTCTTTAGGCGGTTGGATCAAGGGCCTGATTCAGAAGGCAGTACTCCTCGATACGGCTCGCATTGTGAGGAGGTTCCTGTCTCTGCAGCCCTAACCGCTGGTGGCTTGGACCCTGCTCCCGACACCGGCGGACTACTATTTTTAAGTGTTTTATGTTTTTTTCTATGAAATATTTAAAAATGTAAAAATAATAAGATATTATGATGAATAAAGGAGATAATAATAATGTTTATTCTTATTTTTTTTTTTTATTTATTTAGTAATAATTAATTTTCTTGTAATAGCGGCAACAGACTTAGCTGTTCATGTTTTCATTCTGTGAAAATTTCAACTGTCTACCTGTTACGGATCATGAGATGCAAAATCAAAAACAAAGCATTTATTTCAAGTAGGCCAGTTAGAGGCACATTTGAATTGTCGAAACAAAGATGAAAATTAAATGTAGCTACAGTCCCAGTCACAAAACATAAAAACTGTTAAAGTACTGTAGTTGCCCATTCCCTAGCGTAGATCTCTATGGAGAAGAACGGGCAAGAAACTCCATGGACACTCTTTTAAATCAAAATATTGTTACAAAATCTTGGTAACATCATTCATGTTGACATGGTATATTATGTGAGAACAATGTAGCAAGAAATGCACGTTAAGTGTCCACAGTAAAAACAAAACAAAAAAATACAATTCTAAAAAGAAAATAATTCATTCAAATAAGCCATGGCAACTAAGAGATGACCAGTCACAACTGACAGCGCCCGTTCACGAACATGACGCATGGATCAGCACCATTCAACTCAACCATTTTGAAAGGAACTACGAGTAAATAATCCACACACGCGCCAGACAGACTAACGGACGGACGAGAGTGGAGCCTTAGTAACAGGGTCCCGTTAAATACCTTCGGGTACGAAACCCTAAAAAGTAAAATCAATGCGCGTTACAAACAGACAATGAACTTTACACATCATTAACGATATACTCCTCGTAAAGGATAAAACCATGAGGCCCTGTCACTGAGTCAGCGTATTTGTTATCACAATAAATTGATGGCCGCGGTAATCTTCACAGTTCATTAAGTTGCGTCTCATGGGGAGGAAGGTTCGTCAGAGTAACTATACTCTGGCTGGAAGGAACACCGATACACAATTCTGAACCCCCCCCAAATTGTATTTTTTACCGGTAATTTAAAAAAAAACAGCTGTTAAGTGTTACCTACAAAAGAGAAATACCTACACGGTCATGATGTATGGAGCAGCCGATTTTTCTTAAATAGGGTATATGCATGATTTTTTTTATCACTCTAAACAAAGCGTAATAACATCAGAAATAGCAAAGTGAAATTATTTTTTTAATATCTATAAAAAATACTAAGTTATAAGCATTTGAAACTGCTGATTAGACAGAGAGATCCGATACAGCGAATGACGTCATTCGCTGCATCGACGTACAAAATCCATACTAAATTCCGTTTATATAGAAAGAGATAGAAACAAAAGTTTAAATGGTTATAAATTTTGTGTTGTTTGGCCGATTTATGTCTTGTTTTCACTTTTTGTCATTATTTTTATAGTACTTTAACATTCCGTATCGAAATAAAAAAAATAAAAAATTATGCATATTCCCTATTACCGATAAAAAAAAATTATGTAGAGGGGTTTTATAAAAGGAGGGCTCAAATATAATTTTAAATGTTCTTGAAACAAACTAAAGTATTGAATCGAAATTCATGCGTTATTTTTTTTTCGAAAAAACAGATTTTTGGACTTCTACTCAAATCTTTTTCACATCGATATTCATGCTTAAACATTTTTGTTATTTGTATTTACAACTCCTTGACTGAACCCAAAGAATTTTCAAAATCGATGCTTTGTTTGAGGTTCCACTGCCCAATGAAAACTTAATCTCAAACAGAGTGATCTTTGCTTACAAATCCGCTTTCAGCTCAAGTTCTCAAACATACAAGCCACACTTGCAAACAGAGTTTTATTCACCCCATAACTAACAAAGCGCGAAGGTCTATTGTGATACATAAATGTCTAGTCAGTAACAACAGGCGACGGGGACGCTCCGCTTGACAATAATTAATCATATCATACGCCCTGTCACCCGCAGGGACCCGGACGGTGCTACGAGATACGAGCTACGAGCTACGCGCTACGTATGTGCTACGTGCTACGAGACTACGTGTCTTGTGGTTTTGAACAGCAGGGTTCACAATATCCGGGGTTGCGGGACTATTCGAAAGAGATACCGTGGCCCCGGAACACAAAGGGCGATGAAGGAACATGGATGGGTTTTAGTCAGTAAAAGTCTGACACTCCCTCCTGCTCCGCCCAGAGCGGGAGAAGTCATTTGATGATTTCCCATCCGAAAAAAAAAAAAAAAAAAAAAGGGTTCACAATATTATTATAGTTATGGTTGATAGCGGGTTAGGTTTTTTTAAAGGAATCTGTCACTTTAAGTATTTCATGTACTGAATATAAAAAAAGTTGTCAAATTCAATATTTTACAGCTTGCTCTCGAGAATCATGTTTAGCAAGCTTTTCTTTCTTTTCATTTTTAATTCATGGATAAATTTACGTTGACAGAAACTACAGAGTGGCACATGATCAATAATCTTTATTACACAAGAAAGTGGTTACAAAATTGTGTGAAGTTCCTGACTCCTGTGCTAGACACATGATGATTTATTTTTAAATACAACTTATAATATTGAATCTTCACTTAAGGCCTGAATTCCTCTTACGCTGACGTCAGTCGCGTACGTCGGTCGCGTACGTCGGTCGCGCGTACAAGTATACATTGTATTCTTTAAAGCACCATACTGCGACGCTGACTTCAGCGGCGCGTACTTTGCTACGCGTCTGAAGTCAGCGACCGACATCAGCGTAGGAGGGACCTGAAACTCTCACTTCGGATGCTCAATAGAGCTACGTAAATAAATCCTTCCCAAAACTAATTTAAAATCCATGAAACGAGAACAACTCCAAAGAGGTTATATTAAAAATAAAAGCAAAAAGTTCTGAATCCTTGAAACAGCTTAGTCTATAGTTTCCCAGTTCGCCGTCTTTATTGAATAGGCTTTGTCGCCGGGAGGGCTCGAAACGGGATGGGAGGAATTCCTCCCGCTCCCTCTGACCCTCACGAGACGATATTGCTTACCATTAGTCGGAAAAATTTGACAAGGACGAAATTAAACGTAGTTTTTAAGGCTTTGTGAATGAACCTTGATTGAGGCTGTTTTAATTAATTAGATGTAATTACAAGTTATTTAAGACGGACTTCGATTTAGGTGCGTAAGTAATACAGCTGCTTTTGACTCAAATAAATAACCAGAGAACCTTTTAACGATTTTCAAAACTAAGAAAATGAAATAAAGGAAGAAACTCTGGATTTGGTGGCCGTCATATTTAATTTTTCGCACACATTGTAGCCAATGTCGCCCGGACCGATTGACAACTCATTCATCAAAATCGACTCAGTAATTTAGGCGCTACGGTGGAAAAAAAAGTTCTAAGATCTAAACCCTTCGTTTTGGATTTGCCTAGTGGGGAAAAAAAGATACTAAAGTAAGACAAGGTTTTAAATTAGGCCTTTAAAAGGCAGTTTTGAATTACAAGGAAATTGAATTGATCCTAGCTACCCATTCGTTGAAGGAGTAGACAACAGCTAACTGTTTCTACTTGTTCTACTTAAATTGTTCTCTATGTCTTGCATAACATAACACCTGTAATCCCCGAAGGGCTAAGCAGAGGTGTATCGAATACTAGGTACACTTTCATTTCGCTAGTTATGTTTCAAGTCCCAAGTAATAGGGGGCGAGCCTATTGCCATCAACCGGCCACAAATCCAAACTCGGTGGCTGCTACTGAGAAATTCCTTATGAAAAAACCCATTAACACTTTGCTGAACCCAGGAATCGAACCCAGGACCTCACGCTCAACAGTCGCACTTGCGACCACTCAACCAACGAGCAACTATTTCTTGTATTAGGATCTATATAAACTGTACACGTGTTTATTTATTTTAACTAAGTTAACTTAATACAACATATCAGAGGAGAGCAGCGGTGGCCCAGTGGTGGCGACACCGACTTACGAACAGTAAGTCGTGGGTTCGAACCAAGACAGGTGCATTACTTTGTGTAATTTATTTCATCACCACTGCTCTCAAAACGGTGAAGGAAAACATCGTGAGGAAACCGGCATATCCTAGAACCACAAATTCGAAGACAGAGGAGGCCTGTGTCCCAGCAGTGGGAACATTAATCGGCTGAGGATGATGATGATGAACATATCAGAACATTTACGTCATCATAAAAGGCAATATTCCTGATTATACTTCATGCACATTTTTACATTTCCATTTCCCAAAGGAGACGAAACTTTATTTCAACTAGATAAAGTTGTAGGTTCAATGAAGATAGAAACTTATTACCGATGTGAGTCCAATCGATTGTGGCACTGAATGTCGTATCGGGGACAAATTGATTCGGATATAATACTGACTATAAAGGTCTTTATCCACCCATTACATACCGAGTTTCCTCTGTGCCTCGGAAAGCACACTGAAAAAAATGATCAACGAAACTAGTTTTGTTATGTGAAAGTTTCGTTGTAGGCAAATAAATTTTAGTTTAATTTCAACAATCTTTTCAGTAATCGATCTAAAACTAGTTTTGTAGGTTTATATTTGGTATGTAGTAACCTTGTCACGTTAAGCCGTTGGTCCCGGATATCATTTGTAGATCTTTGACAGTCGTTAGGTAGTCAGAGGCCCAAAAAGTCTGTCAACCAGTCTTACCAAAGGGTATCGTATTACCCGGTACTATACTTTATTTCCACATTGTAACGTGGGAGTTTGAAAGACTGCAGATAAACATGTGTCTTACCACAATTCATTTTATGACAACAAAAACGTGTTCACTGGGTTGTGGAGGTCACGTAGGCAGTCGCTCCATGTAAAGTACTGGTATTCAGCTGCATCTGTTAAACTGGAAGCCAACCCCAACATAGTTGGGAAAAGGCTAGGCAGATGATGAAAAGTCTTTATCTGGTTTTGAAGCGTACTTTCTCATAAATGTGTTAGGATAAAGCGTTTTGTGCCTTTTCCTTATGCAGGGTGTAAACGGACCCTCCACGAAGCCATCAACTAAGCATTCTGTACATCAAACTAAGTGACTCTACGCAGAAATTATTGCTGAGAAACGACTTTTTTTTGGGGTGGAAAGTCACGTTTTACGGTAAAACTCAATGTAACACTCAAAACATTGTGCTGATAGACGCATTTAATAGTAAAAGGGGTTATGGATGTATGTAAAGTTATGACCTTAAAAATCAGTATTTGAAAAAGAAACCTGTGAAAAAGTTGGAACTTTGACCCCCAATATCTCCGTAACTAGAAGGTTCCCAGGTATGGTGTAGAACAAAAAAATGATCGCAGTCACGAGGAGAACAAGTGCCTTTTAGCTTCGTTAAGGGTCTATTTACACCCTTTATGTATGTGATGCAGTGAAATCTAAATTACTAAAGGGAAGTTTATGATGCATGTTAACTTATGCCCGCGACTTCACCCGCGTGGAGTTCAGTAATTGTCCCACGGGATCATACTACCGGAATAAAAAGTATCCTGTGTTAATCTAGGTTTTAAAGTACCTGTGTGCCAAATGTCGTCGAAATCTGGTCTGTAGTTTTTGTGTGAAAGAGTAGTAGAAAGGGTAACAAGCATCCAGACATCCATACATCCTCACAAACTTTCGCATTAATATTCAATATTAGTAGGCTTTTTCGCACAGATGACGAGAGGATCACTCCTACTATGCGAGAAGAGATCTTTGCCTAATGTAGTGTGTTGAGACAGGCAAAAGTAAAAGCATCCATTTAGAGCTCTCATTCTTTATCGCACGTGTTCGTATATGCTAATCTCCGAAACCACCCAACCGATTTCAATGAAATTTTGTGAATGTGTATGGTTGATGGTACCAGCTTGAAAGATAGAATGGTTTTGGTCCCGATTGAATGATGGTCGCCCGTGCGAAGCAAAGGTGGGTCGCTAGTAGCACATCAGATAGAGTTTTTATGTTGGCCTTATAATGACAAATAGGTTAACTCAGTTTGATACTCAATTATACCGGTTAAAGAGGAAATCTTACTTTCAAATTTAACGTCAATGGGCTGATAATTTATATAATTTTGATCATGTCAAGGCTTTGGTGGAGTTTTTTTAATATTTTACTTTAACTTCATTGTTGTTATGCTTAATTCGTAATAATAATGTTTTTTCAGTAAACAAAGATCTTCATCTGGTTTATTATCTATCCTAACTTATGAGATCTTATGTCTAGTTTAAATTATAGGTACATCTACATATTCCAGCCCTGAGAGTCTCTTTGATCGTCCTTTTGACGTCGGTCGAACGCCTCTTTAATTAAATGTTGAGAGAACTGCCAATTATGCTTGATAAGATTTTTATATCTATTCTTTGACATTTTCATAACCCAAAACACATAGAAATGTCAAATAAATATGCTATAAGTACAATCTATCTACATACCCAATCAAAATTATTGATTTATTAGACGCAATGTTTGTAAGTATACAAACTATACGTTGACCGGACATATTGTAGAACTAAGAACGTCGTTACAACAAAAGACGAACGCCGTATATTATACGGACGCGCCATTCCGGTCGCCATTCATTCAATGCACATGTCCTTTGTAATCTTCCCCTCACAAGCTTGCAGGGTAGAAATAACTTGCTAGGTAGGCATTTATTAAATTTCTATACTTTAATCTATAGAAAAATAGTAGGAGTAATAACTCAAATAATTATACAAGTAGAATATTTTTTAAGTTATTACAGAAATTGAATACCAAATTAATGCAATTTTTTTTTTAAATATCGATTTCTGTTTTCGTCGGGAGTTATAAAAGCATGAATTTAAAAAAAAAAGTTCATCTAAAACTCAATTTGTGCGTCAAAATGTATAAAACTTTTTCAGAATCCATTTAAGAATTAGAGGCAGCCAGACTAGTTAAAGAATCACTTAAGGAGATGGTCCCCAACTGTCGCTGTAACGTCTTGTATGAATAATTAAGCAGGAATGTTAAATGGAGGTCACCCTTTGCGACTTTCTAAACCATTGCACTTCGTTCCAAAAACGGCGAATTTCGCTGAAATTATTGTGTGTACCTAGTATGTTTTTAGGCATATGTGTGATTTTTCAAAGAGGTTCTAAATTGAAGCAAGGCCTTGTTTCGATCGTTTAGTACTTGGAAAACACAAATGAAAGAGGCATCCTTTTTTGTAAACAATTACAAAGATAGATTTATACAGAGAAAATTTAATTTTTCAGTTCCACATGATGACCCAATCAGTAATTGGAGTTCGTGAAGCTGAATTTTGGGGCCAAACACATTTCAACTTTTTGCCATCGATACGCTAAGAAGTTCTTCTTATTAAGCCCATCAATCATAAACATTTCGGTACGTAAAATAACTAAACCGTAAAAAATGAACCAAAGGTGTGTGCAAAATTTCAGCACAATCGTTTGGGCGAACTGATTTAAAATTCAGTTGAAAGTTTTGACCAATATTATACTAACAAACAAACTAACTAACAAGGCAAGTTAAATAAAAGCTTGTAAATAAAATAGCTTGGAAAAAACCGGAGCACGTGGGTAATTGTTATCCACAGAGACCGCTTTACCGGGTCTCCTTTATTATAGGTACTCCTCAGTATAATATCGAGCGATTTTACGGGCTCACGACTTCCTTCGAATGAAGATAATATCTATCTTAGTAGACGATTTATTTCTTTACGTAAGGCTGCAGGTACTAATGTTACACGTTGGTTTAGTGGAAATAATGTAACAATCTGAACACCTATCCAGGGTTATTGGTAATTGGGTGCATTCCTTGAATTGAAATGGGTGATACTAGCCCTTTCTCCTTTTAGATTTCTCAAAAACAAAACAAAGTTTGGACCCCAAGTTATAGGGGTCAAAATTGTTGCAAATAAGGTCTAGTATCACCCATTTCAAGGAATGCACCCAATTAGCCTATGTATATCACTGTCGTCCACTGAACAGACTGAACTAGTAATTATAAGTATTTTATGAAGAGTGCAGTGACTACGTTACTTAATTGATTGTCGACTTGTTGCTATAGTTTCACAATGACTTCTAACTTGACCTCCGTGAAATGACACCTTCCTTCTTCCTTTTTTCCTAACTTAGATATTGGTGTGGATTCTGTAGAGCACAAACTAAACTTAATTTAAGCTATTGCTATCTTTTTCTTTCTAATAAAATGAGAAAGAGACGGACGTAATTTAGAGCTGTCAAATTTAATAGGAACTAAAATTTCCATATAATGAAGGGTGCACATAAAAACATGTCGACTAAAAACACGGTGAAGTGCAAGGCATAAACTAGTTTGACATCTCTAACTTAGTTTATAGCTATAGCCGTCCTTTTCCCGCACCGCCTTTTACTCTTAGTAAAAGATAGCAATAGCCTAAATTAAGTTTAGTTTGTGCACAACAGAATCGACACCAATATAGCGATTGCCAGCGCTATGTCCAAACGGACTAACCAAGCCATTTTAAACTTTAGAACTGAATTAAACCGAATTGGTATGCTGGAAGAGATTTCTTTAGAAATAAGCATTACCTTCATACTATTTTCTGTTTCTTTTCTAAATTTAGTGTATACATAAATTGTTAATGAAATAAACAGCTAACAATAAATCTCTGTGAAAGAAAAAGTTTATAAGCTCGTTTACATAGCTTCATTGTTTACTAAACATGACATATAGCGTCACGAGTGTTGGTATTTCTCTTTGAGTTGGGCAGTGCAGTATACACCAACAAGTTAACTACTCCTAGATAAATAGGAAAAATCTCGTTACCAAGTATAATAATGTCTAGCTTCATGTTACCCACCCTAATTGAAAATGAATTGCCAGCTCGCAAAACCTTCCAATATAGGATCGTTATTGGCATAGTAAAGCAAGCCGTAAACGGTTGCTCCCAATATCTATCATTCTTTCACGTATACCTACCGCTGTAATACGCTGTTGTCACTTTATATATAACTAACGGACGTCACGTGGTTTCACCCGCGTAGTTCCCGTTCCCGTGGGAGTACGGGGATAACTGTAGTGTTAGATTATTTTGTAATAAGGAACTAATATATTTTCTTTTGTATCTATCTTTCGATGCTTGTAATTAGCAATTTAGTTATACAATTTAGTTACTATTATGTTATTAGTCTGTAAGCTTTCCTAAAATAAATAAATGAAATATAGCCTATGTTACTCAGGGCGAATGTAGCTTAGTAATGGTGAAAGAATTTTTGAAATCAGCGCAGTAGTTTTTGAGTTTATTCATTACAAACAAACCTCTTTAAAATATTATTATTATATATATATTAGTGTAGACTAGCGGACGTCACGCGGTTTCACCCGCGTAGTTCCCGTTCCCGTGGAAATACAGGGATAAAATATAGCCTGTTACTTGCTGATAATGTAGCTATTCATTGCTGAAAGAATTTTTAAAATCGGTCCAGTAGTTTTAGAGTTAACTCGTAACAAACACACAAACAAACAAAAAATCAAATCTTTCCTCTTTATAATATTATATATTATATTATTATTATATTATCATAGTATGAATAACCTTTTTATACAAGGAAAGGACACCAACGCACAAACCCTACCAGTACTGTATCATTCTGAACCTTATTTTTGAGGTATTTAAAAAAAAAACAGCGGTGTCTTACGTTTTGACCGTGTGGGTATTGCAGTTGTAGGAAAACGCCGTTTTTAGGTTCCAGAGGGTCAAACGGGACCTTATTACTAAGACTCTACTGTCCGTCTGTCTGTCTGTCACCAGGCTGTATCTCATGAACCGTGATAGCTAGACAGTTGAAATTTTCACAGCTAATATATTCTGTTGCCGCTACAACAAATAATAAAAATAAATAAAAAACCCTCCTACGATGGTACGAGTCCGACTCGCACTTGGCCGGTTTTTTTTTAATAACTGACGAAACATTTCTGTGAGGATTTAGAATGATGTAGTGGTAACACGTTGTGGTAACCGTGTTAGCGTTGAGAGAATATTTTAGCGGAAAAAATACGCCTGTTCCATACATTTAGACCGTTTAGGTATTTAAATTTTGTAGGAAAGGGGGCGTCCATTAATTACGTGAGGTGTAGGGGGGAGAAGGTCGAGCCGAATCTCACGTGGGAGAGAGGGGGATCTCGGGAAATGTCACAATATTTTTTTTCAGCAAAAACAGTGAAAAATTGCGTGAAGACTAGGTAATTAATTAAATAAACATGTTTCACGACTGAAATCTTAGCTAAATCCTACAGAACATTATAAATATTCAAAGAAAATAATTAAGCAAATTATTATTGTTTAATAAATCATCACAGATTATCGTGTTTACACTAAACTACGCATTTTGATAAATCTCACGTGAGATTCAGAGGGGGGTGAGAGGGTCAAGTCAAATCTAACGATATCTCACCAAGGGGCAGAGGGGGTCGAAAAATAGTCAAAATAGTATATCGTAATTAATGGACGCCCCCAAACAGTAGATTAAATACACGCAAAATACGCGCTTTGACGTGGAGTTGCGGACAAACTCAAACTCAGACTCAAAGCATTTATTTCAATTAGACCATTACGGCACTTTTGAATGTCAAAAATACAAAAAAGAAAATCAAAGCTACAGTCCCAGTCACAAGGCATAATAACTTCAGAAAGTACTGTAGTTGACACCAGCCCGTTATACAATACAATACAATACAACAGTAGATTAAAAAATATACTAATGAAAAATTTCTATGTGGGGGTTCAGAATGATGTACCGATTACATTACATGGTACCCGTATGTGCATCGGTGACACTTCCACCCTGTATAATTAAGAAACGCTTTCCCTAATCAAGCTGTAAAAATCACAAATAAATCGAATACTTATATGAAAAAGTCCGGCTTTGTAAAGCGTCATCTCTGTGCCTGTTCATAAAGCTCTTTGTATCATATTGTCGTCTGGAGACTGTAACAGGTGTTGTTTTGTGTTTGTGTAAGAACAATACAATCGAAGACATACATTCTTGAAGATAAAGAAGACATGAAATGCTCTGAAGATAATTAAAACGTTTGATTAACTTATATTTAAATACCGTGTATATGTAATTAATCTGGTTGCAAATAACTCAAATAGATACTTTTTAAAACCCAAAAAAGTTACATTCATCCCTTCTTAAATAAATACGGACTGCGATACGACCGGTAAACAAATACATATTCACGTAGGTCAAAAATCCTATTAATCACACAGTTCTCCCTCTACAAAGCCATTTTCAAACTCCCTAATATCCGAGAACAAAACTTCCAGCCTCAACATCACTGGCCGGGACAATAAAACGTCCTCTAATAAAAAAAAAACTAAACGTCAAACCAAACAAAAGACAAAACACTGGAATTTTTACCGAATTCAAGTAAAGAACATCGGCTTAAACAACACGCAACTAGTAATATATACAGCCTGGTGAAAAAAAAAGTAAGAAATAAATAAAAAAGAGGACGGAAAGAGGTTCTACTCACCGTGCGAAGGCCTCAAGCTCCCGCTGCGCACTGATAAGGGTCGCGCGCCGTGCCCCACCGAGCGGTGCATAGATTATGCGTGGACCAGCGAGGCCGGATTGTAGATATCGACAATTGATTTTAGAGGCATTACGGACGTATTGTATGGCTCTTTTATCGGTTATTGAATTGATATGTTAGAGGATTTTATGGTTGAGTGATGGCTTTATATCGTATAACGTTTATTCTGTTTCGTTAAAATGTGCCTAGTTCTAATAAGTAGATCTGTTAAATATATGATTGATTTTGCAAAAAAAACATACATTATTATTTACCTGCGTAGCAAAATTTCGTAGAAAGTTTTCGTAGCAAACGGTTGGCCAATCTTTGAATATCAAAGTCTTAGGGGAACGGTTCAGTTCGGTAGACGTTTTCCGACTGATTTGTTGCGGGGATGTGAAAATTAGGTAGGTCAAGGTCGTAGCTGAGATACGGATACGGTTGTGCTCTCTCTCTTTAGGTTTGTATACCAAATAACAAACGATTAATCCGTTTAATTAGGAAAAGAGAAGAAAACCAATAAATGTCAATATGAAAGATTATTTTAAATCATTTATAATGAACAAGCCTTCAATAATTACGGGTAATTAATCTTCATATGGTGAGCAATAGGAGAGGAGGTACAGGGTTGATAAAAATCATGAAATGGTTGATTTAATTTTTCGTTTTTTTTTTACTTTCTGATCTTTTTTTAATTTGGAAGTCAGTAATTAAATAAAAACACAACATATACATATATATATATATTAATTACATCACATAAAAATAAATCACTTTTAAAAAACACACTGTCATTTTAATGAACAATGAAAATAATTATTTTTTCAAAAGGAAGATTAATTTGGTTGCCTTCTCGGTGTAATCTACTTATTTCTTATTTTGCTATGTACCAAATTGAATGCCGAAAATATTCTTTCGACCCCAGCGGAAGAAGCAACTGTTTACAGTCCAGCAGTTGCTGGATTATATCCAATTCTTCTTCGGTTATACGTTTTTTCATATTATGTATTGCTACCCACCAATCAGTAGGGGTAGTTTTCTGTATGACTTGTTTATCGAATAAAACTCCCGTGAAAGGCTCAACTTTTGCATTCAAACGAATAATGCTACTCATCAAACTGATTCCAGTCGTTCCCTAATTTTCTTGCAAAAATTGCAAGAAAATCGCTTGTTGTCGCGGGAAGTCCCCACATTTTGGCTGCTTTGGTCGCACTTAAAAGTATTGATTTACTTAAATCATTGATTTTTATAAAAATAATCACTAGATTTTAATCGCGATTTACATCATATCAACCCTGGCCAGGTAGGTAGGAAATCAAGCTGCACTTTATAAAATCTCGGAAACTTCTTAAATAAATGTTTACTGCGACTTACATTTTGAATTCATAAAAAGAAAAAATAGGTACTTTCTCGAAGCTATATTGTTTCAAAATGGATAATGATAACTGTAGGATTGTAGTAGACGTAACGGTCTACGCGTTTGCTACGCCGTAGCAGCTGGCGCGATGTTTTCATCGCTACGCTACGGTGTCGTAGCTCGTTGGACGTGGCAGTTGGCCGTAGTAGTACTATTGTATTGGGGAAGACTGACATCATGGACTTCTAAGATAAGAGTGGTTCGGTTAGTCCCTTAGTTGAACCTCTACATGCAATGTACAAATCTAATAAAGCCGTAAAATGATTCAATCAAACCATCGGCCTAGTAAAAAGGCTCTTTCGGACGCTTCATTTATTCTAGTGAACGGTTCACTTACTTAACTGACTGTTGATTTTTGTTTCATTCTTCGTTCACAAGATACCTACATAAGAATGATGTTTCTTCTGGTGTTTTCGTCTACACTAAGAAACAAGCCTAGCCTAGTTCTCAACTTATCTAAGTGTCGAATGTTAAATTAAGAACTTCAATCTGTATCCAGTGCAATCAATGTAAGAACTTTGTGGTAATATAAAGGGTGCAAAACACCTCTTAACGAAACCGAAAGGCACTTGTTCTCCCCGTCATTGCGATCATTTTTTTCCTCTACACCATACCTACCTTCAGACCTTCTAGTTACGGAGATATTGGAGGTTCAACTTTTTTGACATGTTTTTTTTTTAATACAAGTTTTTACTATTCAATCCATTCATCAGCACAATGTTTTGAGCGCTTTACATTGAGTTCTACCACAAAAAAAAGTTTTTTCACCCCAAAAAAAAAATCGTTTGGCCCAGCAATATTTTTTGCGTAAAGTTACTTAGTTTGATGTACAGAATGATTGGTTGACGGCTTCGTGATGAGGTGGTTTACACCCTGTATTATATCTCGCCGTAATAAAAGTTTCGTCATTAGTAAATTGCACCCGTGCGAAGCTGGGACGGGTTGTTAGTAATTTATAATGAGAAAGTTTGATGTAGGAGGCAATCTCAGAACGAATCCGATTTCAAAAATTGTCTTACTCTTGGTAATCTACATAGGATGTTTCTTCGATGCGGACTCGCGGAAATCGTGGTCAGACTCTCTGTATAAAAGGCATAAAGTGAAGAAAAAGTGTAGCATAGATATTGGTTTTTGGTAGCGCTCTCTGAGACTTAGTGTGCCTAGTCCTAAGCCCCCCGACTCCTTATTGGGTCACGAAGGATGACGCACCTCGGCTGGAGATAGCTACTCTCCACGGTGAGTGCCACTTATATGCAACTTACAATGACTCTTCAGGAACACTCTTTTGTGGACTGAGCTTTTGACTATTAAGGTTTTGTAGTTATAGAAACGTTTCAAGTTAAACTTGTCCGATGAAAGGTGTGTTTATTTTTATATTATTTGTAACTTAGCTTAACACACTTTCTATCACAATCCAAAGGATTTTAAAGAAAATTCCTAGTCTTTTGCTACTTGAGTGTTTGAAAAAAAAAACATTTTGTGTAACGTAAGTAACCTTTTCTCCCGAAATACATCTACTGGTTCCTATAAAAATCTTGTTGTCGCTTATGTCTTTACGACTCATCAATGAGGTTGTTGCTGTAATTCAAAGACATTTTCAATACACTTACTCGAAAACGGGTTCTTATCGCACTATGATTAGGTTCAAAATGCAATGTAAGTAAGTATTTCACACCCGTGCGTTTTTTTTTTAATTTAGCCGCACGTGTACGGATATAAAAATTTCCACAGATAACTATAATAATACGAAGTTCAAATTGGTTCAATGCCTATAGTCGGCGGTGAATGTTTTTTTTTTTAATTCGCCAAAGAGATATGCTCCTGTACGGCGTAAATTAATATTTTTTATTAATATTTAAATTGTGTTTATAAATAGAACATCATAGATAAACATGATTATTTAAATCTAATATTTACTTTTATAAATAAACTAGTGTTTGCGTTGTGCGCGAGCTGCGGGCAGCTCGCGGGTTCTTCGTATTTTTGAGAAGTATTCCTTACCGTTAAAAAATTTTGAGAATCCATAAGAATCCTTAAATTAATTGGAAAATTCATTAGAGTCCTTATAAGATTTTGTAAATAAATAATTTGAAAACCCATAAGAACCCCTAAAACATTCTAAAAACTAAAAAAAAAAACCTAAAAGAAATATTTAAAAACTCAGACCATTTCCCATTAAAAAAAACATTACCCAAAAGTTTGCTTGTCGTCGCCTCTGAGTTCGCTCCACTCAGGACCTATCACCACCGGACAGGTTTCGACGCCTACTATAATATTTGTTCAAACACCCAATGGCTATCTCTAACCGTTATGAAGTTACAGCCCTTTCAATTTTAGGGGAGATTGGGGAGGGGAGGGTATACAAATGATTTTGACCAACTCTAGGCCTCCTTACGAATCTGCAAAAAAAAATGTTCCAAGTCTCTCAACTTCCGAGATCCGCCTAAAGGGGGAGAAGGGGGACAAGTGGGTCAACTTTTGAAAACTGGTTTTTACTTTTCCGAGCCTCCTCTATACGAATCTGAAAAAAAAATGTTCCGAGTCTCTTGGTTTCCGAGATAGGGTAGGGAGGGGGAGAAAGGGGGGCGAAAAGGGGAGGTTTGCACTTCTCCCATACTCGCGGGAGTTACTTGTTTACGAATCTGTCAAAATATACCCATCTCCCCATCCACCATCTGGGAGAACAATTATGTCAGTGAGTGGTAATCGAGCTTTATATAATATAAAGCTTTTTATAATATAATTAACATTTATTTGTGTTCTAAATTCAAAAACAGAAAAAAAAAACTATTTTTTATATTAGGCTGTTTAGTGGCTTCATACCTTCATGTAGTCCTTTGCTTCTCCTTCAATCTGGCAAAAGCAAAGCGTGGGAAAAAAAGGAAATGAAAATCATAGTTTCCTAATAATTCATGACGAAAATACTTTTCGTAGGTTGGTAGTTGTAAATTCCGCCTCGAATGCAATAACAAAGATTCCCCTCCTATATCAAAATGTAGGTACTATTTCATATGACCAATTTGGCATTATATAGATTCACTTTCTGTCAAGAAAGGACCCAAAGCCGAAAATTTTGGGAAAACTCAGTCCTAAGAAATTATTATTTGATTACAAAAGAAGAGGTGAATGATAAAAACTACATACCACTGTTTAATAACGACATTTATTTTGTCAATAATAAATCCATGAAATTAGACCATTTTTAATACAATTAGGAACATATTTCAAATCATATTTTAAATTTTAATAAAACATGTGTCCAATAATAAAATATTCGAATTAAAATATCACCTTAAAATGAGTCAATTATTTCATAAAATTTGCTTATCCAACTGAGGGCCCGATTACACTACTGAACCTAACCGCGATCAGCAGCTGTCAATGTCATCGTTATTACGGAATAATGACACTGACAAGTCTAGAACATCGTTTAGATTATGCTGATCGAGGTGAAATTCTGTGGTGAACTTCGCCCTTAGGGTCACACATAATTTTCTACAATAACAATAATTTGCACTAATCAACTAAATGCATAGACTAATATCTTAACCAAGAATAAATGAATATAAAATTATATTAGGGGTATACAAGTAAATAGGTACTTTACAGTTACTTAAAATTAAATAATACTTAGGATATTGAGTAGCACCGGTAGGCGGGCTAATGTTTACTTGAATCACAAAAGTAAAAGTAACAGATTCGCTGACAGTTTTCAAAGAGTAGTTCTAATAGGGAATATGCATGAAATACAAAACTCTTATTATTTATTAAAAATGCCTTGTATTGGCGCATAAAAACATTGTGGATCACTTGTTTAAGTTTCTAAAACATCACTTATTTTACAATTTATTGTTTTATTGTAGCATGGTTTTAGTGAAACGGAACGCACTGTCAAAACGCATCGTCTCTCGCTCGATAACACCGGTATTGACGTCAGTCTATGAGGCAAAAAAAGACAATTATTTGAAAAGTTCTTAAAGTTCCAAGAATATTTTATTATAATATTGCTTGAATAAAGCACATACAATAAGTAAAATTATTTTATTAAGCCCAAAAAATTAGATGTAAACAAGGCAGATTGTGGTAAATGACGTCACATCATGGCCGCGACAGTCACGGACGTTTGAACTGTCGTAGAAAACTGCGAGTTTAATATTATTTTTAAGCGACAAGCAATCGTTGAACTTAACTTTTAATACTTTTCTTGAGTTGATATTAGTGTATTGTATTGATTTCAGTAAAGAAAAAAAATACATGCCTATTCCCTATTAAAGGCACAAACGATGGTGGCGACATCTGAAGATATTGTGTTATCTGTCAAAAGCTGCATTTTGTTTGACGGCGCTTTACTTTGCTTGGTACATAATTCGGATTACTACTACTACTAGGTAACCGCGTGTTATTAAGATATAGTCAGGGAAATTAATTGCAAATTGATATGGGAACAGCGCCTAAGAAGATATAGTCATAAGAGATGTGACAGAAACGACAATGCTCTACGAAGCTGAAGTTTTTCCGAAACTCGATGTGCCTATCTACTTGCGATGACGTCACATTAGTATTTATTATGTGCCTCAACAAAAAAAAAATAAAGGACCTATCCAATAGGTAAAACCCACACAACAGAACTCATTTTGGAAATTTATTTATAAACTAAAGAATAAATCTGGAACATTATTCTAAATATTACAAATAAATGATTTAAGGCCATTGCAGTATAGGACAAGCAGTTGAAATAATGAATTAATTTAATTATATTTACTTAAAAGCCGTATAAAAGGTGAAGGCACTAATCGGCAGTCGTCCTATAATATCTAAAACTAATACGTGAAAAGAGAGCGTATTATTGTTACAGCATTTTACTATATACATACACACATACATACTTATTATTATTTAACTATTCATTTGCCGACTACGGGAAACCCAAAAACAGGGTAATGTTTTTTGGGCAGTGCTTACATAAGAGGATTCAAACACTTTTGAAGAGAATCTACTTTCTTAAAAAATGTAATCGCAATATTCAGCCAATTTAAATCAAGAATCTTTGCAAAAAACTGCCTTACTGCCCTATTTAATTTAGCCTAATTTAAAATTACAGCCTCAATTTGAGATTACTGACCCACAAAACATTTCAAACTCGGATCAACAGAAAATAATAAGTATTAAAAATTTGTTCTTATTTCTTAAAATAATAGAATATATTAAATAAACAAGATACGAAGTTAACAACTTTCACACATTCCCTTTATAAATACTTTGTACAATAGGCCAAATGGTTATAGTGGTCTAACATTGAATGACCTTTTTTTGACAGATATATTATTAACTAATAGACTAATATATAAGATCAAATTGAATTAGGTGGTAGAACTTTACACCCGTGATGAGCATATCTAATGGAATTTCGAACGACAATAAAACATTTTTTATAAACTCATAATTTCAAGTATCTGATCACGTGGTCAACGGCTAGAGCTATACCGGGTTAGTTTTCAATGACCGGCAAAATTTTCAGAGATGGTTTAGAATTGATATGATGAAAAAGAAACGACATTTTATTTCATGAAATTTTATTCCTGTCCGCCTCTAAAACGGATATCGCAGATAGGTAGCAGTTAGCACACACATAAATTTGACGGTGCATGCACGCACACAAGTGCATTGATTCCCACTCACTAGGCGGCTAGTGAGTGGGAATCAATGCACTTGTGTGCGTGCATGCGTGCGTGAATCCCCCAAACCGCGCGAGCCCCGACAGTATTGACCGTGACCTATTTGACAAGCGCGTGGCCTGTATCTCCGTATGATCATAAGAACAAAGACAAAGACATAACCCGCATGTGCTGACAGACAAACAATTTTAGCGGAGAGGTTGTTGGATTATGGACAGTTTACCACACCAGCCCATGCCGCGATAGCACCGGTATGGCGGCAGTTGAAAATGCAGTGCAAGAGTTTATTATGACGGTCCTAAGACCGTTAAAGTATGAAGGGAAAATTGGAATCTGCTCTCTTACGTAATTATTATTAATAACATGAGTGATTATCACTACTTTGTAAGTTAATTGTTACTTATTGATAATACTGGCGCCAAAATTAAAATACCTAGGTACCCAGATAACACGGCGTGCACGCACCGGGCGCGGAGCGAGGTCATTGAACTTATCGTGCGTTTATGATTTAGGATGTTTTTTTGACATTTTCAAATGAATGCTATTATTTTATTTTATTTGACAATACTATTATAAGTGCACTTTTGGTTTGATATCTAGATCTTAATTTTAAATTTTGTCTGGTCATTGAAAACTAACCCTGTATAGTTCATTAATTAACATTTTAAATGTTATTTTGTTATATTGACATTTTATTTCGATTCTCATCAAGTCTCGTAGAATAATAATAGCCGCTCGGATCAATCTCCAGGTTAAACCGCGCTTGCCTAGGTTGGTTTGTGGATTACCACCAATTACATACCGAGTTTCCTCCGTGTATCGAAAAGCACGTTAAGCAGTTGGTCCTAGCTGTCATTTGTTGAACTTTCACAGTAATTACAGGTAGTCAGTGGCCCGGAAGTCTGGCAACCAGTCTTACCAAGGGGTATCGTATCACCCAGTAGTAACTGGGTTGTGGAGGTCAGTTAGGCAGTCGCTCCATGTAAAATACTGGTATTCAGCTGCATCCGGTTAGACTGGAAGCCGACCCCAACATGGTTGGTAAAACGCAGGTAGATGATGACTCATCAAGTCTGTGAAGTTCCACCACCAAATTTAATATGATCCTGTTTATCTAAGGCATTTCAAGGGCAAACTTTTTTTACTATTCAACTTCGAAAAGTTTTATATCTATATCTCAGACTACTTCGAATAAATTATCCAAATAGGCTCACTTCAGGAGATTTTTTAACAGCGCCCATTTATTTTAGCTACTGTAAAAAAAAATAACAAATCCTAGCTTTCTTTAGGCGGTAGTTTAATAGTAATACCATTAACAACCCCGTTCGTATCACAACTGTTAATAGTAATCACGAATCTATTCGGTTCCTCGCAGGACCGCGAGGTGACACTCTCACTTTCTGGAGGCTTTAAAGTCAACATCGGGAGATCTTTATCTTCTTCTGGCGCTTTTAAGATTAAGGGAAGATCTTTTTCATTCTTGAAGGTCAAAAGGCTTTCTAAAATTGGTAGATGTTTTGCCCGTCCGTTGTCGCTTGGTTCTATGTTGTCTTTGGTACTGATTTCAGGGGCTGTCCCGTTTGCGAAGTGGACCGGGTAATGTTGCTTTAGTTCTGATAGGAGACGGAATCGGGTGCCGCATATTGTGCATCTGGAAGTAAGAAAACTGTATGTTAGATTTTTAATGATATTTCAGACAAAAAAATATGTATACAAAGTGTAAACAGACCCTTGGCGAAGCCGTCAACCAAGCATTGTGTATATTGTAAACTAAGTAACTCGACGCAAAAATTATTGCTGGGAAACGATTTTTTTTGGGGTGAAACATCACAGTCAGTTGAAGGTATGTTCCAGAACAAAAAAAAATCGCAATGACGGGGAGAACCAGCTGCAGTGCCTTTCGCCTTCGTTAGGGCCTTTTTACGCCCATAAAGTCGTTATGCTACCTTAAAATTATTAATTTTGATTATTACTTAGAATTCGAATTCTTAGTAATTTTTATTCTCATTCTTAGGCTTCTAAATAGAAGATGTAGAAGAATTCTAATTAAGAGGATTAGAACACCTTTAACTTTGATTGCACGATGCATTACTTCTGCACCTTTAAGTTTGATTGCGCGATGCAGGACTTTTGCACCTTTAACTTTGATTGTGCGATGCAGGACTTTTGCACCTTTAACTTTGATTGTGCGATGCAGGACTTTTGCACCTTTAACTTTGATTGCGCGATGCAGGACTTTTGCACCTTTAACTTTGATTGCGCGATGCAGGACTTTTGCACCTTTAACTTTGATTGCGCGATGCAGGACTTTTGCACCTTTAACTTTGATTGCGCGATGCAGGACTTTTGCACCTTTAACTTTGATTGTGCGATGCAGGACTTTTGCACCTTTAACTTTGATTGCGCGATGCAGGACTTTTGCACCTTTAACTTTGATTGCGCGATGCAGGACTTTTGCACCTTTAACTTTGATTGCGCGATGCAGGACTTTTGCACCTTTAACTTTGATTGTGCGATGCAAGACTTTTGCACCTTTAACTTTGATTGCGCTATGCAGGACTTTTGCACCTTTAACTTTGATTGCGCGATGCAGGACTTTTGCACCTTTAACTTTGATTGCGCGATGCAGGACTTTTGCACCTTTAACTTTGATTCTCCGATGCAGGACTTTTGCACCTTTAACTTTGATTGCGCGATGCAGGACTTTTGCACCTTTAACTTTGATTGCGCGATGCAGGACTTTTGCACCTTTAACTTTGATTGTGCGATGCAGGACTTTTGCACCTTTACTTTGATTGCGCGATGCAGGACTTTTGCACCTTTAACTTTGATTGCGCGATGCAGGATTTCAGGTGTGAGGTCAGGATTGTGTGTAGTTATTACGTGGCGTTAAAGATGCAGCCACAATTTTGAGACGGAAAAAACAATGTCGACTCACTGGTATATGTTCTGTCCGATATGCTGGCGCGTGTGCTTCACTAAGTCGTTGCTCTGTGAGAAAGCTCGCTCGCAATACTTGCACCTGTAAGGTTTCTCGCCAGTGTGGATTCTGGTGTGGCGCTTCAGATGGTCTTTGCAGGTGAACCTGGAAAAATTGTTGGAAAATTACTCTTAATTCATATTAGTTAATAGTCGCCGAGTTCAGTAATACTCGCCGAGTTCAGTAATACTTTAAAAAAGAAAACAAAAACTATTGGCCCAAGGTTTATTTTTAGTGACTGGGCAACACAGGGTATTAGGAAAAGTAGGGAACGTTTGTTTGAGCTGTACGGCCTTAAGCCTTATAATAAAACTGAAAGTTTTAGTAAATATGTTGCTACTTACTCGAAAATTTTTAAAAACTCTTGCAAGGTAGCTAAATCCCTCTTTATAAGCAACAAGATTAAATCAGCTGATAACAAAATTAAGACAGTTTGGAAAATTATCAACAGTGAAACAAATAGAAGTAAAAAACAAAGTAATGACATAACATTAGAGACCTCACGTGGCCTCGTGAACTCTAATAATGAAGTTGCTCAAGAATTCGTAAATTTCTTTACCAGTATCCCACTTAAAACTACAGAAACCTTAAATTCCTCTCCCTTGCTCTCTATTGATTTATTGAAAGCGAACGTTCCAGCCTGTTCAAATGAATTTAAATTTCAGCATATAAACCCCATAACAATCATAAAAGCTTTTAAGCAAATCAAGATTAAATTAACCGAAGATCTATGGGGTATGTCTATCAAAGCTTGTACCTCAATTACTGAGACTGTAGCACCGTATTTAGCCTTGATATTTAATTTGTGCGTGGATCAAGGGGTCTTCCCGGATCTAATGAAATTCAGTAAAGTAATACCCCTTTTTAAATCCGGGGACAGTAAAGATACCAATAACTATAGGCCCGTATCCGTGTTGCCGGTTTTCAGCAAGGTGTTTGAAAAGATAATGCTCAATCAAATGCTTTACCATTTTAACACCAATAAAATCTTACACGAGCAACAGTACGGTTTCACCAAAGGACGTTGTACGACTGACGCCGGTGTCACTTTATTAAAACACATATTTACTGCGTGGGAAGAGGCACAAGATGCCATAGGAATCTTCTGTGACCTTTCGAAGGCATTTGATTGCGTAAATCACGAAACCCTGATCTTGAAACTTGAGCATTACGGTTTAGGTAAACTTGCGCTCAGTTTAGTAAAATCGTATTTGAATGATAGACAGCAGCATGTACAAGTAAATGGCGTAAATTCAATGGGTTTAAAAGTAAAAATGGGTGTACCACAAGGTTCGATATTGGGTCCCTTCCTCTTTTTAGTGTACATAAATGACCTACCCAATTTATTTGACAACTACCCGCAATTGGTGTTGTTTGCAGACGATACTTCTTTAATATTTAGGATAAACAGACGTGCCACAAATCTGGACGACGTAAATAACGCCCTACTGCAGGTTCATAATTGGTTTACCGCTAATAATTTAGTTCTAAATGGGAAAAAAACAAAGTGCATTCGATTTGCTTTACCAAATGTCAAAAGTCGTGATTGTGACGTAGTATTGAATCAAGAGAAACTAGAATTTGTCGATAAAACGGTTTTCTTGGGAATCACGCTCGACTCAAGGCTACAATGGGGTCCTCATTTAACATCTCTTGCAGGACGGCTGAGCTCAGCAGCGTATGCTGTTAGGAAAATCCGTCAATTTACTGATGTTGATACGGCGAGGCTAGTCTATTTTAGTTATTTTCATAGTATTATGTCATACGGTATTTTACTATGGGGACGCGCTGCAGACATCGAGTCTATATTTATTCTGCAGAAAAGGGCTATCAGAGCCATTTATGAATTACGTAGACGCGATTCTCTAAGAGAACTGTTTAAGGAAATTAATATCATGACAGTACCTTGTCAATACATCTATGAAAATATCATGTACGTTAGGAAAAATCTGCATTTATTCAGTAAAAGAGGTGACAGACACCATTATACTACTAGAAATAGGGACCAACTAGTTCAGCCAGGTTTCAGGCTTGCTAAAGTAGATTCATCTTTCATGGGGTACTGTTTAAAATGTTACAATAAAATACCTCCCCACATTCTACAACTGAATGAGACGAAATTTAAATCTTGTATAAAACGCACACTATGTAGGCAAGCATATTATAAGTTGGTGGATTACATTGACGATAAAAATGCTTGGCTCAATGCTGGTCCTGCTCCACAACCATAGGGGAAAACTAATTGGGCAAATTATTGTGCTAGCTGCAGAAGATTGTAAAAGTATCTTTGCTTTGTATAGATTCCATCTCCTAGTATTGTATAATTGCATAGCACATGTGAGGACCATGTATTTTTAAGCTACCATTTGCATTTAGTTATCTTTCATTGACTTGAATATGCCTTGGTGGCTGAGAGAAAGTCATGCTCACTCAAATGTCTCGCTGATGGTGGCGGGTGTGTCGGGTCATTTAGTTCCCTTCAATATGGTTGAGTTGAATGGCGCCGATACACGCGTCTTGTTCGTGATCGGGCGCTGTCAGTTGGGACTGGTCATCTCTTAGCTGCCACGGTTCATTTTAATTACTTTATTTTTAATTTTTTGATTTAATGTTTTACTCTGGACGCTCATAATGTGCACGTCTTCCTACATCGTTCTCACATATATCTATAATCTCAACGTGAATGATGTAACCAAGATTTTGTAACAATATTTTGATTTAAAAGAGTGTCCATGGAGTTTCTTGCCCGTTCTTCTCCATAGAGATCTACGCTAGGGAATGGGCAACTACAGTACTTTCTCAAGTTATTATGTCTTGTGTCTGGGACTGTAGCTTTGTTTTGTTTTTTTGTATTTTTGACTTTCAAAAGTGCCATAATGGTCTAATTGAAATAAATGCTTTGAGTTTGAGTTTGAGTTTGAGTTTAACAAAAAAAATAATAAAAAAAATACAGCAACATCATACAAAAAAATAAAAATTACCGAAAAATAACTTTAGCTTCTTTTCGCCACCGACTTCTGAAGCTAAAGTTATTTTCCACTATTTTGTGTTTTTCAAGTTGGTCTTATTTTTTTGCAAAAAAGTTTTTTATTTTTTCTATTTTAGGGAACTCTTCAATCACTACATAGTATAAAACAAAGGCACTTATCGCTGTCAGTCTGTCCCTATGTATGCTTAGATCTTTAAAACTACGCAACGGATGTTGATTTTTTTAATAGATAGAGTGATTCAAGCGGCAGGTTTATATGTATATAACATGCATAATATAGTAGAGAAACATTTATAATTTTAGAGGTTTCTAATGGGATGTCTTAAATAAACACATTTTTTTGCGCTTACATTGTAAACGCTGGCTGAACCCTACGAGATAGATCAAAATAATGTACTACAGTATTGTACACCTTATAAAGGTCTACAAAAAAGTCCGCGATGATATCTGTCTATCTCTTAGGGATAAGCCACAATAACCATTTTTTATCCTTTACTTTTTACGAGATATAATGGCTTATTTACGAAGCGATTTTAAGCAATACAGTATTAATCCTTATCCAATTCAGTTAAATACATTGTGCATTTAATATAGATCAATATGGCCCTTTACAGTATATAATTTAAATGAATAATTAAGAAGATATCACAGAATTAAAATTAAAGCAAACTTAAACGGGACCACCGCGAAATATCTGTCTATCTATCTATAATATATTCTTCCAAACAAAAAAAGAACCATCAAAATCGGTTCACAATTGGCGAAGATATCGCTGAGCATACATACAATAAAAAATAAATCAGACGAATTGATAATCTCCTCTCCCTTTTGGAAGTCGGTTAAAAAAGGCAAACTATGGGCTGGGTATAGGCTAGGCTTCTTTATGCCGAAAAGCATAATTTAACAATCTATAGTCAATTTAGTCGTACACGTTTTGAACCAGAGCGGTATTCTGATTTTCGGTATTTAGAACAACAAATTTAAGATTTTCGTTATTTTAATTTTCAGCATTCACATACGTATTTGCCAAAATCTGAAAACCCGATCAGTACCCGATAATACAATAACATCAATTTGAACTAGTCTTATGGCCGGGGCAGCGTTACCTACGGAAATTGAAAAAGGCCTAAAAAAGTATGTTCCAACTAGAGCTTTCTCTGGGTAAAAAGAATCTTTTAGGATTCAAATAAAGAATTTTAATTCAAAGGTTGTTTTAATATCATACCTCATTCTACAAGTCTCACATGCAAACGGCCTTATAGCGAGGTGTATCATGGAGTGTTTTTTCAGAGAGTTCTGCTTGGTGAAGGCGGCGCCACACTCCTCGCATTTGTAAGGGTGCGCCCCGGTATGTGTAGTCACATGCGATCTCATTTGACCTGGAATTTAATTTGTTTTATGTCATCTGCCTAGCTTTTTGCAATTTTCCTGGGGTCGGCCTTTAGTTTATTGTACAACCTATCTGATATCCTCATCCCAGTTACTAGGAACTCTAGTACTCTACCCGGTAGTAAGACTGGTGGTCAGACTTTCGGGATAGATAAATTACCTAAAAATTACAAAGAAACTATCTGAAAATAGGTTTGTTCTGTATGTTGCGGCGAAGCGTCACTGTTATATGTATGGTTCCCGATCATTATAATTTAGATCGCTTCAAAGTTCGAGTGAATCGGTTTTTTCTAGACAAGGGTGTTCCACCCTAGGCTGCGTCATCGCTTCACACCAGGCGAGTTGCGACCCAATCATTTGGCATTACTTAAATAAAAAGATTGCTCTACTTTTTCTTGAATTGAAAGCTATGTGAGCATTCATTAATTAGTATCTCATACCTTTAGTACAGAATGTCTTAGGGCACAAGTTACAAGCATACGGCTTGACTCCGGTATGCCTCATCATATGCTGCCTCAAGTTGGAGTTGTTAGAGAAACCCTTGCCACATTCTGAACACAGGAATGGGGTCTCTCCGGTGTGGGTCCGGAGATGGTCTTTTAGGCTGCACATTTGACCAAAACCTGGGAAAATAATGAAAAAGTTTTTATTCAGATGGGACTAACTAAATGGAATCTTTGTATTGTATAGATCTATACAAAGCATCCGAAAAAAAAAAAACTTGCTTGAATAAAACCCAATCACTTAAAAGTTTTTCAGATACTGTGAAACTAATGTGGTTTTATTTTTTGTTTAAATATGTAAGATAGGAATAGGGGATAACATTGTTTCCAGGGACCAGGGTAGCATAAAGTAAAGTTAAGGGTTAGTAGAGGGGGGGTCTGTATTTATGCTTTCGCGGTTGCACAACGACATGCTTTGCTTATGCTTTGCTTGGTAGTATAGATGCAGGCCTACCTTACTGCCTCCCTCAGAGGCGGTAGGGTGGCGGGGTCTTGAGGGGGAGCGCTACGGTCGTGTAGATCCTCAAGGCAAGTCCGGGGGATTCACCTTCACGAGGTTGCCACCCTGTTCTTGGTCTAATTCCATAAGAATTAGACGCAACAAAAACCCCCAGGCGCTTTTTCGTATTTTCCCGAAAGCCAGAATCCCAGGCCTAGGGCAATTCCACACCCCACTCCCATGATCCCACGCCCAGTCCCTCCCTCCTTTTTCCCTTTTCTCCTTTCGGTCCATGAGGACGGGCAACCTCAACTCCAAAAAAGCCCACAAAATCCAATAATGCAGAGTGGAAAAAATAATATTCCCCAGGTGGGTCCCGGCAATGCCGGGGAATCCCACACCGACTCGTCGGTCTGCCCCCACCGTAATCTGGGGGGGGGCACCAATCAGCCAATTAGTGCCGCGCCTTCTGCGCGGCTGGCTGCTTCGGCGCCAACAGCACTGGCTGCGGCTCACGCGCCACTCGACACAACCATGGCTGCGACTTCTGCGCCTACTGACCCAAAGACGGCTGCGATCTCAGCGCCCAAGACGGCTGCGATTTCTGCACCAACCACACTGACTAACGTTACACCACTTTCCACGAGGGCCTGGCAACAGAGCATCGTTCGGAACAGTGTAACAAACAACCCTGACAATGACAGTGACAAAGCACGACTCTCCAGCCTTAGCAGCGAACTCCGCGCGCTGGCACTCCAGCGCGAGAAGATCGAGGCAAGGTTGAAAGACATTGATTCTCTCGGGACGGGAAAGGAAGCGGAATCTGATGGTTCTGGCTTCATCTCTGTGGACGAAGTACGCATGCTGAAATCCAAGCGCGGAAAGATCCGGAACAGAGAAAGAGATCTCAACAACCGTTTGCGCAAAATCCGCGAAGGCAATAGCCAGCGCGAAGCGCAAACGGCTAGTTGTAAGGGAGTACGCGACCAGCCGCAAGTACGCGAAGGGGAAACCCAACGCGGAAAGCAGCCGGACGCGGAAACGCGCGGGCAAGGACCAGTACGCGAAGGGGAAACCCAGCGCGGAACGTCACTGCCCGCACCAGGACCATCCGGAGGAAACGACCGGAACCGCACCGAGACGACCCAAGACCGACACCGGACTAAACAGAAGCGGGGCAAGCGGGCTGGGTTCTCACGCGGGGTGTCTCTGGCACAAAACACTGTGCCAAGCCCCTCAGAACCGCAACCCGGTCCAAGTGGCCAGGGAGCGGCGAAGAGGGTGCGACCGGATGACACTGCCTCACCGAGCACGCTCCAGGGGGACGCCAAACGCGTTAGAACCCAGGCCGCTCAAGGGGAGCAGAGAACCTACGCGCGAGCCACAAAGGACATCCCTGCGCGACTCGCCGTAGCTATCTGCCTCTCGCCTCCATCCCGTGACATGACGACTGACGAGACTGAGCACATTAAGCTTAGCCTCGAGGACCTCATCATGGACACGTGTACCGACCCCTCCAAATCCATCCCGGCCTTCCGCGGCTACCCTAGGGTAGCGGACGGCACGGTACAGATGTGGTGCGAGGACGACAGCGCCCTGACCTGGCTGACCCAGAACGTGCCAAAGATAGAACTGCCGAACACTGACGCGACACTGACTGTAATGAAACAGTCCGACGTACCGACCCGAGTCCGAGCAGCGCTCTTTGTACCCCGGTACAAAGGCGACATATCGCTGCTCCAGACTGTACTGACCCGACAGAACCCCTGGTACGACATCGGGAGGTGGTCGTTATATAGGGCGACATCGGTCGGTGGCGATAACTATGGGACTTATTTGACCCTAGGCATCCCACCGGAAGAAGTCGAAAAGGTCTTGGGGAGGGAGCGGCGGATATCGTACCTACTTGGGTCGATATACGTGCGCTTTTTCCCCAAAACCCGTCCCTCCGACACCCAGACTGGAACTGACACCGAACTGACGAAACCGGCACCGACTGAGCTTGACTTGACCATGACTCAACTGGAAGAGGAGATGGCCAGAACGGCGATGGCTGATGCCGACGCTGTGGGGATGCCAACCTCACCACCAGGATGGACAGAGCAGCTGCTCACATCATCGCCAGCACCGAGCGAGGACCGGCACGGACTGGAGGAGGGGGGGGAAACATCCGATGGATCAATCTCCTCCTAACTCCACCCCACTGCCGCCCACATCCCGTCCCCTAAGCATAATCCAGACCAACCTCCAGCATAGCCAGACGGCCACCGCCTGCCTACGCAGGGCGCTGGAGGTGGAACCCTTAACCATTGCACTCATACAAGAGCCGTGGATCCGCAATAACAGAATATGCGGCCTTGGTAACATTGGAGGTAAGCTAATCCTCGACACACAAGGCACAGACAAACCACGAACCTGTGCTTATATACCCAAAGACGTACCCATCACTACACTCACGCAATTATGTTCCAGAGATCTAACAGCCGTCAGGATCAAAACTGACGACGATGCACCTGATATCGTCCTGGCCTCGGTATACATGCCAGGCGAGGATGATGACTGCCCACCAAAAGAGATGGCCGACCTGGTAAGGTACTGTGAAGACGCCAACCTGGACCTGGTCATCTGCACGGACTCGAACGCCCATCACCCGCTTTGGGGTTGCAACAAAGCCAACACTAGAGGTGAGGTACTATGCACATATCTGTTCTCCACTAACCTTAACATCGCAAACCGCGGATCGGAACCCACTTGGGTCACATCACGCGGACAAACAATCATTGACTTAACGCTGGCCTCGGAAAGCGCGACAAAACTTGTCTCTAACTGGCACGTATCCAACGAGCCTTCCTGCTCTGACCATAGAAGGATTCGCTTCTCACTAGTAGCTAACATAAAAAAACCCGAACCTAGACGCAACCCACGCCGTACCAATGTACCCGGCTACAAACGGCTGTTGGCCTCCCTACTAACACAGCACCAAACGCCTCAAACTCTGACGGATCCCAAGCAACTTGAGAACACTGTAACAAAACTCTCGGAATTTATAATCGAAGCCTACCACGCCTGCTGCAAACTAAAAGATCAAAACACCAAGAGCAAGGGTAACTCCTGGTGGAATGCGGAACTTAGTAAACTCAGGCAAACCATGCGCAAGCAATTTAACAGAGCCAAAAACTCTAGACTACCAGAAGACTGGGACTCATACAAGAAAACACAATACACCTTCAAAAAACAAGTCAGGAACGCCAGCAGGGCCGCCTGGCGGAAATTCTGCGAAGAAATTGAATCAAACACCGAAGCCGCGCGTGTGAGAAAGATCCTATCTACCGATCAGGATCGCACCCTCGGGTCACTGAAAACCGCAGACAACACTTATACTAAGTCGGACTACGAAACAAGTAAAGTTCTTCTGGAAACCCACTTCCCAGACTGCAACCTCTCCGAGGACAGAACCTGGGAAAGGGAACCAATACACACACCAAATGATCAAGACTGGGCCAGAGCCCGCACCATAGTAACCGCAGAGAGAATAAAATGGGCAATCAAGACTTTCAAACCATATAAATCCTCAGGCTTAGACGAATTTTTTCCTGCCCTGCTACAATGGGGAGCAGACGTCCTAATGCCGTGGCTGACCGCCATATACCAAGCCTGTATAGCACACAAATACATACCACTTGCATGGCGAGAGGTGAAAGTTATTTTCATCCCTAAACCAGGCAAACCTGATTACACACAACCCAAGGCGTACAGACCAATAAGCCTGACATCTTTCCTACTGAAAACTCTCGAGAGACTCTGTGATCGACACATTCGGGACGGACCTCTTCGGGAGCGACCACTTCACAAACAACAACACGCATACTCCACAGGAAAATCAACAGAATCTGCACTACATAATGTCATCTCCAAGATCGAATGTGCAGTGGACCACAAATGCTCTTCACTAGCTGTCTTCATTGACATAGAAGGCGCTTTTGACAAAACCATCTTCCATAGCATCAACGCAGCCCTCGAGGAACACGGTGTGGACTCGACCCTGCGAGGATGGATCACGAATATGCTCAGACTAAGAGCCGTACAAGTTACGGTAAACGACACCACCAGAGCTATAGTGGCGAAGGGCTGCCCGCAAGGCGGTGTCCTCTCACCACTGCTATGGAACCTCGTAGTAGACAGCCTCATTAAGCGCCTCAATAACAGAGGCTACTACACGGTGGGCTATGCCGATGACCTGGCCATAATAATAAACGGCACACACGAAAACACACTATGCAACCTTATGCGCCAAGCCTTGAGGATAGTAGAAGACTGGTGCAAGGAATACAAACTAACAGTGAATCCTACTAAAACCGAACTCATTCTCTTCACAAAGAAAAGGAAGTTGGCAACTTTACAACTACCAAGCTTCTTTGGGACCACCCTAACCCTATCGACTGAAACCAAATACCTGGGTATATTTTTGGACAAACAGCTGAACTGGGCAAAACACACTGAGTACATAACCACAAAAGCCAGTATAGCCCTATGGCAATGTAAGAGACTGCTCGGGAGAAATTGGGGCATAAGCCCCAAAATCACCTACTGGCTATACACCGCAGTTATCCGACCAATCATTACATACGGCTCTTTAGTTTGGTGGCCCAGGACCAACCTAAGTACGACCCAAAAGGATCTCGAAAAATTACAAAGATTTGCCTGCGTGGCAATCACCGGCAGTATGAGAACTTCCCCTACTGCTGCCTTACAAGTAATGCTGGGGCTACCACCACTACACCTCGTCGTAAGAGAGGAGGCGGCCATAGCGACTTTCAGACTCGGAGTATCTGGCACCCTAAGTAACGATTCCAGAATTAAACACACACGCATCAGAGAAGATGCAATCAAGCAACAGCCTATGATGGCATCACCCAGCGACAGAATCCTGAAGACCCACTGCTTCCAAAAACACTACAACATAGAGCTCACGGCGGAGTTGTGTGACTACTCAGGTACAAAAGAGCTAAGAATCTACACTGATGGATCAAAAACCAACGACGGGACAGGTGTCGGGGTGTTCTCCGACGACCTAAACATCAAAATATCCAAACCCCTTGGAATACTCAACTCTGTTTACCAAGCAGAGTGTGTAGGTATTATCCAAGCAGCACACGCCATAGAGGCCAGGAAGGTTACGGATACTAATATCCGAATACTCTCCGACAGTGCCTCAGTCCTTCAATCCTTAAAGAGTAATCAGATAACGTCGAGACTGATACTAGAATGCCATAATGCCCTAGAACGAATCACGGCACTAAACCATAACACGGTAACACTACAATGGATCAAAGGTCACAGTGGATCACTTGGGAACGATGCGGCTGATGAACTTGCCAGAAGAGGATCCAACACAAAACCCTGCGGTCCCGAGCCCATTGTGCCCATTCCTTTCAAGCAGCTAAGAAGTTGGTTAAAGGAACACACTCGAATACAAGCGGAGAAATGGTGGACCTCGGCACCAGGATGTAGGCAATCCAAGGAAGCCATGCCATCCCTGGACACAAAGCTGACCAGGCGCCTTCTGCGCCTGGACAGGGATAGCCTACGACTGGTGGCGGGGACCATCACTGGACACTGTTCACTGAATAAACACTTCCATACCCTAGGAATCACTGACAGTCCCCTGTGCAGAGCATGCATGGGGGCGGAGGAAACGGTGGCGCATGTGCTCCTTGAGTGCACCGGCGTTATCAAGATTCGCGAGGAGACCCTGGGAACACCTAGATCCCTTGCGGATGCCCTGAGTAGACCGGGAAGTTTGATCTGCTTCTGGAGGGAGGTGGGCTGGTTGGAGTAAACGGCCACCATGGCTCACGCACAATGGTCCATTTTAAGGATTAAGTGCGGAAACCAAAACCCCATGATAGATAGATAGATAGATAGGGTTAGTAGATGTAGAATAGTGAAGTAGCTTAACCTTCTGAACGCCATTATCACATATACAGGACACACATGCTTTGTACTACTGTCTAAACGACACAAATATGTGACAAATTTGGTTGGTGAAATTGTTGCTTGGCATGGAGGGCACACACTCTGGCGTTCAAAAGGTTAGTGACACATTCATTCTTAATTTCTTTCTAGTGTGAAACAGCATATTATTACATTGAAGCTTACTTTTCTTGCAGTATTCACAGACATAAGGCTTGTGCTCTTTATGAGAGTACATGTGAGACATGAGCTGATCCCGCCTCGCGAATGTTTTAGAACATTTCTCACATTTGTGTGGCTTCACCTCACTGTGCATCACAACATGCCGTTGCAACAAATGTTTCATAGCAAACGTTTTGCCACAAGTGTCACAAATGAATTCTTTCTTCTCATCTTTACTTCTATGTTTTCTCATGTGCATTGAGAGTGATCTTTGCTTTGTAAAGGTGAAAGTACAGTGTGGACATTCTAATAATGTTGATGGTGTCTCATTTTCAGTTTTAATTTCAATTTCCTCAGTATGTTCCAAGATACTATTTTCCAATAATTGTCTCTCATCCACAAAACTTTGATTATTAACTAAACACATGTTCTTATGATGTTTGGATTTGTGTTTATCCAATAGTGTCTGATCAGCATATAACTTTTTACAAATGTCACATTCTAGTGATAAATCCTCATGTGTTGCTAAATGTTTCAAGTATTTCTTCTCTTTTGTAAAATGTTTGTTACATTTACTACATGTGTATTCTTTGTCCTCGATCTCCGTTTTGGAAATATCAGAGTTGAAACTGAAGTCTTCATAAGTAGCAAAATAGGTGTGATCGTTTTCTGTTTTGAGGTCAACTTCATGAGGTTCCGTTTTTACGTTACTTTGAAGGATTTTTTTGAATACATCCTGTGCCTTTTCCGCCTGTTTACGGAATGAGTATGCAAGTTGCAGCACCTTAACACAGGCATCACAAAGATGCTGTGGTAACCCATCCTCCTCGGAGACCTGCGACAAAAATACTTTATGCTACACATAATTAAAACAGTATACAAGTAAATATAACTCTATTTCACTGTTACATACCTCAGTTGTAGTACACTGCACAAGTATCTCAGATAATTGAAGACGATTTTCCTCAATTTCAACTTTTTCATACAAATTCACCAAAGTCACATTGTCCTTCGTACAAGTCCGACACGACGTCGTTATGTCTAACATTATAGCCCAAAAATTATATGAACTTATTAATATTTACGAAGAAGAGATTACAAAATTAACAATAAACATCGCACACTTCTGACAGCCAGTTTGACATTTTAGGTTTTGACAATTTAACGTGACGACGGCCGTTGCCATCATCGGTCAATGACGTTTGACTTTTATTCTAGATTTTTGTCTTTTAATAATTATTTTTTAGAAAATATGAAAACAAAGTTAATAGTAATCTTGCTACTCAGATTAATGATTGAAAATAAAAGTAATCGTCAAACTTGCATCATAATTGTTGTGGTTATGAATAAAACTTTATACTTGAAATGGAATGAAGAGGTTTTTAATATCACGCGGTTACAAAGATTTCGAAGAATTCATTCAGGGGGAAATGAATATTATACTAAATTTTCTATAAATTTTAAGTCTTAAGTTCTACGTACGTTACTTTAAGTACTAGGATTTTATTAATTAATTTACAGCAGTGCATCTAGAAGAGTACCAAAGCAAGTACTCGATTACTAAACTAAAAAATAAAATTTTGTGTACATTTTCCTGTTGACAATAAAAAACCTAGTTATCAAACAAAGTTTCGTGATCTTTACGATTTTCTGTGTAAACTGAACGTAAAGTTATTTTTATATGTAGCCTAATTCTTTGGCTTGTGTTTTCCTGTTCTGTTTTATTGCCTAGTGCCATAATGCAATAGTCATGGACGACATAATCTTTATCGGTGACTGGATAAAAGAAAGAGAACTCGGAAAAGGAAGTTTTGGAACTGTCGTGCTATGGAAACACAAAAAGACTGATGAGAAATTGGCTATCAAGACTTGCCAATGGGGTAATGAACTTACTGAGAAACATAGAGAAAGATGGTCCAAGGAAGTAGAGATGTTACAAAGTTGCAAAAACCCAAATATCGTGGGTACAAAAGACTTGCCCCCAGAGTTTATAACTGGGCTGGAGAAAGCCAACCCGTCGCGTCTGCCAATTCTTTGTATGGAATATTGCAGCGGTGGTGATCTTCGGCAGGTGCTTAACAAACCCGAGTCCTGTTCAGGCCTAAAAGAGCAACAAATCCGACAAATACTCAGTGATCTCCGAAATGCTATGCATTTTCTGCATCAGAACAAAATTACACACAGGGATCTCAAGCCAGAAAACATAGTCCTCCATTTGTTGGACTCAGTACAAACCAATGTAGCTGTTCAAGGCCAAAGAAAGGTAATATACAAACTAATAGACCTTGGTTATGCTAAAGAAATAGATTCTAACTCTGTATGTGCCAGTCTGGTTGGCACATTACAATATCTAGCTCCAGAGATTATTTACAGCAAAACCTACAGTAACTCAGTTGACTTTTGGTCATTTGGCTTAGTAGTATTTGAACTTGTCTGTGGGAGAAGACCATTCCTGCCTTTCATGGCTCCTGTGCAATGGATGCCACATGTTAAGAAGAAGGCTCATGAAAATATTTGTGTGTATGAATCTTTCCATGGTGATATTGAATGTTCCAATGAAGTGTTCCCTGAGAATTTCATTTCCAAACCATTCAAAGCCCTGATTGAACAGTGGCTGAGAATTGCTTTAGAATGGGAACCCAAATTGAGAGGTAGAGACACTCCCTCTCGAGTCACATTCAACATACCAAGTGAACAAAGGGAAGCTGCTAGCAATATAGTGATTTTTGATACTCTTGAAAAGATTTTAGCAAAGAAAATTGTCAAGATTTTTTCTGTAGCAACTTTATCCCAGCTAGCTTATGAAGTAGATGATGCAACTACTGTGCTTATGCTGAAATCTAAGATTTACAATGATACTAGAATTCCTGTGAGTGAACAAATATTAATAACTCAGATGAGCTATATGGAGCCCCCTGATAATGATTGCATTGTTAAATATTGGAATGAAAATGTCATGTTGTTTCTGTATAGTAAGACATACATAGTCCAAGAAAATGTAAAGCCGATAGTACCATTGGCTGTACAAAGATGTTTGGAAAACCCAAATGCTTTATATAACTTTAAAAATGCCCAAAATTTATACAAGAGTGCCATGTTTCTTGTCTTGTCTCAAATGGAATTATATGACTCTCTTATCAATGGATTGTATGTTAGAGCTGAGTCATTGAAGTATGAAGGCAAACAATTGTTACTCAAACATAATTCAGTTGATAAAAATCTTGGTAATCTCCTTGCTAGACAAGAAACTCTCAAAAAGTTGACAGATTCTGGCAAAACACACATTTCTGCACTAAAAGAAAATCCTAATGGATCCCAATTACTTGGTGGCTTTGACAAAATATTTAAAGATGCGGATGATATAACAGAAAGAATAAAGAAATTGCAAACTGCATGGAGCCAACTTACTGTGAGGCTTCAGTCTGCAACGAGACGCAGCAATGAAGTAATTACAGCCGATATTAACAACTTTGTCACCAAATTCAACTATCAAGCTGTCTATGCTAACGCTTTTAAAGAATATCTAGCTTACAAGAAAAGTGAATCTGCTAACCGAGGAAGGGAGAGGCCATGCAAAGACATCGGCAGTGTATGTTATAAGTGTCTCAAAGTCGGAAGCAATATATTAAAAGAAGTCCGTCAGCAAGCCTTTGTATTGAAACTTATGGATGTGAGCACAGAATTCTGCAAGATTGGTGATATCGTATTAAATGCCGCTGATAACGCCAATAAATGCGCAGCTGACTTAACAAATGTGCTTGATGAACTTACAAAATGTACATGGTCCACTATTAGTCTTGCAGTCAAAGATGCTGAAGGTTTTGGAAATGTACCTTACAGTGTGGTCTCTTTTGAAAAGAAGGATTTCAAGATTGGAGAGCCTGTGTCTAATCATTGCATCAAAGTGGCCAACAAGTTAGAAGATGATGAGGCACTGAAGTCTCTTATTGAGGATAGTGTAAAGCTAAGGAAGAGTCAAGTTAATTTGTCTATGAAAATTAATTCCCAAAAAGAGCTGCTGAGTAAATCAAGTTTAGATTTTAGCTTTTTGAATGATGCTTGACCTTTTGTTTATTTAAAATCTTTAAGATTGTGATTGATTACGTAAATAATTGTGCCTTATTTTCTAAATAATAATAAGATAGATGGAATTAAATAAAATGTATGTGGGTGTTATGACTATGTATCCGGTGCTAAATATAGTAAAAGTAAACCTTTTATATCTTGTTGATATAACTAATTAGGTACCTATTCACCCATAGTTTTTGTTCGTACTTTCAATATTTCTACATTTAAAAATGCTTACTTTTAAAAGAATTTATTGGTATCAGGGATTTATTACTAACCATTGTTTTGTATTCTAGTCAAAAGAATAATATATAATTATTTACCTATTATTATTTTTTTATGTTTAACTGTTAATGAGTGTATGTTTAACTTCTTCATGTACGGTCGAACAAGCTATTTGGTATACATTTTACAATGTAATTTGTGGGTTAAATTGTATACGAAATAGCTTGTTCGACCGTACATTCTGTCAACTATTGTCTGATAAAAATAAAAGCGATGTGATTTAAACATATATATAGGTATTTTTTTTAATCAATCAAAGAATATAAAATAAGAACATTACAAAAATGTAAAATAAGTAGGTACCTACTTATCCTTGCAAAGCAGGAAAATCTCAAAGCTGACAATTACCGGTAAATTGTTCTAACCAATCTTTGAAGCCGTTGATTATTTTTTGTAATTTTCTCACGTCTGCCGGGGTTTGTAGGTATTCTTCGGGGGCAAACCGCGGCTCGGGACTCCCGCTGACGTGCAACCAAATAGCAAACACTGCGTCGTCAATATCTGCAACTTTCCTACGACATAGGCTAGCTGAAGTGAGGCAAATTGCTACTAAAGCGCTCATGCTGCCAACTGAAACGCACTTATTATTCTCCTTACGAGCCGCTAAAAAATAACTTCGCAACAAATTCTCTGTATCATCATCTAAATCAACCTCGATTCCTGCCACTAAATCGATATATTTCTTCACGTCTTTCAGGGCCTGTATTTCTTCCTTACTTATACCAGTTGGCTCTACGGCCTGTTGGAGAACAAAGTCGGCAATTTCATCGTAATATTCACCGCAGTCCCCGCGGCAAACATTTCCGAATACACTCGCTACGTTGAATAGTATCATCTTCTTGAAATCCATTCCTTGCGCCCAAACTGCTGTCTTCAGCTTTGTTAATCCTGTACCAGTATTTATATCTCCTGTTTCAATGGCTGATAGTATAGATGAAACTTGCTTGTTGTGGTAGATGTGGAGGGGTAATGGCAGGACGCATACTCCGCCTGAACTGCCTACCAGAGCAGTGGCCGCCAATGAATTAGATGCCCCTAAAATCACAGATCTGTCTGCAAGTTTAGCTGCTTCAGTCATTATTTCTCCAACATATCTGGTATCAAAACCTCCTACTAATACGTGTACTATACTTGCGCTTGCGCCCCTTACCGCGTTTGCCTTGATACTCGTGAGACTTAATAACAGGTTTATCTTGAGATGCATAAAGCAATTCAAAGGGCAAATATTAACTCCTATAGTGGAAGCCAGACAATATATGAACTTCCAAGGTATTCCTTTGCATGCTTTGAACAGTTCTCCTACGTCCTTAGGAATAGGGTTAGTTATCGGTGCAGGCAAGGGGGTTATTGGTTCTAGAGACCAAACTGTTGTAATCTTTTTTGTTACAACAACTTGCAAAATGTATCTTGTCCCTAGGCTTAATTTGGGGAATAAATCATCAATAATAAGGAATCGTTTTGGTAGTAACTGATCTTTTACTTTGAATGTAGCAGCCACTTGTTCTCCGCATCGTCTCAATCCACTGTTTTCGAAGAGAATACTTTTGCACATGTAACACTTTGGTGGATGTTCTGGTATGTAATGTAGAATAACTTCACTGCCCTCACATTCCTCTGGACACGACCATACGGAATGATAAACATAGCTCTCTGGCTTCGAAAAAGTTAATAGCAACCCGTCGATTGTCACCAAACCTTTGTAATGATGAGAATTAGATAGATGTAGTCTGGGTACACTCTTCAAACGTATTGTAACGGCCACCTGAGCATATTTTACATTAATATTTACGTCGATATTAGCCTGAAGACATGCAAACAAAATATCGTTGCACATTGTTTGATATTTGATTGGTTCTGTGATTAAAACCTCTTCTAGCTCGGGAAATGCGTCCACTAAATCCATGACGTCAAACTCTAATATAAATCGCAATGGCGGGAACTTACACAAAGTCCTATCAGATAATAATTGTTCAAGGAAGTTAACGCAGTTTTCTTTCATGACATTTAAGTAACTCCTGTTGTCTAAGTATAGCAGCAATTTACACTGCAGTTCCATTGCTAGCGAACACTTAATTAAAGTCATAGTTGAAGTAATTATTGGCACGAATAAAACAACGGTAAAGATAAAACTGCCGTGATAAGTATTTCCGTTAATTCCAATTAAGCTTTTCCCGCCTTATTAATTTTCTTCTTTTAATTTTTAATTGGACTGTTGCTATGGCTCGGGCATCTTACCAGACAGCCAATTTTGTAACAATGAATTTTTTTTCACTTATATTTAGGATGAAAAGTAGTTAGTACCTAACTACTGTTTTTTAATTAACTTCCTACCTATTTTAGTTAATCACTAATTAGTTCGTTCATAACTTATTGCCAAAAATATTAGGAGTGCCTAAATCTATTCAACTCACAAACTTAGACGCCAGTGGGTGTAATAAATTCAAAAACGAGAAACTGGCTGTAAACATTGCCTACTATCTAAAAGTGCAAAGGGCCAACTTGCAACTTTTGCAGGTACATAGTATCATTACATAATGAGACTTTGCGTCACCAATGATCGCCTACACACGACTTGATCATATCCCACGTAAGTAGGTAGGCAGGAACAGTCGAGTATCATGTACTTCGTTTGGCAAGGTCGGTAAACAATTAGTCCACAGAGAGCCTTCGGAACGGAAATGCCGAATCGTATATGCAAATGATATCAATCGGATTACTAGCCATTATCCAATGAGTTATGTAGCTGCGATGTTGTTCATTCATTGTGACCGAGGTACAGGAGAGTGCTGAAGTTTTGTGTGCTTGCGGGTGACGGTGCATCCTACTTATTTGAAATGTCGGGTTATAAAGCGGTTTTTTGGGAACATAACAGAGTGCTTTCTCAAAAGTCTCATATTTTTTAATAGAAATAATAAAAAATCTGGGATTTTGCAACTCCTCGGTTATACCTAAATAATAAAATACCTCTTCGTCTTAGCCATGCATGGCATGTGGGTATTATGGCACTTATTTTTTCCTGTTAAAAAACATTAAGTACCTATTTCTTTTTCTGCAGCAATAAAATTGGGCTAAAAATATTGCCTGTCTCATTTGACACTTCATACATACCATAATTTGTGTTTATTGTAAATGTGTAGGTTTAATTTCAATACAATGCAATGGTAAAAGCTCTGTGCGCGACTGTACATGAACGGAGCGGGGTAAGTGGGCGGAGTGAGCGTATTTTTCTTGCGGCGTCGCTGCGCGGGCGGCACGGTCGCGTGGGGCGGCCGCCGGCGGCACTCGGCACTCCATGCCCGATCACGACAAGTACCAGCTGCGACCGCGCGCCGCGCGCAGCCGAGAGCCGCGCGCGCGCCGCACGCCGCAGCCGCTCAGCAAGTACAGGAGGAAAACAGCCAACGCGCGCGAAAGGAGCCGCATGCGAGAGATCAATCGTGCGTTCGAGACCCTTCGACGCGCCGTCCCAGCAACAGCTATCACCGGGACCCCAGTGCCCTGCGAGAAGCTCACGAAGATCACGACGCTGAGACTGGCCATGCGCTACATCTCGGCGCTGTCGGCGGCGCTGCGGGAGTCCGGGCCGGAGGAAGGCGCGCGGCCGGAGCGCTGGCCCTCGCCGCTGTGCTCTGAGCTGTCGGAGTTCTCCACGGAGCTGGAGCAGGAGACGCCGTCCGAGTTCACGGAGGACTCGCTGTCTCCCTTCGACTCGTTCTTTGCAGAGTTCGACTGCGACTACATCGACCGGACATTCGCGTGATAGTGTTGTTGTGAGTGTTGACTGTCGGACTATTTCCAATTCCAATAGGTACCTACTATTTAATTCTCTTTTTGCCATAATATTAATTATTAACTATATTTTATTTTGTATGAGATATATTTTGAGATTTATTTATTATTATTAATAAATTTTAATTGTTATCGTTATTACCTCATTGTGTTTGTGTTTAACTCCGTAACTAACAGTAAACTTATCTATGTAGTCTTTTCCTGTACGGGTCTACATTGTGCCATACAATTTTTAGATACTCCTGAATAGACTGGTTTTATGCTCAATATCCATCTTTTGCCTATCACGTTAATTTACCTCGATTTAGCAGGCAGAGTCCGCAAAGGAGTCAACAGGAAAATAGGCTTATCGCAGGGATTTTTCCAACATTTATTATTAAAAGATTTTTAGGGTTCCGTACCCAAAGGGTAAAAACGGGACCCTATTACTAAGACTTCACTGCCCGTCCGTCCGTCTGTCTGTCACCAGGCTGTATCTCATAAACTGTGATAGCTAGACAGTTAAAATTTTCACAGATGATGTAGGTATTTCGGTTGCCGCTATAACGACAAATACTAAAAAGTTAACAAATAACAAACAAATAAATAAATAATTAAGGAAATTAATTAATTGAGGGTTAATTTAACAAAGTTATTTTTTGCCATTTTTTGCTCGATATTAATAACGGCAATAGGTAGACGCTTGAAATATTCACAGAATATTTAGTTGTATAATTATTCACTTTAAAAATAAAGGCATACAATTAACAAACCAAGAGATTTAGCAAAATATAACGATAAAAAAATCACTTGTGATTGCCAAAATTAATAAAATGATCATCAAAATCACCTTCTAACCTAATCTATCCGTGTCGGGGTGCCCCAAGTCGGCCTAGGCAAAACTAATCTGTCATCAACCACCTCATTAAAATTTGGTGCTCAATTTAATAAATTTAGTGATCAGCTAGGTAATATTTTAGGTGATAGATGTTAGTGGTCACAAACTTATTTTTGGTGGTCAATATATTTTCCACCAAAAATAAATAGTTAAATTAAAATAAAATAGATATTTAAGGGGGGCTCCCATACAACAAACGTGAATTTTTTGCCGATTTGTCTAATGATGTATACATAATGGTACGGAACCCTTCGTGCGCGAGTCTGACTCGCACTAGACCGGATTTTATTAAAAATAATTATTATTCATCTGGAATCTGGTTAAAGATTTTGCCCAGCAGCTGACGAGTTGTCGCACAGATTACCTGGACACAACAGAAACCTGCTTTTGATTACTTATTATCCAATTTGCCTCTCTTTTTATTATTTATAAGCTTTTATTTAACTTGCCTTGTTAGTTGGTAACTATGTCAAATCTTGCAACTGTATTTTTAACCAGTTCCCCTCAACCGATAGAGCTGAGATTTTGCACAAACCTTTGGTTTTCGTGACAATATATTTTGATCCGGCAGCCAGGATCGTCTCCTCAAGTAAAGATAGGTAAACCTAATTTTCTTTTATAATTTTAGTAAAATAACTTGTTATTTTTTTTGCTCCTGGGCATGAACTGCGTATTTGCCGATAAAGATAACTAAGTAGAACATTTTTATAACCATTTCTCAAAAACTATTTTACCTACCATACCAACCAACGCACCATTTAAATAAACAATAGGATAATATGCATGAAATACAAAACTCTTTTTATTTATTAAAAATGCCTTCTATTGGCCCATAAAAACATTGTGGTAAGTACACTTGTTTAAGTTGCTAATACATCACTTATATTTTACAATTAACTGTTTTATGTAGCATGGAACGCAAAACGCGTTGTCGACGATAACGCGGGTAGTGACGTCAAAGTCACAACAACACACTTTTATTTGAAAAGTGCTTTAAGTTTCACTAAGATTTTATTATAATACTTATTGTTATTACAATTTTTACTTGACTAGATCATGGGTACAATAAGTAAAATTATTCTATTAAGGGCAAAAAATTAGATGTAAACAAGGCAGATTGTGGTAAATGACGTCACATCACGGCCGCGACAGATACGGACGTTTGAATTGAACTGTCGTAGAAAATTGCAGGAGTTTCATATTATTTTTAAGCGACAAACAGTAGTTAAGACTTTTCTTGGGTTGATAGTACATAATTTATTGATATAAGCAAGTGAAGAAAAAATTACGTGCATATTCCCTATTATCAATTTATTTAACTATGTAATTAATACCTCAATAAATACATTAATTAATTTAACTTCAATACAAATTAAAAGTTTAATGTGGTATCGTTCGAGCATCTCTCACAAAGAATCGTAAAATTTTAAGGTGTCCACCTACGTGTCTCGAAAACCACCCAGCGAATTTAAAAAGTAATTGTTTTTTTCATGACTGTTTTGTTTCCCGAGTCCAAGTTGCCAACCGATGCGGAATGATCGTTTGATTATGTAAATAATAGGCTGCGGAAGCGTGGGCTTGGCCGATTTATTATCGTACGACAAAAAGAAACGTCTCTTAACAAACCTTGTGATTGTAAAGACTGTGTCACATGAAGTGATTAGAATTATTTTCCGGCGAAATTCGTTTAGATGGCGGTAACTAGAAAATTATGCGGGGATTTTTTTGATAGAGGAGTTCTAAGTGTTGCCATTAGTATCTTATCGAAAATTGTTTTGGATATTAGCGGTGTACCTACCTGCCTACTTACTGTTGTGCGAATTCAATTATTTTACCTCCGCTACAAAATTCGCAGAAGATCCAACCAAAACATGTTTGTAAAAAGGCCAAGTTCGAGTAAAAACGAAACAAGATCAGTAGGCCTATTACGTATCTTTCTGATATCCAGTGACTATCAAGCTTCGGTTGTACACCGAACTTTGATGACAACCGAGAATGTCATAATATTGGTATTACGTATCGCTCTGAGTGGATATCACTTTACGGTGACTAACAGCCCGGGTACGGTGTAACGTCTTTCACGAAAACCACTTCAAACTCTGTTGTCATCAATTTGTTGTCCACTATGCTTACCTAATCGAAATAATATAAGTGTCGATACGAAAGCGTCTGTCAAAATGAGTTACGGTGACTATCAGCCACGATGACAACCACAATGACGTCATATTTGATCGCGACTTGTCATACATAATACGAAACCTTTTGACAGTTAATTGATGGACACTGAGCCCAGTTACTATCATTTCGAGCTGTCAACAGAGATACGTAATAGCCCTACTGATAAGCGGCCAAGTTTAATCACTTTCACATTTATTTTTACTGAAACGATGATTATAAAAACCCTCTAATAAACTTTCTACGTTTACGTAGAGCTAGAGATAGCCAAATACGTTAAGATCCTGTAATGGTCCATTACCAGTACCAGTACCTACATCTCCAGGTTTCCTCATGATTTATTCCTGTACCAACACAGGGGCCCTACTCTCTAACGAAGCGAAGCGTTAGGGAGTAGGGCCTCTGAGTCAGTACTGTTTCCGATTAAATTAAAAAGTACTTAAAACCATGTATTTGCTCACTCAGATTTTGTCTAACCAGTATGTCGACCTGAACAGATATTTCGCTAGCAGCATTCACGTCCTGGAGGGTCCAGTTAGTGGTGCACGACGGGCAGGAGAGCCAGGAGAGGTGTGGTATATCCTGCGCTGGGATAAAATAAATGATCGAAGATAAATTAATTAATGATCGAAGTCAAATTTAAATCTTAGCTCAAGTGTTTTCGGGCTTTCAAGCAAGCAGCATTATTAAATATTAAAAAAATCATGATTTGCTAGTTAGTTTAATAAATGCTCAACAATGTTAGCTACGCCTTACAAGTGATGTAGCCCAGTGCCCACGCGCATCGATCTCTCTCATTGTTTCGGTGCGAGTTGCCGGTAGGTAGGCACCAAGACGAATGTAATCACTTTTTACTACTAACCAACGTTAATTCTGCGTGGAAGAACTGCTATTTAAATGTGATAATTAATTAGGTTTTAGAGATTGGTAAATTATTGTTATTTCTATCCTAGAACTGCGTGTCCGTAATAGTGATCTTTAGTAGGAGTGCCTAGTTAGGCATAGGATTCATCCTTGCCTACTTAGCATAAAACTTAGTTACTCATTCCGCAGGTTCACTAGAACTTTTCCGTGTTAGTGTGTTTACGAGTAATAATCCAAACCAACTAATATTATACTTATGACACAGACCTCTAGAAACGTATCATCTGGAATTATCTGTGTGTACCTACTCACCTAGTCAGAAAACTAAAACAAGACTTTCACATAGGTCCATTCAATAAATCAATCCTTTTAAACAAGGTCTGGAGAAGGTTGACCCGCCCCAAAAATGTTTAATCGGGTTCTTGAAAAATGGTTAGGTGGAAAATGTCGATAATTTAAAATTTACCCGTAGATTCAGATTAACAGAATTGAGACGTAGCTTTTGGGCCAATCATTTTCCGTCATTCCGTTTAGGAAACAGGTATTCACATAAGCTAAGTTACGGAGGACAGCCGGTCGGTTAAAGCTATTACGTTAGAGCAGAGCCTACCTCACGCTCGGCGCAACCTTATTTTGAAGACGTGTCAGTTCTTAAAGAATATCCATAAGTTAATGGCAAAACTTACGTACATTCCAAATAGCTGCATAAGTACACCATGACTATGATCATATCATAGAACTTAGATGATCATCTTTCGACTTTCCGTAAGCGTTAAGTTTTTCATAGGCATAGTAGTCTGACTTGCCTACTTACTTGTCCCATATGTCTATGTCTGAGGCGGTAAACGATATCAGCAGGCCTTTTACACTAGGTATCAGATGTTATGAGCTTTGCCATATTATTTAAACGGGATTAAAAACTAAAAAAATGGCAAAGCTCCTGGTTTTGATGACATTACGGTCGACCAATTAAAACACCTCGGACCATGAGCTGTTTCCCGGATTCTCTCGCTTTTCAACTCGTGCCTTAATGACTGCAAGATCCCTAAACCCTGGAGGCAAGCTAAAGTTATTGCTCTCCTTAACCCTGGTAAATTTCCGGAAGAACCAAAAAGCTACCGTCCTATATCTATTCTCTGACACACATTTAAGGTCTTTGAAAGGCTTTTACTCAACCGCCTAACGCCAGTAAGCGAACCAAACCTTATAGCTGAGCAAGCTGGCTTTAGGCCAGGAAAGTCAAGTACCAATCAGACCCTCAACCTAACGCAATTCATAGAAAATGGGTTTGAGGCGAATAAAGTCACAGGTGTTGTATGCGTTGATCTTTCGGCAGCCTATGATACAGTCGTACAGCGTTGTCAGAAAAACGGGCTCCCTCAAGGTAGCGTGCCAGCCCCGTCTCTTTTTAACATTTACACAAACGATCAGCCCTGCTCTCCACCAACGAAACGCTTTTTATATGCAGACGACCTTGCTTTGGCCGCCCATACACTTACATTTGAAGAGGCAGAAGATAAACTGACGGAAGCTCTGGAAACACTAGGGAAATTCTTGATGAAAATGCCCTACGGCCAAATCCGTCCAAGACCCAGTCCTCTGCTTTCCATCTCCGCAACCGTCAGGCAAACAAAGCTCTCAGTGTCTCGTGGCGGGGCGTTGACGTGGAGCATTGCTCTCAACCACGCTACTTGGGCATCACCCTAGGTAGATCTCCGACTTATAAGTTCCAATGCCTTAATATTGTATAAGCGAGCACTTTATTATGCATGGTCAAGAACACCTATTAAAAATACCAAATTACAAGCTTGCTGCATGTTATGGAAGACGTGAGAAAAAACCTGGAGGCACCTGCATTCTGGTAAACAAGTCTCTTCAATACACAGAACTTGGAGATGCAACAAAATATTCAATAACAGGTGTAATATAATGTTGTGGTATTGAACTGGTCGAACAAAAAATTGATAATTGTATGTGTATATAGACCACCTAAGTCGTGCAATTTAAATACTTTTTATGAAACTTTAGAAATAATTTTAAAATCACTATGTACCAACCCTAAGAAAAAAATTGTTGTTTGCGGGGACTTTAACATAGACAGATTGAAAAGAAATAATATTAGTTTAGATTTTGAATATTTTCTGTTAGGATTTAACCTCAGGCTAGAACTTGATCAACCAACTCGGCTATCCAGTAGCAGCTGTCTGGATAATTTCGCTCATAATTCTAAGAATAAATGTAAATGTGAAGTAATAGACTTTGCCTTATCTGATCACGCTGCACAAATATTTGAGATAAAAGTAAACAAAACCTGTAGCCTGAACTCATGGCATGTACAGAAACGGGACCTATCATTAGAGAACTTGTCAAAATTCAATAGCTATCTACAATGCCTTTCATTTGCTGAAATGTATGAGACGGAAAATGTTAATGAAGCATATAACATATTTATGCAACACTTTAGTTTGTTATAAACTACGTTTTCCTTTCAAGTTAGTTAAAATAAAACCTTATAAAAAAATAAACGGATTTCTAGGGGAATACGATTATGTAGTAGAAAGCAGCGTCACCTACTATGGGAGCACAGACTTAGACCATCGAATGAAAACAAACATAAATTTAAAAATTACTCCCAGCGATTTAAGAAAATTGTAAAATTCAAAAGGCTCAAAACAATTATTTGATCAATAATTCAATTAATAAATCAAAAGCGTCATGGCAAGTTATCAACAATAAAATATTTAATTATGAACCCATTTCTAAGATAAAAATAAATAATACAATTATTAATAATCCCAAAGAAATTGCAGACGCATTCAACAGCTACTTCATTGACCAGACTAAAAACTCATCTAAAGCATCACTCGCAACAAGTGGTTTACATGAAAATCCTAACACAATGTTTATGAGTCCAGTTGTACCTCAAGACGTACTCAGGGCAATCAAATCATTGAAGAATAAAAATAGCGTAGGATATGATGAAATAGCAACGAAAGTTATAAAATTTGTGTCAAATAACATAATCGTACATATAAGCCATATCATTAACTTGGCCATCAGCACCGGTGTATTTCCTGACGGTTTAAAACAGTCATAGTCAAACCGCTTCACAAAAAGAATTGCAAGGAGGATATAGCCAACTATAGACCGGTTGCATTAATTCCTGTGTTTTCCAAGGTGATAGAAAAGATTATATATGAATTAATCAATAACTTTCTGACAAAATACAACATAATATGTAATGAACAAGCAGGCTTTAGAAAAAATAAAAATATTAATACAGCAATTTATGATTTTTTACACGAAATAATGATAAATGTTGATAATAAAACACCTATTTGTGCTATTTTCACAGACATGACGAAAGATTTTGACTGTCTCAATCACGAGATTTTATTAAACAAGCTTAATAGCTAAGGTCTAAGGGGAAATGTGCTGAATCTCATAGAATCCTACCTCAGTAACCGCACCTAATATACGGAGATTTCCAGAATTTGTCTTAAATCTAAACGTGAACAAAAATACAAATCTGAAGGTAAAATTGTTAAATTCGGTGTACCGCAAGGTAGTGTATTGGGTCCCCCGCTATTTTTGCTATATATAAATGACCTGCCTCGTCAGATACCAAATCCAATGGTTCTATTTGCCGATGACAGCACAGCACTGATAAAATGTACAAATATTAACGATTATGAACAGGATATTAATACTAACCTTAGAAATATTATTGATTGGCTTGACAAAAACAACCTGGTAATAAACATACCTAAGACTAATATGATGCATTTTCACCAACGTACAATTCCACCGAACGTCAATGTACAGTACAATGGACAAGTTATTAATCAAACACAGGTCGCGAAATTTTTAGGAATTCATATCGACGATCAATTAACCTGGAAACCGCATGCAGAGGAGGTGTGCAAAAAGTTAAGCACTGCGGCATATGTTCTTTTTAACCTGACGAAAAAAGTTGACATAAAGACTGCTTTAGTAGCATACCATGGTTTAGTCGCATCGGTCTTGAGGTTTGGAATAATTTTTTGGGGTAATTGCAGCTTAAGAGATAACATATTTAAAGCCCAGAAACGTGTGTTAGAGCTATGTGTAGTCTTAAACCTAGAGATAGCTGTGAACCTCTGTTTAAGTCTTTGAAAATTCTTACTTTTCCGTCGTTGTATATTCTAGAAATGGCAATTTTTGTAAAAAAAAAATAAAGCATTATTTGCTAAGTTCTCGGATGCCAAGAAAGGTCCCGTGAGAAGTCAATACAAAAACCTCTTAATTACCGGTGGTTTTAAAACAGCACTACTGAGGAAGAGTGTTTTCTGCATGGGTCCAATAATATTTAATAAACTACCAGACGGCATAAAAAATGACACTCTTCAACAATTTAAAAATAAACTCAAAGCGTTTTTGTTAGAGAAATGTTATTATTCAATAAGTGATTTTTTGAATGACCCTATGTGTGACAGTTCAATAATCCTATAGTTTTTTACATTACTTAAGATGATGATACTTTGTTAAATTAATTTATTTGTAACTGTTGTAATCATTTTCTATTTCATAATACTCATATTATTCTTTTAATAATTTTTTGATGCAGAATTCTATTATTGGTTATGTGATTATTTGTTTTATTTTTCTATTTTGATCCTGTGTTTGACATTCCAGCAATTTAATATTATTGACATTATTTGATACTTTTTGCTTAATAATTTATTGATACTGACATTATCTGATACTTTGTGCTAGATAATTTATTGATACTGACATTATCTGATACTTTGTGCTTGATAATTTATTGATACTGGAATTATTTGTTAAATTTTGCATGCCAAAACTCAGGCAGAATGTACCCGGCTCACTATATTTTCTAACAACTTTATTGTACAAATACCTACATTCTATGCGAATAAATGATTTGATTTGATTTGATTTGATTTAAAACAGAACAAAAAGTCGTGACTAGAAATAACACATTCCTTGCCCGTGGTACAGTTGGCTAGTTCAGTTGACCGGACAGCGGGTAAATTGTTTTTTCCTTGGTACTGTTATCTGGTCTACAAAAAAACATATTTTCCTTGGTACAGTTGACCGGACTACGGATTTTTTTTATTTTTTGTTGGTACGGTTAACCGGACTATAGAAGAAATCATTCTTCGTTTGCATGCCCAGTGTGGCACCGTCCGGCCCACTCTAGAGAAGTTGACATAGCACTGAACGATACCTGTCGCATTGTAAATTTGTAACGGGGTGCTTAAAACCCACCCCACTTGCGATGTTGTATCCGTTGGCAGGTATAGCTCCACCAGACGTTCGGCGCGAAATAGCTAGTCTTATCGAGAAGGGAAAACATTAACGAGATAACCGCCACCCCCTGTACGGGCATCACATACCACCTTCATATCACCTTCACGGTTAAAAAGCCGTAAAAACTTCGTGAAACACACAATTTCCTCAAATAACAGTGCGTCAGATGAAAGATGCGAATTGTGGAGGAATAGAATAGAATAGAATAATCATTTATTCGTTAATGGACAGCAGCAACACATACATATAACAACAAACAGAACAATGAATTAACAGTATTAACAGGAACAGACATCCCACCCCTCCTCACTTCATCAATCCAGTAGAACATCTTTTTCCTGGACAGGAACTTCAGAGGATCCAATCTCTTCCAATCTCCATATGGATCTCTTAACCGTTTGCAGGCCCAGGTTATTGGTCGCTGTAGAAGTGATCTGGCCGAATATCATCGACCCGTCCCAAAGACAATGTCAGTGTGGAGCCCCTCTGCAGGATATGCCCCACCTCCTTTCTTGCCCATCTTGCACAGTCACCTGCACCTTCCAGGATTTAAACGATGCCAACGACAGAGCTGTGCAGGTGGCATCATACTGGTCGGGTATTATTTGAGTCTATCGACACGCAAAGAATAAAAAAAAATATGCACCTATTATCGTCGTCACCCACTGACTTCAAAAATGTAAACATGCTTTAAAACCTACACTGTTTATGTAAGCCCAAATTAAAGTCAACTAAACATACATAATCACGTAACTTGTATGTACTTAGTAAATTAGTAATTTATACCCCGTTGCGTTAGGTAAAGGTAAAAATGCAGTACTTATGCAACACCATGCCACGCAATAAAGACTCAAACCAAAGAGTGGTATCCCAGCGCATGCCCATTTGGGCTTAAGCGGATTGCTTTCCCGCCAAATACGGCAGCCATGACAGTTCCCTGAATTATTCGATTATCTGACGTGATGGCGACGCGGGCCGCGAATCATGATCACTTATTATTATGATTTTGTATTCATGTTGACAGTTACACATGATCTGTACGTAGAAGGAACACTGATTACAGTATTGGCATTGCCAAATTGAGAGTTCGTGCCTTTTCAGGACAATGAAATGCTTACAAGTTTAGCTAAGATTGACACTAATTTTGTTTATTGTGTTGTGTAGACTTTGTTAGATATGTGCAAACTCCTTGGGTTGCTTTGAACTGTTTCTACAGCTTAATCAGAGTTGACTGTTGAACTTATCTTAAGGTCATTTTTAGCAATTTAACTGACTCATGCCTTCAGACAATCAAACTTTCAAGTTCTAGGCTAGGTACCGCAATTGGGCCTCCTGTCCTGCTCCTTGTGCAACTTCACTTACACCTTTTTAGACCGATCCGAAGCCACTACACTAATAAAGCTGTCGAGGAGGCAACTTGTGGTCGAACCTTAATGAATATGGAATCATCGACACTATAAAAAAGAAAAACCGCAACTGAGATTTAAACTTTTCGTACGAATAATTAAGTACAAGAAAGCTCTGCTTCTATGCTTACGCGAAAAATGCTCGAGTTTTTTCACAAAATTTGAATCTAGGAACGTAGAATCAGTTCTAATATTTTATTCAGTTCGTGGTCGATTTAAACCTGACATTAGTATTTTTACAGGAAAACCTGTATTTTTTACCTCATATTTTAATCAGGCATAAGGAAAAAGGTAAAAGAACATTGTTATGTAGGCACTTTATTTATCAAAAGCTATCTGTGCTGAAAAATTTAATGGCCGACTCGCACTGTACAAAAAAGGCAACAATAAACAGTTGTTGTTGTTGCTTTATGCCTCCCTAGTACATAACTTTACTGCAACATATTAAAAAAATAGTTCACATAACACCTCAAAGCTCAGAGACAAACAAACAAGCAAAACATTAATTTTACTTAACGTTTAAATGTGTCGTTATAATTAACAATTAGTGAGTTTAAACCAGGCCAGTTGAATGAGTTAATCATACTAGTAGGCCAATGTAACGAGGTGTAATGTAAACACCTTAGTATTTATACTTAGAATTAAAGGATAACCATTAAAATTAAATGAGCAAAATAAAAACAGTTCTCCGTAATTAAAATAGTCATTCATTTATAAAGGAAAATTATTTATAGGTCGATTTAGCACATACATCACTGGCCGTTTAAGTAAAGTAAATACGTTAGTGTGGCCATAATAAAAATATTTTTGCACCTCAAGCTATTAAAAAACTATGTTTACGGGTCTTGTCTTCGCCATCATCGATGCAGCTAGGGCAATTGGTGATTTAATTGATTTGATAAGCATAATGGTTATTGGTCTTGGTTCAAATACTTACGTCAAATACAGGGCTAGAGCAGCCTTACATCTCTAGTCAACACTCGAAACTTTCAGAAGCTCGCAGGGTTGCTAAGGTCTCGGGAACTGAATGAGACGAAATTTAAAACATGCATCAAACGCACACTATGTAAGCAAGCTTATTACAAGTTGGGCGATTATATCGCTGATAAAAATGCGTGGCTCAATGCTGGTCCTGCTCCACATAGCCAGGGGCTCATAAATTGATAGCATTAAATAGAATTGTTGGAGCTGCTGAAGATTGTACAACTGTCTTTGCATTGTATAGAATCAATCTCTACTAGGTACTACTACTACTACAACAGCCCATAACGTCCACTGCTGGACATAAGCCTCTCCCATGATGGGAGGAATTTGCTGTAATCTCCACGCTTGGCAGGCGGATTGGAGATCGCAGTGATGAAAGACTAACAGAAAACGCTGCTGCCCATTTTCTGGTCTACGAATCAATCTCTAGTATTATATACTTAATCGCATAGCCCATATTGTGTGAGTACTATGTACCAGAAAGCTATCATTCACTGAAATCCTACGTCTTTTCTTGACTTGAATGTGCCCTGGCGGTTGAGAGTATGTCACGCTCACTCTAATGTCTCGCTGATGGTGGCGTGTGTGTCGGATCATTCAGTTCCCTTCAAAATGGTTGAGTTGAATGGTGCTGATCCATGCGTCATGTTCGTGAACGGGCGCTGTCAGTTGTGACTGGTCAACTCTTAGTTGCCATGGCTTATTTTTGAATTGTATTTTTTGTTTTTACTATGGACACTTTTAACGTGCACATCTTGCTACATTGTTCTCACATAATATACCATCTCAACATGAATGATGTAACCAAGATTTTGTAACAATATTTAGTTTAAAAAGAGTGTCCATGGAGTTTCTTGCTCGTTCTTCTCCATAGAGATCTACGCTAGGGAATGGGCAACTAAAGTACTTTCACAGTTTTTATGTCTTGTGACTGGGACTGTAGCTACATTTAATTTTCATCTTTGTTTCGACAATTCAAAAGTGCCTGTAACTGGCCTACTTGAAATAAATGCTTTGATTTTGAATTTGATTTCTTACTTTTTAAATAATTATGTCTTTGCACGGAAAACTCTACTAGTTTATTGAACCTTCTTGAATTTCAACGAACCTCCTTCAAGTCGCGGGTAAAAGATAGTCAACAACAAAATAAGGTTAAATCTTCCATGCTCGTAAAAGGAAGACGTAATAAAATTTATCTCAACAAATCACAGCCATGCAAAAATTGCATTGCACAAGCTCGAGTCGAGAGTCTCGAGATGAGATGACAAGACGCCCGCAAAAATAACCTCACATTCAGAGAAAGTTTTTTCATCCAAGATGAGATGTAAGCCCGATTAATAAGCCTAAAATTGTGTAGGTCGCCTCACACGTGCGGTTTGCAAGGTCACCTGACATCACACATGCAGTAAAACGACATTTTTGTCAAGCTCTGTTGGCGGGAAGCGTGGGACGTCGAAACGAGAAAATAAGGCACGCAAAAATACATTCAACGACGATACAATACACCCGTTTTGGTAAATTTCGGGCTTATAAATAATTTTGATTCTTTTCCTGGTGGTCCTTTGAGTGAGATTCTGCGTTTTGTTGAACTTTTAAGGTGAATGGTCTCGTTGAGTGGGTAGGAAGAAGTAGGTACATAAACGGCTTTACAATGTTTTAAAGATTCGTGGCCCAAAAAATAAAAAATATCTGATCTCATACCTACCTTAAATATAACATTCATTGCGCTGGAGCTTATCCAGTGCTTTTTATAAAAGCGTAGTTTTAGATATTACTTTCAGAAGTAAAACTGATGTGTATATTTGTCGATTGACATAATGAAGACACCTTTTCAATAAACTACATCCTACCTATAAAAATCAGCTTTATCTTACCACACACAAATAACCAGCCCATGAAGGACGAGGTCACGAGGTGGACCCGGTGCGAATTAGTAAATATCAAATGTCTTAGAATGTTTAGTTCTAGGACATGTCGGTTTCCTCTCGGTGTTTTCCTTCTACGTCTTACCACGACATCGACACCCAAATTGGTGATCATGAAAAGAAACTCTTGTTTCTTTTCATGATTTTCATGGCCATTCATTACCCGGGCTATGTGTAAATCAGGCGGCATATCTCACGGTACGGCTCCGCAATAAATAGCGTCGCAAAGGACAGGCGAGGCGAAGCGCTGACGGCGCCTGTCTATCTAGGTGAGGGTTAGCGCATTTTTCTCACACTGCGCCTAGTGCTAGCGCCCCGCTACGATCTACCGCCCGCTGGCAAGTAAAGCCTAAAGCATAACGTATCTGGATATTTTTTAACAATTTTTTTGTACTTGAATGATGATCAGTGTAGCTATTATGAGAAGTATGGATGTAAGGACATGCTACGCTGACCACTATCAAATTGGGATAAAGGCGATTAACAGCGAATAAAGAAAAATAAAAGGAATGATGCTGAACAGCGTATAATGTAACGTGATCATAAAGAACATTGATCTCTTCATTTTAGAACTATAACAGAAAATAGAGATTTTTATCAGGATTTTTTCAACGACCGGTTGACTGGGACTAAACGATAAAGATACTTAGCTGTACATTATAGGTATAAATGAAGAGAAGCTATACCTACGTGATGATATTAAAATATTGAGCAAATCCTGGGTCGTTAAATCGGGGAAGATTACTGCTAAAATACAGGACAAAATTAGGTATAGCGTCTAACTTACGCGCTTCACAGTTACCACCAGCAATAAAACAACAACAACAGCCCATAACGTCCACTGCTGGACATAAGCCTCTCCCATGATGGGAGGATGCCGTAATCTCCACGCTTGGCAGACGGATTCTAGATCGCAGTGATGAAAGACTAACAGAAAACGCTGCTGCCCATTCTCTGGTCTACGGAGGCGCAAGGTGTTCTGCCTCAGACATTAGTCGCCTTATACGACACCCGTGAGTGTAATGGGTTGGAACTATTCTACTCTGCCGGACACCACACGGCTAACTCTGCCGGACACCACACGGCTAATACCACCAGCAATAAGCTCACTAGATACTAAAGCCCAACTGCACAAGGCACAACATAAACATCCCTTTACAAATAAGCAAATATTTGGAAGGCTTCAGCGCAAACAGCGAAGCATTATAGCTAATAGTAATCGCCATACAAGATTCTAGCTCACAAAAACTGCGCCTACCGTCCTAACGCGCAACGCCTGCTGGGTGACGAATACTTTATGCGCTACCTAGAAGATATTTATCGACTCTCTAATAGCAGAAAACATTGCTTATTGCCATTTTATGCGAGAAATTCTCACGTAAGAATCAATTAGTTACATTTAAAGTGTGACTTTTTGTGTGAACTTATAAATATGAATGAAATTAATTGGTTTTATTGCCAGACTGCGCGGAAGCGAATGGGCTGTTCTGTTTTTACCAGCATTAAGTACCTACGTGTCACATTAGTTTCTATTATCAACTTACCACCTCGTCTGGGAAATTCGTCGTTTATCCCACGTACTTCTAAAGTGGACCAAAGACGTTTATTTAAATAGGTTATTACCACGTTATTACCAATTTAGATGAATAGGTTATTGCCTTATTTAGATTCCGTGACAGTTGTAAGGTTAAAATATTTTGATGAGCAAGATGATGATGAGTCGAAATAAGGTACCTAGAAACGCTTACATCCAGTTTCTGATTTCAGTCAAACTGTACCTAGGTACTTTAATTCCATCAATGAAATGTAACGTAGCACCCGAAATTCGATGTTGAGTTTGGTCAGTAAGTCTCACACCCGTACGTATTTACTCGTATAAACAAGCCAAAGTGATTACTTGTGTAAAAATATTACTTATGATACGATTTTTATTTCTGTAGGTACCTACCTAATTGCTGGAAATTAAAAACTGTCAAAAGTTTTAGCTTTGCTTTCTTTTACGCTTCTAACTTCGTTTAAATTCTTGACTATTGCATAACAATAGTTGCTGTAATTACTTAAACGTAGTACCTTCTTTTCTTTTTTTTTTTCTTTTTTTCGGATGGAAAATCATCAAATGACTTCTCCCGCTCTGGGCGGAGCAGGAGGGAGTGTCAGACTTTTACTGACTAAAACCCATCCATGTTCCTTCATCGCCCTTTGTGTTCCGGGAACACGGTATCTCTTTCGAACAGTCCCGCAACCCCGGGAACGTAGTAGCTTAACTTCATTATAGAAACGAGTGTTACTTCAAATACTCAAATCATAAACCGACATTAATTTATTCTGAAGAGGTTTTAATTACTGTTAGGTATGTCAGAGCCTAGATTGACAGACCTATAGCATCCCACGCAGTTTCGCTTAGGAAGACTAATCAAATCACTATAGGTAGATTACGAAACGAACTGACAACTTTACGAGATAGAATAGAGGAACTAGAAGTTGAGGAATCTACAGTATTATATCCCATATCTAATCCTGTTTATCTTAAAGTTTAGAGAGTGCAACAAACAGTAGTAAATCGCGTGCCAATCAACGTCTTGTGGATGGCGAAACAGCGCATTGCATTGCATCTGAACTCTGAATACAGCTAGTTAGCTAAGTTTACGAAAGATAGAATTATCTATTAAGTACCAATACTAGCTCAACGAAAAATCATGGCCTAGCTAGGAAATTTGGAAAGGAAAAAGTTTGTTCAGATGGAAATATATTTATTAGTTGGTTTCCCCAATCCCCAGGGTAATATCTTAGGTCCCACTATTTCTGAGAAGTCAAATATTCAATTGGCCCATTTCAGTTAAGTCACACATATTTTTCAATCACAATCAAGTTCTACGAAATGACTCCATTTTAATTCTTGATAAACAATAACTGGCTAATAAAACCTTAGTGACATTTATGTCTTTTTCTGTTGCCAACGTTTTAGCGCGAATATCCGAATAAGGCTGGAAAAATGATCACGGTAGGAATTATTGAGTCAATAATGTGTTGTTATTTCTTGACAGCTTGACATCGATTATGAGCATAGGACTCGTTCATACTTTTATGGTGGCTGGCTGACTATTTGACTACCTTGGCTCTGCTTTTTTAATTGTGTGATGATTATTTTATTTATTTTAATTCTGTACGGCACATTCGGGTATTCATTGCCTTGGAAACAGTTAGATAAAAAGACAAAAACAATTGAATTTAAATGGTTCTTAATTTTTGTATTGTACTGTAACTGAAAAAAGAAACTTGATTTCAGACCTAAACAACCATCCTTTCCACCCCGCAAAGGATGGTAGGTAGTTTGTAAATAAATAAATATTTTGTTAAGTGCATGGCTTTGCTGTAGGTAAGTAAAGCGCAGTTACCTGGTATGGTAATTGGCTCATTAACTTAATCAAGTGGTTTAAAAAATAACTGCCATTTTAAAACGAATAATTGGCGCTAATGGTCATAAAATGACGCCACAAGTTATGCTATTAAAAGCTTTAGTTGGAAAAACGAGATTTTGGAAATAGTAAACCTTGAAATATTTAATTTTTAATTAATTATAAATGTTATCATTTTCTGTGCATAATTAATTAAGGAGAGCGAGCACGCTCCCGACATGGCTTATGCCCCGTCTGTCCTTATATCAGGTAATCGTAGGGTTGTCATTTCTGTTGTTTTTTACCGGAGAAAATACCGGACAATTTATACATTTTTCTTTTTTTAATTTAAAAACTGATATAGCTGTTGAATTTTCAATGCCGACTCGACGATGACGACTGACGAAGCACTTTCAACTTTTTACTTCTTACTTCAACTTAGTTTCTGTCCGTGATGACTTCGTTAGTGTCCAAGAAATATAATCCAATAGCACTCTGTTTGCGTACCTTTCCATCAGTGAAATTGGATGAGTAGTTCTTTCGACGACCTGAATGGCGCAGCGGTACTGAGCTGCCTCACGTTCTTATGGTCCCGGGTTCGAATCCCGGTAAAAGCAAATGTTTGTGTGATGAGCATGGACATTTGTTTCCGAGTCATGGATGTTTATATGTATAATAAGTATGTATTTACAAACAAAAAGTATCTATTTATGTATCTGGTTTCCACGACACAAGCCTCGTTGCTTAGTGTGGCACTAGATGGCGCTGTGTGTTATGTCCAGCGATATTTATTTATTTCGTTTCGAGATTACCTCCTGCATCCAAACTTACAAAGTTTACCTCTTTAAAATGTTAGTATAAATTTAATTAAGTGTGGCGTGGAGTGGCTAAATAAAGTCCGACATCCACAAAATAATTCGTCAATCTGTCCCTCTCCCAAACATCCTCCCCCACACAACATGACAGATGATTGATTGATGACACTTGCTTTTAGCTCTGCTAGTAAATAGTCTGCACTGTTCTGACCCTATTACGTAAAAACCCCACAAAGCCATAGAAACATAGAAAACCATAACATTCCCACGAACCCTCCAAGGTTTACCAAACCTGTACAAATAGATACGTGTGCCATACCATGTCACACCATTATGTACTAGTAAACTTATATATATGGTCATGCGCTCATTTTTGTTGACGTTTATAAAGAAATACAATATGAACTATTGATCGTGATCTTTTGCACACGACTTGTCTATGGTGACAAGTTATTTACCGCCAATAATTCTCCTTCCAATCTCTATGTTACCGGTTACAAAGTACATAATGCTTTGGGTATAATTTTGTTGGTGGTAAAGTTATCTTGGTCATCATATAGGGTCGGTCCACCTGACATAGTCGTATTAGGAATGGTGAGCGTGTAAGAGGCCTAGGCCCGCGGTCCATGGTACAATGCTAACGAACTCTATTTTTTTACTGTGTCTATGATTGAGGTGGTTGGAACTAGAGTAGTAAGTAGGTATTTGAATTTGGAATGGTTCTGAGACAAAGCTCTGCTAAAAGCTGATCTTTTACGAGTGAGGTTACTGGTGGTTCAGAACCACCAGTAACCACATTACCCACTCATACTAAGAATAAATGAAAAAATTCGAGTGTGTTCTTATCTATATAACAAAATTAAAATACTTGCAAATAAGTAGATATTACAACAAAATATTGATGTGTTACAATGAATGAACTGAAGATACTGGCCCTAGAGTGCCCTAGATCTGAGTTCTACACGCCTGTGATTCCTGAAGTGGTATGCAGAGGAGAACACAAACATTCCGCCAGCAGTTACGTTTAAGTCCTATAAAGGTAATAAACTAACTAAGCACAATTTCTGATGGAAATGCCCAAATTTCGAGAATCGAACCCAGGACCCCATGCTTTAGCAGTAGGCTTGCGACCTCTAGTCCAACGAGGTAGTCTCAATGAGGACTTAGTAATCCTATTAGATTCGCATTGTCAAAGTTCGGGATCACAATAACGTTAAATTAAATGTTTGTAATATCGAGCCATGACCTTATGAGGTCGCAATAAGCTGCATTGTATAATGTTACCATTTTTAAAACTCTGACTCACTACTTGTAAAGTTCAGAAGCTGACCGATCCTACTTCTTTAACATTTTGGATATCTGTATAAATACCTACCTATATCATTTATATACTGAATGTCTTTATTTTGCACAAAATTGGTGTAAGACTGCGGGGATCAATTTTGAAACTTTAAAGAAACCAAAAATCTAGGAAGATGGGCATTGTAACAATATTTCTTTTAAGGAACGGTAGACTGAACTCGGTCTTTACTACGTCCGGTCGTCCGCCTGTGTCGGTCGTTCGTCTGTGTGTTGAAACGACATCTGTGCTGCCACAGACCGCAACTATGCTGATGGTGGGATGGTGAAGTATATTTGGTGAATAAAATGGCCTACCAAGAAGCCTACCAACACAGACAGGAAGAATCCTTTATGTTCTTCTTGTTCCTCGAACTCAGTATTCTTAACAACACCTACGGAATTGGCGAAACTAAACATGAACTTGATCTGATCTGTCTTCTTAAACTTTCACGATCAGAACACATAAAACATATGGAAACTATATGTATAACTTTATTTATCGCGAATTTAACCTTTAAGAGCCATTTCATGTTTTCGCGCAAATTTCTAAGACTTTAGTCGCCTAGGTAATTTACCATATAACATTTTACCTGGCATTTTTGAAAACATGTTAAAAATTGACTAACGTTTTTCTATAAGGCCGACGTTTCGATCGGATTGCAACAGCCGTGGTCGCGGGAAGACTGACTTGATCTGATCTAATTATCTGCGTGATTGCAGGTAATTTCAAAAGATATATCTATATTCGAATTGAATAGGAACCTACAGGTACTGTAAAGAATAGGTCCTGTTTTTCCGTCTTTAATAATAATAATAAGAAGGTGGCTTGGACCCTGCTCCCAACACCGGCGGACTACTATTTTTTTATATTCTTAATTGTTTTTTTTGTATCGTTTTATTTTAAGAAATACTTAAAAATGTAATTAGATAAGGATGTAAATGAATAAATAGAATAATAATAAAAATAATTATTTATACAAAAACCTTCAACATTGATTTAAGACTAGGTCACATGAATTTCAGTGAATTAAAAGTAATACAGATAGAGTAACCCTGACTCCCAAACTAGGAGATCCTGTGACTTAGGAGTCAGTGTTCTGCTGTCACTATGATACAAAAACCTTTTACTAAAAAGTGTGTTAACAGAATCTTGGCAAAAAGAAACAGATTTGAAAGTACAACTAAATTATTTTAAAACAGAGATTAAAACTAGGAGTGAAAGAATTTGTTAAACGGGGTTGTATTATGAGTGTGCATATGTAGGTAATTGTATATTGATGTATAGGTGTGTATGTAAGGGTGAGCGTGTGTATTTGGGGGGGTAAGTGTGGGTAAGGGGTGTGTGTGTGATTGAGATTGTACATATTTGCGTGTATATGTGTTGTAGTGTAAGTATATTTATGTATGTATCTTCAAAAAATAGGTAGAAGAAATATTGCACGGCTACTGCCGGAGGTGAAGTAATTCTTCTGTCCGGGCGTAGTCCTGATCCTGAAGCCAACTTTGTACTTTAACCTTGACTTCATGGTGATAATGTAACAAATCGAACAAAGCTTGACCGTTATGACCTAAGTAATCAAATAGTGACTCCACAAAGAAAAACAAAACAGTGTAAATTTACCATTTTTGGTTCAGAATCAAAACCCACTAGCTGACGCATCATAACCGAATCATCCATCACAAATAGACACTAACTTATACCTACAACATAGTCATATATTTCGTGAATTCAATGAACGAAATAAATGAATTAAATAGGTACCTATCATCTTTTCATGTTTTAACGGCTCCACGGATATATATGAAAGTCACAATGGTGGAGCATGACCTGGATTAGGACTAAACTACTAGGACTAACTAGGGTAATCTTGATCTCGGTAGTCGAATGGAACGGAATCACGAGTGCTGCTGAGCTGTTCCACCTTGCTAAGTACCTACAAGAAGAAATATTTGGAGTTAATGGCCAACTTTCAGTAAGTATCGAGGCACCAGAAGAAGAATGCCTATTGCAGGCGCCATTACTAACAAAACATAGGACTTTACCCACTCATTCACTCGTTATTAAACAGTTTCTAAGTAAAACAAATGAAATCGAAAACTACACAATAAACTAAAACTATGACTCAACAAGAATCACGACTGCCGGGGGATCGCCGCTCCTTATAAGGCAATACAACCATATTAATGTCCTCGTGGCGGAGATTTCGATGGTAATGATAAGCTGAGGACTGAGATTGAATCATTAACAACGGTCAACGACGGTGGAAGATACGGCTAATGATAGATTCATTAGATGTACAGACATAAACACAGGTTGCGTACTAATTATCTTGTTTACAAATCGTTAGGTAAAAGAAGTTGTGTTGTACCTACTTACATAAACTTCTTCTTCGTCGTATCGATACTTATTACCATAGACTTTATCGAATCTAAAGTAGAGTCGACCAAAATTTATCCAGACAGCCACATTAACGGCGTTTGAAACTACTTAGTTTGAATTAAAAGAAGAAATAACTTCTACAATATTCGGACCCTTGATCGTAAGTCGTTACCCCGTCTTCTGGTTTCTTATCCTGATTTGACACCAGATATGTCCGTCCTCTGCGCTGTTCTCGAGGCTTCTATTCTGCATAAAATTGCCTCAAATACTGGAGCACCCGGTTAATTCTTCAAGCTGAGTAAGCAAAATTAGTTTATCCTATTGTGGTCTACACCTAAAGCAATTCTAAAAAAGATCTTTCAAAAATCTCAAAAAAAAGGGATCATGGACGAAAGACCAAGTTCTAACTCAAACTCAAAGCATTTATTTCAATTAGACCATTACGGCACTATTGAATGTCAAAAATACAAAAAAAAAAACAAAGCTACAGTCCCAGTCACAAGGCATAATAACTTGAGAAAATACTGTAGTTGCTCATTCTATATTTTGGAGTCCATGATCCCATTTCTTTTAGCTTTTAGTAACGTTTTCGCGGCAAAAGATCTCTCTGTGTAGGTAATTGTTACCTCAATAGAATCAAGTTGAATAAAAACCAAATAAACATAAATAATTTTAAATATGATGGCAGGAACAAAATGATGATATTATTTAATCAATAATATGACTATCCAATTCATGATGACTTAAGTACGAAGTATTATATTATCTGTGACTTAGGTAAGTATTCGTGTTAAATCTTTTCTCAAAGTTTTGCATCATTCTATTTTCGTCTATAGACAACGGAAATGCTTTATTAGTTTTGACCATAAAGTCATTATGACGTCATCATAGTATGTCACTTTGAGAATGGATTATGTATGCAAAAAGCCATTAAATGTTTCGTAACATCCTGTGTTAGCTGGGTAAAGCTTTTTTATGAAATAGAAATAAATGCCAAGGTATTAGAGTAAAAGGCAAACGCAGGAAAGTGTGTTTTGGCTCGTCCGGTTCCTGTATTCCGTTAGGATAGTATAGGTAATAATAAGGATGAATCAAGCGAGCATGGAGGGCGTTTCTGAGGACTCTGTCATGGCGTCCTGAGAAGAGTATGAGTCCAGGAAATTCCTACAAACGGCCTCACAATATCGGGGTACCTACCAAAGTCTTTCTAGCGTATTTTGTTTGCTTATAATATTGTGAGTCCGAGATATTCTCATGGGCCACGAAAAAACATGCTAAGTTAAGCTTCCTTGGACGTCGAATTTGCCAAATAGGTGGTTTTAAAGAAAAATGCGATGACCACATTTTGCTTGTCAGTACCTTTTGGTACCTATGGCAGGTACATACCTATGTTTAGCTACCTCTCAAGAGGCATTGACATCAGTTATCAGAAATCGTAACCCGATCTTGAAAACAATCGTGATCAACCCACGAATAACTAAGTAAGTTAGCCTACTTCATTGAATCTAGGATTTAGAGTCTATAAACATTTCAATTAGGCCACAACATCGATCATTACTCACCCAGGTGCCTAACACTCGGATCCGAACTTCATCGAGTCGCATGCGCATAAGAATGATGCAGATTTCCCATATAAAGGATGGAACCTACCTATTATCTACAATCTTAGCTGGGAACCCAATAAGTTAAATCTAAGCATTCCTCAACTCTATGTCAAGAAGATAAAGTTTAGTACAATGAAAAGCGACGGAAAACTTAAACTGGCTAATCCCACTGGACCCAGCCTTAGGTAAGAGACTGTTTACATTAAAATTAACGACCGAAGTGAACTATCAACACATACTGACACTTATGTTCTAGCCGATAAAAGTGTTTATTGTATATCTAGACAGATGTCGAGTGTATAGTACACATTCATTCAAATGAATGGGATCCAATTACATATAAATGTTTCGTGAAGGCGATACTGTGATAATTGATTGCTAATATCTTGTTAATTGTGTGGTAGAGCACTTAAAACATGACGGTTATTCAATGACACGCGCATAACTGCCTAAGGAAAAGGTAATGAAACGGTCGCCTCTTCCGGAGTGTGATACGTGATTTAGAAAAGTGAAACACCGAAGATCACGTCCCCGTAAGTTCACGAATACGAAACACTTAACAACGAATGCACGCTACCTCGAAAACACTAGCCGCTCGGGTCGATCTTTAGGTTAAGCCGTGCTTGCCCAGGTTGGTCTGTGGATGGGTGACCACCAATTACATACCGAGTTTCCTCTGTGCCTCGGAAAGCACGCTAAGCAGTTTTTCCCGGCTGTCATTTGTGATCTTTGGCAGTCGTTACAGGTAGTCAGTGGCCCAAAAAGTCTGACAACCAGTCTTACCAAGGGGTATCGTATTACCCAGTACTAACTGGGTTGTGGAGGTCAGATAGGCAGTCGCTCCATCTAAAATACTGGTATTCAGCTGCATCCGGTTAGACTGGAAGCCGACCCCAAAAAAACTTGGGAAAAGGCTAGGCAGATGATGATGATGCACGCTACCTCGAAAACCATACGCCGCTGCAGCCATGGGATCCCGAATAACTAAATCTCTAATTTCACCTATTCAAAACACATAAGCAACGAATACACACTACCAAGAAAAACTGAACACCGTAGCCATGCGGTGATCTTCGGTGTTTCACGTTTCTAAATCACGTATCACACTCCCTCCTTCGAATTTTCTATAAGCACCTATTTACTTGAGAGTTTTCGGTGTCTCCAGCAACGAAAACTCTCAAGTAAATAGGTGCATAAATATAAACCTCTTAAAGTTACGCCGTAAAATTGAGAGAACATCACTTGAAAAAAAAATGAGAAACACAAAACGAGGACTGTGAATCCTTCAGGCATGCAGTAAGCTCAATCAGTGGAAAAACTCTTTGCTTGACTACCTAGAAAATAACATGTTAAAAGTACGGTAACCAATGATATTCTAATAAACCGATATGTTATACACCTACAAATCAACCGAAAAAAGTGTTCCGCGCGGCAGCAGCTCACATACACGCAGTGACGCAGAATAAAGGCATATACGACCCAATTGGGCCGTTTTCGAGTCCTCACGATTGCGCGCACACAACATAATCTGTTTACTAGCTAGAATATCATTGACGGTAACAAAAATAATAGTAGCAAGACGTCTTAGGAAGTCTGTAAGATTGAAACAACTTACTGAGAAGACGTTACAGTCTCAAGCAAGAGTTATGCAAAGTTATAGATACCTAACCTAGCCTAGTTCAAACATAACGTTTGATTCGTGAATATTATTCTCCCAATTATAAAGCACATCGAAGCGTATCGCTATATAGTTATGAACATGTTAGTAATAAAACAACTAGAACTCGTCTACGAAACGCGTTCCACGTCGCTTCATTCATGAGTTTGTTCACCGAACAAAAAACGCTGTAACAGAATCTCTCTTCATTGAAGATAAGTCCAGTGTTTGGACTAATTGATCATTACTTGAAGGGCAGGAACAAATAATAACATCTAATAAAACCTTTAACGGCATCTAGCACTCAAGAAATAAAGTCCAACTTTCAATGGAAATTCACAAAATGGCCGCTTTTGACGTTAGTTTGCTTTGCAGAAATAGTTACAATTCAAAAAATCTCAACAAAAACAGACCCAGCCACCGATAGCATACTTTATTGGTAATTTATCATATTTTCTCAAGTTTTAATGATATATATTTGATTCATATAGTTTTTCCACAGATTCTTTGATTGCATTCGCGATATATTTTAGTTTTTCATTTCCTGAGTTGACATTAGCAGTTTCGAACGTGGTAGCACTAATTGATAGAGCCAGTAATCACTTGGAACCATGTAGATTGGTTTAATATTAGTTATGGATTCGTGTTGTAGGTGTTTTGGAATTCTATAACAAGTTTCATAAATAGGTACCTTGTTTGAACCCCTCCTGATCAGAAGGTCTAAGTAACATAGGTTAAGACTTTAGAAACTGAGAAACACTACTTGTATAACATTGTGATAACAACAGTATTCTGTTTTTGGCATTTATGTCATTCGACTTTAAAAAATTTTGGCGGCTCGAGGCTCAAATCTTGATCGAACTTTAATTCATTTTTGTCAATTAAGTAGGTACTTAATTCAACCAACCATTGACTGAAAACTATTATTTTAGACATTTACCAACATTTAATGGACGACATCAAATTAAACGGTGCCTAGATATAAAAGTTTAAATCGGAGTAACTTTACCTTGACCAATTACGTACCCTACCTACACACGTCTACAGACAAACATGAATCTTTATGCTGTCACAGTCTATTAATTCCATATCCCGTAATTCCTCATACTTCCGTCCTGATTCCCATGTAGCATCGGTTGCAGCAGTTGATCCCAATTAAATAATTATAGCTTTATTGATGAAAGTCCTGCGCGATTGATTGGCCCAATTAACTGATTGAAAGCTAGGTAGTATTCATCTATGGGCTATAGCTTAAAATGAGGCTTTGAAAGTTTGAAACTTTCAAGGCAGTAAAAAAAGGACCTGGGTTTTATGTCTTCAGCATCACCTGTCATGACTAGCAGTGGGTCACTGCTAGATAAAAAGACCTCATAAGATCTTTCGTTGCTTGATCTACAAAGATTTAATTCGATTCGATGGGTAGTTAAGCCACATAGACCCCATTTTAACGACATAAAACTGTTATTTCATGTGCCTAGAGAATCTGAAGACACAAAAAAAATGAATCAGCTACGCATAATGCACACATGAACAAAAAACAACAACATTTTAATTAAAAATAAAACGCACATGGAGTGTATCGCTTTTAAAAGCGTTATTTATAAAATTAAGATAGCATTTGGATATAAGTACGTACGTAATTAAAAATTGTATAAAAAAAAAATGTTTTATTCATCTTTGATAAAGACCATTGCTTCACGGTCTGCGCTCAGACCAAATTAGTTCATTTATTTCTTGTTTTATTTAATCTCTGAGTTCTAAATCATGTCAAAAACATTATTGCGCTGTAGATTTTGAATTAAGAATAATTTATTTAAAAAGTACCTATTAATTCTTTAATTAATACATTCGGATAGGTAGGTACATCTCTATAAATCGTTCTGTATCAAAAATAAATACTAGTTATGGCATAAACGACCCCCTAATCTTTATAAATTGTAACGTAACATTGATAATTTTGTACGATTAATTTAATCGACTGGTCGTTCTTACCAGTTTGGCAGCTACCTAGGCAAGCAGCCGCTTACCGTGAGGGTCCAAGAGTTAAGAAGTAGGTATATGGCAATCTGACCCTGACCTGTGCATAATTTCTAGTCTGCTGGATGGTCTTCGTCATAGGAATAGTCACTCATTCCTTTCCGGCTTCAGCGGCTGCACGGTTGGCGCAGTGGCTGAGCGATTAGCTGCTGCGCTGCGTGTCGAACAAATTGTAATACTTGTGTGGCCTACAGGTACTTGTTCCTGGTCTGGATGTTTGTGTAATGCTTTTAAACGCTCCCACGAAATTACGAGTTTGCGGAAAAGATTGTAAAAAAAAACCTTATGAGTTACGCATCTTCGACTTTGGCTTTGACCACCTAATTCCAACACCTATCGATTAAAAATTTTAATTTGAGCAACTCTATTTACAAACTTACTTACCTAATTTAAGCTAAAGCTTATCGCCCTTCGTAACTAACTATTTAATACCTACCTACAGCATTTTTGTCGCGTTTCCACAGAAATGTCGTAGGCGCCAGATCGTCGTCCGTCGAACCAATTAGCCAAGTGTCCGCCGTTCAATTCGATCTAATTCATTGCACTCGTGGATATTGTGACTGGCAGCCATTGGCAGCTCTCTATCTTACGATCATCTATAGATTATCGGCATTGAGCGGTTGTTTGTTCCTTTTCTTTTTCTCGTGTGTATTTGTAAAAAAATGCGTTTTCCCACTAATTTGCTATCACTCACTGCTGTCATTTTTTTTTTTAATTGTCGATGAGGTCTTTTTTAGGGTTCCGTAGCCAAATACGCGCGTAGGCAAAAACGGAACCCTTATGAATTCGTCATGTCTCTCTGTCTGTCTGTCCGTCCGTATGTCACAGCCACTTTTTTCGAAATTATTTGGTAAGTAGATGTATTCTGTCAACCGCATTAAGATTTTCACACAAAAATAGAAAAAAAAAAAACAATAAATTTTGGTGGTTCCCCATACTTAAAACTGAAACTAAAATATTTTTTTCATCAAACCCATACGTGTGTATCTAGGTTTCTATCGATAGGTCTTCAAAAATGATATTGAGGTTTCTGATATCATTTTTTTCTAAACTAAATAGTTTGCGCGAGAGACACCTCCAAAGTGGTAAAATGTGTCCCCCCCCCATGTAACTTATAAAATAATAGAATGATAAAACTAAAAAAAACATATGATGTACATTACCATGTAAACTTCCACCGAAAACTGTTTTTAACTTAATTAAAAAAAAAAACACTATTATTAAATCATCGATCAAAGTTACAACGAACTACAAGAATTACTTTTATATTATGTTACTTGCTGCTACGGAACTTTTTTGTCATTTGATTTGTCAAGATGGCCAACATAACGCGTCAGTCTGTTAGCTAACAGACCCATCAACAGTCTGCTAGCTGACTGCTAGCAGACCCATCAAACCTCAATTAAGGATTTTTTATGAATAAGGCTGAATGTATAGGTAAAGATAAATAAAACCTACAGATTAAATACTATTTTATCAGTCAGAAAATGCTTTCAAAAACCATTCAGATGCCATTTTCACAGAAAAAAAGATTAAGACTTTTCTATTTTTCTGTTGACATAATGGCATGTTTTTGTGCTGATGGTGCCAGTTACCTACTCAATATTGTTTCAGGTTTTCCTCATCGTTTGGAACTTTTTGTTGTTTGTACCTAGGTACCTTCATGAACAGAACAGCAGACAGGGTCTTGCCAAGCTGAGTATCACGATCATCGACTCCAAGACTATAAAGCAGGACTAGGAACTTGGTGGACGCGAAAAGTACTATTCTTCAAAGAAAAGGCTAGGAACAACAAGACTACTAGGATCGGGAAGTCATTTTTGCATGCACCTCTTTCTGAATTTTATCAGAAAGACTAGACTACACTAGAACATTTAACAACTTTGCAAGCAGTATCAGCGTTATAGTGTGAAACACTAATCGTTCTTTACCAAGGAATTATCCACTCAATAAATACAGCCAGATACGTATAACTTGATTAACATTCAGTTTTAAATGACTGACTTGTCAACACTTGCCACCATATAGGTAACAAAATTACTCCGCTTCGGTATCACACCTAGAAATCTTATAAGCTAAGTACTATTTGCATTTAACTCGTGGTAAATTCACTTTAGATAAAGTGATTTGGATCTTTGTCATTTTCGAACGTCATTGGTGTGGGCTAATCGGTCCGATCTTGTGACATAATTGTGTGGTAGTTAATGTGATAATCCAGTTCCAGCATTGTAGACCTTGGGAATATTATCGCATTTGAGCATTACAAGACTTCATAAATTACATAAGGCTGGCAGCAAGCTCTAAAGCAAAACTTCAAGTACCTAGTCAAAAGCTAGCGTATTCGTAGAGGACCCTATTTTTTTTTTGCTGCTGTCTCTAATGTAATAATTAGATTGGATATAAAATTCGACAGGAGCCTGCAGGAGTAGATCTGAGCTTTTGCGATCAAAAAACAATCTCGGTTTTGTAAATTCATAGATTTTCAGCAAGTGGATACACATGACCTAAAGTTAAGAAGGGGTTCTAGGTGTTAAGTACTGATACAGAAGCTGAAACTCTTTTTGTAAAAAGTTGCTAGCGTTAGGTAGTACCACTAGGACTTGAATATTAATCAATCATTCAGCCTATCACAGTTTTCTACTGGACATACCTTCCTAAGGCTTACCATAACTGCGCCACATAACACGGTCCTCCAAATATGAATATGTAATGGCTGTAAAACATTAGTAGTTCAACAAAATCATTAATACAACCCTCCAAGTTCATGTAACTCGATTGAATGACTATACGAACCCGAAAGGCACCTGTTCTCCCCATCATTGCTTTTTTTTTTTTTTGGTTCTTTGCCACACCTGGGAACCTTCCAGTTAAGGAGATATTGGGGGTCAAAATTCCGACTTTTACTTATGTTAAAAATTTACTGACACAGTTCAATGTTTTGAGTGTGTTACATTGAGTATAACGTAATTTTTCTTTCACCCAAAAAAAAGGTTGTTTCCCAGTTCGATGTACTTACAGAATGCTTGATTGACGGCTGCGTGAAGGGTCCGTTTACACCTTGTATAATTATAAACTGCTATAGCTATTAGAAATAAATATAATAATAGGTGTTAAACAAGTGAGATTACAGTTGAAGTAATCCAGTTAGACACAGGCCCAGGTATTTCTCGGAACAGATTTGATTTAATAGCTCTACAAACAAACTCCTAACGTAGCTCGTAGGCACTCGTAGGTGTCCAAATGTTATGGAATGGATATAACGATAAACGTGCCTTGATTGACTTTAAGTTTCTGCGTCCTAATTATTGAACACCTTAACGAGATGGTAGGTATGTTGTGTAATTAAAATATTTTTGGCATTACGTACTTATTTGTAGGTAGGTACAAACGTCTAACCTTTTTTTTTGGATGCAGCTCAATCGGCACCTATGACCGTCCTACGGTATATTGGCAAAAATGTTAATATAATAAATTGCTTAGTTGGAAAGGTAAGTAAGAGTACAAGAATTATGCAGAGAACATTGTTTCGTCTCTGAGGTTGTATCGGACCGGGGTTGCGGGTGTCCCGGGGTTGCGGGAATGCCGGTGTTGCGGGACTGTTCGAAAGAGATACCGTGGCCCCGGAACACAAAGGGCGATGAAGGAACATGGATGGGTTTTAGTCAGTAAAAGTCTGACACTCCCTCCTGCTCCGCCCAGAGCGGGAGAAGTCATTTGATGATTACCCATCCGAAAAAAAAAAAAAAAAAAAAAGGTAGGTATCGGAAAGGCTACACACATGGCTCATGGTGGAAACACTGTTAGAAGGTTATCCCTATGCATAATCAGTGTATAATTGTATCATCGCCTGCCTAGCCCTATAACAAGCACTTATGTTGGACTATTGTATAACTGTAATGCAAGTGCCAAACATGTTGTCAAAATTTGGGCTGATTCAATTTAGATTGACATCTACTCTTCTTTTTCGAAATTGTATCTCGCAGTTCAACCTAGAGAGCCTGTCGTCTGCTTAACCGGACTATCCTGTGGTTGCCTTAAGTGTAACATCTTCTCTCACTCTAAGAAGAAGAAGTGTAAGTATAACGTCCCCACCATATCACCGAGCTCCAATATTAACCATTGAAATGATATAAAAGGAAAACCATTTAGAATATTCATCATAAAATTCTAGGAAACCATGTATTAGCTGTCAGTTGCCAACCACTGTCCATATTTTTCGCCCATACCATGTCCACTCACAACAAATTACTAAGCATTATAAGTCGGCCAAAGTCGTGCTACTAACTTACTCACATTTTCTATATAAAGATTATAAAAACATATAAAATAGAAATAATAATATTGTTAATAATAAACAGAGAGCCGTAATCGCTTGAAATACGACGGCAAGTCATTCATTTCTCTCGAACTGGTACTCCTGACCTCTGAGGCATGAATCATACGACCTGATACTGCGAGTGTGCCGAGCCTCCTACGTACACGAATGCTGCGAACATTCCAAATTTAACGATTTATTAAAAAATCCAAGGAACTAGCTGCGTTATCCAAATTTCGAACTGCGATAGATCTCTAATGCTAATGGATGAGTTTAGCAAATTCAAAGCATTTATTACAATCAAACTATTCACAAGCATTTTTGAACAATAAATTATTCGGTCAGTTCGTCAGCTTGTAACCTAGTTGCCTGTTCCAAGATGTATAAGATCTCTATAGAGAAGAACGGCGGGGCAATAACTTCCATGGACGCTAGCAGAACCTGCTGAAAACCATAACATAAAAACCCACCATTTTGCGGCAGCAGTTTTAAGAAGAGTCACTCAGTCAGTGATGAGCACTGACGTATATGTCAGTGGTGATGAGTGATCTAAGCTATGTGTGATCTACGTGTATCTTCTCGCACCATACAAATCGACAGAACACGACATTTAAAAAATGCATCCCTATCTCTCGGCAAGGCAAAAATCAGTCTCCTTTACCGTTACAATTCCAAAAATATGTCCTATGTTTAGGCTTTCAATGGTTGCAGTGAACCACCACCGGCGCGGCGCCAGACAGTTACACCATATACAGATTTCATCTCCACGTTATTTTGACGACAATACGTGACTCTGCCTTATTCGGACGCTTTTATACTTTTTCAGCTCGACTTGTGCCTTAAAAAATATTTATTTCTCTATAAGGTAACTGTAAAGTGTCTATTGTTGTTATAAGATGTTAAAATTAAACGGATTCGTGATCAACTTAATTGCCTTTTTTAGTAATTAAGTAATAGTTAAAGCTGAAGGCGTTCCAGGAGCTTTTTTATTCTAATAAGGAACTTGTATCACTGATGAGGACGATGTCTCTTTTTGTTATAAGACCAGTGCATCTGTGCATTAGCAAACTAAGATCACAGAATGATATCTGTAATTTAGCTCTGGTAGTAGATTTTGAGATAATATTTCTTGCAGGCGCTCTATTTGATTAGTTAATTTATTTGATTACCAACCTAATCTCTCAGTTATTTCAGGATCCGTTTTGGCATTATTATTTTAATGTACCTAAGTATTTCATAGAGTTGTGTCCCTGCCATCCCCCACTAGAAACAAGCGTGATGTTAACTTATTTATATTATTTATGGAACTCGCATGAAGCAATGGTCACCAGAATAATTCAGCAATAACATTGCACGCAGGAGCCTTTAGATATTTATTCGAATTTTAATTTCACCCAGTTACAACGACAAACTTGGAAAAGTAGGTAGGCCAAAAGGTCAAGTAGGTATACTGCAGACAGCAGATAAAAATAAATTGCAAGACTTGAACTTTGTTAAAATTAATTACGATACACCGCACCGTGACACAGACAATTTACGCCTAAAGCTCTTAACATCATACATGCTTCCATTTTAGGAGAACGGACGACCGGTTGTGCCTTATACGGCGCGTTTTTTGGCTTTCGAAACATTTGCGAGATATCGGACTCCTTGGATCGCGTACCTACTCCTTAATGAAGTACCTACTTACTTTACATACCCAGTGTAGATAGCCAAATGTTAAAACAATATTGATGTTACGGACGCCAGACGTGCGAACTTCTTCGGGAGTTAAGCGTCAAGGGAACGTTATCGCGGCTTCCATCGGTGATTTGTTTGTGGAAAGATTTTGCCCGTCCTCAACAATGCTTGCGCTTGAACGCGAACAAGGTTTTCCAATTTACGCTGTACAGACCTATGTCTTCGCTTTTCGAAAACATTGGTGGTAAACAGAAATTGGAGACTTTTTGCGTCGCAGGTACCTTCTATCTCTACCCATATGTTTTGGCTATTCCTCTTTGTGATGCCATTTAGTCCTGCTGGAAATTACAGGACGTGAGCATTTGTGACCCACCGAAGTATAAATTTATTTATTCCTGAAAGCTTCTAATATATTGTCGACGCCAGAATTGGTACGACACCCAAATTTATATCTGACACCAAAATTAGATATTGGGGCTTGCCTTTGGATTATCGGGGCTGCGGGACTGTTCGAAAGAAGCTAAGAAGTAACATGGATGGGTTTCAGTCAGTAAACATCTGACACTCCCTTCCGCTCCGCCCAGAGTGGGAGGGGTCATTTAATGATTACACATGAAAAAAAAAATTAAAATATAATGTACTTCCAAACCGAGTTATCTTATAATGGTTCTGTTTTTGTTTGTCTGTGAGGTATGTAACTCTAAAAACTAATTATGGTGTTACTAAGCAATTTTGGTGATTGGTAAAATACCACCAAAACCACCAAAATTGCTCCACCAAAACTAGAATCTTGTTGAATGTTTATTAAAAAAAAAACCACTGAGAATGTACTTAGAATTATTAATTATTTGTATTAGAATTATTTATATTTGTATAATTTTGAAAGCATACCAAACTTTTCTAATATAAATTTAAATTACAACACAGACTTAGTCATAAACGTTTTTAAAACATTACACCAAAATTGCAATTTTTGTCCGATTACTACGAAATGACATAATTACGTTTTGGGATGGCACACGTCTGTTACTGCTGCGCGTGAGCGCCTCCCTTATTATTATTATACTCTTTGGCCTGAACAAACGAAGTGAACGTTGGTGGCGTCGTCCATCTAGGTTCATTCTATACGAGTCACTTAATGATTAGATTACTCCCACCAAAATTAAAAATTTCACGCGGACAGACCTTTTAGATTTTCACTAGGATAAAGTATTGCCCTAAATATAAAAATAAACCTGTCATTAGATAGAAAAACTAATACTGAATACAAATAAAATTAGTAATTTCTAGTAAACTAGTGTAGTTTCGTTTAAGTGATGGTCATCCCCAGAAAAACAGATTGTGGACGCACCAACAAACTTAGAATTATGCTAAATATATTTCTTTTTTTCACTACCAAAATGTTATCCACTAAGATATTGTCGGCTTGATCAAGATAAGTACGCCTTCTGTCTTAAAAAAAAAATTAAAAATTATTATCCGTTTTTCAGTTTATGATATGGTTTTCAGCCGCGCCGCCTAAACATTATGCTTGAGAAAATCACTCATGTGACATACGACCGCACCTCACCTCAAATTTTAACTTTATCGCTAAAGCTATATGTTCTAGGTTGATTGGGAAAAATTCACAGTTTCGGTTTCGGGTAGCTTGATGTGCTGGCGTCTGTACATACATAATTACATGGGTAGGTACTTTACTTAACATTCGTACTAGGCGAGACGACAAAAAAAAACTAATTACTCCGTCAGTTAATTATCAAAAAATATTTGACCCGTGTTTTTACTTTTGTTACGTAAACCAAAATTGACGAAGATATGACGTTTTAAAATTCTCAATACGTCACGCCTAGGTATCATTTTTAGCTAGTTCTGACGTCACGAGCCCCCACTCCCGAGTTTTGATGTGTTTTATCTTTGTCAATTTTCATTGATTCACAAAAACAAAAAATACGTGTCCATTATTTTCCAATACTCTAACTGACGGACTAAATAGATTTGCAATTTGTTGAAACTGTCGTCATGCCTATTATTAAGATAGCTGTTAGGTAGAATCATAGTTATTACTCTATAAAATACAAGATAGAATATAATGTCGGTCGTAGGTACACCCACCAAAACCGCTTTTTTGTGATTTGTGTCGGTGTCAAACAAAAAAGTGACCCTTGGACTCATTAGTAAATCACAACTAGATACCTCGCAGTAAGTGCACAGTGGTGTACAAATCACTTCTCAATTTTAAACTTTGTTAAGGTGTATTTGGTCATGTGGTAAAAGTAAGTGGTTTATAAAGTTGAAGGCGCTGGATCAAACCTAACTCACTACGAATATTTTTGCATTTTTTAATCATCTTTACTGTGGTTTAATGTTATTTGGATAATAATGCCGAAATCCAACCGATCTTCACCAAAGCAAAACAACCATAAATCCATTCCTATGGGGTCGGAATCAGAGGTTCCTGCACCGAATCGGGCGGGAGGAAACGCCCGGGTGTTTCCACTGCGAGGATCGACCGGAGGACACGGTGGAGCACACGGTGGAGGTGTGCCCCGCGTGGGCGGAGCACCGCCGTGCTCAAAAAATGGGGTCGGAATCAGAGATGTTTGAGGAAGGCTACTCCCAAGACCTGGACTCGGATAAAACTATTCCTTCAAGGTTAAAATTAAAACGTCCGCGCCTGACTAACTCAACTCAGTCAAATCGTCTTCTCCGAGACCTCTACTGCGGAAATCATAGATACTATCCGGGTTGAGATACACAAAGCCTTAACTGATGAGATAGCCGCCACTATCAAAAGCTGCGTCACCAACGAACTATGCAAAATTAATGAACATCTATCTTCACTCCCGGGGCTGGCTAAATCGGTCCAATTTATGAGTGACGAATTTGACCGAATTAGCGCTGAGTTTTCCGTCAACAAAGAAAAGGTTAAGCTTTTGAAAAAAGAAAACGAGACTCTCCAGAAATCTGTCAAGGACTTAACGTCTAGACTTAATGCTTTGGAACAATTTACCCGACAGGAGAATGTATAGAGATAAATGGAGTTCCCGAAAGTAACAATGAGAATTTAGTAAAAACGGTCATGCAACTATCTAAAGCCGTCTCGAGCACCGTCCAAGAACAAGATGTGCTTTCTGTTAACATAATTAGAAAAATGGATACGAACAGTAATCAATCTAGATCCATAATTGTTCGGTTTAAGAATTCAGGAATTCGTGATGGCCTATTGACTTCGGTTACCAACTTTAATAAGGGTCACCGCGATGACAAACTGAACTCTCATCATCTTGGTTATGGCGGTGAAAAATGCCCTGTATTTGTGTCAGAGCACCTATCACCTTCAAATAAGGAAGTTTATGCGGCTGTTCGGAAGGTCGCCAAAGAAAAGGCGTATAAATTTGTCTGGATCCGCGATGGTCGCATCCTAGTCCGGAAGGAAGAAAAAAATGCCTGCAAAGCATATATATTAGTTGCCTCGATGCTGTCACCCTTCTTTAATTTTGATTTTTGCCACCTGGAAACTTATTGTTTGCATTTAACTTACATTTAAATTCACTATGTTAAGTATTGTCATCGCAGACCAATATGTCTATTTCCATAGTCATGCATGCATAATGCCTTTCCTAGATGTGTTATCGTTTATAATGTCAACTAAGTTAACTCTGCTCATATTATGTGTCCCAGCACCCATCACTAATTTGATTCATCCAACCTATTCCTACACCCAAGCCATGTTCGCTCCCGTGTTTCCCCCCCCCCCCTCATCATCAGTGCAATCTACCAGACTACCATAACTCGTATTCGATAACGTTTTAGAAATAAACTCCTTATTGGATGCAGTTTCGGGTGCCAACTCCCATTTATGTAACGTTGATGACATTTCTACCTACATATCTAAACCTGAACACTATCTCTCTATTATTCATCAAAATTTATGAAGCATTAAACGCAATCTTCCCGCATTCCAAACATTGCTCACCAGGAGTAAAATACAATGGGATATCATAATTTTGACTGAATGTTGGCTATCGTGTACTCAGATAATTCCTTCTCTTGATAAACTATACGACACGCTCCACCTCGACCAACATTACTCAAAACGAAGGTGTGGTCAATTTCTATAACAGTAGCATGAAAATTGTTGTAGAGCAACCTATACTGCTTGATGCAAACTGTCTAGTAGCACATATAAACATTGACACTGTTGCAGTTTACCGTCGTCCGGGACAGAGTAATGTCCCTAGTTTTTTGAACTCTCTAAATTAACTCCTTTTAAAATACGCATCTACTAAAACATTATTTTGGTCGGTGACATCAATATAGATATAGAATTTAACTCTGACAATCGATCTCATATCTACCTTAACTTGATCGCGTCACATGGTTTACTACCAGCTCACAATTTTCCCACACATGGACGTACCTGCCTAGACCATTATAATCTTAAAAACCAAGAGGATTGCGCAGTGTTTCGTGATGCATTCCTCAGTGACTGACCATGATAGCACCTCCCTTTTTATGGAATTGTCAACGCGACCCATTCGGCCAAAGAAATTAAAAAAAGTTATTGACTACATTGGCTTAGATAACGCAATGAAAGCTTTCGACTTTTCCCCTATATACGCCACGAACGATGCCAATTTGGCAGCTACGTATCTTATCGACAACTTGAGTGCCATGATCTCCCTTCATATTATGCTTGTTCCTATCAGTAATCGTCACCGTATTATTAAGCCCTGGATCACTCCAGGACTTTTGAGATGCTCAATAAATAGAGACAACCTTCATAAAAAGTTGAAAAAGTATCCTAAAGATGAGTCATTGCAGGTCACGTACAAAAGGTATCGTAACCTTTGTAATGACATATTGAAAAAAGTTAGGCAGGAATATGAGAAAGATGAGATTCGAAAGTCGAAACATAATAGCAGAAAGCTCTGGAAGGTCATTGGGAAAATTACTGACACAGATAAACCTCAGGGACTCATAAAGATTGAAAATCCCCAAAAGTCAGTCAATGAGGTAAACTGCTTTTTCGCTGGTATTGGTAAATCCCTCGCTGATAAGGTATTAAATCACGTACCCTCCCCTAACTGGTCTACTTACATAAAAGACCTTGCCTTACAGCACAAGTAAAGGGAAAATTCCGACAAATAAAAAGAAGTTGGAAATTAAGGTAAATTTTGGTACTTACAAGTTTTCGCGAAAATCTAAATTTGCCCATTTCTTTTTATCGTGTTGACCTCAGTATCTGGTATAAACAACTTGCAAGTTCCCCCCGTTCCTGAGAAAATCGGTGGTGACAGACGGACAGACAGACTAGAAAGTGAAGGGTGTGTAGGGTTCCTTTTTTACCTTTTGACGTACGCAACCCTAAAAACGTAAGTTAATTTGAATTTCGCGGGCTACCGTGGAGCTTCACCTTACTAATAAAATATTGATGCAAAGGCTCATAAAAGTAAAGTAACTAGTGAAATGTAGAGGTTTACTATATCCACATCTCATCTGCCTGAAACATCGGGAAATAGTTTCGTGTTCCAGTATTTCATGAATTTTCCAAAAATATTTAGTACTTAATTATTAAATTGATAAAAAAAATATAAAGTCGACATTGTCGAAATATTCGACAATGTCATCTGTTTTCTTCTAAGACTAGCAACAATGAGGGATTTTCTTTTTAGCTCTTCCCTAGTCGCTGGATAGATGGCGCTGAACTTAGTACGTTAATGGAACGGAACTTAAAAATAACTGATTCTAACAAAGCGCGAGAAAACTAGGTTATATTCGGAAGGTTAAGCAAACGAAAGTGTCAGTCAATGAGCGTAATGTGACGTGACGTAATGTTTTTTTTTCCCAAGCGTAACAAGCTTTTTGGCTTTGGCACCAACTATCGTAGTCAGTTCAACGCCATCTATAGAGTTCTTGGAAACTAAGTTTTTTTTTAATACCTCAAAAAGAAAACCTCTCAATGCCTTTCCGTCAGTACACACACTAGAGATGGGTAACTAGCCGAAATTTCGATAGCTTAGCTAGCCGGCTATTTGTGGTGGAATAGCCAGCTAGCTAGCCAGCTATTTTGGCTACTTGGCTATTGAACAATAACGACTAGCGCTCGCTAGCGGCTAGCGGCGCAGCGGGACTTAAAATGAATAACAGTCAACTGTCCTGCGATTCGAGTTCGATCCTCGCCGCGGCAACAAGTCTAGATGTCAATAAGTTAGGTATTGTCATAATTTCGTTTTTCATTTACTTTTTATTTTATTTCATAATCTTTTGAAAAGAATTGACTTCCCTCGTAGGTCGTAATTATTATTATTTTAAGAAAACGAAAATCTACAGTAGCGTCATCTCTGTTTGTATGAACTAAAAAACTTTTACTTTACGTACTTAAATCGACTCAGACTTTAGTTGTAGGCAAGTAAAGTACAGATGTCGCGCTTCTGATAATTTAAACGATTTCAACCCATTTCTAGACTGAAATTAGGTTTAAAATCGTATAGTTAGTATCAAATTCCTTCACATCTAACTGTAATTAGCTACTACCTTTATAACTATCGTATTTCGTAAATTCATACACTAACCGAACGAAATTACTAAGATACAATGCCTTCTCTTTCTTTATTCTATTTTGTGACTATTGTGAGAAAGAGATGTGCGATGTGAATGAAGTTTGCACTCGCGTCTCACATTACGTCACTACTCAGCGCAGTGAGCACGCACACAGCTAGTTAGCTAACGGCTACTCCGGCTAGCCGGCTACCGAATATCGCGACGGCTGCAAAACGCAGTAGTTATATGATACTCTGGGGCAGCTATCCGCTGCTGTGCCGTATTCTAGCCAGCCAGTAGCCAATAGCTAGCTATCGTATTGACGGATATAATAATTTTAAAATTTAAGTCAAAATTACAAGAACTAAATTGGAATAATATCATTACTACTGGAAAAGACATGAACGGTAATTATGAGGCTTTTAGTGGCACCCTCATTGACATTCTAAATCAATGTATGCCATTAAAAAAACTAAAGCTAAAACCAAAATATAAAAAATACTGGCTTACCGTTGGCATAAAAAAATCTTGCAAAAATAAAAGATTATTAAAAATACTAACAACTAAAACAGACAATCCTATACTAACTCGACATTACAAAAACTATGAAAAAATTCTAAAGAAGACAGTAACGACAGCAAAAAAACTACACTACAAAAATAAAATGACCAAATCTAATAATAAAGTTAAGACAATGTGGAGCATAGTAAATGAACGTACAAATAAAAAAATAACAAGTGAGAAATCTAACATAACCCTTCAAACAAAAAATAGTGTGACTTCTGAACCCAAAGAGGTAGCTAACATATTTAACACTTTTTTCGCTTCTATCGGAGAGGCCACGAACAACTCGACCGGAAAACCGAAAAGATTCTCTCCAGTCGAATGCCCTACAGAAAACTCAATCTTCCTCAGTCCAATTGATCCCTACGAGGTTAATTCATTAATAAAAAACTTAAAAAATAAAAAAAGTCATGGCATTGACGAACTACCACCTACCTTATTAAGGCAATGTGCAGATGAATTAACATTGCCATTCTTTAAACTATTAAATCAATCATTTGAAGAAGGATCTTTTCCCAATCTTTTAAAGAAAGCCCTCATAAAACCAATCCATAAAAAGAATAATAAAACCGACCCTAATAATTATCGCCCCATTGCCCTCTTACCGACAGCTTCCAAAATATTCGAAAAAGCCATGTGCAATCGTGTATATGCTTTTTGTGAAAAATATCATATATTTAATGACTGCCAAAACGGTTTCCGAAAAAACCGCTCCACTACCTTGGCCGTTTACAAATACATTCAAAAAGCCCTTGATATCATCAATGATAAAAAGTACGCGATAGGACTTTTGCTTGATATGACGAAGGCATATGACAAAGTACAATTCGAAATATTATTAAATAAAATATATAGTATAGGACTCCGCGGCAAATGTTACGACTGGTTTGTATCTTATTTGAAAAATAGGGAACAAGTAGTTGAAATCGAACATTGCAACAATAGTACAAATGAAATACAATTAATCAGATCTCACAGCAAACAAATCACCGCCTCAATACCGCAAGGAAGCGTAATGGGGTGTTTCTTATTTCTGGTGTATGTAAATGACCTTCCAAAAAATATAAATGAGCAATGTGTCCTGTTTGCGGATGACATATCTATACTTACCTCATGCGAAAATAACACCAATTTAAATGATAAATTAAACTCCATATTAGATTCTACAATAAATTGGATGACTGAACACAATCTAGAAATAAATTTCAATAAAACTAAAATAATTACATTTCACCCACGTCAAAAAACCCCATTATATATTAACTTTAGCTTCAATAATAATAAATTAGACGTAGTTGATAAATTCACCCTACTAGGCTTAGATATTGACACACACATAAATTGGAAGTCTCATATCCAGAAAGTAAGATCAAAAATATCAAGATTTTCATACGCCCTCCGCGAGATCAAAAAAACCACAGACCTAAAAACAGCATTAGTAACGTACTACGCGTATGCCCACGCATGGCTCAAATATGGTATCATCTTATGGGGCAACAGTACTGACGCGCCCACGTTACTTACATTACAAAAAAAACTAATTAGGATCTTAGTAAATATTGAAGTCACTGATAGCTGTAAACCCCACTTTCGGGAACTAAAGATCTTGTCCCTACCATGCTTGTATATATTTGAAGTTTGTAAGTTCGTACGTAAATACCCAGATTTCTTTACAAAAAGAGAGGACATTCAAAAGAAAATTGCTCTAAGGCACAAAAACAGACTAAACTTACCACTATCGCGATTAAAAATGCACTCCGATAGTACGTTTGTCATGTCCATAAAAATTTATAATAAGTTACCCGCAATAATTAAGAATTTAGATAATTATAATATATTTATTAATAAATTAAAAATCTTCCTTGAAAGTAAATGCTACTATAGTCTAAGCGAATACTTAGATGATAAATTATAAATATGAAATAAATGACTTACCCCTGTAGGATAATAATAATTAAAGTTACTTTAAATATAATAAAATAGTATAATGAATTATTTACGTAGTAAATAAAAATAATAATAACTAAATACCTTAAATAATTGATAAAACTAATAATTAATAAATTACTGACATAATAAATAAAATTAATAATAAACTAGTATTTAAAACAATAATTAATATTTTTCAACATTACTCATATTTTTAATAAATACATGTAATCTCATAGTTTGACTTATTAAACGCCAAGCGTTCTTCCTCCTCTCTCCTACTTTTATCTATGCTGTGCCCGACAGGGTCCATAATTGAGACTGATGTAACTGTTTTCCCACCAACTGTATACATTATGGTACGCAATAAAGAATTGAGAATTGAGAATTGAGAATTGAGAATTGAGCCGTGGCTATTTCATTAATAGCCGCTATTTGGCTAGTTATTGGAATAGCTACCCATCTCTAACACACACAAGCTCTATGTGGTCTGTGGTACACTCTGACTGAATGGACTGAACAAAAATGACAATTTGCCATTCTCTTTCTGTCATTCGACGTCACCTTTAGCCGAATTAAACTTTTATGCATTTAATTTCTCTATGGGTAATAAATTAAATACATAAATGCCTGGTACTGAAACAATGAGGTGACGTGAGTCTAACAAAAAACTAATCACTTATGCATTCCAATCAGTAAGATACATACAAATAGATAATTTACTAGAACGATGGCTGCGGTTGCGGTGAGGTTCGGTTCGATATTGTCGTTCTGTATGGTGATGTACGCTGTGTATTACCACAACAATAAAGTTGAGGATGTGAGATTGTCTCCTGTGAAGAGCCATTTGCTGATTTTGGAAAGTGAGAACAAGGTTGGTGCGGGAATATTGCAGCCGAAAGTTGCGCTCGGGTATGGCGCGTGCCATGATCTGTTCGTGAACGCAACTTCGTTATTGGACTACAAAGAGATGAAAGGAAGCCCGAAACACTTCAATGAAATCTCGAACAAAGATGAGTTCCTCAAAAGCTTCGCGTATTTCTTTAGACATGGCGCTGCTGCCGAGTGAGTAATCTGAATTATTAATGACCATTACATTGTATGTCTATCACTTGAATATTTAACGCTGATAAGAATTACAAACTATTCCATTAGTTTAGTCCTTAGTGTTATCTACATTAGGTTAATTTTGTTTTGATATTGTAATTTCAGATGGCCTTATATCCCAGAACATTTTAAACAAAAATTTAACCAAATACCATTATAATTCCAGGCGGTTCGTGTCCAATGGAAAGCTGTATGACGATTTAATAGAACAAGCCTTAAAACTGCCTGACTCAAGATGGGCTATTGGAGGCAATGCTCCGCTGATGGCTAAGCGATTCTACACAGAAGGCTGGAAAGTGCTGTTTGCAGCAAAAATGAGCAATAAACTGAAGAATTACATTCCAAAAGACATTCAGATAGTTGGTGGAGAAGAAAATGAAGAAGTCAAGGATGATGTTCACATGATCCTGGAGTATAAGGCTGATGAGGAGTTTGGTGCCCTGAAGGCACCGCGAGCAAACAGATACATAGTACATAATGACGAGAACAATCCCCTGCTCAGTTCCCTGGAGAAGTTTGATGAACACTTGCCAGGGTTCAACCCTAACTTACTAGTCATTAGTGGTCTCCAGATGATGGATAACTATCCTTTTAAAGTTGGAGATGGCAAAGGTGTAGTACAGGTTTTTTTTTGCATTTAAAATATTAGTCAATAGGTACAATTTGTTGAACTCTGGTTAAAAATACAGCCATTTTAGTTTCTATTCATTTAACTTTCATAACTAAATAAAATGTATGTTTTAAGATAACAGTTTATATACAAGCTGATAAATGTAATCCTTTTATTGTTTACAGACTTAAGAGCTGAAAGACTGGACTTAGTTAAGAATCAAATCTTATCACAACCCCTGACTACACTGGCCCACTTCGAGATGGCCAGTTATGTCGACTTGGAGCTCCTAAAACACCTCACCACTAAAATACTGCCATTTGTAGACTCAGTTGGTATGAATGAACAAGAATTAACGAATCTTTACAGTGTCCTCGATTATGGTGAAGTCAGTATTGTTGCTGACTCGAACCCAAGAATAGCGACCGCCTTAGATCAAATGCGTAAAACATTTTTATTGATAAGACGCCAGAACGAACGCTATCAGAGTAAGAGAAAGTTGACACGCATCCATGTGCATACTTTAGCCTACCAGGCAATAATGACTGTCAAAAAGTCAAGCTGGAAGAGAACCGAAGCTGCCGCTGCTAAGGCATCGTTGACAGCTCACAGATATGTGTGCAACAGCCAAGACATTGACTTGAATAAATGTAAACTGCTACTTGACGATAGTTTCTCAACGACTACTGATAATGATAACACCAGTAGGGTTTTCTTTGAACCCACAAAACCTGTGTCTTGTTGGGAGGAAAAGGTAGATGGGGAGAACGTTGACATATGTGTGGCTCCTGTACTTATTTGCACTGAAGCACAGCTGACAGCTGGAGCTGGCGACAATATCTCTGCAGCAGGACTGGTGCTGCAACTTGAAAAATAAACTGTCACTAAATTTTTATTGTCAAATGAATTTAGTTCATTGACATCACTTTATTCATTCCATTTGAACATTTGTGTATGTATATGGTGCCATTCTTTCAGGATGATCTTTTTAAATATTTAATATTTTATCAAATCTACAAAATAATTATGACTAGGAACTAATGAGTTATTTATTAATAATATTTTATGATGTTTCACTAATTTATTCAATTTACAGAAGTACAAGACTGTTGGATGACATAAATAATTTAAAAAAAAAGGAAAATTGTGTTCGGTTTTGCAATTTTTGAATAATTATTCTTATGAGTTAGTTTACCATTTTAATTACTATTTAGAAAATCGACATGAGCATAAGAACAAAATCTTGTATTTTTTCTACTTCATTCCATTGCAAAACTAGATTACTTATATGATATTTTTATACTTTTTGAATAGAAATGTTATTTCTTGCAATACATGTTACATAGTTTTGAAAATTGTTAAAAATTATGAATACTGTAGATTTTTTGCACATTCCTAAAATTATATTTGGGTAGTTTGAGGTAAAGATCTGGTTGTTAATTGTTGTTCGAATAAAATTCTTTTTTAAATAGTGTTTTTTTTTTTAATGTTTGTACATTTATACATATTCATCGATAATTGTCTACAAACAATTTGATAGTAAAAACATGAGTAAGTTCAAAGGTAATTAATTAGAAGTTACAATCATTTTAACAAACAATTTTATTCTAGCTATGACTATAACAAGTTATCTAACTAATATTGGCAGATATAATTATAATTTGCATTTTGAATATTTAGTTGTAATAACAAAATGAAAACCATTACAGAAAATGCAATGAACCATACTACCAGATTTAAAATACATACTGTACCAAAATACTTTATTCTAAAGACTGAAACAACCAGGTAGATTAGGACCAGTTACAAGATATTTCATTTGGCCAAAATAGATGGGAGCAGGGTCAGGAGGTATAATATTTCATTCATTTACTTGACTTCATCTTTTTTTAGTTTTCTACAATAACCTTTTCTTATTTATATAAATTACAAAAAAAAAAAACTTTTATACCATTACTTGGTCACACAAATAAGAATAAAATTCTCCCACTATTCGTCGCCAACACCGCAAAGGGGCGAACCTCATACAAACGGTCAAAAATTAGTTAATTATACAAAAATGCTCCATTTGTTGAGCTCTATGTCGTCACAAAAAGGCGAAGCTCTAAGACTAATAGAAACGAAAAAAGATTGACGGCGTATCTCAAAATCAGTTCCAGCAAAATTTTACGAAAAGACGAACTCGAAGTACGCCTTTTAGCGGCGACATCTAGCGAGTAATGCAGAAAGCCCTAGTTGAATTTCGCCCTTTCGTCGCGTCCCGCTTCATTTGTTTACGTCGTTGTTTCGCCCCCGGCTTAGCGGGCTGCGCGAGAGTTACATTATTCATTACGTTTAGCAAGTAATTACGCATTGTATTTCTCCTATGTGTGTTTGTAACATAACAATCCAAGTATAATGTTGTATTAGTTTTAAATTTTTTTTTTGTGAAACAACAGAAATCTCAATATTGCTAATCATAACCGGACATTAATTGAAGTTAGATAACTTTTTAAAACTTTATTCAATTATTGATGAGAGATAAATTACCACGTCCACATTGTTTCAGTTGTTTCATTCTGAATAATAAGAGTTAATTATAGTATCTTATTTCGGCACATTTTGATTATTATGATTTTGTTAGGTACAAGGTTGAAAAACTATAGCGACAGTGTTTTTTTTTTTTTTTTTTGCAATAAAATACCTAATTCAGATCACAAACTTGTGAAGTTCCTGGCTGTTTAGGTGATGTTTTTAGCTCATGTTTTAGATGCAATATACTTTTGTGCTGGACTCATTTCGATGAAGATATTTCGTGTGAAAACCACAAAAAAAAGGAACAGGCCAAAAAAACAACAGATACTGATGTTAACATGATTAATCCCGCTGAAAGCTCTAATATTGAAAAACTTTATCCCATTGAAGGTTCCAGACGTGAATTTAACTTAGCCAAGAAAGAAAAACTAGACAAACGCAAATTAGCTAAAATGTTACGAAGTACTGGCCAGGAATATATTTCATCTATAACAAAAAAAAGTGTACCTGCAAAAATTGTCGGTGCATACTGTAATGTTGCAAATTGTAAAGAGAACAACCAATATTGTTATCGCTTCACAGAGATTGATAGAAAAGTTATTTTCGCAGATTTTTATAGCATGGGTAAAACCTCGCTAAAACGGGATTTTATTCTACGACACATTACTGAATGTGAGCCGAAACAACGAACGCAAATACCCGGAGGTAGACTTTCAAGACGTAAGAGATCACTCAAGTATTATTTATCTTTTGAAGGGAAAAAATACCAAGTGTGTAGAACATTCTTTCTGAATACACTTGCGGTTTCGGAAAAATTTGTTCGATTCTTTGGCTAAGCCTAATCAGTCAGGAATTCTTTTTCAAGACACTCGTGGTGGACGTGTGGAAAGCCTCAAACAGACAATAAAATTAACAACATGATACGGGAACATATAAATCGTTTTCCTAGAGTTGAATCGCATTACTGTCGGGCAAATTCAACGAAAGAATATTTGCATTCTGATTTAAGCGTCAAAAAAATGCACCGTATGTTACTAAACGAACTTGAAATACCAATCCAAGAGGCTCCAGGTTTGACAACCTATAAAAAGGTGTTCAAAGCCATGAATTTGGCTTTTCATCGACCAAAAAAAGACCAATGTAGTCTTTGTGCTGCTTATCACGATGGATCACCTGAGACTAAATCGAATTTAAAAGAAAAGTATGATAAACATACTACAGAAAAGCAAACTGTTCGCCAACTTAAAGACACAGACAAGCAAGAAGCTTCTTTCGAAAACCCCCGACTAGTCTGTGCATCTTTGATTTCAAGTCATGTTCTTACCCATTACAAAAGAAGGAGCCATATTTTATAAAAGACAGCTTTCAGTGTACAACCTCACAATTTACAATATAGCAAATCGAGATTGTTATTGTTTCACGTGGCCTGAAACAGAAAGTAAACGCGGGTCTTCAGAAATAGCTACCGCTGTATCTATGTTCCTTTATGAACATGACGTTGTAGGTTCTAAGTCAATAAGCTTGTATGCAGATGGATGTGCAGGGCAAAATAAAAACTCGATAGTCGCTTCTGCCTTGCTATACTGCATTAATAACGTTACACATCTACAAACTATAACTTTTAGATTCTTTGCTCCAAGCCACGGACAGAATGAGGGAGACTCTGCACATGGTGCCATAAGTTACGCTGTGCAAAAAGCTGGAGATATATTCCTTCCATCCCAACTGTATCCTATTATTCAAATGGCTAGATCTTCACAACCTTACATTCTTCGACCCTTGCAATACTCTGATTTTAAAGACTATAAACAGCTATCACAAAACATAAAGATGCTCAGTCTTCGCAAAGACAATGAATCTGGTGCTTCAATAAACTGGACGGAAGTAGTCGAGTTTAAGGTAGATAAAGAAACCCCGACTTCATTGTATTTTAAAACAAGTCACACTGATGTTGCTTACAGGTCCATTTCTGTTAGAAGATCGCAAGCCAAATTCTTAAAAGAACCTATAAGGCCATTAAATGATTCACAAATAAAGATTTCTAAGCCTAAATTTGACGATTTGCTGAGTCTTTGTTCTGGAGACTGCCCTATCATTAGGTTCCATGAGTATCAAAATTACTATAAAAATTTGCCACATGAGTAAATGATAAAGATTATTAACAAACCTCATTGTATAAAATCTAGAAATTTCATGAATACAATTATGTTTAAAACTTATAATGTAAGTCACTTTAGTTTGTAACTATTAATGTTTATGATTTATGACTGAAATTCTCATTGATCTCTTTGTAATACTAGTCTTAGTATTTTTCAACTAGAGTTTATAATTACTGTTAATTACTGCAACACCAACGTATTCGCCTATTATAAGATTAATACTTTTAATACATACATACACACTTTATTTAATACTTTTTTTTGGCAGATGACTGTATTTCAGTAGGTCTAGCATCGATTTATTTTTATTTTTTTGTTATGAACATATTTCTCATATTATTTGTTACCTATGTGAAACACTGTAATAATACCAAATTGTTTTTATTTGATTATAACCATAATACAGAGTTATAATGACAAAGAATCCAAACTTACTAAGTAATTTGGTTTGTTTAAGGCGTAACTCTAAGTGAATATTAGTTAACCGGGATGTCTTGGTGATAAAGTGGCGCGACGAAAAGGCGTATATATTTTCTCGGCTTTTCCTCGAAAAACCCAGCATTGTAAAATATTATATTTGTATTAATTTTGTAGTCCTGTTTCCATAGTGCACCTTCGCGTTTGATTTTTTTGATTATTATATATATATATTTTAATATCATCAAAATAAGCGCGTCATCGGGAGAATTAAAACGTTTTTTGGCTCTCCTGTAAAATTTTCTCATTTGAGGTTCGCCCCTTTGCCGCGTAGGCGACGTATTGTACTAGCACAAGCTATACAAGATGTGGTATATAATATATATAAATAACACAAAGATTTGGTCAGTGTTAACACACATACTTAAAGTAGGACTAAAATAATTGGTTATCAATAAATCCTAAGTATTTATAACATGCTAGGTAGGTACGGTCGAACAAGCTATTTGGTTTACAGTTTAACCAACAAATTATATTGTAAAATGTAATCCAAATAGCTTGTTTGACTGTACATGCATTAGTAAAAACTAAAATATGAAAAAACATCTAAATTAATAACTAGTTAAAATAAAGTATTGGAGTGGGACATTTAGTAGATTGTCGATTGTGACAGACGTAACATTTATTGGGTATCTTAAAATGATGCCCTAAGAAATGGGAACTGCTTCAGCTCAAAGACATGTATGTGGACTATTTTAGATCAATATTTACATAAAATAATATGCAGCCAAACTAAAATCCAGAATGAGGGAGTTAAAATCTGGGTGTCAAACATTGAGACAAGGAATAAAAATAGGGTGAACAGGACTGCCAGTAGGTATACAGACAAAATGAGGCAAAATTACCAAATTAAATTAATATAGTTAAGTTTGCTGATATGAATTCAAAATATTTATTGAACAATGCAATCTTTGTAAAACCTTGTAAATTCAATTAGTAAATCCTTTCCCAGGTTTGTCCCTATATCCCATGCAAAACTAATATCAATCAGTTACTAGGCAATTTCCAAATCTTTTACATTTTTGCATGTTTTTGTCTCATAATAATCTTATTTTCAGTCTTAATGATTTTGAATTTTAAATTAATTTATTTACTCATCATTATCAGAGAATTTGATCTTCTTGTTAAGTGGTCTTGCTGTAGCTTTATACGGATCATAGAGACCACTTTTGATGAACCTCTTTGCTGCTTCTACATCCACCACTGGTCTTTTCTCTCGATCTTTTACTTCTTGCCACTTCAACATCACGGCTTTTATTCTTTGAAGCTCATCTTTAATTGGGTGCTTGCTTGGATCGACGCCTTGTATCCTCAAATGAATCCAATGAAGAGAATTTAACGTGAAGGCTAAGAATAAATCGAGTTCAATCTGGGCAGGCAGTGGCATATTATCGTATTGTTGCTTAAGCGGCAACAATTGGTCTAATACCTGTTGTACTTCCATTAAATTCTCCTTGAGACTCTCACAGTTGTTGACGAAGTCTTTATCCTTGGTTAACTCGCCGTATTTCAAATCCCAATCCATGTTTGCACTACTTCTTTTCTATTAAACACCACCCTTATAGTAGCCTTTCAAGGGAAAATATAACTTTTTTAGCGGGATAAATGACTATTATCAGGAGGACACCACGTTTTATTTTAAATCTAATCCAATAAATAACCTGACCCTGAGTTCTGAACAAATTGAAAAATGACAGACCAAGACAGTTGACACTATTGACATTTGACAGTAATGGGGACGCTAACCACTGACGTATATCATATTATGGACTTGAAATGTTTGACTATAGAAAATATCGTTATACAAATATGAGGCATATCGACACCGAAATCATAAAAATACTGTCATCTCTTTTTAACTTTAATAATTTTGCGTAAGTGAAAAAGGATAAGTGTTTTTGACAGTTACTATAATAGCAACCCTTCATTCCTAGCGTTATTGAAATATCTATTTGCGGCCGGGTCGCCATTTTATTTTCCCGCTGTTTGGCTATTGCTATCTTTTTCTCTCTAATAAAACGGGAAAGAAACGGACGTAATTTAGAGCTGTCACATTGAATTGAACTAATATTGTCGATGTCGACTAAAAACACGGTGAAGCGCAAGGCATAAACTAGTTTGACATCTCTTAGTTCATAGGTTCATAGCCTATAGTCCTATAGTCTTATGAGAACGGTTGCTGAATCAGCCTATATCCGTACTTTTCTCGCACTGCATTTTTGTAAAAAGATGTAATTTTAGATTAGTTATTGAACAAGAAAATCGGCAGCAATGTCATCCAAACTAAACATGCAAAATGTTAGCTTAATCGAAACCGGAAAATGGGACAAAAATAACTTTTAAGATTTGTTTATAGTTCGTTATTTTATTAGTTCTAAACAAGTGAAGCTAAGAAATGTGTGTTAAAAATACTTACCCATTGATATTGGACCGTGACAACGTGAAAACATTCTCACAATATTTTATCGATGTTATTGTAGAGAAATATCGATATGGGCTACCCTATTAGCCGCCATTTTATTTTCTCTCTCTAGTGTAGGTATGTCCACGTTTTTCTTGTAGGTATGCCAAGTCCATAGGATTTATACGTCAGTGAGGATAACTGTGGAACTAATGGCGCTAGCATAGTTGGTACCCAAACATCGTCATTGGTTGAAAATGTGGTAATGTCATTATAAATTACAAAATAGGATTGAGACCATCTATGGTGGCGCGGTTTGTGTTTTAACTACACTGTGAGCCAAAGAGTATGCTGTGAGCATGAAACTAATTTAAACTCTTCTTTCACTTACGCTAAGTATGGCAGATTTAAATCACAATGCTATAGAACTTATTTTTGCAGTAGTGGAACGCTTGTTAATATTTCTACAGCCTGCCGTGCAAGTACGTAGGAATCGATTCGATAATTAATCTGAGTCATTCTCGACAAAATGAGTTTATGACAAAGATTACTCATTCAGACTCATTTTGTCGAGAATAACTCCGATTTTTGCCGATATTTTGTCAAGCAAGATTACTGACATAAGTACATAACCGAACATAACAAACAAAATATCTAGTAGGTACTTCAAATACTGATATAGGCTTCTTATATTACGGGATATCCCTTCTCACAGATAATCATTTTACAGGCAATAGATTTTGAAATAAATTTAAACCAATAGATTATTAGGTACATTTATTTATTTCTGAAACACAATAATAATTTCCTGTTAGTAATCATGTACTTTAACATTAAAATCTAGATCATAACTTGTTCAATACATTGAAAATGATTCACTATCGTCCTATTACTAGATAGCATCACGAGATGATGACGCCTAACTAAAGAGACAATATCAATCATCTAAATACTCGAAAGGTTCCGGGGGCTCGGGTTCCTTCTCTTCTTCCGTCTTGGGACCGAAGGCGGCCACAGGCTCGACCAGCAGCTGTTCGACATCGCCGGAGTGGTTCAACATCACGATGCCACCAATTGTTATGTCTTTCAATGGCGTAAACCCTGAGCCCTCTACAGCCGTCAAATTCTTCAGCTGTTGTCTCATAACCCTCGCGGGATTGTTCAAGATTTCAAAAGTAGGCTCTGGCTCCTTCTTCTCTTTAGTTTCCTTCTCTTCACCCTCTTTTTCCTCCTTCTTTACTTCCTTAGATGAGCCAGCAGCAGCTGCGTCCTTATCAGATTTTCCATGAACAGTGATGTTAGGGTTTGGTGACTTAGAGGGCTTCTTTTCTTCTTCGTCAACATCCATTTTGGAGGTTGAGGAAGAGGTCATGCTGCCTGAACCTTCAGATCCGTGCGCCCGCCTGCGAGCTTTAGCTGCAGCAATACTTAACACGGCAGTAGTCACCCTCTCCCTCTCCTCGCGTTTCTTTTCTTCTAATGGCGCAGGGTATGCGTAAAGAGAAGGCTTGGAGTTGGACTTGAAGTCCATCTGAGGCATCTTCAAGTCAGAGTTCAGGGCAATCAGGCAAGTAGGTGTGAAAGCCAGAGACAGGCAGTGAGCCAGAGGGAACCAGTACCAGTACTGGGTAAAGACTAGCATGCCTACCACAGCAAGCATGTTCATGTGGCCAGTCCTGTTCTGCAAAGACACAGTTACGTTTCGGCCACCAGCGTCTATGATACCCTGAGCCAGGATAGCTCCGAATTTAGCCATCACATCTTCGTGTTTGTTTGAAATCACTTGTGCGTAAAGTTGACGGAAATATGTTACTTTAGGGCATTGAACTTCAGTTTGTTGGATAAGAATCATTGCAGACGCAATCAAGGCGCCTTGCCTCACAAAGTTGACAGGGTCGAACTTGACCATAGGTTCCAAGAGGCCAATAGCTTCGCGATTGCCAGTACCAGCGCAAGCAATACCCAGAGCCATAGCAGCGCCATAACGAACATGAGGGTTGTATGATTCAGCTAACAGAGATACAACTGAAGGGCACTGTTCAGGTGTCCTGAAGAGAAGGAAGCCGAGAGCAGTGACGGCTGCACGACGTACGTCGTCGTTCACGTCGGAGACGGCGACGTGAAGAAGTGTGCGGATGGAGTCGTTGTTGCCAGTACCACTGTAGGCAGTGGCGATAGTGTAGCAACCGGCGCGACGCAGCAGAGGGTCTTTGTCTCTCAATAGTTGCTGCACAAGGGCATCAGCTTCCTCAAGTCGCCCATACATAGTGAAGGCTATACCAACAGCCAAACCTCTTAGTATCTTCTCATGCTGAGTTTCTTGAGCATATGCAACCATGTCTTCAATAGCAGCTGCATGCCTAGAGCCCAACATGACCATACCCATGGCTATACCAGCCGCCTCGCCAGTTACCGCGTCATCTTGGTACAGGTTAAACTTGAGCTGTTCATAGACATCCTGCCTGTGTGTGCCCATAGCAGCCAGGCCAAGACCAAGGCAACCTCCATGGCGCACCATCTCATTCTGAGCATCTTTTAATTGTGTTAGAAGATAGTCAATGATATTTGCACCATGATTGGCATGAATAAGACCAAGGGCATATAAGCCTCCTCCTTCAGAGTAACCTGATGAAGGCCCTGCCTCTTTTGGCAAGTAAGATTGCATGAGAGCTAGGGACTCATTTTCGTGACCCCTATGTATAACTCCAAGGGAGGCTGTCACTGTTAACTTGGCCCAGTTGGTGGCCCTGGCGAGCCATTCTAAGTTGTCTCTCAAGAACTGATCACTAGTCGTTCCTGAGTGCATGAAAGCATTGGCTATGACAGTGGCTGTGTGACAAATTGACACCCTAATGGCATCTTTAGTGTTCTTCAAGATAAGTAAATCAGCATGGTTAGATCTAATTAGAAACTGTAGTTGTAGCCCTATGGAGACTTCACCTCCTAATATTGAAATTAACTTTTCTACCCTCCTTTGATGTTCTTTTTCTTCATCATTCAGACTTTCTATATCTCTCTCTGGTTTTTTGGATTCTTCAGCAACAGGAGCTGCAGCAGGTTGATCAACCTCCATGGAAGCCTCTGGGAATGGGCCACCTTGAGGTTGGGGTTTACCACCAAGAGCACTAGGGATGGGTGCTGTTGTCCTAAGAGCCTGTAATACTCTGCCAAGGAACTGTTGTGTGGCTGAGTCATATAAGTCGAAGGCTATTTGGTAAGCCATGAGGACAGATTCTTGTGGTCCATGTGTGAGTTTGTCAAGGATTTCTGCTACAGAAAGAGGATCTTCCAAGAAGATAAGACACTGGCACATGTTGACATAGTCGGGGATGTTGAGACCTCTGTAAAGACCCACAAGGGACCGGAGGACTGTACTGCGGAAACCCCTGTTTTGCAGGAGGCTCATTGCAACAGTGAAGGCATACTGAAGCATACCTGAAAAATTAAAAGGGTAATATGATAACTATTTCCATTTAAAATTAATGCATAATATAACATTTAATTATGATAGATCAATGAACTTAAGAAAAGCAAGTTTTCATCTAGTAGAATGATTGAATCAGAAAATAGGCCCAGCAAATGTGCCTCGTAACCTGGCAACCCATATTATATTTACATTGTCTATACCCTTTCAAACTTTTGCAAAAACTGATAATTTAAACCCAGAACTTTATTAATTTTTTTATCTTTATTTTTAAGAAAATCCCAGAACTTTTATTTCTTTTTTGTGTTACAAAAAAACAAAATACTTTCATCAATATAAACATTCCTCATCAACTAGTTATTGGTTTGTTTTTTTTTTTGTTAATTGGTTAGTAACAAAGAGCATACAATTTTATTATTGACCCTACAATGACTCGTGAATTTTCACCAATTGGATGAGAAAATTGATTTACAATTATGAGATACTGTAAAAATCAGTTGAAGAATGAAGTTCATTGATATTAAGGTATAAAGGTTCGTTGGTTTATAGGTCGTTTACAAACTTACCAGCTACATCATCAGATTTCATGATGGATTCCTCAAAGATGTCCATGCGACGGGTCTCTAGTGCCAAGCCAAGCGCCTGCCTGTACTGACCATCCTCAAGACAGCGCTGGAACATTCGATTCACGATGGCTTCCAGCCGAGGATCTATCGTCTCCGCCATGTTGTCCACGAACAGCGCCTTCCTCTTCTGGGTGTAGAAGTCGATCGCCTTTGCAATCGTAGTATCAACATACTCATTTCTTGCGTTCACGTCGAACAAGTCCCCAGCGCCCAGCGCATACGTCAACGAATCTTCGAAGGCTCCCAAGTGGTAATATACTTTACTTGCCACCAAAGCTGCGAGCTGGTGCTGGGAGAACACTTTGTCTTCATGCAGAATTTCGATCTTCTCGATAGATTCTGATATTTCTGGCCAAAACTCGTCGACTATGTTGTCCAACCTCTTCAATGCGAACTCCTTTACTTCGGACATCGGCTCATCCAGCAGGGATATAATCCCCGCTGCTGATGTTATGTTCATCTTGATGTTTTTTAACTTTAAATCCAATTTCACAAACCTTTTGCAGATACTTTTTGCTTATCAATCGGCAATTTCTGAAATGAGTACAACAAATAATTCGATCTCAGATGATTTGACAAATTTCTTTAACCCATAGACAAACTAAAATTGACTGGGTTGCCCCGTTATCGAATAAACCGCATTTGTGGCGAATGTGCCGATAGTAAGAAATCATTCCAATGATCTAAATCATTAGTCTTTCAGAAAATAGATATCAGTTAACACACTTGTCTACTTTGACTTCACAATTTCATAGCGACTAAGTGCGAACATGACGTATTGAATTTCACTTTTTGTGCATATTTTTGTGGTGAAAAGTTGAAAACACTGAAGCATAGACTATAGAGCCCAAACGCAAACACATCAGTCAGGGTACGTTTTGAATATGAACGTGAAAACTGTTTTTAATTATTTATTCTTTGTTGAATTGTAGAATAATTTAGATGGGTACGAATTATCTACTTACACGTGAAAGAGATATAAAAGCTTTTTATTTAAAAAAGTTTCAATGACTCGCTAAATTTTAATTAGATAATTTTGCCACAAATCCGCAATTGTGTCCTACTTTTGAATCAATTTTTACTGAATAGGTATTCTGAATCCATCTGTATTGTGAGTTGTCAATTTTCTGTCAAACACATACATTCCTACGTAGTACGAACGAAACATCTGTGAGTAACTCTGTCTGTGAATATCGCAATAATTCTACAAGATGCTAGACTTATTCACCATCTTTAGTAAAGGAGGCATAGTGCTATGGTGTTTCCAGAGTACGAGTGAAATTTTTTCGCCATCGGTAAACGCTCTAATTCGTAGTGTGATATTACAAGTAAGTACTCTAATAACTTGGGAAGCCCCTGGTGGATATTAGTTAATCCTATTATGTATTCTCAAGGTGAATTATTTACGTATGCTAAAACTTTGTCTTTTGTATAATCGTGAACCTAGCATTTACAAATTAGTTGGGTCTACTTGCAATAATGTCCTTGGCTTATGTATAGTGCGTTCTGTGAATGTTATCATAGTCTTGGGGTCCTTATCTTGCACATACCTTGTATGTGTACCATATGTGACAGTATAAATACTAGTTTACTGTTACAGGAGCAATAATAGAGCTAATATCAAAATCAACACATTTTATTTAACATTCATTCTAAACCCCTCCAAAAACTAATCATGAAGTAATAAGGTTAGGTATTGCTACATTATCTTAATTGATCACCTTGCGTAATTACTATATTACGCGTATTTTACGTTATTTACTTGTGTTTTTTTTTCTACCTTTTCTTTCTCCTACAAGATGTAATAGACAATTTTTTTTATTTTTCCAGGAGCGTTCAGGCAACAATACATTCAACCATAATGCCTTATCATTACAATATAAACTCGACAATGAGTTTGAGCTGGTGTTTGTGGTGGCTTACCAGCGCATTCTGCAGTTATCATATGTGGATAAGTTCCTCAATGATATCCACCTGGAGTTTAGGGACAAGTACAAGAATGAGCTGCAAGGAGGCCGGCATATCATGGACTTTGATTTCAAGATGACGTTCGATAAAGTGTTGCGGGATTGTGAAAAATGGGGTATGAGTTTTTTATTTTACCTAGTTTGTCCCAAATATCATTCCAATCCTCTTTGTAGTTGTGCTGTGAGGATTATACAAATCTTTATTTTTTCAAAGTTATTCATCTAATCATATAGCTATCTATCCACATTTGCAGATGTGTGAAAATGATAACTTAAGTTTTTAATATTAATAAATAAGTACCCTACAAATCATACAAAATTATCCCTAGTGTTATGATTGTTTGAATACTAATTTTCGAATATTGAATTCCAGCTAAATCGAAAGCTAAGATTCCAAAACAAATGAGAACATTCGAAGACTCACAGAAGTCCAAAAAGACTGTTGCTTCAATGATTGAACGCAGGGGAGATGAAAAGCCAGGGAAGAAATCTGGTAAGTTTCATTAGACAATGTTTGTTTTCAAATTATCAAAGGATATTTTGTAACCTAGTAACTGGGATTTAGAAGTTAGAAAGGCAGACGTAGGGTGCCAACATTTCTTAGGCGAAATATAGTATTTTTCAAAATAAGCTATAAAAAATGTAGGACACTTCAAAAAAATATAAGGAAAATTTAAAAGATAGTCAATACATTTGTTACTTAAATAAGTAACAAATGTATTGACTATCTTTTAAATTTTTAAAAACTATATTTTTTTGCACTTCTTGCATTTGTTAACAATGTTTTGTCTAAAATAAAAGTTAATAGCTAAACTTAACGCTTAAAGCTTACAGCTTAAAGCTTTACTTTCCTAATTTTTATATTTCGGACCTCAACTTCTCAAAAGAAAGAACAACATCTAATTTAAAAATTAATCACCAAAATCCCAAAACAAAAATAAAACAAACCAAAGAACAATCTTTTGATATTGTTAATTTCGGAACCAAAGACAAAAAATTATAGATACCTACGTTCACGTCGCCTCACTCAAAAGTTAATGTAAAGGCGCATTCATATTTTTTTTTAATAAGGATTTGTTTGTAAGAGTTCCGTGAAAATATAGTATTTTTGCGTACTATATATTCCTTCAACAGTATATATTACGCAGACCCGAAATATAGTACAATACTATATATTATAGTACGGTTGGCAGCCCTAGGCAGACGCTCTGATAAGACTAAGACTCCGGAAAGTCTAGACACATCTATCTATCTATCATGGGGTTTAGGTTTCCGCACTTAGTCCTTGAAGTGGACCATTGTGCGTGGTGTCTAGACACATTTTGATGTTTGTTTTCACATTATTCAATGGGTTACAGCAAAGTAAGCGCTAGAAGTTCCTAAATGAGCTGTGAATAAACATGTTTCTGATATATCTAAGTAAAAGTATTTCTAGTAAATCAGAATGACTAGCAACTTTGAACTTATTATCTTTTTTTCCACCTGTAATCCTGTTCCTAAGTGTGAGGTAATTGGCTTATCTGTATGTTTTTTTCTATTGTAACAGTATACCTATTTTATAGAACTTAGTTGTAGGTAATAAGTATGCCTATGTATATATGTAGCCAAGCATTTGTGCTGAATACGTGCATGGGTTGGTCACGCTTTGGTAAATTTTAATTGACGATAAGGTACTGGCCTAGTTTTATTATGTTCTATCAAAATCCCGTGTGCAAAACGTTTTCCATATAACAATATGATAAAATTCTTTTTTAGTAAAAATTGTAGAAAATAAGAGCCTGACTAACGGCCAGGTGGAGGAATCTCCGGAACCTGAAGATGATGTGATTGCCTTGAATAGAGCCAAACTGGCTCAGAAACTTGCCTCTAAGGGCAAAAAGGAGTTGCCTAAGTAAGTAACTTGATTACATTAATGCACATTTTTCGTATATCTAAATGTATGCCCAAATAAAATCACCATTGGATGTTCAACACTCTACTCATTGTCTCTTGGTAATGAGTAGAGTGTTGAACATCAACTGTTGTAGATTCTTGTCTACAACAGTTGATGTCACCATTTTACTAATGATGTGTCCATTTTACTAATGCTAATCATCACCTTAGGGAATGCTTAAATATTGCACTGTTGTAGTCTCTTGTATACAACAGTGCAATATTTAAGCATTAGTAAAATGGACACAAGCCTGCATGAAACTATACAAGTGTAGCGGCTAAAAATATCAAAACATAAATCATACATTTTATTTGCATAATTACAATGGCTGCAGGTTGCACGAACTATGAGAAATTATGAATTTCACCTGTCAAGTTAGTGAAGTTTCAACAACTAAAGATATAGAAACTTTGAAAGAATTCATTTGAATAAAAGAAGGTTTTATTAGGTAAACCAGTAGATTAGCATACATGGGAATTTGGGAGCCTGATCACTGCTGTCAAATATGCAATTACAGCCACACAAACACAGACGCTGAAATTGCAAAAGAAGTAATAAATATAATGTTTTGGAATTTCTATCTTACAGACAAACAGGATAATATAACTTTTTCCTGTTTGTGTGAATAAGAGACTGGTTTTATTCATCACAGTATAACATTTTACTTGAGCAAGTAAAAAGTTTTGATTAAACACATCTTAATTTTTTTTTTTTAGTTTAGAAATTAATTGAAATTGCTTCATGGATTTCAATTTAAAGTAGTTGAAATACAGGTTTAGTTGAATAACATGACTCTGTGTGTGACATCACATGTGATAGTGTAAAGTAACTTTTACACTTATCACATGACTGTGTGATGTAAGAGTGTTGGTAACATTTTATAGAGTGCAATTCTTACTAAAAAAATGTGTTGGTAACATTTTATAGAGGGCGAATGTAAATAAAAAAAAATTGTAAAGTCCCTTTGCCAAGAATCAATTAATTTGATATACTGAAAAAGCACTTTAATGTCAATGATATAAGTCACATGGTGCGAATTCGATTTTGTAACCACCAAAATTAAAAGTTATTTATTCAAAATAAGCTGATATAATTGACACTTTATCAACGTCAATAGCACAAAGAGAGACCCCGACTTTCACGACATCTATAGTGTTTTATTAGTGAGTAAGAAGTGGTGGAACAAACTCCCCAACAACACATCTGTCTATTCACTAATCTACTTTTCTCTCTCTTTAGTATACTGAGTATCTCCTAGCTTTTTCTCTGGCTTGATGTCCTCAAAGAGTCTCAATCTTCGCAATTTGAACCTTAAATCAACGTCACAATAGTCTCAGTCAGTCTAGTGGGGACGATTTCAATGCCTTTTATTTTTCTTTTTTTTCGGATACGAAGTCGTAAAATGACCCCTCTCGCTCTGGGCGGAGCGGAAGGGAGTGTCAGACTTTTACTGACTAAAACCCATCCATGTTCCTTCATCGCCCTTTGTGTTCCGGGGCCACGGTATCTCTTTCGAAAAGTCCCGCAGTCCCGGCAGGCATCCGCCCTTGCGGAGCCCTTCCTTTTGCTGACATCTCTTTGAGGCGCGCGTTGAACACTCCTGTGCCATCGACACGGCCTGTCGTCATGAGACTGACGGACGGCGAGCCAGCCCATAGCTATCCGTCCACAGGCCCGCGCCTACGGTGACCGGGGCCTACCTCGTGGCCCCGATTTCAATGCCTCGACGTCACTAGTGTGACTGTTGACTTTCTGTTGGTCCTCAGGAAGTCTCCCAAGAGCCCTAAGGTGGAGCGCGTGAAACAGCCGCGCGTGTGGGAGCTGGGCGGCGGGACGCGCGACCTGCCTTCCTTGGACTTCAGCACCGACAAGCCCGAGGATGCCAACAACGAGATCACGCCGGATACACAGGTCAGTTTACTACGATTTTTTTTTACTAAAAACTGCATTCTAATATCCGTTTCGTAGCTACAGTGCCGCAGACAGATCATAAAATTAGAGAGCCACAAACTTACAATATATGTCAGGGGTTAAAAAAGAAAAATAGATAGTTTCTATCGCCCAGTAATATTTTTGCGCAGATTTGGAAGGCCTCCCACTAGGTGGACCTATGACCTGGCCCCCTATTCACAACGCTTTGATTCGGTTTTCGATTCGGAAAATCGTATGTCTATCTTTTTTTGACATTACGAAATCGAGCGAGATAGACATACGACTTTCCAAATCGAATCGAAGCGTTGTGAATAGCTATGCTGGTGAAGGTTGCAGGGATTCGCTGGATGCGAGACGCACGGTACTGGTCAATGTGACGGCACTTGGGAGAGGTCTATGTCCAGCAGCGGACGTCTTTCAACTGAAATGATAATTATGAATCAGATTAATTGATATATATGGTTGCGACAGAAATCTATGTCTGCTTAATTCATACGTGGCGTATACCATACCATGTAGTCAAGCCCTTAACGGAGCTGGTCTCTCGAATCCTGATATGCTGTTCAATTGGAAGTCACCACTAAAGTCTCATTCACCAACGAAACTGTACGCGTACAGTCGGGCTGTCCCAGTCATTACAGTTGTATTGTAGACACTGAAAATTTTTAAGTACATCTAAAAGAATTAATTTTGACACCTGAATAGTTAGTAGTCATTCGTGTATTATCTCAAAAACAATCCACTAAAAGAAAAACAATAAAACCTAAGTTCAAAAATATTCATTTCTTGTTACCATTCTAGCTGATCGGCCAAATGACGGGCGCCATCCGTGACCTGGAGGTGGAGTCTGACGAGAGCAGCAGCGACGAGGAGCTGGAGCACTCTGCTCACCCCAGCCCCAAGAAGACGGGCGGCATGTTCAGCATATTTAAGGGTAAGTGCTGCTGAAAAACTATTTAACTTTAAGATTTCATCATCTACGCTCTCTGACTACCAGTCTTACCAAGGGGTATCGTATTACCCAATACTAACTGGGTTAGGTCACATAGGTAGTCGCTCCATGTCTCTATGTAAAATACTGGTATTCAGCTGCATCCGGTTAGACTGGAAACCGACCACAACATGTAGTAGGGAAAAGCTAGGGAGTAGCCCTTCAAAGACAGTGAACATTCAGCAAGGTTAGTAGTGGGCCTGACGGACTGCCTTTTTCTACTAAAAAAACTGTAATTAACTTTCGTTTTGTCATTGAGTTATACCTAACAAAATGACTTATTACGTTAATTATCCTTACAAGCCTCGTTGCTTAGTGTGGCACTAGATGGCGCTGTGTGTAATGTCCAGAGATATTTATTTATTTTCGTCAACAAACAATAACTTGTAACTTTTCTTTTCCAGGCTTGGTAGGTTCTAAGGCCCTAACCGAGGAGTCGATGCGTCCCGTGCTGGACAAGCTACAAGACCATCTGATCGGCAAGAACGTCGCCGCCGACATCGCGAACAAGCTGTGCGACTCTGTGGCTACCAAGCTAGAAGGAAAGGTGAGATATTTAATAGCTTGTTAAATAACAGACTGCACTGTCGCTGCTGTGACTTGAGCACATCACCTTGCGAAATGTGAAGATGGTAGGTGTAATAAGGTTGTGGCCAATTGGCATCCAAGAACTGGAGGTAGGAATTAAGGTCGACCTATGGCCGTTACTGTAAACATCACGAGAGTATCACAATCTACAGCGAAATCGAGATGCCATTGATTACTTACAGGAACAGACATTTCTCTGGTGGAATATTTTAAAAATTTCATTTGTCTCAGTTGTCGTGGGTGAAAAGCCGATAAAGTAAAGAATGGTGTAGGGGTCAAATAACTTTTGTCGCACGTAGAACTTACATTTAATTGAGTTTATTTACCGCACCCAACAGACCTAATGGATATCATAAATGCCATTTCGAAGAAAAATAAAGAAGATATGATTCATTATGATTATTTCTACAGGTCCTGGGAACATTCGATAGCGTGGCCAAGACGGTGAAGGCGACGTTGACAGAGTCGCTGGTGCAGATCCTGTCGCCCAAGAGACGCGTGGACATCCTGCGGGACTGCATGCACTCCAAGCAGCAGGGCAGGCCTTACGTTGCTGCTTTTTGTGGGGTAAGTTACTTTGCTATGTATGTCTTACTTTAATCTTCCACCAAAAATAATAACCGCACGGGTCAATCATCTTGGTTAAGCAACGGTTGCCGAGGTCATCATCTGCTGGCCTTTTCCCAACTATGTTCGGGTCGGCTTCCAGTCTAACCGGATGCAGCTGAATATCAGTATTTTACATGGACCGACTGCCTATCTGACCTCCACAACCCAGTTAGTATTGGGTAATATGGTACCCCTTGGTAAGACTGGTGATCAGACTTTTTGGGTCTTTGATTATCTGTAATGACAGTCAAAGATCTAGCAACGGTTGCCAAATGTCTCGCTGATGGTGGCACATGTGTCGGATCATTTAGTTCCCTTCAAAATGGTTGAGTTGAATGGTGCTGATCCATGCGTCATGTTCGTGAACGGGCGCTGTCAGTTGTGACTGGTCATCTCTTAGTTGCCATGGCTTATTTGAATGAATTATTTTGAATTGTATTTTTTTTGTTTGTGTGTTTTTGCTGTGGACACTTTTAACGTGCACATCTTGCTACATTGTTCTCACATAATATACCATCTCAACATGAATGATTTAACCAAGATTTTGTAACAATATTCTGATTTAAAAGAGTGTCCATGGAGTTTCTTGCCCGTTCTTCTCCATAGAGATCTACGCTAGGGAATGGGCAACTACAGTACTTTCACAGTTTTTATGTCTTGTGACTGGGACTGTAGCTACATTTAATTTTCATCTTTGTTTCGACTATTCAAAAGTGCCTGTAACTGGCTTACTTGAAATAAATGCTTTGATTTTGATGATTTTGATTTTAAGGTCGATCCACGGAAAAGCGATCATCCACTACGACTACATATCTATACTGCTCTGTGCCTCGGAAAGCACGTTAAGACGTTGGTCTCGGCTTTCATTTGTAGATCTTTTGACAGTCGTTATGGATAGTCGAGCCCGAAAGTCTGACAGCCAGACTTACCAAGGGGTATCTGTTACACAGTAACTGGGTTGTTAAGGTCCTATATGACCTTCATATCTCTTGCTTCATGTAAAATACTGGTTTTAAGATGCATCGGAAATAGTGCACACGGCGACACGTTAGGCTATACATATCCAGTATAACATGATCTCGCTTAGTATGAGTTTATCGTACAATACGAGATCAGCGTCTACTGGATTTGCATAGCTTAATTTGTAGTCGTGCATACGTACGATATTTTCACCGTCTATAGATAATTGCTCCACCACGATGTTCGCGATGATAGATCGTGGCGGAGCAATAGTACCACTGTCTCATAGCTGGACAAAATGACCCATTTAACTCAAAACCAACCCATATTTCCGTAGGTAAACGGCGTGGGCAAGTCCACCAACCTAGCCAAGATCTGCTTCTGGCTGATCGAGAACGACATGTCGGTCCTCATCGCGGCGTGCGACACGTTCCGCGCCGGCGCAGTGGAGCAGCTGCGCACGCACACCAGGCATCTCAACGCGCTGCATCCGGCCAGCACGCACGGCAGGAACATGGTGCATCTCTATGAGAAGGGATACGGTATGGTCAACTGCAACACCTTTCATATTTATTCGAGTTACAGTAAGAGTACAATCGGTTTGAGCCGGTTAGAAACAGCCTTATAACTTAGTAATAAAAGTTAAGAAGACGGTTCAGACGATGCATCAAACTGAGTACAGTTAATGGGGTAATACGGGATGGGCTCAAACCGCTACTACGTCGATAAGTGTGATCACTAAGGAGTGACCTGTAACTTACTTACTAAATTTACAAAAAGGACGAGGCACATTGTGAGTTCTTCTCCATCCATTTGTCTTAATCGTTTAATTAAAACATTATGCATAACAAGAACAATATGAAAATAACTTATTCTATAAATCTCAATGTTGGTTATTGACCTCTTATTTTCAAAGATATACCTAAATGTATTAATTACCTTATTTTAGTTACTTGACACCTCTTGCCTTTTTTGTTTTGCTACTTCGATCAATAATAGTACTACTATTATTAGCAGAAGTTAAGAAGAAGTTTTGCTACATTTAATTATTCTAACACATTTATTTTCATTTCATATAACGCCAACCGCACATTCTACCAACAGGCAAAGACGCAGCCGGCATAGCAATGGAAGCGATCCGCTACGCCAACGACTCCAAAATCGACGTCGTCCTAATCGACACAGCCGGCCGCATGCAGGACAACGAACCCCTCATGAGGGCTCTCGCCAAACTCATCAAAGTCAACGAACCCGACATGGTCCTCTTCGTGGGCGAAGCCCTAGTGGGTAACGAGGCTGTCGACCAACTAGTGAAGTTCAACCAAGCTCTAGCCGATCACAGCTCTTCGACGAATCCCCATGTTATCGACGGCATAGTGCTGACCAAGTTCGATACTATCGATGATAAAGTTGGGGCAGCGATATCGATGACGTACATCACTGGGCAGCCGATTGTGTTCGTGGGTACTGGGCAGACTTATACTGATTTGAAGGCGTTGAACGCTAATGCTGTGGTGCATGCTCTTATGAAGTAAGTGGTGATAGGATCGAAATGTGCTGTTGGTAGGTAGTTTATGAGTTCAATAGCATGTTATAATATTGAACTGGGATGTTATAATTATGTGAAAAGGTTGACAGAAATGAGAAAAGTCGTAGATTTATAAATAGCCCTATTTCGTTTACTTGTAATATCTTTTTAATTATGTTATGACATTATGTGCTATGAATTTAATTTAATGGTGGCTGTTTTACTCATCAATTTTATATAGTTTTTTACCTGCCACTGACGTTGTAATTTACTAACCTAGAATATTGATTGATGAATTTCTGAAGGTTGTTGGTCTCGAAATACAAATGTTATTTACTCATTTTTTAACGTTAAACTCGCCAACAGCACACACAAGTAACAAGTGAAGTTTGTAGTACATTTAAATAATTGATATATTGATAGAACCAGCGTTCAACCAATGTGGTGTAATGTTCAAGAATAAATGATTATTTTTCTTATTTTTTTGTTTTTATTCAGGTTGTGTTACAGGGGTGTTGCATACTGCTGGTTTATTTTTTTTGGTAATTTAATTATGATATTTTAATGGGAAATATTAGTTTTTTTATGAATAATGCAAGTATTTGTGTGTATTTTTTTGAGAATTGTAGAATTTTATCTGGATATGTGAGAAGTTATTATGAATAGCTACAGTAATAAAATTGAGTAATGGTAATATTAATAAAGAAAGTATGATTTTGTTATGTTTTACAAAAAAAAATCACCAGTATGCATCTAAAAATGTTTATTTTGGTATTCTTTTAAGATTTAACGTAATTATATAGATTTTTGTACTACGTCATATTATTATAATAATTTTGTGATTCATGATTAGAATTAATTTCTTTTCGATACATGTTATAATTAAAGCAAACCAAATTTTTGATACATTTTATATTGGTGATAATGTGGGAGTTATAGCGAAAAAACTAAGATAATTCCAAAACAGAATGGCACAGACTAAATAATCGAAAAGTTTATTAATTTTAAAGAACGATTTTGCAAACTATTTACTATAACTTGGTTACACCGATTGCAACCCGTTTGCAGTAAATACGAGTATAGCGAATGTTAAGCGCGATCCAAATAAGAATAGTTAAGACCTTATGTTGACAGCAAAGCCAAAGTTCATGGCATTTAGGACATTTGCATTCGGTGTGACTCAGTCCTAAACTATAATACCTTTGACATCTATAGAATATTAGAACACATCTATACCCCTTCAACTGTTAGCGAAGTAGACACAAGTTACACAATGGTGTCCCGACCGAATCGGTCGGGTCCACAGACGAAGGTTTATACACTATGCATATTCGTAACAGTTCATATTATTTATTATTTAACAATACTCATGTTTCTTGTTTGTTGTTTATCTCGAAGACCTAATTCAACACAGCAGTTTTTTCCAATACCGTCATTTTGATCTTTAACTCAAATATAGGTACAGGGTGTAACGCAAAAAGAACAAGACCCCTTTAAGTTTGTGATTCTGACCATCAAATTGGACAACATGGGTTGTACAAGAATTAAAATGTTTTTTTGCATTACATCTTGTATTAATATTAAAGCAACATAACAAATGCACGTCATATTACAATCTAAAGTCTCTATATTTTAGTTTTCATTATTTTAATCTTGTCAGTAGATATCTATCTTGTAGTACCTATAGACAGATAAACTCAATCTTTTCTTGAGAATTTTAACCTCCTAATAACCCGACAAACGCAACTCATAGAAATTAAGTTTCTCCTTTCGAACGATCACAATACATTCTTAATAAAAATGCAGTAATATAAAACATTTTGTAATAGTGCGTATATGCACAAAGATAAAGATTGAGTATTCCTGTCGTAAATTAACTAAAACATCAAATAATAGCATTAATTTCGAGTGCCTTGTACTGCTTACATGAGAATGATGATTCAGTTGACATATTGTAATATTTTGATGTTGTACCAAAAGTTTAGCTTTTCATTATAAAACACTGCCCATTGGCCATTACCTTTTTGGGTGATAATAAACAATGGGGAGGCTAACTGTGGAACTAATGGCGCTAGCATCGTTGGTAGCGAAACATCGTCATTGGTTGAAAATGTGGTAATGTCATTTTATATTTCAAAATAGCTTAACCTCGTTGGTCAAATTGAGACCAACTATGGTGGCGCCATCTGAGGTTTACTTTGCCTTAGCCACCCCATTTATAAATACAATTACCGTTGTTTTTGAAAAAGAAACAATAAATTCCTAAAATGATGATACTATTGTAGAATTTACATAATCTCAAACTTGTAAAAAAACGGCAACAGACGCATTGTTTAGAAAAATCTATTTCCCGTTGTCACTGATTTGAACCGACAGCTAATAATTGAACGCTGCAAATGCAGGGTGTAAACGAACCCTTCACGAAGCCGTCAACTAAACATTCTGTGTAACAAACTAAGTAACTCTACGCAAAAATTATTGCTGGGAAACGAATTTGATTTTCTTTTTTAAACTTTCACGAGCAGAACACTTTCATCCCGTTTCCATATGTCTTATAATTAATTAGATTTTGGGTGAAAAATGACTTACCGTGGACTCAATGTGATGCACTCAAAGCATTGTGCTGTTGGATGCTTTCAATAGTACGGCGATCGTGGGGGTATTTAAAGTAAAGTTATAACAATAAAAACTTGTATTTCAATAAAAGTTTAAACTTTCACCCCAAATATCTCGGCGGCCAACCCGCCATACTTTTCGCGAGAATTTTGACAAACGCTCGTGCGTGATTATGAAGTTGTTACACATATATCTTTAAATTTTTTGAACTGATAGGTATCTTGTGCACTATATCTAGGCTTCTATCGAAGCTAAAAACAAAAATTTGTAGGAACAAATTCAGTATAAGCCTCCAAAAATTGCTGTTTTCCTCAAATTTTACCTCAACTTTGGCCGTTCATAACGTACTCATAAACTGTAAAACTAAAGAAAATAGCCTGATAGAAGCCTTGCAAATATAGTGGAGATTTTAAATAACAAATATTTATTTCACAAACTTGTAAGACTTATTCAAAAACACGCATTTCCTGGAACAAGTTTTATAAATTTTCGAACACTATTTTTCGTTCAATGTCCTCGCGTTAATCGGTATGAGGTGCGCGGGTGACGAGTAGTGCGGGGTCGGGGCTAGGTAAGACAGGGCAGTTGAAAAAATATCGCCGCGATGGCTCTGGATGAAACAACAAACTTTTCGACCATGCTTGCGTTGACGATAGACGCGCCGGGAAGGGCCCTCTTAACTAGAAGGTGGGGGACCTTCAAGTATTCGACGACCCGAATGGCGTAGCGGTAGTGAGGCTGCTTTACGTTCTAAGGGTCTCGGGTTCGAATCCCGGTGGGAGCAAATGTTTGTGTGATGAGCATGGACATTTGTTTCCGAGTCATGGATGTTTATATGTAGGTATAATAAGTATGTATTTACAAACAAAAAAGTATCTATGTAGTATATCAACTATCTGGTGTCCACGACACAAGCCTCGTTGCTTAGTGTGGCACTAGATGGCGCTGTGTGTTAATGTCCAGCGATATTTATTTATTATTTATTAAGTATGGTCTAGAACTCTAGAACAAAAAAAAAATGATCGTAATGACGGGGAGAACAAATTGCCTTTCGGCTTCGTTAAGGGTACTTTTACATCTATTATTATCGCCTTGCAGGAATTTCAAGTCTAGGTACTAAGCCGAACAATGAAAATCCGACAGAGTACTCTTTTACTCGGACGTCATCTGAGTGTGTTAGTGCAAAGAGAGAAGAAGAAGATGAGAGTATTTAAACCTGAAATGAAATCATTCAACGACATAAGGAATCCTATTTTGAAATTAACCTTAGTAAAATATAGGTGCATCCTGTGTACTTTTAGCAAATCATTGGTAGAATAATTTACTGCATGATTAGCAATTGCAAGTACGTTTAAAGTCAATTAAGGTTAAAGAGGGTTTTTTGTAGAAAAGTTACTGCAGTTACCTTTCTTTTTTTAAGTGCTATAAAGTCAACCACACGGTGGTATGATATGGACATTGGAAGTTACCTATGTCGTACCAGCAAAGGTTTTTTTCGTAGTACACGTAGCACTGTTACACTGAAGTGGAGTTGATTGTACCTATATTTTGTTAAAAATGCAGTGCTCCGATTCCCCAACTAGTTAAAAACCAAATAAATGTCAAAATGCCATATAATACAGGTGCTGCATGCAATTAGAGGAATCCTCTTGATTTGCCGAATTGAACTAAGTTGAAGGAACCATGAAGGCGTTATGGGCCTGTAAACAATTTTGTTATAAATATAAAAGATTTGAATAAAATTATTATACTCTAGTACTGTATGATTTTTATTAAAGTATCTCTAGGTTAGGTGTCATAAATTCAGTACCTACATGATTCTGGACCCCAACGTAGAAATCATCTGCCTGTTTTATTAATCAGCTGCCTCCAGTTTCACTAGCTAGTGGCGCATTTGCATGAAACGGCAGTTTGTTTTTTAAACCGTAGCATTATTAGTACGCTATATTTTATACGTAGGTATTTAAAAAATGCTAGAATCATATACCTAGGTCTGTATTCATGACAACATGTTACGCGGCGAGGTCCCTTAGACCCGGTATCTATGGTCTATGACTAACACAATAGTGTATTAGTAGATATTAGAAATTCTTCTAGTACGGCCAGGCCACGAACTACTCGGGCCGGCCGCAGCCCCGCGTTTCGATCTCCATAGACTTGTATGATAGCTACACTGTTCAACGTGCGCCGCTCGACACCGGACCACAGTCAAAGTTAAAACGAAGCCCGCGCGTGCATCCTGGGCCGGTCAATGCGACGGCCAAGCGGCGTCGGGCCAATGTCAAAGTCCAAACGGAGACCGCGCGTGCGACGGCTAAAGCCCAGCGCACACCGCTGGAAGCGCAGCGGAGCGCATTTGAAGACAACAATTTAATATAAACCATAACTATCTTGATATACGCCTCCAGCGGTGTGCGTTGGGCCTAAGTGTTCAAACACAGTGGGAGCGGCGCGGCGGAATCCGCAAGCGGGTGTCGTTAACACATCGCGCATTAGCGCATCCGCTCACGCCGCCCGCGTCGCTTTCCCAGTGTGTTTCTACACTTAAGTGTTCAGAGCGAGATGCATGCCGGTCGCGCGTAAACTCATTGCAGGCCGATCCGATATCCATCAGCCATGCTTAGCTGTCGCTTTGGCTTAGACATGTTCCTATCTCTATCTTGAACTTGTAATTTGGCAACAGTAGATAAGTGGTAAGTTACGTTTATAAATTAATCTCTGCCTCATTTCCTTGATTGTAAAGAAAAGAGCGCGCGCGTGTAATCGGAACGCTGTGAAAGCTTGTTACAACTGGTCTTCAGCGCACGCGGCCGGCGGGGGCGGTGGCGCGGCCGTGCCTCAGCCGGGTTCGCTCTGAAATAGGCGTAACATAAAAAATAATAATTTAAAGAAAAACAAAAAACCCGACTGCGTAAAGACTAATTTTAAAAAATACGTGAAAGAATTAACTTATAAAAACTAAAAAGAAAGAAACAAGCCCAGTATAGTTTAGAATTCTGTTAAGTAATACTAAATAACTACACAATTGAAATAGTTTTATAATCGATACACACATAAAACAAATCATAAATTCTAATGCAGAACAGAACGACTCACAGTCGGGGCCCATTTAAATTTTACCAATCAAATCTTCCCAAGGGGCCCCGACTGTGAGTCGTTCTGTTCTGCATTAGAATTTATGATTTGTTTTAAGTGACGTAATTCATCAACTTTTTTTTTTTTTCATGTTTACAATATGGCGTCTGGTTGTCGCTATGGTGAATTTTGATTACTGTTATGTCTTTAGTGACACTCGCAAAGTTAAGACGAATCGATTGACGTAAGAATTATCAAAATCGGCCAACGCATTTGGTCTCTAAAACGCCACATAGAAACAAACATACATACATAGACTGATAAACACATTACCCTCCTTTGCGTCGCGCAGTCGGGTAAAAAACAGAGTGCACACGCTTGTCGGGTCGCATCACCTAAGGTCGTGGGCGGGAATCAAGTACACAGCTGGCCCTCAAACTGACCACCATACCGCCCTCAGTTACCGCATAGAATTAGCTCAATTACTAGCACATAATAATTCCTAGTGACCTTCTAATTAACCAACATCCTAATTAAAACAAATAATTACAATGCGGCGACATTTTTGGTACAATTCAGTTGAATGTCCAGCCGTGCAAACGTACAAAATGGGGTTCGACTATGTGAAGAAGTATGTGGTTAATTTTAAGTTGGATTTTTGTTGCTGGTTCTTTCCTGTTAAAATTGGTTTGTTAATAACAGGATATTTTAATGTAATTTCTGCGGTAAGTGTTTTTTTTATTGTCATCAGCAGTAGTTTTCTACAAACATGTAATGTTCAAAATCAAAATGTTATATTTCACATAGGCCTAGATGGGCACAAACGTCGAAAAAGGTGTTATAGTTTGGAGCGCCGCTGCACGTGGATAGGACACGACGCCCCGCGCCGTACTATAAGATGCGCAGCTGACTTGGGTTCGATTCCCAGTCTGAAATAGTACCTATAATCTATTTCTATAGTCTACTAATAAGTTATCGTTTTTATCATATTGAGTCAAATACTGGTTAGATCGCGAAATTCAAGTTTTCTTACCTTTTTTGCAATTTGCCGATCAGTGTCAGGCTGTATGCTGAACAAAATATGATTTGCGGCCGTATTAAGCATGTTTTTACAGAAATACCTAATCATTAAAATTATCGATACAACCCTATATATGTTCATCTTATCCCAGTTTTTCATGAAATAATTGTTTATAACTCACTAAAGCCACACTTGTTGCGGCCGCGAATTATATTTTAATCAACATTTATAAACACAAGTTGAAAAAAAAAAAAATTCGCCGGCAACTCTATCGCTTCCCCATATCTAGAACCTGAAACTCTAGTTACTAATTACCTTACCTTTATTATATTTTTACAGATGTGTACGTGGATAAAGTTTCTGTTGCTATTAACTGTTTCAAGATCACAACATATGCTTTGTTTTAGGCAATCTCTATTTTAGGCATAGCTGACGATAGTTTCACACCTCTTATATCACAACTTCAAACCGGTTTAATGGGGGATGATGGCACGAAACCTGCACCAATGATTGCTTACATCGCTGAACTGGCCTTCAGCGTCGTTCTGCTATGCGGTGTACATCGAGTAAGTAACTTTGCCAGAAACCTAACATAACATCCCGGCTGTACTCTCTAATAGCGAAGTCAGAGAGAGGTATTTGGTTATACAACCATGAGCGTCGCCAGTGGGATTAGCTGCCTCTCACTAGAGGCTCAGGATTTTTAAAAGTTATAATATTTCCTGCCTGATGCCACAGAATTAGTAGGTACCTACCTTCGTAATAAATTGTAGCGTACAGTAAAATCACTACAACTAAAATATTTTTAAGGTAAGCTAAAAATGAGCCTCTGCGTGTGGGTACCGCTACAAACTTACTCATTTTCTGCGCGATTCGTACTTTGAACGCAGCGAAAAAACTTTTATAGCAAAGGCTTCTTTTTTGTGTGACTGACACTGGCTTGGCAACCATCAGGGATTTTAATTTAGATAACATAAAATTGTCGCTAATTAGTCGAAATTTGTCGCTAAATATCAGAATTTGTCGGTCACTGGTTCAAAAGATATTAAGGGTTTTTAAGTGGCCGATCTGGATTCTTCCCAGCTTGGCCACATTTATGTCTCAAAAATTAGGGCACCTAGCGAAGATCTGTTTTGTTTCAAAATTAATCGCTAATTAGTCGCAATGCGTCGCCAAGTAACAGATTCAGTCAGTGTGTAATTAAAAAGATATTAAATAATTCAATTTCCCCATACAGTGGTACAAGCAAGTACAGAATACTTGTAAGTAGTTCTAGAAACTATTTCAAGTATTTTGTACTTGTTAATTATTAATGTAGATATTGTGTTGTACAGGAAGACATACCGCTACTACGAATGTACATGAAGTACTGTATCGCAGCAATTATCATGTCGGTATTGTTCTACTCAATGGTGGTGCCAGTTATAGGCGTTATCGTCAGCATCGTTATGCTGTTCAGCATAAGTAAGTCAAAATAAGCTTTTATGTCAATAAAGTCATGACGACTGACTAAAAAAAATGCAAATCTATTTAGTCCGTCAGTTAGAGTAGGTATTGGAAAATAAGGGACACGTATTTTTTGTTTTTGTAAATCAATTAATATTGACAAAGATAAAACGCATCAAAGCTCGTGATGTCAGAACGCAATAAAAATTATACCACGGCGCGTGACGTATTGAGAATTTGAAAAGCGTCGTATCCTCGTCAATTTTGGTTTACGTAAGAAAAGAAAAAATATGGGTCAAATATTTTTTGATAATATATCTGACGGACTAGTTAGATTTTTTCATTTGACAAGCCTATTGTGGTGGCACGGCCCACTTTCTCTCATCGAGGCGTTGTGTCCCTATATTATGGGAAATTGGTGAAATGATAGACTATAAAAGTATTAATTAGGTACTACTAACTGGCTTTTGTTCGATGATGCAAAGGCAAAGCAATGAGCGAGCCTATTCATTGTTTGTGTATGAATCCAGAGATTCCAGCTGCTACTTATTTTCTAGACCTGGATACTGAACTTTTCTTCACGGACGTCCTTCTATTAGTGATAGGGCACGGTCCTCCCTCCGTTTATTTAAATGGATAGAGAGGAAGAGGAAGAGGAAGACAACAAAATGAATGCATAAGTGACTAAAAGTTTGAAAGAAATTTATAACGCCGAAGCCAAGTAACGATACGATGAACGTTAACATGTAATTAATTAATTAGTAAATTAATTTAATGTCACTTTACAGTTTTCCAAATATACGTGCTCATACTGGTACGAAGCATCTTAGTACAAATTAGGCTTGAACGGAAACGGATGGAGCTACCGACGTTAGTTATGAGTACCCTCATTGAAGAAGAAAAAGAAAAGGTGGACAAAGAGAAGGTGGAAAATGAAGTAGATGTGGAAGTCGATGTGGAAACCCCGGCGGAGACCGAAGTCGAAGTTGAAGTCAACGATGAAAATAAACCCGAAGTTAAACTCGAAACTGTGGATGAACAACCGAAAGAGGAGACGTTGCAGACACCTGTGTTTCAAACTGTTCGTAGAGTAAAGGAATAAAGGTGTTTGTGAATCAATTAAATATTTATGTCGATTTGTTCGTATAGTTTTTTCTTTATGCCGCCCACGGAGCTGAGGCCCTACTCTCTAACGTTTCGTCCGTATATTCGGATCTATCCGTCTTTCTCGCGCACGTCTGCAGATGAGTGCGAGTGAGACGGATAGATCCGAATATACGGACGAAGCGTTAGAGAGTAGGGCCTCTGACTTGGCTTTACATGCCGTCGAGAAATATCTCTCAGGCAAGCTGGTCCCCAAGCATGCATTGACATGCATTTAGTATTTATAAAGAATAGTGTTTAAATGAATGAAAAGAAATGCTTATTATTGAAAAAGTACATAGATTTACACTCTTATTCCTTAATGAAAGTCAAAATCGATTCCTTTTATTTATTTATTTTTCAAAATCAATGACATATTCGTAACGTCACATAGTATATTAGTCTTCATCACAAAGTGCCGATTCAAAATCCGCAGTCAGATCAATAACTACTACTTACATTAATTTATATGACACTAGTATTATTAAGTCCTCATTTACTGATTAACAACGATGTATAGACACATTACATACGATACATTCAATTAGCCAAGAATACTATCAAAATCGAAAGGAAAAAAAAGAAATAAAATCACAAAAAAAACTTGTAAGTACAATTTGTAAGTAATTTTCAACAAAATTAACACGCACCCGTGTGATTGATTAGGTTCCACTTCCTGTGTCCCAACAGTAGGGACATTATAAATAACAACTTTTTATTGGTTAACATTCTTGGTCAAAAGTTGAGAATACAATCATGTTTTAATATTTATAATATCTTACACACATAGAGCCTTGAAGTAGTCTAACAAATAAATAGTGTGTTATGTTAAAGAATAGCACTGCTTATAGGAACTCATTGGTAATGGGTAATGGCTAGATGGTAACTTTGCTTATCAGAATATTCAGAGTAAACTTGACGCCATGACTTGTGGCAATCGCGAGCAGGACGGTGTGTATGTACAGTCGAACAAGCTATTTGGTTTACATTTTACAATGTAATTTGTGAACTGTAAACCAAATAGCTTGTCCGACCGAACTACCGTGTACACTTTCTAACGGCAATAAGTGGTCGACCGTTAGTGAGCGCGGTAGTAAGTATAAAACTTCTTATCTAACATATACGGTTATCTTACCAAAATAGATTCAAAAGTAACCTTAAAATCAATTCTTTGGTTAACCATTTAACTGGACTTCAAAATTCTTTCTAGTACTTATGTACATTATAACATCATATAGATTAATAAATCACACTTAATATGAATAACCACCGAACATATCCCGTAAGTGGCAGTTTAAGTTTATCACTTAAATAATGTTAGAAAATGTCTAATAAATACACCAAACATTTAGAAAATATACAGGGTGTAAATAGACTTCACGAACCCGTCAACCAAGCGTTCTGTACATCAAACTAAATAACCCTACGCAAAAATTATTGCTGGAAAATGTTTTTTTTTTGCAGTGAAAACTCACGTTTTACGGTAAAACTCAATGTAACGCACTCAAAGCATTGTGCTGGTAGACAGATTGAAAAGTGTGGGAGTCGTGGAGCCGTTTAAAGTAAAGTAAAAAAAAAAAAAACAAAAACATGTAAAAACAATGTATTTAAAAAAAACTTATGAAAAAGTTGGAACTTTGACCCCCAATATCTCCGTAACTAGAAGGTTCCCAGGTATGGTGTAGAACAAAAAAATGATCGCAATGACGGGGAGAACAAGTGCCTTTCGGCTTCGTTAAGTCATTTTACATCCTTTAGATAAATGCTACTCAGTCAGGACATTTATAATCCTTGTTAGGGTTGACAATAACTTTGAGCTCGGAATCGCATGCTGCAGCATGCAATCAATTTGGTTAAACCCGATATTTCGTCGATATTTAGTGTGGCCGCTTCGTCATCCACCATTTACAAGCATGTGTACTACAGACGTCTTCTGACTGCCTCGTCACTTTATCGTGCTGTGATTCATTCAAATATGTCGCAGGATAGTTGAACTATCGTTATTTTTTTCGTGAAAGATTTTTGCAATCTAAGATTGATAAAAATCAGCTTGTAGCTGATTTCAGAACGTTTGCAATTATGCATTTTATCTAAGACACAAAAAAAAACGATTATGCAACTACTCTTTGACGTATACAAGTCAAGACACTTTCGGCAGGATAACCATTAGTCTTCACAACACAGTATCCCTAGGCCTTATGTACATTCTTATCCAAATTCTAAGAAAACAAACTTAAACGTAATATCAGTTGGTTTTAACCAAATTATACTTAACACTAGTCTTATAAGCCAGACCCTGTATCAAAATGTGTACTAAAACAATATAGATAGTATAAAAAATATATTATCTGACATGTCTTTAAGATTTCTTTTAGAATTTCTTAATTAAATTAATTTTATGTGAGTTTAATGACGTCGAGACATGGTTCAAGCAGCATAGCTACATAGCACAAACGCTTCGATTTGGAAAGTCGTATGTCTATCTCTCTCGCTTTCGTAATGCCAAAAAAAGATACGAAACGTTTGCGAATAGCTATGCTGGATTAGATTGTTTTACCTTTAGAGAACCATGAAATAATTATATAACGATTTATTGTAAACAGACGGACTGCAAGTTTTAATGCTATATTTGTTAATTTATTATTTATTTATTTATTTTTGCTTAATAATTGGGTATTTGACACCCACAGGACCAAGACAACTTCTCTAAAAATACACTTTATTTAAAAACGCTCATAAACAGTGTGTCAACTTATTACAAGATTATATAAACTAAAATTATATCATTGCAAGTTAAAAAATAACTTGCAATGTTTAATATGTTTGTAATAAATTGACATACTTTTTACGTCGAATCTTGCAACTGAATTATAAAATAGTTATCCCAATCCGATTGAGCTGAAATTTTGCATACACATTTAGTTTGGATGACAATGCATGGTTAGCTAAGTGACGTCATTGTTAATCCAATATGACGGACTCCCAAAGTTGGGGGATAGTTATTTTGTCTGCACCCCCATGATATGGGTATCAATTAAAAGGGTTTGGTAAAAAGATACGAATGAATGATAAAAATTACGTCACACCTACACCGGATGACTTTTTTATCACTTTCCAAAAAAAATGGGTATATTATGTTAACGGAGTCGAAGCTTATGGCATACATTGTTTTTTTTTTCTTTTCGCCACAGCTTAGAAAAAAATTGATCTATCATCACAAAACTGTATAAATTTCAAGTAAACTTTTCATATTAGAACAAATAACGAGAAATTTTGAAAAAAAATTATTTGAATATTATTTAGATTTTTTTTTTCGAATAAAAAAAAAAAAACCAAGTATGCCATTTGCTTCTACTCCGTTCACCTATTATACCCATTTTTTTTTGGAAACTGATAAAAAAGTCATCCTGTATTTAAAAGCTCGTTTTTTAAAATGTTTAGTTTTTACAATAAGCTTGTTACTGGTGTCATCTACCCTATTCTTAACCTTAGGGTGGAATCACATTTACACGAACAGATCAGCATTATCTTGCATCTTTTAATCTTTCTGTCACATAAGGGCCTACCACACGCACAAGCTTCACCACAGTTCTGCCTGCGCAAGCCAGTTTGTACACGGAACTCCGTGCGTGCGGTTGGTAAAACTGTATCACTCGAAAACCCCACAGCGAAGCCTGCGCATTTTTCGACTAGCTTGAAATCTCGTTTACGCATTGACTTTTGCATTGTCTTTTTTTTCACTAGCAAACACTTGAAAAATAATAGCAGAAGAAATAGTTCTTCACTGGGAAACATTGTTTCCAGGCCAACGATTTCGACAAGAATGTGGCCTGCGCGTACTTAACTGTGCCGTGTGATATTACCGTCCGTGTAAAGTTTTTACATGCGAGCTTGCGCAGGCAGAACTGTGGTGAAGTTTGTACGTGTGGTAGGCCCATTAGAAAGATGGCGCCACTGTCGGATAAGGTCTTGTCATTAATTCTATTTTATGCTTTAAAGTACCAATTACTTCATTAAAAGTTTATTTTATTACGTATAACAACAGTGTAAGCTTCAGATACATATTTACAATACTGTCCCTAGAATTAGCCAGCATGAAACATTTAAAAATCAAGTATTAACAAATTAGATCCGAACTCTCTACTTAAAATCTTAAAGTCATAATAAATCACAAATGGCCCAAATCTAGACCAAATTGTGAATTTTAGTAAAAAATACGTGTTAAAAAACCGAACACTCTATGACATCTGACATTTCTAATGCTTACGATGCGGATGCTTGCGATCCGACTTCTCGCTCCACGAATGAGATACGAGATACTTGAAAACGCTGACCGTGCGTGCAAATGTGTTTTCAACCTTACTGTGAGAACTCTAAGGTTGATTTAAACTGGGCCTTTGGCCTTACAAAAGCTAATACAGGATTTACATATCTCTGTTAGAAAAGTTGACTTGCAGTAGAAAAATTAGGCTGATAGTAAAGAAAGAAAAAATATTTATTTGACGTCAGTTACAGCACAATAATATCAAAAAAAGATACAAAATAAGAAGAAAGATAAAACCCGAAGATTTAACCGTTAGATTCGCTCGACCGCGTCAAAAGATAGTTATACATTTAACTACATTTAACTAACTAACTATATTACATTTAAACAGAATTGTCTCGCTCATTCATAATTATTGAAAATCGCACCTCGCATTCGGGATGTGTGAGCAGACTCTCCTCAGTGTAGTCACTTTGAGTATGGTGAGAGCAAATCTAATGATTCTTAACTTTGGATAGAAATAGGTTTCTTGGTTTAACTTGTCCAGCATCAGTCATCGCCCATTTTGCACACGTATAACCTAGGCAAAATGCAATCCCTCCGTTTACACTGTAATAATAATGTCAGATTTCCTAATAATAGTAAAGTAAAAAAAAAATGTTATCTTCCTACTTCCTGAGATTCATCTTTCCGAAGCTTCCGGACAAGCTGCGGCCTGAAAGTGGAAATAAAAAGTGGGTATATAACATGAATGATATAGAATTTATAGACATCAGAAACGCTTTATACAGCGTGTATCAGAAAGGTGTAGTCATATTTTGTTATTAAATTTAGTACTATTTTTTTATTATATTATGTTTAGTTATTGATATTCTGCTTAGTTAGTTATTAGTTTGAGCAACAATAGTTTATTGCTAAGGGGTTTCGCACTACGTCCGATCCGAATCCGATCCGAACCCGTGAGAAGTAGTCGTAGAACTATTTCTATGGTAGTTTACGCACTAGACCGGCTTCCGTCATCCGATTTTGTATTGTAGTGTATTTTCACGGGTACGGATCGGAGTCGGATCGGACGTAGTGCGAAACCGCTCTAAAGATCATAAAACTGAACAACTTTCAATAGGACCAACATCGTTATAGCGAAAAAGATTCGGCTGTCCCATCGTATGAGTCGAATAGGTAATTATGAGTTTATTTACAATTATGGAGAAAGTTTTTCAGTTTGATGAGTGAAGACCATCAAACTAAACAACTTTCTCCATTATAACATACACAATAAATTTACATTTTTTTTATAAAATTATTATTATAATTATGACAACTTTATGATACATGCTGTATACAAAATATGGAGGATAAAAGTGGTCAGCATTAGGAAATTATAAACGTTGAAGTATTTCATGACATCAGGAAATTATTTTAAGCTATTCATAACTAAACTTAAAAATGTCACTTACGGGATATCTTCTGTGATTATTGAAAGAAAGAGGGTAGACAGATTTGTCTGCTGCTAACAATTTATTTTCTATCCACCCGCATTCTTGCAACAACGTCGAAATACCGGGAGCTCAAAATAAACAATAATCACGGAAGATATCACGTAAGTGACATTTTAAGATCAGGAAATTATTTGAATAAACAGCCTCAGATATAAAGTTGAAGTCGGGAGAACATTCCAGATGGCATGCTTTAGGGCCTGCGCAGAAGACAGACTATCCGTGACGCACTTTTTAGTCTGTGAAAATAGAACCTAAGCAATTATATGCATTAACGCATACGACGCGCAAATTCTGTCAGATCGCGCCGCATCGCACCGCACAAACAGTGCGTGAACAAAATAGAACATTTGCTTCAACGCGCGCTAACGCAGACGGCGCACACTTTTAATATGCAATCTGCACTAGAATAGAATCGAAGATGTGCGTCGTATGTGAGTCTGCGTAAAATCTGCAACGGACTTTTTGTATGCCATGCAGACATTTTGTGCGCCACATACTCATCCGCACAAAAAATCTGTCGTCTGCGCAGGCCCTTAAATTAATTAAATGATTTACTTTTGGACTTACCCGACCCTCGACCTCTCGACGCGGACAGCGCTGGGAAGTCGTCCTCAGTCAAATCCGGAACTACGCGAATATTCTTGGCATCTGTTAAGAGAAATACTCACTTAATGATTTTGAACAACAGTCGTATTTAGGGTTGACAGCTTAAATTTCAGAAACGTGACATTTTTATAGAATACTTGCTTGTATTGATGTCAGCTATTGAATAACATAGGTTTAAGGCCGTGGCGTGGACGCTATGTTAAAAATAAGATAACCAGCTGAAGTTGGGGAGGCTACGCTTATTACACAAATCTGCCAATCCGTTTCTTGCCTAGTTTTAAATAGATTATGCTTTACAGGAATACAAATTTTATACACTGTATTAGTTAAGAAATCCTGCAGCGCGGGGAAGCTGTTCCCTACAATATGTTCGCATAACTCGTCAAAACATATGGAACAGCAAATTTTTTTCGCGATTCAGGGTTTGGTCCCATAAAAGTTGTTCATAATAATGAGCAAAATGACCACTTTTTTTTTTTCGGATGGGAAATCATCAAATTACTTCTCCTGCTTTGGGCGGAGCAGAAGGGAGTGTAAGACTTTTACTGACTAAAACCCATCCATGTTCCTTCATCGACCTTTGTGTTCCGGGGCCACCGTATCTCTTTCGAACAGTCCCGCAACCCCGGCAGGCATCGGTCCTTGCGGACCCCTTCCTATTGTTGACTCTCTTTGAGGCGCGCGTGGAACACTCCTGCTTGTCGACACGGCCTGTCGTCATGAGACGGACGGACGGCGAGCTAGCCCATAGCCCACCGTCCACAGGCCCGCGCCTACCAGGTGGCCCCCGATTCCGAATTCCCGATTCGAATATTCTATTTCTAATGGGCTTAGTCTATCTTAAAGAGTAACTTTGATTCCGTGGTTCGTTTAAAGCTGAAAGCTGAAAAGCTGAAAGCTGAAAGCAGACCGGGACGGCATGGCAAGGGATTTAATTTTTTACCAATGGACAATCAAACGTATTGATATATTATCCCGTGTCATCGAAAGGGATTTGTATTGAAAGACTCGCCACGTTTGTATTTCTATATCAATACGTTTGAATGAACCGGCATGTCCTAGAACCAAAAAATTCGAAGACATGTGACATCTACCAATCCGCACTGGGCCCGCGTGGTGGATTATAGCCCATTCCCTCTCATAGAGAGGAGGCCTGTATCCCAGCAGTGGGAACATTATAGGCTGATGATGATGATGATGACGTTTGAATGTCCATTGGCAAAAATTTAAATCCCTTGCTATGTCGTCCCGGTCTGCGTTCAGTTTAAAGAGAGCCAGTGTGAAGTTCGGTAGCTGTCTCGTGGGATCATACTAAAGGGATAAATAGTATCCTACATGTTAATGCAGGATATAAACTATATATGTGCCAAATTTCATAATCATCACAATCACCATCATTATCACCAACACTATCACAATCACGATCATTATCTCAATCACCATAACTATTACAATCACCTTCATGGTTATCATATTTATCAATAGGAGCACTTCTGTGAAGTTTCAAATAAAAAACTAATCTTGTTTCCCCATACAAACTTTGGAGCCCCGTTTAACCCCCTAAGGGGGTGAATTTTGAAAAATCCTTTCTTAGTGCACCCCTAGACCACATAAGGAACCTACTTGGAATCTGTAGACCCAGCAGTTTGGGCTGTGCGTTGATATGTGAGTGAGTCAGTCATTCAGTCAGTCAGTTTCTTCTTTTATATATTTAGATTAATAATACTTACAGTCCTCATGTGGCGGACGTACTGGCGGTGGATTCGGCCGTTTTGTTTTTCGCACCACCTGCACCGCTGCAATAAAAAGAATTCAGTCAATGCCGGTAGAAAGTTTACATAGTCGCTTTTATCAATGTTGCCATAAGGTTTAAAATTAAAATAAGTATATGACAAAAAAAATCTAATTAGTCCGTCAGATAGATTTCCAAAAAATATTGGACACATTTTTTTCTTATTCATCATCATCATCAGCCTATAATATTCCCACTGCTGGGACCCGGCCTTCTCTCAATGAGAAAATGAATGGGCTATATATAATCCACCACGCGGGCCCAGTGCGGATTGATAGATGTCAAATGTCTTCGATTTTTTGGTTCTAGGACATGCCAGTTTCCTCGCGATGTTTCCCTTCACCGTTTTGAGAGCAGTGGTGATGAAATAAATTACACAAACTAATGCGCCTGTCTGGGTTCGAACCCAAAACTTACTGTTCGTAAGTCGGGGCCGCCACCACTGGGCCACCGCTGCTCTTTCTTTTTTGACGTAAACAAAAAATGAAGACTATACGTTGCGTCGAAAACTCGTGTGACGTCACATTTCAGTACATTTTTACCGGAAAGTGACGTCACAAGCCCCTACTCATGATCTTTGATACGCTTTATCTTCATCAATTTGATAAAACACGTATCCAATATTTTTGGATAATTTAACTGACGGACTAAATGGAATAATATTTTTAAAGTGAAAACTTCTTCAGGCGCGTTAACACTTTTTGGGTGAAGGAAAAACATTGAACTCATCGTCACTTGAAGTAACGTGCGGTCACGCTTCGTAGCACTCATAGGCGACTCCGCTACGGCGTAGCACCACATAGGCATGCGCGGAGCATAACCAGTGCTATGACTGGGGCGGGGCCTGTGTACCTTTTGTTTTCACTTCTATCGGCAGTCCCCAAAGACTGCCCCGATTTTTTTTAGTCAGGAATCATTCCTATTGATTTGCTAGAGAACTGCAATGACGATGCTATAGTTGAACGTGGATCTATTGGCAGGTGGCCTAAGATCTTGTTATTTCAATACAATTTCTGTGGTCAATTCCACAAATATTTACCAACAGGGCCTTCCTGTTAACGTCATTCAAACGCCAAAAGACCCATGTAGCGCTGTATTTAAGAATAATCGTGTCTGGAAGTCATGGGAGGATCAGACTTAGCCCAGAAGTGGGATGACGCATCAGGTATTAAATGTTATAGTGCTGCATCCTGCATCCAAAGCCTGGGGCCCTACTCTCTAACGCTTCTTCCGTATATTCGGATCTATCCGTCTCTCTCGCGCACGTCTGCAGATAAGTGCGAGTGAGAGAGACTGATAGATCCGAATATACGGACGAAGAGTTAGGAAGTAGGGCCCCTGAATCTTTTTCGCGGTTTTTTTTCTTTTTCTAAATATTGTGTATAACATTTAATGTCACGGATTTCCAAAGTATTAAATATTTTATAAGTAAAGCCTGACTTCATAACTTAGTATCAGGTATAACTTACGTCTTTCTGGTAAACTCGATGCAGTCGAGTTCATGTCTTGCTCGAAATAACTCGAATTGCAAGATGACGACGGTCCCTGCAAGTAAAAATGGACGGATTAGAGGGACAAGGCGAGACAATACTTGTTAGAAGAAAGAATACACTATAACTAATTATCACAATATAAATGAGGCTGCCTCATTGATCACTAGACCAAGGCAGTCAGTCGTAAGGTGACACTAGTCGCGGGCTCGAACACATTGGTGGGCGTGGCCAAAAAGCACGCTGTCTCACCTGGCATCGTGCCCGACAGAGTGAGTTCAGTGAGATGAACGATAATTTACAGTAAAAAGTGCGCGTAAAAAAATACGAAAAGGGCGTTGGAAAATTGAGTTTTATGAAAAAACCACAGCACTAATCAATTAAAAATAAAATTTATTGAATTCTTCGATAGTCGTGCTTTGTCGGTACCGACTTTGTTTTGGAATTTTGACATTTCCTTTATCACTAATTTACACCCAAAGTTGCGTTAAAATTGGCAATAAAAACGAATCTTTGGTACAGGTCGCGGCACGAAACTCTAGCGCTGACCGTTACTGCGCAGAAGTAAAAAATAAGAATGTCTTGGGGCGTGCGTTGCGCCAAGTGGCTCTCCAGTCGTATAACATGTGCAGCTATCCTCCACGTTTCGTTCAGCGCTAGAGTTACGTGCCGCGACATGTAGCTTGTAACTTTTTAATGGCTTTTTATTTTATTATTCTGTTTCCGCGCAGACAAAATTAATAATGAGAAAAACGATATCATGTTTAACTTTGGATGTACAGTGTCAAACAGTGGAGTAATACCCTCACGAAATTTCTATGGAAAAAATGTCGACAAGTGTCACCTTAAGGTAAAGTAGAAAAATCATAGGCACCTATAGCTCTACTGCTGGTTACATTCCCCAGCTTGAGCAGAGTTATTAGTTTTTACCATCAGGAATTTCTCAGCAACAGCTTGGAGTCTGGATGTCTGCCCAGCTGATGGCAATAGGCTCCCCACTTACTACATGGGACTTAAATATAACTGGTGACATGTGGTGATGTGTGTCTTCCGGCTAACACAGACGCGATGTCATGTTTTTGTATGAGAACCATGAAGGATAACATCAGAAATGGCCTCTCGAGGAAAGTGTCATATTGAATGGATCGGCTCTGACAGTGAGTCAAGTCATCATTTTCACATATTATATGTATAATCTCAACATGAATGATCTAACCAAGATTTTGTAATAATATTTCGATTGAAAAAAGGTGTCCATGGAATTTCTTGCCCATTCTTCTCCATAGAGATCTACGCTAGGGATTGGGTAACTACAGTACTTTCACAAGTTATTATGTCTTGTGACTGGGACTGTAGCTTTGTTTTTTTGTATGTTTGACATTAAAAAGTGCCGTAATGGTCTAAATGTCTAATTGAAATAATTGATTTGAGTTTGAGTCAGTGAGCATGCATGAGATAGTCAATGTGTATGATAGTTACCACAGCGCCAGCTACCGACGGCCCTGCCCAGCCCCTTCTGCTGTCCTTCAGCTCGATGATCCCCTGGGAAAGAAATACAATACGTTAAGAGCGCATTAGATTGCGATGGAAACCTTATGCATACATTGTATAATTGTATAACGGGTTGGTACCCGATACACCACAACCAAAGCGAGTATTTTTCGTACGAGTGGGAAAATCGATCAATTGATCAACCTCAGCCCCCGAGAAAATCCAGCAGCGCGCCTTATGCTTGAATTCATTTTTTATTTTATTTTGGAAAACAAACGGTTACACATTACAGTTTTACCTACACAGAATAGGCTAGTTTCCACCGTCAATAAATTGCAAATCTATTTAGTCCGTCAGTTACAGTATTGGAAAATAATGGACACGTATTTTTAGTTTTTGTAAATAAATGAATTTTGACAAAGATAAAACGCATCAAAACTCAAGAGTGGGGCTCGTGACGTCACAACGCACTAAAAATAAATAGCACGGCGTGACGTATTGAGAATTTTAAAAGCGTCGTATCCTCGTCAATTTTGGTTTACGTAACAAAAGAAAAAATACGTGTCAAATATTTTTTGATAATCTAACTGATTAAACTACTACTACACTACTACTACTACTACTATTTCTGACTAATTAGATTTTTTTAGGACACAAGCCTATTATATCTAGGGTGTGAGTAAGTGTACAACCAACGACATTTTCCACATATTATAAAAACAGTTAGTTATAAAAACAATGAGACTTGAGCTTACAATTACAATTCGAAAAAAAATATTACTTAATGTGTTAATGTTAAACAAAGCAGGCATACAAATTAAAAGGAAGAAAAAAAAAATGAAATTATAGTAAGCTAGTTTAAGGGCTAAGTTCACCAACAGTAAAATAACCGACTGTTTCGTAATCGGCCCGCTAAACGTAAACAGTTGTTTAAACATGACGTGGGAATTTTGGTGTTCACCACAACTTATTCTAGCTTGGTTATGTAAACGAGCGTTTTAGGAATGAAAGACCGAATGATTATAATACAGTCAAATAAAGTGGGTAACTTAACACGTAAAAACCGTACAAATGCGAAACATCTTAAAATGGTTGCGTTATACCCATAGATAATACACTATATAATAAAGCCTCCACAACACGTCGGCAGATGCATCTGCACTACGTCGTCTTCGGATGCGTCCGCCGACGTATAGAAGGGGTAATTTGTGCATTGGTTGTTGGTATTTAACGTCCGCAAGCCGGATCCGCCTCGAATCCGATTGTTGTCGGTTTTTTGGCACAGTTCAAAGGTTTTCGGTCGCATCTGCAGACGTGTAGAGGAGGCTTAATACAAGATTATATCTGAGATGACAGTTCTCTAATCTTCAAATTATCTGTTGTTTGAAGTTTTGTTTATTTTGGTTTGTAAAAGTTTTTAAATTAAATACAATGGATAAGAAGCGCAATGCTAATTTTACGCATGACGAAAAGGAAACTGCCCCTAGTTTAGTGTGAAGTAGTGTCGTCTGGTGGAATACAAACGAGGAGTTCGCAAAAGTCTTTCAACGGTTTCAAACTCGGCCAAAACGTCATCCTCTTCCAAAATATAATTCAAAGCAGACTGCATGTTAAATTCTCACAATAATATCTGGATGTAACCTTAAAATTTGTTATATTTGCAGTTTACATACGTCAAAATACACCGATTAACTACTAACCGGGACTTTAAACAACCTCTCCGAGGTGGGTTAGAGAAAACAGTTGATTACCGTGTTTAATCGGTTGATTTGCTTTGGTGAACATGAAAATGTGTTTTAAACAGCTGTTTTTATATAATCAGACTGTTAACTTTTCGGTGAACATGGCCCTAAGAGTACAGGTAATCATTTTTTTGTTCTATACAAAGCGAGGCCATGTTATACTGGAAATGTAAAGCTCGATGTGGCGCCGTGTGTACTATAAGTCAAGAATTTTCAATAAAAACATGAAGTCTGCTTACCTCGACATCGTATTCGACCGGCACGTGCTTTCCAGGCACGATGGGGATGCCCACTACTGGGCAGCAGCTGTCTAAGATGGTGAAAGCCCATCGCTTAGTCCGAGACGTCGTGCATTCGACCGCTTTTTCAGTCGTCTCGTGATGCTGTTGGATAAATTATAGGATAATTATAGTATTGTCTGATTTGTGGGCACACATGACTGACAACACAATCATCTTTATTTACATTTTTATGGGGCATTAAATCGGTCTACGGTGACACTAAAGAACCTACTAAGTAACAAAGAAGACAGTCTATCGGTATCGCGATTTCGTGTACGTAACATGACTTTATTGAACGCAAACGAACTGAAGTTAGTCTTCTTCACTTGGTTTGCGTTTGATTGTTCTTTTTCTTAGTTTGTCATTTAAGCCTTAAATTTTGTCCGTCCAGTACGTACTGACCTAGACAGTTCTATCGTTTGCCTCATTCAACTCCTAGAGGGTGGAATATTTGTAGACTGAGAGCTGACAGCATTGATAGCACATAATTTTTTAACAAACTCTTGTTGCATTTTAACTTTTGTGCTGATTTTGTTAATAATTTCATGGGTCTTAATTTTTTTTGCAAAGAACCCTACTCGTTTTAAAAATATAAATGACGAATTTGGCGGTTTTTGAAAATAATTCATTTAAGGCCGTTCAATTTGGCAGACAATGCACCAAATACCCCGTATAATAAACAAATATACTATAAAAAATGTTGGCTTTCAACTACGTAGTAATATTATCATAAATCACAACAAAACCGATCACAAAGGACGTATTTTTTGCTTAGAACCAAAACAGTGCAGAAATGTTATATGAAATCTCATTGTTGCAGTTTTTCATGAATGCACTGTTTTTTTATTTTTTATTTAGATATTAATTTACCACAGAGGTTTACTTTCTCCCATTAAGTTTAATATAAAATGTATGCATTCGATGAAAAAGATACTGGCTGAATATAAAAATCGGCTACATAAAATCGAATTGGCGAAAAAAAATAAACAAATGGCGCGCATTTTATACCATTGTAAAACTTTGATACTAACTTCGTATTTAGCAAGAAGTTTAAAAAAATGGAAATAGACAGCGATAGCGATATAAATTCAACTCCAGAAAGTATAAAAACAGCTGCAAATAATTTTTTTAATAACCTTTTGCACCAAAAGTCGCGGCATATAATTATTATTCACAAATAAACCAAACAAATAATAGAATATAAATGTTCCAAGTAAAAGTGCAAATTCCACTTTTAATAACTGCACAGTTAATAATTGTACCTAAGTTATAGTTATTTTATCACGGTAGGTAGATTGGTAGTTGAAAGTAAAGTAGATTACGCACCTTGCTAAAGTAAGTAATTAATGCACTCGTGTAGCCCTCGCATGCGCTCGGGCGCCAACATAACACTCGTGCATTAATAACTCACTGCGCTCGATGCAACAATCTACTACTGTTTGTTGGTTCGTATTTTATGCGCTACCATACCGTTCATCCGATTGTGATAAAACTTTGACAACTTATTGCTTGCATTTGTGCGAAGGTTGGAATTGGAAATATTATAAAAACCTTATTTTGAAATCTGTCATGAAACAAAAATCATTATTTTAATCAACCCATTTTCAATCAATGTCACGTAACTACCAATTAACACAAATATTGTCAAGTATTCGTCAGAACTTACCTCACAGCCTAGCCCTGGGTTATACTTGAAGGGGTCCTTTTTGAGCTGAACCAGGGCCAGCGACTCTTTGGGAAACCCTTCGTCTTTGGCACTTTTTATGCCATTGATAAGGTGGAAAAATAGGGTATCGAGCTTATATACTCTAAACAAGTACTCATCCTCCCCTGAAAAGAAATGAAAGAGAAGGTAAAATACGTGTTTTTTTTTTTCAGCACGACTTACAGGCGACAAAAAACTAACCCTTATTGCAATGTACTAAGGTTGACGCGTAAAAGCAAAATATGTGGAAAAAATACGGTTTTTTTTAGACAATTTCTAACATTTTGATGATTACTTTTAAACACCTTTTTTTGAAGAACATGTCTGCTAATCTACGGTATTTTTTTAACACAACCATCATTTGAAATTTTGAATATAAAATCTATCCAAGGTAATTATTTGTTACATTACATTTAGTAGCAAAATGTACCGAAAAAAAAACAACTTATTTTTTTCAGATTTGCAAACGCGTCCTAGGTCCCATGTAATGAAGGGCGAGCCTATTGCAGACTCCGTGGCTGCTACTGAGAAATTCCTGATGGAAAACCCCAACAAAATTTCCCTCGAACTGGGAATCGAATCCATCTCATGCTTGCGATCACTAGTCGAACGATACCGACCAATATCAAACCAAAATATCAATCAAGTTCTTCATGTATTTTGATATTTACCTGACATCTGGCACATTTGCTGGATGAAGTCCTGGACGGCGAGGACCTTATCGGGCATGGTGTACAACGGTGGTAGAGTTTTTTCCTTGGGGTCTTTCTGCTTTAGGTAGTCGATAATGTTAGCTAAAATCTGCATGAAGTTGCTTTTTGTACTCTCGTCAGGCATCTTCAGGCCGAAGTCAATGCAGCCCTGCTTGACGTCAAAGGCGTATCCTATTGGTATGTGCCCTGTTTCGGACAAAATGGTTGAGATAAGAACATTATGATTATTTATTTATTTATTAATATTGGTTCACCAACAGCTTCTGTGTACAGCATTTAGGTATACATAGGTTTTACAGTCTTGGACTTACACAGTCGCCAATTACAGGTTAAGCAGCAATCATAAAAATAAGTGTTAACATAAGTGAACAAAATAAAAAATAAAATGAGTGGCTATAGACATGAAATACAATAGTAAACCCTACATTGAAGAGATTACTTAGCTTACGAAACATAATACAAAAATAAAGAATCACATACGCTTTAATTTTAGTAACTAATTACAATTAAAATTTAAAAAGAGACAAGATATGATTATTAGTGTTAAAACAGATAAAAATGAGATCAGAGAAATTATGATTTATAAAAAAGTATTGTGGAGTAATGGTGGCTCAGTGGTATTGATCGTGGAGTCGTCGTCGTGCAGGGCGTGGGTTAGAACTAAGACCTTTACTGTCTAATAAGTGAAGAACAACATTTTGACATAACCGGCTTGTCTTAAGAGCCATTTCACATTTTCGCGCAAATTTCTAAGACTTTAGTCGCCTAATTTACTATCTTAGATAACACCCTGGCATTTTTGAATACATGCTAAAATTAGACTAGTCTTTCCTATTGACACTTCATGTAACACATTTACAAAAACTTATTTGTTTAGTAAGTAGTGATTAATCTCCCACAACTAGTTTACTGAAAAATCATCGCAGAGTCAATTTCAGACTCCTATATCTATAATAAATATTTATAAATTTCACTGAAAAAATACGTAAAGCATCATATACTTTTGTCGACACATAATGTAGGTACTACAATTTCGATAATTAATAACATTAATTAGTAAAAAAAACAAAGTCTTAGGTAAATTTTTACTTTTTATATCGCTATTTTATCGTGATTTTTTGGTTTGAATAAAGCGTAATTACATTAAACAAATTACGTAAATATAAACTATGATCTTTTACTAAACTAATTCCAAAGTTTTATTAAAATCAATTCATTTAATCAGACATAATATAATTTTTAACATCACTCTAAATTACAATAAATTACGACGCATAAGCGAGCACCGATTAGTACGGCCCGAGAGCCCATCGACGAAGGACCTGTGCTATTTTTTTCCGCGTCCCGATTTACGAGCGTATCTATCGTAAACGCATTGTTATACTACGACTACAACATTTTGAACCGCTTTGTATTTTTTATCATTGGGTTAGAATTTCGTTTATTATCAAGTAAAGTATTGTTTTAGTAGTTTGTAGAATATTTGTTATATTTCTGTTTTATTAGTTATAGCAATGGGGCGTAAGGGTTGTATTATCATTGTGTCAATAAAAGGAAAGAATAAAAATTCTGCAAAAGCTGAAAGCAACAGAAGCGAGATGGATATTATTTTTATTTGCAATTCATATACACAGTTATTGATCACGTTAGTTGAATGCTCCAAAAATGACTTTTTCAAGGTCAAAGTAATTCCTGCACCTTTATGAATTTGGAGGGTTGTATTGATAATTTTGATGATTATAATTCTGTAACTATATACGTCTTACAGCCGCGAATAATATTCTAATCAACATACAACCTAGCACTGGCCTGCAAATTGCAAAAAACGTAAGAACATTTGAATTTCGCGGGCTACCCTGGAGCATTAGTCTTAATATAATTATATCGACATATAGACAATATAGAACCGTAATTACAATTTGAAAGGTTTCCCTTGGGTTTTCTTTTAAAACTATTTCGGTGTCGAAATTTGATAGCTATTTTTTTGTTTTCATTTTAGAATGAGAAATCGCGTGAATCGAGTCGTATCGGATAGTACTTTTAGAAGAGCCGCCATGCTGGGTACTGGTGGAAAGTCTGATTCGACAACAGAAATTGTATGTTTTAGTAACAATTTTATGTTTAAAACAGGAGTCTATTCAGTATCAAAATCAAAGCATTTATTTCAAGTAGGCCAGTTACAGGCACTTTTGAACTAAGAAACATAGATGAAAATTAAATGTAGCTACTGTCCCAGTCACAAGACATAAAAACTGTGAAAGTACTGTAGTATTTATATTCAGTATCATAGGTACCTACTATAATAAAAAGTATATCATACTATAATAATATTATAAAGAGGAAAGATTTGATTTTTGACATCAATCAATATGGATCGAATCTCTCTAAGAAACATGATAGATTAAATGAAAGGAAAATCATGAATAAAAGTGCCAATCTTATTGAATTTATAACTGTTCTTTATATTTCATGGTTTTCCCTTTATTTAATTGATCATGTTTGTTAGAGAGATTTGATCCATATGATTGTCTTGATTATATAAAAAAAGTACACGATGTTATTTTTTCGAACTTTAGTCGGTTCGATTCCCGAGTGTGGCAAGCGAATTTTCGAAAATCTGTGTGTGCATATTTGTTTCTTTTTAAAATAAAGGAAAGTTTCCTTTGAGTAAAATTTGCTATCTCCAGTATTTCGAGTACTTTTCCTCCAGGTGGCATTGAAAAATTCCACCCTGTATATGTAATAGAAACATACACATAATAGTACATTATGATGTAAGTGCGGTAAGTTGAAAATTACAGCCGAGGCGATATTGCTTGCCCGAGCCGTAGGCGAGGGCTACAAAAAAGCTGAGGCTGTTATTATCAAAGCGCACGTATGCCATACGACGTTTTATAACATATTTGCGAGGAAATAAATAAACCTCGGACTTTCTTAAACGAACAAATCTTTTACTTGTTCACAAATTAGAAAAGCACGCGCATCAGCGCTTTTTTTTAAGGCAAAGACTCAAAAAACAGCCAGTATTACTAATAAAGTAAATAATATTTTTGTGTTTTTGTTACAGATAAATGGTTGTAATTTATTGTCAAAATTAATTAAATTAAAGAATTAAATGTTTATTTATTATATTTCATTTCCCAAAGTTAATTTTATTCATAAAATGTTGACCACTTCTCTCGACATAAAAACTTTTTGCTAAGATTTAAAAAAGTACCGTTCGTTTTAGATGGAACATCTTGATAAACCGTGAGTTTTACATTACATTACTGCACAAGTACGTAATGAGATACATTACGATATTGAAATGGGTGAAATAAGAGACCCTTTACGAGCAAATGTGTTATAAAATACATATTTACATAACATATATTTGTGTTTTATTAGTCTAGAAGGCTTTAATAGAGTAAAGACTGAATAAAGAAATTATCTTTTTGCATAAATCTCAAATCAAGGTGCATTACGATTATAACGGTCCAAGATTGTTTAGTCTGTCTCAACACTCGCGCTGGACTGTTTGCGTTGTGTATGTGTGGATTGCTAAGCACACATACACAAAGCTATGGTCTTTTACCTAAACTCGAGCGTTGTAATTTTGTGAAATGGCTCTTAAGAGCAAGACTTCGAAGACATGAAACATCGATGGTGGATTACGCTTAACTTCCTCTAACAGAGAAGATGCCTGTGTCCCAGCAGTGGGATCTGTATAGGCTGATTTTGCTAACGGAATGTTGGGGCTGGGCAGGTTCAGATGTGTAGCATTCGCAATAGGTGCGCGCTTATTATCAGGACTATGAAAGTGGATGGAGCAGTAGGCATGTAAGGCTTGAATTACTGTCCCGCTGACCGTCGGTCGCGTACGCCAGTGAAAAATGAAAATGAAAAAAATATTTATTGTTTTTGCCAAGTTTTTCTTACAAACTAGTGGTTGGAGTTTCCTTTTAGGCGTCTACTAAATTGATCATATTTACTGCAACTGCTTTAACAAGTGATTAAAGGTTTATTAATTTAAGAAAGTCCGAGTTTTATTTATTTCCTCGCAAATATGTTATATAACGTCGTATGACATACGTGCGCTTTGATAATTACAGCCTCTGCGTTCTTGTAGCCCGAGCCGCCTCGGCTGTAATTTTCAACTTACCGCACTTTAGATCATAATGCACTGTGTATAATATTGCATATTTAATGTACCTGCTCTGAAATGAAACTTGTGCTTCTGTTTTAGACCGCACAGATGAGGATAACCACAAATCTCTAGTTTTGTTGTTTTACACAGTCAGTGTTATGTTTAACTATTGTAAAGGTAAATATTAATACAATACGTAACACAGGAGTAAAAACGGAACTGGAAATTTCAACTTGTCAATTATCCACACTTTTACATTGTCGTCCACAAAAACTGTGATAGCTCGGCTAATTTGCATGATATAAATATAATTTATAGCCTGTTGCACCCACAAATAATGTAGGTTTCTGCAATTCAAAGATTTTTTTAGAATTGGATCATTAGTTCCGGAGATTACTCCCTACCCTACATGCAAACAAATGTACCTTTTTATAACATTAGAAAAGAAGTAAAGAGTTAGGCCACAAATCGGCTTGTTTCGAATATTCTGATTTATTTACTTAATTGCTAAGTAACTATAAAAACCGGCCAAGTGCGAGTCGGACTCACGCACGACGGGTTCCGAACCATTATAAAAAAAATCACATCAATTTCAACTGACTACCTATCACGGTTCTTGAGTTACAGCCTGGTGACAGACAGACAGATGGACAGTAGAATCTTATAGTGGATCCACATCGCATGGCGGCACTGCCGGCGGCGTCTTGACAGCAAAAGCAAAGCCCAACGGCAGAAGCAGGCAAGTGCAGCTGTGAATCTATATTTTCAGTTATCTTGTGACTTTCGGTGAAGTGAGTTGTACGCAGATACTGGAGACAAAAATGGACGATAGCATCGCAATTGCTGCTGCAATTTTGGTGTATATTCTCTGTCTTAAAAAGAAATAGCAAAAATAGATTTAGGATGAGACCAAGCCGTGAACGAACTGTTCCCCCGCTGCCACGTGGTGCCCAGCAAAATGGCCGCCGGCGCATGCGGCTGAGCTATGTGGATCCACCATTAGTAATAAGGTCCCATTTTTGGGTACGGAACCCTAAAAACACGTGTCGTGTAACCACACGACACGTGTTTTTAGGGTTCCGTACTGGAGTTCCGACTCAACTCCAGTCGGATTGTAAAACTTGAAGAACCTTATAGTTTTACAATCCGACTGGAGTAGCTAGATTAATTACCTAAACTTCAAAAGAGTAACATGTGGATAACACCTCCCTCATTCCAGGATTTTAGATGAAGGTATTTAAGGAGCATTCAAGTATTACGTAACGCTATTTTTGACCCCCCCCCCCCCTAGTAAAACGTTACGTAACCACCAAGTGACCATTTATACCTAAAAGTCACAATTAAATGCCGTAAATTACCGGAGTCGCTAAAATACCTTTGTTATTCTGAAGGGTTAAAAACAAACACCCCCTCCTCCCCCCAAATTCGTTACGTAATACTTGAACACTCCCATAACCACATATAATTATTATTAGTAGGTGTGTTATGTTTACCTGGGTTCACCATCTCAGGGTAACAATCTACGAATCCTTTTGTTAAATTGAACCGCAGGACAGTGCTCTCCGCGATCAAGTAATTGTTTCCTGTTTTGCAGTAATAATTTACATCTATTATGTAAAAGTCCTCTTCTAATATGCCTGTTTAACAAAAAAAAAACTGTTAGAATACAATGTCAGAACCAGGGTGCGTATTTCACCAGATGTATGAAATGTGGATGAGGCAAAATAGTCTGTAAGGATGTGGTGGCATTTTGTGGTTTCTGCCTACCCCCATGTGAAAAAGACGCGAGTTTATGTATGTATGTACTTGTCATATTATGTGCTCCTCAAAGGGATAGGCAGAAGGTATTTATCACATGCATATTTTTCCAAAAACGTCTACAACACAAGTTGCACTTGCAACCAACTGACTAAAAAAGCAGTCAATGTCATTGAATGTAGTGAAGGTTTTTCTCTGTGAATGTTATGTCCAGTTTCATGTTATTTTTATCATCATCATCATCATCATCATCATCATCATCAGCCTATTAATGTTCCCACTGCTGGGACACAGGCTTCCTCTCTATGAGAGGGAATGGGCTCTATAATACACCATGCGGGCCTAGTGCGGATTGGTAGATGTCACATGTCTTCGAATTTTTGGTTCTAGGACATGCCGGTTTCCTTACTATGTTTTCCTTCACTGTTTTGAGAGCAGTGGTAATAAATTACACAAAGTAATGCGCCTACCTGGGTATGAACCCATGACTTACTGTTCGTAAGTCAGGTCCGCCACCCCTGGACCCCCGCTGCTCTCAAACCCCTCTCTCTCTTATTTTTATAGTGCCTACCAATATAATAACAACCCTACAAAACACCGAAGTAAAAGTACTAAAGTAAGTAGTCAAAGTATTTGCAAAATTTATTATTTTTCTTTTTTTGGATTTTCACTAGTCCTATGCTTTGCCTAGTAATAAATATGGTGTAGTTGACTGATATCCTGTTGTTGGAATTCCTCAACAATATTTGGTTTTTCAGTATAATCCTACTTTTAATTTATTAACACTTAAACAGGTAAGACCCAAGCTACCAAAAGCAACAAATAAACAAACAATGTAATGTAAATTTGCTTTACTAACAAATCATAACTGCTCAAAGAGATTATGAAAATTGTGATAATGATTAAGAATGTAATATTTTTATGAAAAAAAAAAAGATTATTTAAATGCCTAGTTATTTCCCAACTATGTAAACATAAAGGTTGACTTCCGGTCTAGATGCAGCTGAATACCAGTACCAGACCTACAAACATGAAAAGTTAAAAAAAACTTACTTCTGTTGACCGTTTTCGTTTTAATCATATTTTTTATATCCTGGATTTCATATTCGAAAGCTTCTTGTAATTCTTTTTGTTGCGCTTCTATCGCACTGACTGGGACCCCCGTTGATGTTAACTTCTGGATTGGTATATTCCTCTTTTGTTTCTCCTGCTTTGCCCGCGCCTCGTAGTGGGCCCTTACTTGAGGAGTCGCATTCTGTAATGAAGTGTCATATTATTAATTGAATGGGCAAATGAACAAGTAATGGAGCACAGTTTAAAAGGTGGTAAATTAACAGATCATGTTCAAAACATTACTGCACTTCAAAGCAAATATCGCTGACATGGCTCAAAAGGCTGCCCAACTCAAATGGGACTGGACGGCAACACTTTCCTGCCTCATGCTTTATCGGCATGAGGCAGGCAAGTGCTGCCGTCCAGTCTGTGGGCCAAAATAGTAGGAAACTGGTGACACAATGAGGCGGGGTCGAGGGTTCAATGAGGGGGAAGGAGATGGCGGGACGAAGCGGTTTCGAGAGAAATGGAAGTAGTGGAGGAAGGCATTTGCCCAGGAGTGGGACAAAGCATCTAGAAAAACCAAAAAGTAGAAAGCAATTTGTACTTTAAAAATATCGTTACCCTCCACACGGGATCCGCGGCCTTGGCGACATCAGCCATGTTCTCATAGTTGATGCCCTCAGCTTGCTGTTCTTGTTTAAAATCTTGCATGTAGTAGAAGAATGCGTTTTTCGGCGCTTTTTTGGGCATTTTGAGGAGTGTTTTTTCACACTAACAACACTCACGAATTTGAATATCAATGCGGCGAAGATATACACTCGCACTCGGCGTCGCGCGTTGTCGGCAAAATAAAACCAAGGCGTCACACCCAAATTGTATACCGGTATCGATCAATCGAAAGTGCGCCGGGAAATTGCATTCAGCGTCAGGCGTCGTCGACAAAGAGTAAAATTATTAAATTACACAACAATTCTATTAACCACAATCAAGGAAGTTGTCAGGACACTAAGACAGCAAGATATGATAAATGCAAAGATATTTTTTTTTTTATAAGTTCCTGACGGAACAGGCTAAGGTCTAAGACCATGCTGCCTAGTCATCAGTTAGCATTTTTCTTGAGTAATCCATAGATAAGTTACAGAAGTATTGATTGCCAAAGAGTAAATTAACTATTTTGATTATTAATCTATTATCCGACTGACTCAAAGAGTATAGTAATAAATATGGAATGACTATTCTTGTGTTTGGGAGTTTGAGTTTGACACGTCGCCGCCATGCTACATATTAGTAATCTGTGGTCGCCGCGTCGCGGTCTTGCTTGACAGTTGATAAATGTTTCCACGAGTCACCAACAAATCTATAAAGCCGGTCCCAGACACCTGTATTCTGCAACTTTTTGCGAGACGTGAGGTAAACACATTTAGTTTACTAAGGGAAATGAGTTCGCGTAACACTGGTCAGTTTCCCTCACTCGTCAATTTATTTCGCAGGTTTATTTAATTCGCCAGTTTCGTATGACATATTGACACACAGAGGTGACACTGACATCCATTCATAGATTATAGTAATATACCGTAGACAGAGAATGGCATTCTCTGTCTACGTAATATACTATTGCTACAAACCAGTGCTGCCAGATGGAATCTGAAGAAATCAGTAGAAAAATTAAAGTTTTAGCAGTAGATTGAAAGAAAAATCAGTAGATTAAAAAAGTCATACCCACATCAGGTAAAAAGGACTTGAGCTTGAATACGGTAGAAAACAAAAAGAATCTAATTAGTCGGTCAGATAGATTAAAAAAAAATATTGGACATGTATTTTATCTTTTTTCACGTAAACAAAAATCATCAAAATCATCAATACAACCCTCTAATTTCATAAAGGTCCAGAAACGACTTTTTCAAGGTCAAAGTCAGTGCTAGACCTTTATGAACTTGGAGGGTTGTATTGATGATTATAATTCTGTAACTACATATGTCTTGCAGCCGCAAATAATATTGTAATCAACATTAACCCTAGTACTGGCCTGCAAATTGCAAAAAATGTAAGAAAAATTGAATTTCGCGGGCTACCCTGGAGCATCCACCCTAAGGCTGATGCTCCAGGGTAGCCCGCGAAAATCAAATTTTATTATAGTAATTTTATATATAATATTATTATATTACAGGCCAGTGTTAGGTTGTATGTTGATTACAATATTATTCGCAGCTGTAAGACATATTTATTTACTGAATTATAATCATCATCAAAATTATCAATACAACCCTCCAAGTTCATAAAGGTGCAGGAATAACTTTGACCTTGAAAAATTATTGACTACTCATGACGACGGGCCGTGTCAACGGCGCGTTCGTGTTCCACGCGCGCCTCAAAGAGAGTCAGAAAAATGAAGGGGTCCGCAAGGACCGATGCCTGCCGGGGTTGCGGGACTGTTCGAAAGATATACCGTGGTCCCGGATTACAAAGGGCGAGTAGGAACATGGATGGGTTTTAATCAGTAAAAGTCTGACAACCTCCTGCTCCGCCCAGAGCGGGAGAAGTCATTTGATGATTTCGCGATTTTGGGTGGGCAACTGTGGAACTAATGGTGCTAGCATCGCATGAACCAAACATCGTAATTGGTTGATATCTGTCAATGTCATTGTATATTACAAAATAGTATGACCTCATTGGTCAGATTGGGTCCAAGCTATGGACGCGCCATCTACAATCAGCGTTGACCAGCCTTTCCCATTTGTGTAAAACTACCACAACTTACGTTTTGTTAGCACGTTAGCTCCTTGAAATTTCTTCTGACGTAGCAAGTTTGACTGACTGACGGATTCGCCTTTCGCCTTCGCGTTTTTTTTATTTTTAGTCTGTGTCATGGGGTTGGTGCTTGGTTGTTGAAGGTGTGAATTTTTAAAATTAATTTATATCGTAATAGATCAATACAATTCTCAAAACAATTAAGTAAGTGCTAAATAAACGCTCATGTGGTTATTGTTGTTAGTTTATTGAAAATTACATCGCGCATCTAAACAGGTATGTTTTTAAATTCTTAATTTTGGGGATCCAAAATGTTTCTCATGACTTAAATTTACTCTTGTTTTTATGAATTTAAGAAGCTACCTTCCTTTTTATTATTTGGTTTAAGAGTATATAATGGGAGTTATAATGTTGTCTGTTAGTGCGATGGATAGATTTGATTTAAATCATCAATATCCGCCAAGCTGGGAAGTTGTTGCGCCGTCCGTTACCACTTGATGTGATAGAGTAATAAATATTGCGGTGACGGTGGCGTGTCGTTGACGAAAACCTATTTGACGCTATATAAATATTTGTGAATGGTAATTACAGGTCAAGTGTATTTTTAATAAGTTCCAAAAGTTTGAAGAGGCAGTGGCTTCATTAATGTAAACAACAGAGTGCTTAAGTGTTTGTTTCAAGAATCCATTTTTTTACGTCTCTTTAACATTCTATTCAAGTACAATTTGTGAACCTGTTTGGTACCATACTTGCATATTGTTTTTGCAACTAGATGAAACAGAAAACATTAACTACTTGTATTTAATTTAAAACACGATAGAGAACCCAATTTACATGCTAAAGAATATAAAATATTAAAAAATTTCAACTTATGAATGAATACAAACCTCTTTGTTTAATTTCAATAGTAAAACTAGTAATATATAAATTGTTAGTTTATACACTAACACACTTTGTACTTTTATGATATATATGTTAGTCTGTAAGGTATTTATCTATGGGCCAAAGTAGCCTGAAAATAAAGGATTTATTGATTTATTGTCAAACATGAAACAGATGTGGTGTAAAAACTTGTTACTTATATTAGTAACAACTGAACACTCCCACTATTTGCAAAATGGCTAAATAATTGGTGGGTTTACGAAGTGGCCTAACTATGCATAAAGTGCGAAGTTATTATGTAGATCTTAAAACACACGCGTAAGTGTGTGACAAAAACAATGCTCTATTATTATATATTAAAACAACTAACATTCTTAGGTCTACTAATATCAATTAAAATTATTTATTTCAGACATTTCGGTCCATAGAGCGTTAGTAGCACATCAAGATAACTTAAAGCTATGTTAGTAATTTACAGATAGGGACAGACAAAAGAGAGAAAAAGCACATGTCAGCCTACAATATGTGCAGCCTAATAGGACTATGAATGTAGTCTGCAATTACACTCAGGTAGCTGTTGGGACTGCCCCTCACCCTTAGCATCAGTGATGCTGCTCTTTTATGTTTAATGGTGTGAAAGCCATCCACGTCCATCAATGTAAAAACATTTGTCCTTTGCCTGATATTAAATTATTAGAGACTAAAATCAGGCGGGTTGGTCCAAGGAGGCACAGGAAAAGAGCAAATGGAAGGAATTGGGGGAGGCCTTTGCCCAGCAGTGAGACAGTACAAGGTAACAAAAAAAAAAAAAGAATCTCAGGCGAATTTTGAAACATTTTTAATTCCCTGCACACTCTAAAGTCTAATTAACAACTTTTTTTAAGTATCGTCTTATTCCTGCACATTGCTACATAGAAGACTCCCTTTTATTAAACGATTGCCACAGGAAGCTATGTTTTAATTCAGGTTGTGGTCTATCTGAAAATAATCTCATGCAAATCTGTTTAGCACAACAAAATAAGAATAAAAATAATAATAATATAATATTTATACAACCTGTTTTTTTTTATATCCCATAACTCTAGGGTTATATTCTGTAGGTAAAAATAATACTAAAACTACTAGAATAGGTGGTCAAAAATTGCATAGTTTCGGAGATATCATCAATCATAATTATAAAATGTCTATCTAAGTTTCATTGATAAAAACGAGTACCTAATTCATTTTGATTCAAACTTATCATTCATATTTAAAGTTAAGAAAATGCGACGTTGTCATATTTCACGTAAGGGTGTTTTACGTTAATAATCGTGAGTTTGCCGAATTATTTTGTATAAAAAATGAAAAAAAAAGGGATGATTGAAACATAATGCATATGCCAGTTGATTCTTTGATATGATCTCAATCATACCCTAGAGTTATAGGATATCAAATAATCAGGTTGTATGTATTTATATTTTTAAGGTTTTTTTTTAATAGTTTTATTAAGAAATATTTAAAAATGTTAAAAATATGTGTTTAAATGAATAAACGAAATAATATAAAATATAATATTAAATAATAATAGGCAGAGACTTTCACATTTATTATATTAGTATGGATGCATACTTAATAATTATGTGTGATGTACTTACCATTCAAGACTGGCTCAATTACACCATTGTGTAAAATGATTTTAAAAACAATCTTTCTACCTTTTTAAGAGTTCAGTAAAACTAAGTCTACTTAACCTGATCCGATCAATGTACCCATAATCATTCCTCATATTGTATTACTATGGTAAAACTAGGGTTTGATATTGTGAGTGTTCTGTGTACATCTCTGATTAACGTTGCAGGGATTACAGCGTTGTTATGTATTATAATATTATTAACAGTAACATGGTACAGCATTCAGTATAATCACTTTGTATGTCTACATTCAAGGTCTACATTTAAATAGCACTCAACATAAGCTCTCTCATATCATGCCAATGTTAGCCGTTATCAGTAAATCAAACATATTATATGTGGCATTGGTTCACTAATAAATTATATCAGCAATTACTTAACTGAACATGCAACCAATTATCTACAATAAAATATAAATAATAAATCATTCAGACAATGTACTAGTAATTTTTTGTCATTCACTATTCAGTGATGTTTAATATTTTATATTATTATTGATTGGTAGCAGAGGTTGTGTATTGTATTGTTGTTGCCAAGCTATTATTAGAACATTGTTATACATATGTATAAAATATGTCATCAAATACAAATTCTGCTTAGTAATGTTGGTATGATGAACTTATAAACAAATGTGGTCAATATGTTACCCAGTTAGAGTATGTATTCGATATTATCTGTGGTTAGTAAGAATTACAACTAGGCAAGTCGAGTGTGCTTTCTCTCTCTACCTTGCTAACATCTTCATCATTATATTGCCCTTATCCCAATTTATTTGAGGTCGGCGCAGCATGTCTTCTTCTTCCATACTTCTCTATTACTCGTCATCTCATCAGATACCTCCTTTCTTGCCTTATCATCCTTTACACAGTCCATCCATCGCGTCTTTGGTCTTTCTCGACTTTCTCTGCACTGCCATCAACTATTTTATTATGAGGAATGATGCTCTCATTAGCATTCACACATAAAATATTACTAGTTTCCTCTTATGCCACGACTATTATGGCTATGATATGTTAGGTAATTTTTTCAATGTTCTTATTCTATTAATAATTAAACTAAAACAAAGTCCAAAGAAAAGATGGTTGGATTGTGTGAGGAAGGAGTAATGATGCTGTGACGGCAGACATCCCCTGTCTGCCGTCACAGCATGGAATGGAAGAAGAAAACGTTTTGCGCTGACCACAAGTAGAACGGGACAAGGGAAGAAGATAGTGGTTCTATTAACAATTTAACTTCTATTATTCATGGCCAAATTATTGTCATCATCAGCTTGTATCATTCACTGCCGGACATAGGCCTATCTACACAACATTTTACATAAATAGGCGCTCTTACCCAGGGCCGTCTTTACCTAGTGTGTAGGGTGTGCGTTGCACACGGGCGCAGCGGTCTTAGGAGGCGCCGAGCGCCGAGCGCCGCTCGCTACGGAGCCCCACTGAGCGCGCGCGTTGGCCGGTCGCGGCACTTTCAATGACTAACGTAAAAAGAGCTCTGCTTTGCATACATTTAGAAAAGCATCTGGAGCTCTTCTTATATTTGTAGAATTACAGCAAAGCAAGGCATGTTAACATGGGTTCGTTTTGGCTTGTTAGGGTAAACACCCTGTATAATGTCATGGTATCCAAAACCGACAAATTTCTTCTTCAAATTTAATTTCCAAACAATAGAGTAAGTATTATTATCCATTGGGGAAATTTGTCAGTTTGTGGTAACTTGATGTGCTGTTACTTGTACTTTGTACCCATTCCATTTTGACCGCGCGCTTCTTAGGGGGCGCTAGCGTAATGTTTGCACACGGGCGCTACATGGGCTAGAGACGGCTCTGTTTACCCAGCTGCTTCTAGCCACTTAGTAATCGTACTTATTTTTTTAACTAGCCTGCTCTATCCCACTCCTGGGCAAAGGCCTCCCTCCACTCTTTCCACTTCTCGCGAACTCGCGCGTCCTCCTTCCAATGACTTCCAATCGTACTTACTGACTTATAAATGCAAAAGTTTGTGAGGATGGATGTTTGTTGTTCTTTCACGCGAAATTTGGCACTCAGATAGTTTATATCCTGGATTAACACCTAGGATACTTTTTATCCGGGTAGTACCTACCTACGATCCAGTGGGACAATTACCAAACGGGTGAAACCGCGGGTACGACCTAGTTAATAATAAGACTAACATATCAGCAAACGCCTAGCATAGTCATTCACTACAGGCTGGAAAGAATAAATAATAACCAAAACAGATCAACGGTTCACAAACAAGTGTACTTGTTGCTACAACGATAACGTCCTGCAGAGCGAAAAACACATGTTTACGGTTTACGGTTTTACGATCGTGGTTATGGGATTCCCTGAAAAGATTCGAAATCGGAACGAAGCCCTTATCGCGTTTAATTAGCAAGGCAAGGCAAAGTTCCAATAATTTAACTTTTATTTGGTCCGAAACGAGTCGAACAAACCGAAAAGAAATACCATTAAAATACACACGTAAAATGTCGGGTTGAGTATTCTTTCACAAACCCAGCGTGTATCTTCTTTATTCATCTGTGTTCTCATCGAGGAATAATTCTTAAATCGCCCTCGCATTCACAGTCACAGTGCAAGCAAAAACAGTGGCTATGAATCTCGTAATACCTGAATTTCTACTCGCTGATAATGACACATAATTGCATAATGCAATCAGACTGGTCCCGTAACTGTGAAAATATTTACATTTCTCTTGTAGTTTTTTCGCGGTATGATTGACTGGTCATTTTTGAAACCATAAAACAATCGTAGAAATAAATTTTCTTAGGCCCCTTACAGTCTCAGTTTTGACTGCTTCCAGAAAGCTGTTTATTATCCTCCTGCCTCCCTCTTGCATAATTTATTTGAGGTTATCAGCCCAATAATATCAGGACATTATTGCAACTTGCAACTCTAGATTACAAAGGGATCATTGTCATGTCCTTATTCCAAATTATTTGAGGTCGGTAGGTACAGCATGTCTTCTTCTTCCATACGTCTCTCTCTATTACTTAGTCGTCATCTCAGCAGCCTTTCCAGCTATATCATATAACAAAAGGATTCTCCTGATATGAGCCCATTCTTGATTTGAACAACATCCAAAAGGTGCAGTTCCAATAATAGCTGTATTTTCAAATCAAATCTGTCCAGATGCTTTACGAAGTCCCCTCAGGATGCTAATAGAATCGCGGTTGTTCTATTATTAACTCAATAATAACAACGGTACACCTACTCTTTGTTTACTCAATCATGTAGGCGTCAAATCAACAGTTGATTGGACTGGACGATACGAGATAAACTCGTAATTTATTTGAGATGGCACCCACTGTACTAGGAATCCTAGTGTTCGTGTTTCTCTGTATCTAAACAGTATAAAACTAAGTCGTCGTCGGTCTGGGTCTATGGTACAGGTACTGTATTCGCAGAACGTGCTAGCATGAGTTAGTAGATTTTGATGTTGTTTTCGCAAGTATCAAAGTTAGATCATTTCTCGAGAAAGGTTTGCAATTATATTAAATTGCCTGAGCGAAACCGAACTGAGGTGTCTCAGAACCTTCACCGTGTTCAGTTTTTGCTGCGTGTGAGAGAGCAGATGTTTTTATTACCAGGTGTTTTTCATTAGCATACTAACAACGTCGAAATATAAGCGATTTTTGCAAAGCTTTTACATAAGATAAAACAGTCTCCTTTTTATCTTTTGAGGAGTAAACAAGTAATACTGCGTCCAGAATCTGTTCATAACACCGTTTAGTAAGCAAAACAATCTGTTCAGACGGCGGATATTAATCAAATACCAGTCGTACCGCGTACGTGGCCGTAATAGCCCGACGCGACATTTCCGATCTGCACCTGCAGCAGCTAAACTACATGTAGTTATGCCGTGATAATTAGGCCACGTTCCCATTAGCCTGGAACGGCTGTTTAGTCGGGAAATAGCGTTCGTATATCATCATATAGCGGGTATTTTACCGGAACGCTTTAACGGCCGGAAGCTGCTTGCAAATGGTCATAAAATTTACTATTCACTTGGTTTTGGACGCTTTGCTGGTCCAGTTTTAATGTTATTGCCGTTTTTTGCGAACCATCTTTGAATTCTATGTAATTAGGTTCTGGTTTCGGTAAATTACACTGATTGAGATTTTCGGGAAGATAAACTTTTCTGTCAATTCTCATGATTTGTGATGTCATTGTTCGACAAAAGCAACAAAAACGGACATACATGATACATACATACAGGTCAAACACAAAAATTATACGAATTTCATTAAAATTCAATGTACTTACCTACCTAGATTTGAAAAAACTGTTGATAAACGACGCAGTGTCCAAACCATTTTTAGCGTTTAATAATTTTGATGATCAAACCTTTACTAATTCAAGGTGACATGAATTACGATGTAATCTTTTAACTCTGCGGTTTGTTAATACGCGATGAGCAGGATTGAGGACTAATGTCACTTTATGTAGATAGATTAGTGGATTTAGGTGAAGAAAATTCTAAACGCGTAAGGCTATGGAGAATAAAATAAAACAAAAGTATTATTTACGGGATACCATGTTTCTTGGAAAGTCCCACTTCTTACCCGAACACGTAAAGGTTTGTTATACGATTTATTAGCTGTGTGGTCTTGGTTATCAATAGGCTTTCGGACATTCCTTGTGCGTATCGTACGACGAGACTGAGAGATTAAAAGATATGCAGCACCATCTGACTATGCATAGTGTCGTATTGAAAGGATCCCTAATAAACCTCTCCCTAGTAACGAGTACCAGACGAAAAATGGCACTACGCTACCAGACGGGGTGATTCCTATTGTTCTTTTCAGCTTTGTTTTTAATTATTAAAGGTACGTCTAACTGTGGTATTTCTACCCGAATATAAAGCCTCTTCGAAAGGCATAAAAGCCCTTAATGGCGTTGTTTATGGCTCTACATTCCAATTTCTGATAATGTGCCAGATAAGACTATAAAATATTTGCTTTCAACATGTTTGCCGGTACCTGTGTCACCAAGCATGACATGTTCCACTCTCATGAAGTCATGACTGATGGGCATAATCACAATTTTCACCAACTTCCATTAAACATTCCAATAAGTCTGTATCGTGCGGCGATAAAGTTGAAATTTGATTAATCTGTTGTAAACGAGATATTTGTGTATTCAGTAATGCGTATGATAATGTGGAATGGCTCGGGTTTATCATACATAGGAGTAATTGTTTCCACTCCGCATTCAAGGATGCGACGAAGTTGGTACAAATAGATTATGTTTACATAGACTTGCTTGCTATATAGTTTTCGCACCGGTAATAGAGAACGTTTCTGTTCAGAGATAGTGAAAAGTCTTTGCACTTTTTATGCCCGTCTGGGGCTGAAAGAAAAACCCCACAAACTGGTGTATTCAATGCATGCCATGCCGCGGGAGTTTTATGAAAATGAGATGCTTGAAAGCAATATTTTAGCAGTCTGGTAGTGTCTATGAATGTTTTTACTCTTCTTTAGGAACTCGTGCTTAGTGCTTTCTTAAACGAGTGGTTCATTAAAGTATTTAGCAATCTGTGAACGAACACTAGAATATGACATTATCAGCATTTATTATTGCTGTCCAAAACCCATAAATCATTATTTCGTGGCATAAATCATGTTGATACCATAACGACTAGGTTGGTACTTAATGAGTTCAATCCGCTGAACAGTTTTCGTTAATGTCGTAAAACTTGTATTTTTGATAATATTTATTCGTTATAAACAGAAGTTTTATTTTATGCCAAAGTAGGTTATCGATTTGTTACTCAACTTTATGGTCATTATGAGCTTTCGTAAGTTTTCCAATTGTGTTATGATTATGAGTTATGATTATGGCGCATGAATGGTGAGCTCATGTGAACTTGCTCACCACTTTTACAGTAATATTCATTAATTAATATCAGAATTAGAGGGTAATAGGCTGAAGCTTCTCTCAGTCATCGTCACTCTCCTGTCCTTTTCCCAATCCATTTTAGTTCAGTGCACCATGTCTTCAGTCATCTTAGGGTTTTCACAGACGAGCGGCACGTTGCCAACGGCAGATAAACTACAGCCGTCGCCACCTGTCAAAGGCTGCCGTCGACGCGCCGGGCGGCAGCCGCCGAAGCGTCGACGACTGCCGTCGACGGGTGGCGACGCTTGCAGTTGTGGCATGCCGCGTAAATGTGTGTCGGCGGCAACCGCCGACGACGCCACAACTGCAAGCGTCGACGGCAGCCGTCGACAGGTGGCGCAAACCCGTGGTTGCAGTTTATCTGCCGTTGGCAACGTGCCGCTCGTCTGTAAGAACCCTTAGGCCCAGAGCACACCGCTGGAGGCACAGCGGAGCGCATTTGAAGACAACATTTTAATATAAACCTTAACTACCTTGATATACGGTCGCGCGCATGCTCTTGTGGTAGCTTGAGGGCGCTTCGAGTACCGCTTGCGAATTTATTCTTATATTGACCGGGCACCAAACTCTTATGGCGATGACGGGCCTCACCTGAGACTTCGCCAGAACTCATGAGGGCCGTGCAATGCGGATGACGAAAGACTCCCCGATCTATCGGAGGGCGGCATCAGGTCGATTTGGCGCCTCCTTATCTATCTATCATGGGGTATAGGTTTCCGCACTTAGTCCTTGAAGTGGACCATAGTGCGTGAGCCATTGTGGTCGATTACTCTAACCAGCCCACCTCCCTCCAGAAGCAGATTAAACTTCCCGGTCTCCTCAGGGCATCCGCAAGGGATCTTGGTGTTCCCAGGGTCTCCTCGCGAATCTTGGTAACGCCTGTGCACTTTAGGAGCACATGCGCCACCGTTTTCTCCGCCTCCCATGAATGCTCTGCACAGGGGACTGATTGAGTGATTCCTAGGGTGTGGAAGTGTTTATTCAGTGAACAGTGTCTGGTGATGGTCCCCGCCACCAGACGCAGGCTATCTCTGTCCAGGCGCAGAAGGCGCCTGGTCAGCTTTGTATCCAATTTCTATTTATGCAGCGCATGAATTGAAAAATTTGACTCGAATCTATAATTTACGAATGGCAAATTGCATTCAGTAGCTCGGACGTGCAGACGGGATGCCTGGCTAAGAATGCAATAGCGGAGACAGCGAATCTGCCTTCAGCTGTTGCTGAATTTTTACGACGAAGGCTTAGGAATCGCATGTTTACGAACTGACGAAAAGCGCAATGATATAGTTCTAAAAAAAAATGCAAAAAAGGTTCGGGGGTATACCTATTCAGAAATAAGTATTACTTATGAACCGTAATTTTACTCGCTCGGAAAGGTACTCTCCGAAAAAGAAAACCCAGGTTTAGAAACATTCGCGAATGAACCAGCCACAAGTTTTGCTGAGCTGTTCCATCAAGGAAAGGACAAGGGGAAATATTCAGGCATCAAAAGAAGAAGAATTTTACTCGCTTCCTTGAAGACGAAATAAATCCAGTGTTTAAGCTGGCCATAAGTAGCGGAATAAACTTTGAGCTATATGTAAAGCTAGAGTAAGAATGTCACTTCACAGGACTATAATCTCTTTAGTACCTCCTTAAAAAGGCGAAGGCCCCGCTCTCACGAGGTTGAAGTTTAATATAGGATCATAGATTGCTTCGCTTCACTGCACCGACCTAATTTTCTCAGCTGATTCAATTTGCGTGAGAATATCTGGCACGATGTCCTTCTCTTTGCTTATTGTACATATTTAGCTTACCCCATCCGTTTTTGAAAAAACATCGAAATGTTTATATTAAACATAGTTTTTGCCTGCAGATGGCTGATGGTTTAATTATGACTCATTGTTTGCCACCGTCCATTCATTTGAAGTATGTTTTTCAATTAGTGTAAACTTCATTTGATGGCCAAATCAATTTTCTTATCTTGTGGCTTTTGGTACTACAGATTACGGTCGTTAATAGGAACAGAGTGAAAGTGGTTGGGAAGCATTTAGAGAGGTGTAAACCCGAGTGATTAGGATAGGTTATCAAATTATTAGAACAGGTTGAAATTTTTCAATGTTGAGCCAGGTTTTAATGTAATTCATAAATCCATACATCATACTTACTCAACACATACGACAGAAGCTTTTGGATACTGTTCAAAACAGGAAACTTAGTTTATGTGCGTGTATAGAATAACTGTTCGTGGTAAAGCTAATTTCGTTTGAATAATCAACGATCAAGCGTTAAATATCTCTCGTATGTGGCAATTCTTGGGAACACAGTAAACGTAAAAACGTGGGTTGTGTTTACGTATTGTTTAATATTTCGACCTGGCCGAATGAAATGCTTGTGAAAAGGTAACAGGAACACTGACTACGCAATCAGTGTTACCACTCTTTAGATATGTTAACGGAAAAGTATGTAATCCATCATTGGATACAATTCCCAGGAAATGTGTATAATTCCTAAAATAGATAGGAAATCTATGATCTACTTTGTAATATGCACTTTTCCTAGGAAATCTATGAACTTCCTAAATAGCGATCGGAAATGTATTACATTCTAGATGTTCTTAAGTACAGCGGGGATAGTGGTGTGAAGGGCGTGTACATACAGACGAAAGGATTTTTTTTTTGTTACCTTAATACACTACAAACCACACCAACATAAACAAGGCATTGTGGCAAGGAAAACTTAGGATGCAAGAGCTAGCGAAGCAAGCTCGCTAAGCTCACGATGGCGAAGTCTTGAGAGCGAGCGATGCGAGCGAACATACCCTGCCATCCCTTTCATGATAGGTTACTTTAAATCCTGCAGACAGAAATAGGAGCGTAGCGGGGCTACGTCAAATACGCCTTATTGCAACAGTCAGATATTTAACTTGACGTTGATTGTGAGGAGCTCGTGGCTAAATAATAACAGCCGTCGATCTTCAGGTTAAGCCTTAAGCTAGCCTGGGTGGGTAGCCGTAGATAGGTAACCGCCCATTACATACCGAGTTTCCTCCGTGCCTCGGAAAGCACGTTAAGCCGTCGGTCCCGGTTGTCATTTGTAAATCTTTGACAGTCGTTACAGGTAGTCAGTGGCCCGAAAGTCTGACAACCTGTTTTACCAAGGGGTATCATATTAACTAGTACTAGCTGGGTTGTGGAGGTCAGATGGAGCTGGTACTCAGCTGCATGTTGTTAGACTGGAAGCCGACCTCCAACATGATTGAAAAAGTCTAGGCAGATGATGACAGACTAAGAAATATAAAAAGCTTTCATGAACTCACCTCGTTGATTTAGTAGGGTTTAGATTTGATCCATTGGTCAAGTATTTTAGTAGCATCCTAGAGTCTGGGATTATGCCCATTGAAAAGCAATATCTTCCATATATTACATGGGTCATGCAAGCGTTACATCACGATACCGTAGGCTAAAGTTCTCATGTCCTTTGTTCTAGTTTCTGAGAATGCACCAGCACTGAAGGGGTATCGTCAGTATGCCGCCGCGACAATGACTCACTACTCCAGCGGCCCCGTGACAGTCAATGACTACTTTATGATGTACCTAGCGAGATGGAAGCGCGCCGCTGTTGTGTTGCTGTTCATTTGGATCGTCGTCACTTACCTTGTTATATCGCCGCTCAGGTGGGTACTTAACGAAACAAAACTTACCCCTCACAGCCGTGTAAAACAGGACTTACAGGACCAAACAACCATTTTCTCAATCGGTTCTTTAGACGTAGTAGATAATGCTTTGAGATAACAATGCTACTATGTGGCGTAGACCCTGCTATTGAGCTAAAAGTCGTACAGATGGGGTATCAACTTATTGTATAGCTGTACCAACTGATTGATGGTTGGCATCAAAATTAGTACTTGATGATGCCCCATAGACATGAGAGGAGTCTGCCAGGGTGATTTTTGTCAGGCTTAAGTCGCTTGCAAAGAACGAAACGTCTGCAATGCGTGAATATGCAATAGCAAACGCTTCAAGGCGGGTCAGTCAGTGGCAATTGTGAATTTATCGACGGACTAGCCAAATTTTGCTAGAACCTTGGTGGAAACAGAATCTAAGTTCATGTAGCATTAGAACAATGGTTCCCAACCTTTCTTGGACCAGGGACCACTTTGGTGTCTTTATTGTTAGCAGGGGCCATAAGGTCCAAGATAAACATAAACACCGACAGGCATTTAGATAGCAATCACTCATACGGAAATTTGAGTAAGTAGATTCTCAAAAAAATTTAGCACGTCGCCTCTGATAGGTTCAATTAGGTTTGGTTGAGCTTGCATCTTCTGTGCAAGTTAAAAAGTACGCATAACATTTTAAATTAGCAATACTTTTTCAATTTGCTTTTTTTTTTTCTGTATTACAGCGTCAAGGATGGGTAAGCTAAAATGTTACGTAACACTTGTGTGTACTTTGCTGTTTTGTTTGTGTTATAATTTTATTGCTTCGTTAATTATTTTGTGGTCTCTTTGTGTGAAACTAATTGTAACATCTGCTCGTGAATTCTAAGAATAGAAAGAAAATATTATGTTACCTGCATATACATGACTTAAACGCAATGTCATTTATTTCATGTTCAATGGGCTGCATCAATTGGGTACCCTATAGTACCCCGGTTTTGAACGTAGGTGCTTTAGAGGGGGTTACCACGTCGTGAAGCTGACTATACAAGAGACAGACTTCCACAATTCACTTTCAGAATTCCACAAAGCATTTTCTACAAGTCAACCTTTGGGTCAAATATGACAGCATTGTGATAGAGTACAAAAAAAAAACAATATTATGATGTCAAACTGCAATAATAAAACTCTCATTTAAGTATGAAAGAAGAATTGGATAAGCACCTGCTTCTCCATTTTTTGTAGGATTAGACTATATCTTCTTCACAAAACGCTTTCGAAGCCTTTCGTATTTCCACAAAAACTTTCGAAAATGTTAGCACAAACTTTTGGAAAGCTTATTCAATGTCATTTTCATACTTTGCCACCATCTTTAACTTTGATATACTGTCAGTTCATAGCCTTTGGAGCTAGTTTGGCAACTGTATATTTTCGTTTTCTACATGTTCATTATAACCGGTAAGAAACACTTCGATGCTGACACTTTTGTTTTTCAGATGCAATGGGAACCAAGATGATGTATCAGACTTCAAGGAGAGGTTAAAAAGAGTGTCTTGGCAATTAGAGTCGTTGAGGCAGCAGCACAGTAATCTTATATCACAGATTAGGAAGTCTTCGAGGTAAGTGGACGAGACGGCTTGCTTTTTTATTTTAATCTTTATTTATATAGGGTGGAAAAGACATTCATGAACAAACGGTTACCACTTATTCAAAACATCATTCCGAACCCCATAGAAATTTTTCAAAAAATATTTTCATATTATATAACAAAGTCCTCCGCCGAGTCTGTCTGTCTGTCTGTTCGCGATAAACTCGAAAACTGGTGCACCGATTTTCATGCTGTTTTCACCAATAGATAAAGTGGGTCTCGAGGAAGGTTTTAGTATATAATTTGTCAATTTTTTGAATACATTGGTCGCGATAACCGACATCCACGCGGGCGAAGCCGCGGACATCAGCTAGTTGATAATAAAAAAAGCAGCTGTACCTGTAGTGTTTGACGACCCGAATGGCGTAGCTGTATTGAGGCTGCCTTACGTTATTAGGGTCCCGGGTTCGAATCCCGGTAGGAGCAAATGTTTGTGTGATGAGCATGGACATTTGTTTCCGAGCCATAGATGTGTATATGTATAATAAGTATTTATTTACAAACAAAAAGTATATATGTAGTATATCAACTACTGGTGTCCACGACACAAGCCTCGTTGTTTAGTGTGGCACTAGATGGCGCTGTGTGTAATGTCCAGCGATATTTATTATTGTACCATACATTTTGACAGAGTAGATATTGCAGTTTTGTAGGGACGGCTGATGGTTTGTGCGTTGAATTCCCTTCCATTATGAATGAGCGATTTTTTTCCACAAATATGTATGTATTTAACACTGCATAATTACGTGTCAACAAGGGGGAAGGGTGGCTATAAAAGTAGCCTTAAAAACCTCACGTTATTAAAGGATGGCCCCTTAAAAAAAACTTTAGATTGTAGTTTTCTCTTCCTTAAGGAGGTGGTATCTGCTAACGAGAGTTTTTCTCCATGTAACTCCTCTTTGACGAGTGAATATAAATGTGCAAAAAAATATATTTTGCTTAGTCTCTAAACTTTAATTGGTACAATTGAAATAATTCTAACTTTAAAAATTATTACTATATGAAGCATTTTTTCTTTGATATTTCGTAATTAGTCCTAAACGGCATTGAGTTTTAGTATTTTTTTTTCACACAAATATTTGTCACTTTTTTCTTCACAAAGTGTACAATTAGCATTTTGATCTAATGATTTGTTAGGCTACAATTAAATAAAAACCACTCATTTCGCACTATTGGCCTGCAGTGACAGACGTAACAACCACTTTGTAGTGCAAGCTGATTAGAACTTTATTTTAACAGTATTTCAAACGAAGTTTGAACTACCACAAATAAGAGTTGCTAATTTAGCAGATACCCCAGCCTTAAAGTCGACGTGTCATACTTTAATTCTAGAATGAAGTATATCTACTACCGGAGTAAATATTCCCATACTAAGCCAATGTTAATTTGCCATAATTATGTGGCCTCCACAATCGACCTATTTACCTGATGATGATGGTGAAGCATCAACGCCTTAGTCAACAGCTTGTTAACGAAGTTAAATAGGGCGTCAAAACGTGTCTCATTAAAATATGCAGTATGCAGTGGTAGATGTAGGTCGCCATTAGAAAAACATCGTTAAGTGAAAATGCGTTCATTAGTTTTGCATCTTCATTACGTTCACTTTCAGAGTGCACCCTGCTTTCAGAAAGTTGGCAAAGGCGCAAATAGCTGACAAATATTATGAATAACACTAGAAACGGCTTATTTACTATGTTTACTGAATAAATTTTTTAAATAATGAAAAGTATAATTTCACACACTATTAAAAAAAACTTGTCAAATAGTTCGAACTTTGACCCCCAATATCTCCGTAATTAGAAGGTTGTCTAGAACAAGAAAATGATCGCAATGACGGGGAGAACAAGTGCCTTTTGGCTTCGTTAAGAGGTTTTTTACACCGTTTATATTTACCATGTTTACTAAATAAAGTTTAATGAATATTTTGTGTATAATTGTTTCTAGTAAAATGTTTGTTATTAGTTTACGTTAAGCATCAGACAAAACAAAAACACAGCTGAAAATGCATTAAAGAAATTTCACAGATTGTAGTTGCTTGACGTACTGGCGGGCGTCTACGTCTGTACACATTGCCGATGATCTCGTGCTCAGCACAGCAGTGTAGCGGCACTACAAAAAAGTACTACAGCGCCATCTATGATACAAATATAAATATATATGAAGAAAAACCATCAAAATTCCAAATCGCGCTATTAAATTATCCGAGACCGCACATATTATTATGAGCGCAGCGCAGAGCTTTTTTACTGTCAAACAATGTATAATCGACATTGCTGTCGATTCTGTTGTGCACAAACTAAACTTAATTAAGCTATTGCTATCTTTTTCTGTCTAATAAAACGAGAAAGAGACGGACGTAATTTAGAGCTGTCAAAATTAGTGAAGCGCAAGGCATAAACTAGTTTAACATCTCTAACTTAGTTCATAGCTATAGCCGTCCTTTTCTCGCACTGCCTTTTAGTAAAAGATAGCAATAGCCTAAATTAAGTTTAGTTTGTGCACAACAGAATTGAGACCATTGTCTTTATTGAAATAATATCTAAAATCAATGAATCCGAGAATGAGATATTATTTCATTGAGGACAATGTCTAAAATAGTTTGACAGTAAAAATGCTCTGCGATGCGCTCCGCCATAATTATGTGCACTTGTTCTCCTCGTCATTGCGATATTGTTTTTCTCCTGGGCCTTACCTGGCAACCTACTAGTTACGGAGTTAATGGTGGTCAAAGTTGCAACTTTTACTTTTACAAGTTTTTTTTTCAAATAGGATTTAAGGTCATAATTTTACTTTAAACACCTCCATAACCCGTTAACTATTAAATGCGTCCATCAGCACAATGTTTTGAGTGCGTTAAATTGAGTCCTACCGTAACGTAACATTTCACCCCAAAAAAAGAAGAAAAAAAGTTAAAAAAAAAGTTTATCAGCAATAATTTTTGTGGTGTAGAGTTACTTAGTTTGATGTACAGAATGCATGGTTGACGACTTCGTGAAGGGTCCGTTTACAACCTGTATATAGAAAAACCCGACGGCAATTGTTGGGCAGTAGCTCACGAGACACGATACCCGGGGGATGAAGAACTTTACACCCTGTTCTTCATACTCCTATAGCAGCTTCTACCGATCAATCAATATTTGATTTTATTTGTAGACGGCAATCAAGACGGATATTTATGACTCCTCGGCCTGCCTACCGGTAAATGAAAACGTTTTCAATGCCAATTCAACTTATTATTAAACTAGTTAGTGTTTTGGCCAGTTTCTTAAGGTACTTGTCTAGGGGGACCTGAAAAGGCCGCTTTGGCAGAATCATAATCTATTTAAAATTATCTTACTGTATAGTGGGCGAGACGACAAAAAAAAAATAATTAGTCCGTCAGTTAGATTATCAAAAAATATTTGACCCGTGTTTTTTCTTTTGTTACGTAAACCAAAATTGACGAAATATGAAAAAAATAGGAAAATTCTCAATACGTCACGCCTAGGTATAATTTTTACCTAGTTCTGACGTCACGAGCCCCCACTCCCGAGTTTTGATGCTTTTTGATGTTTTTAATGTTGGTTCTGGGGATAAAACAATGAGTATTTCTTAACTATATCTGGCGACTTTTGATGTCATGCTGCTATTCTAAACTGAGGGACCGAATGGGTTAGGTAGGTTAGAACTAGTGTTGCCAGCTCTGATTGGAGTAAAATCGAGGCAGGTGGTAAAAGAAATTGGGATTTAGGGTTTTAAATCGGGACAAACAAGAAAATACTTTCTTTTTTTCAAATATTAACTGTCTTATTTTATAGCTTTTCTACTACTATTACACTAGCAACATACACGCCGGTGACGTCAGCGTCGCAGTATGGCGCTTAAGCGAAAACAATGTATACTCGTACGCGCAGCCGACGTACGCGACCGACACATCAGCGTAGCAGGAATTCAGGCCTTAGGATTGCCTTGTTTTTTATAACGTAGTAGTTATAAAAGTGCACTGCTACATCATGCTAAAGACAGTTTTAATTTTAATTTCCGTTTTGACATGTTCGAGTGTCGATGTCGGTTCAGCAGTGCAAGTACGTAGAAATCGATTCGATAAATCTGACAGTTATTCTCGACAAAATGACTTTTTATCTTTGTTATAAACTCATTTTGTCGAGAATGACTGTCAGATTTATCGAATCGATTCCTACGTACTTGCACGGCAGTTTCGGTTCCAGTGATGCGATGCGCATAATTTTGAACGCATTGTCGCTCTCCACATGGTGATGCGAATGCGACTGATGTAATACATAATTACATATTATTTTTTGGTAATAATTAAGTACTTATGGTTGATGGTTTTTAATAAAGTTATTGATGTATGGGGACATTTAGCGTCTCGATCAGGTGCAAATCGGAACGCGTCCTCAGAAGACCCCTGCAAATCGGGACGCCTGGCAACACTAGTTAGAACCATTACCAACTGTGTGCGAGTTTCGAGATGGTCGCAGTAACTAAGCTAGGGTTAGAAATGTGACCAAACGCGCGGGTGCCGAGCGAGCGTATAGAGCGGTGCCGCAGTAGCGGCCGGCAGAGCACAACATCCAAGTTGTATGCGTATTTTCAAGTCAGTCACAGTTATTCGCCCACAACATTTACCGTAACTCTCAGGTAAAACCTAACATTTACCGAGTGTATGTTGGTAAAAGTTCGAAATGAACGGTACAATGCATGCAGATATCTTCCAGACGAAAATTTCTTACTATGACGACTTCTCTCAATTTATATTCTTTATAGCGCATACATACCCTACACTTAATAGAATAGTAATTGGACATATCACCAGGCCCCATCCTACCTTTTGAGGAGGAAGTGGGTTCTCTAAGCGACACATTCTTGTTTACCGACATCCACGCGGATGAAATCGCAACACAGCTAGTACGTTACAATTTGTAAAATAGCCTCCGACGCAGTTAATATTATGAATTGTCACCAATTTGTGACCATTTTACGAATTGTAACGTGATTCATATTTATTAAGCTAAAGCGGCTTTTTTAGACCTCCTGGTTAAATATTTTTCTAGTGGATAGTACTTATCTGGACGCTGAAATGGACACTGACGTTGTGAACGTTGTTTGGATGTTATATTAGGGACTGTTAACCATTGTACGGTCGACTGAGATATTTGGTTCACATTTAAACATGCAAATTAAATTGTAAAATGTAAACCAAATAGCTTGGTAGATCTTTATCGGGGGGTTTTTTTCGCTTAAATCATGCGGAGGCGCCGAGCCACGCCCCCTTAAAGTTTGGGCCTATTAGGAAAGCGTCAACTTTGGCGCGCAAAATAACAATAACTCTCGTTTGGCGTGCGTCGTCAGTGCGCTCGGCCGAGTCGGTATTTTTTCATTCATTATTTCTATACAAAGACAACGGGGCGGGGCTAGAGAGCGTTTTTATTTTGCGAGTGCAAGCAAAAATTAGCTTAGTTGTGGTCAGGCGGGAGTGTCCTCGATAGTACATAGTTGCTGTACCTGTTTTGCTTATTGTAGCTAGTGTAATACTTACTTGATTCATATAGTGCGGGAATTAAAGAAAATAATACCTAGTCGGGGTTTCCAACTATATTTACCTGCTGAAACAAGTATTTAGGTTTTTTAGTTATCAATTTGGGGAAATATGTTGTGAAATAAATAGCCTTTGACGTAGTACCTATTAGAGCAGTTGGTAAAGAAAGTATCCAACTAGATGAGTGCAAGAAAAAGCTTTGTATGGGTTAATAAGTCTACCTAAGTACTATATGTACCTCGCCGTCCGTCCGTCTCATGACGACAGGCCGTGTCGACGGCGCGTTCGTGTTCCACGCGCGCCTCAAAGAGAGTCAGCAATAGGAAGGGGTCCGCAAGGACCGATGCCTCCCGGGGTTGCGGGACTGTTCGAAAGAAATACCGTGACCCCGGAACACAAAGGGCGATGAAGGAACATGGATGGGTTTTAGTCAGTAAAAGTCGACACTCCCTCCTGCTCCGCCCAGAGCGGGAGAAGTCATTTGATGATTTCCCATCCGACTAAAAAAAAAAAATTACTAGGTATATGTACTATATGGATAGCAGCTGAAGTTCTAAATATATAAAATGCAATAGCCTCTTCAAAAGTATAGGAACATCAGATTTGGTTGGATTTGCCATACTTGTTTATACTATAGAAGTTACTCATTTGCTAGCTCTCCACTCCAGACAAGTAAGCTTTTCTTTAATCCTTTTATTCAGAAGTTGACGGGAGAAGACAATCATTTTAAGAACAAAACGAGCTAAGGCTCAAGAGCGACGCTCCCTTCCCAGAGCTTTGCCCAGAGCGGGAGGGTCATTTGATGATTTCCCATCCGAAAAAAGGCTCAAGAGCGAGCTCGAAAATTTAACACCCTACCTTATCATTCTATCTCTGTCATGTTCAAATGATTGACAGAACTACTTTTAAACGCATTTAGTGATTAACCCCCGAATACTGAAACGTCACTCAAAATTTATGTAGCACTTATATTTAACAGATAATCAAAAGTGACGTTTGGCCATACGAAATTTAAAGTTTAGAAGCTGCTCAAATGTTAAGCAGCCCTTAAATTTTAGGTGACGTTTCAGTATTCGGGGGTTACAGACTTAAAGCCTCGCTGTTTTTTCAGCTGAAATATAAAAGTCAGTTTCAGGAAACTTAGGCTGAACCGACTTCTTCATATCATCCATTTAAAACTTTCGAAATACTAACTCTTCATTACTTTCCAGCCTCAATGGAAACCTGCAGGACTTAGACACAGGGCTCCTGTTCCTAGATGGACAGGGACCAACAGAAGACTACGAGAATCTCAGAAGGAGGTTATACTCCAACACTAAGGAGCTATGGTACTACATACACCATGAACTGACTAAGGTTATACAGGAAGATAATAAAGTCGAGAAAGTGCAGACGATTTTGGACCAAATTGGGGAGAGGAAAAGGTTGGTTATACTTTTTATTACTGTTTTTTCAGCTTATGCCGTCTTACTGTATCCCTTTCTCCTTCCCGATTCTCTCTTTTTATGCGCAAATGCGGGACCAATCCTGCTTCTAGGTACCAATCGTGTCCATCTTCGTCTAGCTAGGCAACCCGCAATGTAACTGGACATTTTCCAGACTGACTTGTGATTGATCATAACCCCGCAGATGTGTCCGGTCCAGTCCCGATTTATCTTATAGCTTGTTTTTTTAAGCTGTAGTTTATTTATAACTGGGACTTTGCAAAATGGGTAACCAGCATGAATTCCTGCAACACACCATGTCCAATGCATGCTCACGTTACGACACATTATTATGTCGATATTTAGTGCAAATCAAGCTTGACTGTACTAATACAATATTGAACTACAAACAAGCACAATGTTTTCATGCAAAATCAATGTCAAAGTACGTCAAAGGCTGTTGCAAGATTGTAAATCTATAAAATACCAACACATGTTACGATTAATGTAAAATGCTGAAACAACTATACGTATTTGGATGAAGTTCGTATCTGGAATAACATAAAGGCTACAAAAATCTAATAACGCGAGTAAATACGCGGGCAGGGGCTAATAAATAGCTAGCTAGCTTATACAGCATGTTTCATAAAGGTGTGGTAATATTTAAGAATGTGATTCAGAACATACAACTGAAAAACTTTCTCCAATCCAGCTGTCTAATACAAAAGTTCAATCGGTTATTCCTGATACACGCTGTTATACTGGATACAGTTGTTTCCGACATAAACTTGTAGCTGACTTTTAACTTGTAGGTCTGTTAAAACCGGTTGCAGTTTGCAGTTTGCGAATTTAAAGTGTGGACGAAAGGTGGAAGCTTCTCAAAGGAGGTTATTGGGTCTCAAGTTTGAAGGATTTATTATATGTTACGGAATTTAAGTGATTATTAGGTGTGTTAATAGTCATTTTGGTGGTGGCAGGCTGTATAATTATAAACTTCATATATTCAGAGATCAATGAGATCCATACCTAAGCATACTATGAAGAAACTTAGCTGATTCAAATCAACTACTACAAAGGTTGTTATTTTGTGGACATTGGTATGAGTTATTTTAGGGCCATCAGGATCTTCCAATCGACCTGTTTTTTGTTGAGTCTTAAGGTATGAAATAGTCGTTGTTTTAATCCAGAAAAAAATAAATGTTGTTCATGTTCATTCTTGATTATTCTTAGGCTCAAAACACGATAGTTATTACTTCTCTCGATCATAAAAACGTGCAAAGATAGGTAAGTTTGATGACTATTTGTCAAGTTTTACTTAAAGATTATTAACACTATATTAATAAAAAAATACACTGAAAAATATGAAATTACATTGTCTACATTATCCTGAGGTTACTTTTTAAATAATAATAAAAAATAATTAATAATTTTTAATAATAAATTTATAACCACTCATTTTGCACTATTCGGCCCCAGTGACCGACGTAACAACCACTTTGTAGTGCAAGCTGATTAGAACTTTATTCTAACAGGATTTCAAACGAAATTTGAACCACCACAAATAGAGTTGCTAATTTTAGAAGATCTAGCATATTAATTTTTCGTTAGGGTTCTTGTGCAGACAAACAACTCCCAAATATCATTTGATACACAATCAGACTTTTCGTTATGAACCCTTCATTGTATTTTTTGTCCTAACAAAAAATAAAGTAGGTAAGTAATGTCGAAGCAAGTTTTTCTTTTCTTTTTATTATTTACAGTAATTTTGAATCAAATACACTATCGATTATTCAGGGAGTCGTCGTTCCGTACTCAGCTCTGGTTGGTACTAATCAATTTTGATCTAAATTCATTAAGTTAATGTCGGGGATTTTTGGCGTATTTCAGATATTATAGTGAGTACAATTTCTTAAACTAGTACCAGAAAATTTCTTAGAAGAATTGTATAATTTGGCCACCATCTTTTCGTATTCCAAACGACCTATTAGCGTTAATATGAAAAACTTCACAATTTTCTTTAAGAAATACTTATTTGATTTTTGTAAGTCGATTAAAGAGATCAAAATCAAACGAAACAGTAAAAAAATGACCGATGACTAGGCTCACTCTTGCAAAATCAATATCCTATCGAGCTACTGAAAGCCTTATCAGTCAGGGTATTGCATAGGTTGACGTGTCTAGATTTTATCAGCACTTGCTCATAACATTCATGGGAAGTACTTACTTAATTCACCAGATTTACGTACTCCATTATTACTTACTAGCGGACGTCACGCGTAGTTCCCGTTCCCGTGGGAGTAGGGGGATAAAATATAGCTTAGGTTACTCGCTGATAATGTAGCTATCCATTGCTGAAATAATTTGTGAAACCGGTCCAGTAGTTTTCAAGTTTATTCGTTACATACAAAAATACAAATCTTTCCTCTATAATTCTCGTATTAGTATAGATTAGTATAGATACATTAGTATAGATAGATTAGTTTAAATTAATTTACTATACCAGTTTTAAGCATTCGCAGCCAATCATCATTAACCAGAGCGTTGCTGATTACAGTTATCCTTGCCGAAGAAGAAGTTCCCAATACGGGGGATTCGGTAAAATAAACACCGAAACAATAGGCATGGCAACAGAAAAAAATGCAAATCTATTTAGTCCGTCAGTTAGAGTATTGGAAAATAATGGACACGTATTTTTTGATTTTGTAAATCAATGAATATTGACAAACATAAAAAACATCTAAACTCGGGAGTGGGGGGGAGGCTCGTGACGTCAGAATGCACTAAAAATTATACCACGGCGTGACGTATTGAGAATTTTAAAAGCGTCGTATCTTCGTCATTTTTGGTTTCGTAACAAAAGAAAAAATAGGGGTCAAATATTTTTTCATAATTTAATGACAGACTAATTCGTTTTTTTTTGTCCTATTGTTTTAAGGGATTGGGGTCGTCATTTGCTATCACACAAAAGTTTTGTGCGTTAAAACTAGCATATGGCTGTCCCTAAGAAAATTGTTTCGTTTCGATTTCCTAACATGTATATATGCGCTATGACGATTAGCCCAAAAACATCTTCAAACGCTCACTGCAAATGACGCATCTTAGGGGAAAATCATTTTATACTCTAAAGACAAGTCAAGTTCGGTTAAATATAGCGACACCCATTAAATGGCGATGATTAATCAATCATAATTTCATCACAGCTTTGATACACAAACAATAAAAAACATACGCGTGTGTGTTTGTATACAACCAACCTTGACAACGCATGACTCATTGATTTGTTTATACAAATTATACGATTATGTCCAGTTAGGAGCGAATCAAAACGACATTTTAGTTGCCGACGCGCTTTGTTTCTGTGTAGGTTGATCTCGCATCGTACTGGCTTTCCGTACCATGAGGAGCCAGCTTATACTGGAAATGAATAGGTTGATATTTTGTTGTATTAGTAGTAATAAGTTTAAGAAACCCTGTACCTCTAGTAAACTTATAAAGGACAATTAATGACTGCCTGGAGTGTAAATGTAGTGCTGTTCTACAAACGATTGGGCACTTATTATCGTGTCCTGCGTGTCCTGTTGTTTGTTCACTACAGGAACTGATGGACACTACCGAAAGCGCCAAACTAGTCGCTCAGTTTTGCGCCGACACAATTTAGATTGCCATCGACACGCTAAGAAGAAGATAAAGGAAAAGCCAGTTTGGATTTGGCTCTATCGTTCCATCATCGCCGGGAGTAAAGTATGATGCAGAGAGCTGGATTGTTGACTTACCTCTACCTTCTTTCCCGTCATTACCAACCATTGCGGTGGGTTTTATCCAGTGCATCAAGATCCAACTTCCCTCCATTGTATTCTAATGTTTGGACTTCCTTATACCTTGTGACCTCCACTTTCTCTTTCATACTTTATGTGATGTTACTGAGCTACGATACAACCAGCTTTTATTTGTCTTAACTTTTTTTGACGATGAAGTCTTTTAATCTCGAACTTCACTGACAAAGGTGAAAGAAAACTTGGTGACTTGGTAGGAAACATGGACTTTAAAAAAACTTCTTCATCGCGAATACGATTGGGGTAATTTTAATCTCGAACTTCACTGACAAAGGTGAAAGAAAACTTGGTGACTTGGCAGGAAAAATGGAATTTAAAAAAACTTCTTCATCGCGAATACGATTGGGGTAATTTTAATCTCGAACTTCACTGACAAAGGTGAAAGAAAATTTGGTGACTTGGCAGGAAAAATGGACTTTAAAAAATCTTCTTCATCGCGAATACGATTGGGGTAATACGTTGTGACAATTTCTCGTGCCTTCTCTATCATGATAAGTCTATCAATAGGTCGATGGCGTACATTAAATTTTCGACTAGTGACCCATACCGGCTTCGCACGGGTCCTAATTTCGGACTTACCCACTGTGTTTTCCAAAAAAATATTTTCTTACAAACCTTGTCCTGACAAATACGAACACAAACAAAAAGCCAAGTCACTTGAGACGTTCTCGAGTGATGCTCCGTCATACAGGCGGCAATTGATTTTTATTAATAAAGATTGTTCTGGTTTTCCCGTCCAGCTCTTTTATGTATAGATTAAATACAAGTCAGCATGTCACATGGTTCCTGTCGAAACAAGGTTATCATGTCGTGACCCCGTGATATTTCATTCTTTATGATTGCAACACTTCAACAGGAACGTATATGTGCTTAACCCAAGATTAAAAAAAGGCAAATGTTATCAGCTTTTTGTACTAGTTTTCCCTGTTAACTCTCCCAACATAACTATACAAATATTATGCATATAGTCAACGTCGATAGTGCAAAGATATAAGAGTAAAATATTCTTCCAAATCAGACTTTATTCCTAGAGGTCTAAAGCGTAAGTCACACCGCCAGCTAGCGAGCGAGCCGGGCGAGCATCGTTTCACCTCTTTTCATACTTTGGTTCACACCGCGAAGTAAGCTCGCTCGCTCGCTCAGCTCGCTAGCTGGCGGTGGCGGTGTGTGGCCTACGCTTAAGGGACCACCTATGTCGGTTCTAATTTTCATCTTATCAAGGCTTATTCCTATAAAATTACCTTCCCAAACACTATACGAGTAGTATATCTTCCATACTCTCTATATCTCTTATTCAATCTTCACTTTTCAAATGCTGACTGCAGGTCAGGTATTCTCGAAAGCTTTTTAACCTCTGGCATCCTACTCTTTCATTCAGCTTTTTTTACCGATCAATACTTCGTCCCTCTCTTTTATAGAATAAATGAAATGAAGACCCACCTTTATTTCAGATCGCTGCTATCTGACCAGCAACAGTTTGAAGACCTGGACGGCTACAATGTTTGGCGGCAGGCTGAAGCTGCCAACGTGAGCGATCTGGTGCAGAGACGACTACATTATCTGCAGAACCCAAGTGACTGCCGGGGTGCTAGGAAACTCATATGTAATCTGAACAAGGTAGGTGCAAAAATAAATGTATCTTAGAAAGAAACATTTATTTTCATCATCATCATCATTATATTGCCCTTATGCCAATTTATTTGAGGTCGGCGCAGCATGTCCTCTTCTTCCATACTTCTCTATTACTCGTCATCTCATCAGATACCTCCTTTCGTGCCATGTTTTTTTGCAAGTGCAACTGAAAAATAAATAAATTATTCAAAATGGGAAATTGTAAACATAAGCACGTTATGGTAAATCCTCCAGGGTAGCCCGCGAAATTTAAATTTTCTTAAGTTTTTCGCAATTTGCAGGCCAGTGCTAGGTTGTAAGACGTATGTCGTTACAGAATTATAATCATCAAAATAATCAATACAACCCTCCAAGTTCATAAAGGTGCAGGAATGACTTTGACCTTGAAAAAGTCATATACTGAAAGAAAATTGGCTAGCATAATAAATATCCACATAATCATGCAAACTTATTGCTTTCTAGATATTATTGCCGTTACCTAGTTTGACGTGAGAGACCCAACCAATTAGAAGCGGGTAAAGGTGCGCATATCTAGTTTTTATTTAAATTTTAAACTACTACGATAACGTTTGTATTTGTTTGAACTCGAACATGTTTTGCAGCCAACGCTAAATACTTTGCACTTGTATTTAAACTTTCCTAGATATTTTCGTAATTACTAGAATCAAATATTGAAAATGTTTGCAAGATTTGTTTTGCAAAACATTCACCTCATCACAAAAAACGTCTTTGACTCGACTTTCTTGTTTTTCGACATCCAGTACAGAAAATATCGAAAACAATAAACAGAACAACATTCGTTAGTCAGTCGTGTTGTTGTTCAGTTCTGAATGTTTCCCCAACTGTTCATCCATGTGCCATCAATCTATATTAGCCCATTTAATTCTTTCTAATTTAGCGAGACAGGAACTGGGACTTAGGGCGGGAATTCGCGATCACTGAGCGTGTAAAAAGAAATCCAGAAAAAAATTGGCAGTATGTACCTCGACCGGTGTAGTGATGTAGGTACTTATACAACGTGTAAACAGACCCTTCACGAAGCCGTCAACCAAGTATTCTGTACATCGCATTCTGTGCAACGCATAAATTATTGCTGGGAAACGAAATTTTTTTGGGGGTGAAAAATCACGTTTTACAGTAGGACTCAATGTGAGTGTGACGCACTTAAAACATTGTGCTGATGGATGCATTAAATTTTATAGGGGTCGTGAAGGTATTTAAAGTAAAGTTATAAAAAAAAAACAAAAACTTGTGAAAAATTTGGAAGTTTGACCCCCAATATCTCTGTAACTAGAAGATCTAGAACAAAGAAATGATCGCAATGACGCGGACGGGGAGAACAAATGTATTTTGGCTTTGTTAAGGGTACTTTTACACTCATGATAGTGGCTGTACTTCCTCAGACGAAATTCGATTCGAGATTGAAGTGTATTGCCTTGTTATTGCTATAGTATTAGTTATCATGTGGTAGATCTGACTTCACAAGTTCCACCCGTCCTACATCTAAAGTATTAGTAGTATAGTATTATACAGAGTGTAAACATACTCATCACGAAGCCGTCAACCAAGCATTCTGTACATCAAACTAAGTAACTTTACGCAAAAATTATTGCTGGAAAATATTGTTTTTTTGCCGTGAAAAATCATGTTTTGTGGTAGAACTCAATGTAACGCACTCAAAACATAGTGCTGATGCATGGATTGAATAGGACGAGGGTCGTGGAGGTGTTTAAAGTAAAAATCTTACATTAAAACTTGTTTTAACTTGTGAAAAAGTTGGAACTTTGATTTGACCCCCAATATTCCGTAACTAGAAGGTTCCCCAGGCGCGGATACAGGATTACCTTTAGGGAGGGGCAATTTTTGTTTAATTTTACCTATCTTACGAAAAATTCATAAAAAAAGTAATGAACTTTTGATAAAATTTTAAAGGCGTTACTTTACGGTAATCCATGATACAAGGAGGTCGCCAGACAACAATATGAACTAAGGCTCCAAGAGCCTGGCTTGACTTGGTCGGCTTTTAGATAATTTCAAGAGAAACTAGTCTATAGAGCGAGCGAAGCGAGCTCGAAAATTTTAACACTTTACCTAACTTGAACAGGTTAGAATTGTTTCGAGCAATTGGAGTTACCTGGGCCTCTTATAGACAAAGTTAAGTGAAGAAAAACTAGATTGCAAGAGGGAGCGAAGCGAGCTCGAATTTTTTTACATCATTGCCTCAGATAATTATGCTATAATTGCATAGGCCTCGGGGCAAGTTGCTCCTAATTTATTTCAGACTCTGTCTATACCGGTCGATCATGCAAAAATCCAATAGGAGTGCCAATCCAGAGGTAAAAAAGGAGCCTTTTCGTAAATGTTTTTCCGCAGGGAACAATATTTTAATTTGAGTGATTCCATTTTACGCTACAATTTATTACGTTATTTGGTCTGGTTCAGGAGGGGGCAATTGCACCCATTGCCCCCCCTCTGTATCCGCGCCTGAGGTTCCCAGGTATGGTGTAGAAATGTAGAACCAAAAAATGATCGCAATGAAGGAGTACAAGTGCCTTTCGGCTTTGTTAAGTCTTTTCACACCCTTTATATATGTAGAAGTTTACTCTTACGAGTAATAGAGAAATATGGAAGAAGAAGACATGCTGCGCCGACCCCAAATAAATTGGGATTAGGGTAAGAGATTGATGATGAGTGAACTTTACTCTTAGGCTCACAGCTTGCACAACAAATCACTAAATCATTTTACGCTAATATTTGAAATACAACTGTATGAGTTTCTGTCGTCTTCCAAAGACTGCCCGAAACACAAGGATGTTTAAAATTCATTTAGCGTTAAATGTGTTTAGCGATTAGCCCAGCGAAAAAAAAAGAACAAAGAAAACACAAACTGCTATGTTATTCTAATCGCCCACCTGTCCCCATACATCTGGGAAGCCGGAGCCCTACAATCCCTGCGCTATGTTTAGATCGCAAACAAACGCAAGAACGCACCGGTGACCATCCGTCATCCGCGGAGTCACGGTGACTCGCGCGTACGCATGTATCCGTCATTAGGTCATTGACATCGTGACGTTTGTGTTTACTTTACGTTTTACTACTAAATAAGTGATTTTTTACTAGCTCTGTTGACCGATAGCGATAACAAAGCCGATCCGAAGCAATAACTACACTTATTCGGCTTTAGTTCGGTTTGTGTGCATCGGGCATCCGTTCGGATTTTACCTTCGCTGAATCACGTTCAGTTCGGCTTGGCGAAATTTGAACGAAGCCGAAGATTCGATTTTGCTGCCTGTCTTTGTCAAATCGAACCGAACGGAGCGTGTTTGTTTTGTAATATGTTGTTAGAAAGTAGAACTGGTAGCGTTATCGTTGTATTTGTTTGTTAAATTATCAGACTCTTTACCAATTAAGAGCTTTAAAAGGTGCTTTTAAAGGTTTTTGTTTAGTAGTTCGAATACTGATAATAAATTGAAACAGGCGACGACAAATGGGTGGCAGTTGATGTAAATTTACTGCCCTTTTCTAAGATCAAATTATTATGTGCTTTTAACCCAATGAATTCTGCATTCATAAGTTTCGTTTCCTATACAATGTACCAAATATTGTCATCATTAGCCTAGCCTTTTCCCAACTATGTTGGGGTCGGCTTCCAGTCTAACCGGATGCAGCTGAATACCAGTATTTTACATGGAGCGACTGCCTATCTGACCTCCACAACCCAGTTAGTACTGTACCCCTTGGTAAGACTGGTTGTCAGTCTTTTTGGGGCACTGTTACGACTGTTAAAGATCTACAAATGACAGCCGGGACCAACTGCTTAACGTGCTTTCCGAGGCACGGAGGAAACTCGATATGTAATGGGTGGTCACCCATCCACAGGCCAACCTAGGCATTAGGCAAGCACGACTTAACCTAAAGATCGACGATAAACGTCTAGGGCGTATACACGTAGAACCGCTGGCTGCCAGCGCTGGCAAGTCGTAATAGTTAGCGAGCCTATGTATATATGTCACGTTATTAATGGGGGAACACGAAATGGCGATGCTGCAATGCAAAAAACTTGGAGGGTCTATTAAAAAAAAAAACTATTTTTAGTATGATAAGACTCCCGTTTTTCCCCCGAGACAGAGAAAAACCCAGAGGAGCTATTTAAAAAAAAAAACGATTTTTAGTATGATCTACTTCAAAATCGTTTTTTTTTATAGCACCACCAGGTTCTTTGCATTGCCGCATCGTCGTTTCGTGTTCCCCCATTAATAACGTGGCAAACTATATATTTATATATCATCTGGGAGTCTTATCGCACTAGGTTTAGTGTCGTGGTCTCTCTAACTATAATCGGCGCCGACCTGCCAGCGCCGACAACCAGCGTTTTACGTGTATACGCCCTAAGGTCAATATCACAAACCCCGTTTTTGCAGGTTTCCAAAATTGTATCGGCTGTTTGAAAAACTTTTCTGTTTTAGGAAAAGAGTTAGCAAAATATTCCGTAGCGCCAAGATCAACAATAGTCATAAAAGGTAATAATCAAGCCGAGATAAACACAAGAAAAGTCGATAAAATGAGCAATTCTACCATCGATTCGCACTTGGAAATTGTTAGGAAAAACGCCATTTATTGATAAAAATAGCATGTGGTCGAAAGACTCAGTTCAGTTATAGGATATTAGTTAGTGTGTAGTACGAGTAAGTACCTACGTATATTTAATCTATTGTTTTATAACCTCATCAGAATTTTAATGGGTTTATAAAATGTTATCGAAAAGGTAAAGATTGCATTCAGCAACAATAGCTCATGTACCTACCTAAAATATTGATTTTAATTATCAAGTGTCGTTGTACCTGTTAATTTAATTTTTCCGCGATAAATTAAACTGGCTCGCCAACTGTCTTGTATCGTTCTAAAGATAAACCTAAACTACATTACAGATTTCTAAACATTACATTACAGATTTCTAAAACAAAATTACATTACAGGAATACAGTGCAAAAAATGTTGCATACTCTAAAAATACTTTTTCTTTTGCAGCAAGCAGTAATACTAAGAAAAAAAAGTCAACGCCTTTTACAACAAAATGTGGGCGCTAAACAAAATCATTTTGAACTCTGTAATCGTACGCACAAGGTCAATAGTATAATAATGTATTGTGATTTGACCTCATGACCCCACGCGACGAACAAGCTTAGAATTGAGTTATCAGTTATCAGCAACATTGTAACTAAGCACGTATGATTGATGATATAAGCGCTACATTTAAGCACATTTTTACGCCAATAAAACACAAAATTGATACGTTAAATTGGTTCGTTTTTGTGCCAATTAATAACCGTGAATGTTTCAAATTAAATTAATGGAAATGTTCGATATGCTTTCGATTGTTTGACCGCGTTTTGGGATTGAGTAATCTATCACTATTTCTATCTGTAGAATTCATACGTCAGAACTGTTAAGACTGGGATAGTTTGGCTCCAGTTCCTGTATACTTTTAAACTGAAATCATGATTGAATCATCGTATATACCGGCCAAATCGTCATCATCATCTTCCTGCCCTTGTACCATGTTACTTGGGGTCCGTGCAACACGTTTTTAGGGTTCCGTACCCAAAGGCACAGATAGTAAATAATACTTCGCTATTACTAAGACTTCACTGTCCGTCCGGCTGTCTGTCTGTCTGTCTGTCTGTCACCAAGCTGAATCTCATGAGCCGTGATAGCTAGACAGTTGAAATTTTCACAGATGATGTATTTCTGTTGCCGCTATAACAACAGATACTTATATACATTTTATTTTATATATAATATAAAATAAAAAATTATAGGGGGCGCCCCTTCTATGTTGGTACGGAACCCTTCATGCGCGATTCCGACTCGCACTTGGCCGGTTTTTTTCTTCCATTCTCCTCGTAAAATACTGGCCAAATAACTTCACAAATTACGAAAATAAATGTGCAAACTGCTTTTTCATTATATACCGATGATTTTTTGATAGCTATGTTAATTACTGTTCCCGTACATGGTTTTGTTTACTTCGTTATATTGTTAATATAGCAGCGGAATTTCGAAAGTTGCATTTGACACTTATTCGTGCCTGTGAAAAGGTCAACACAGGAAGCTTGCATGCCATGCAATCATGCACAGAAGTGGGAGGGCAGTTTTGTATGACAGGTGGAAATAGTAGGTGGATTAAAAAAGCTTCTACGATGTTCATAGTACGTTCATCGCACGATTGCTGATTAGCTAAATGTATGTGTAAAGTTTATGCCGAGTTGCCGACATGGAAGATGAGATAGAGTGGTTATTTTGGAGCAATGTTACGTGTGGTTTATTATGTATAACTGTTATCGACAAACGTTACATACAAAACGCGTACCACTATTATTTTACCGACTAATTAGGAAATACAGCAATACCGGAAAACGTTATCGCACAAAGCCATCTCTTCCTGTCAACTTCTGGACAAGCATTATCCGTGATTGTTAGAGACCGGAGTATAATATGCAAATGCAGCAAAAAAAAAAGCTATAAAAATATTTTCAATAATAGAACGCTCAATCGTACTACTATAGTCTGCGCCAGATAAGTAGGAATTAAAGGTTATTTACCCGCATACATTTATTCAAATACATAATTCCGAAAACAGAAATAATGACATAAACTTGTCCCGAAACGACCTTTATCGTGAACCTTGACTATTTCTAGTAATAAATAATGATTTATAATGTATTGTCGGGGTACCTACGCAGATAAATTAAGGAAAGAGCATTGACCTTTAATTCCTACTTATCTGGCGCAGACTATAATAGTTTGGAACAGTATTCGATTATTAAAGTTAAAAAAAAAAAAAAAAAAATGAAAATAAACCTCGTCGATTTTTTTTTAATTTACTTAGGTACTGCGTGTAAGTAAATAAAAAAATCACTATTTGACAGTATTCATTAAAACTTGATTTGGCATATTTCGCCATTTATGTTGCATATTTCGAGCATATACGATGCACAATGCGATTCGACGGTTTTAAGTTGCATATAATCCGATCTCTAGTGATTATAATGTAGGTAGGTACGTCGCAGCGCTAATGACTTAACCATACAATATTTTCAGAAGCTCAAAAGTCCATACTAAATAAACGACCGAAACCAAGCGCACGCACACATAGTTGCGTATGTACGGCGATCTCAAGCGAATGACACTCGCGAGTGCGCGTGCCCTCGTTGTATGTGAAGCGTGTCTATGTGTGCGTGCGTTTTCGCTCGTTGTAGATAATATGAAGTTGTCCCTCTACTATAATTCTATATCCAAACGTTCGGGGATGCATGTCGGTAATGCTAAGCACGTCTGAATGTCAATAGACAACCTGAAATATAACACTGGTCTATTAGAAGTGTTTAGATAGTTGCGGTTGCGCCGTCCCGGTTCACGGCGTAACGCTAAATGCTGACAACAATATGTTACAGTTTAAATATAGGAGGTGAAAAACCTCCGGAAGGTCGTGAACCCGGGAAAGTACATGTTTTAAAATGAGAAGTAAATAAATTGACAATAATAGGACTTTGTGGTTGTGGGCATTTTCGGATACGAGTGCCTCATAAGAGAAATGAAACGTAGGTTTTGAAAACTCTTACGATGGGAGAATACTTTGTGTCGAAAATCTGTGGAGATGACTTGGGACCCGGGCCTTGGGCGAAGGCACTAATTAAACAGAATAATTGGGTAATATAAACGAGGCTTAAGTCCCTGTAGAGGGACGTAAAACCCTGATGATGGTGATTACTCAATGGTTATTTTCTTTTCCGAGAAAGGCAAATGTGTTCCTGTATAAAAAAGACTCGGATAACGATTCAATTGAAATAGAACTACATGTCATACGAAATAGTCTATTGTTACCTACGCTGAACATTAACTCACGCCTTCTTCCCCCATGGGGGTTGGCAGAAAGGCCAGAACATCATCTGATAGAATCGTTTTGCTTTTTTACCCCATTACAGCGAAGCCAAAAGGAAGGGTTATGATTTTAGCAGTCTATGTATGTATGTATTTACGTATGTTCCGCCGTAGCGCCTAAACTATTCATCCGATTTTGATGAATAAGGTGTCAATCGATTCGTTATAATGGCCCGGGTAACATAGGCTACATTTTTTTTTGTGAACACCGATTTTATTTCTAGCGTGATTTTGCTGTAGTCGGGTTTTTTGTTGCAGTATACTACACAAATTCTTGTTCACTTTCATACTCGCACGTTGGTTCTTAATTTCTTTTCTTTTCTTCTGTTCCCAGGGTTGCGGCTTTGGTTGCCAGCTACACCACATAGTGTACTGCTTGATATTCGCGTACGCCACTGAGCGGACACTGATCCTCAACTCTAAGGGGTGGAGATACAATAACAAGGGTTGGGACTACGTATTCATGCCTATCTCTGATAGCTGTACCAGAACTTATAATGACAAGGTTGAGCAGTGGCCAGGTAATTATGGAACTGATTTTTTTTAAATTAATTTTTGTACGTTTGTCAGGGTATGCCCAAATATGCACGTGGTATATATATTGTACCATATTCAACGAAATAAACATTTTCTATCGAGTTTAAGGATTTTGTCAGATATTAATTATCTATATTTACCCTGCAATTTACTGGTTGGATCACAAAGATGCAAAATATTGTTATTTCGAACATTCAATATGTGACGGCTGCATCTCAGAAAATGATAACACGCCCATACATTCTTCTCGTGATACTGAATGGGAATGTATCACCAATATTGTCTCGAACAACTCCGTAAATTACATGTGAAACACTGCTGTCGTAAATTGATCTGTTGAAAACTATCAAATAGTTTCAATATTAATGCGATTGGCCAACTGTGTTACATATTACACAGTATAAAACACAGTCATCCTATGCTATATTATTCTGTGGATAGTGTGAATGTATGTTTTGTATGTTCCATTTTTTTTTAATGGCGTCTCACATTTAAACCTATGAGGCTGGCTTCTGCTTAACCGGACTATTCTGTGGGTGTCTTGAGAGTAAGGCCTACAGCCAGGGGCATAAAACTTATAAACTAAGCGACCGGCACCCCCTATGGATGTGGTACCAGCCTCGGCTTAGGGCGTCGCTGGAGAGGGCAGTAAATGGACAAGCTGGATCCGAGTGATTGCTCTCCTGGGTTATTTGTACTCAATATTATACATCTTTACTACTCAATTAAAAGTCAGAAAGTAATTTTTTTTTTTGTATCAAACTAGCAATCAGACAGGTCCTAAAGTGTAAGTTGAAAAACATGGCCTTTGAAGATTGTCCTGATGAATTGATAGAGATACCACCAGAAGTAAACGCATCATGTAACTTTTTTTTTAATATGGGGATTTTTTACTTTTTATGATGAAAGCGTCAGGGTAGCCCGCGAAATTCAAATGTTCTTAAGTTTTTTTGCAATTTGCAGGCCAGTGGTAGGTTGTATGTTGATTAGAATATTGTTTGCGACTGTAAGACGTATACAGCCCTCCAAGTTCATAAAGGTTTATCAATGACTTTGACCTTGAAAAAGTCATTGCTAGACCTTTATGAACTTGGAGGGCTGTAGTGATGATTTTGATGATTATAAATCTGTAACTACATACGTCTTGCAATCGCGAACAATATTGTAATCAATATACAACCTAGCACTGGCCTGCAAATTGCAAAAAAACGTAAGAAAATTTGAATTTTGCGGGCTACCCTGGAACATCAGCCTTAAGGTCATGGCACATGTATAATAAGCACTGCACGGTAAAAGCAAAAATAAATGTAAAGGGAAATAGAATGTATACATTGATTGTTTTTGCGTACCTCTATTTTGATATTGTGTATTTTTTTCTATTTCTGAAGCAAGTGATGTTTTAAATCAACCTGAATATTTTCGTATACTATTGCAGTAGCCGAAGTATTGCTAAAAATGACATATTTAGTAGGAGTTAATGAGTATTTTGCCAAAAGAATGGGAAGCGAAATATAAAAAATCTAAATAATAAATACGTAAAGGGTGTAAAAAAACCTCTTAACGAAGCCGAAAGGCACTTGTTCACCCCGCCCGTCATTGCGATATTTTTTTTGTTCTAAAGTCTACACCATACCTGGAAAGCTTCTAGTTACGGAGATATTGGGGTCAAAGTTACAACCTTTTAAGAAGTTGTTTTTTTTTTAATACAAGTTTTTAATGTAAGATTTTTACTTTAAACACCTCCACGACCCCCGTACTATTCAATCCATCCATCAGCTCAATATTTTGAGTGCGTTACATTGAGTTCTACAACAAAACATGATTTTCATCTCAAAAAAATCGTTTCTCAGCAATAATTTTTGCGTAAAGTTACTTAGTTTGATGTACACAATGCTTGTTTGACGGCTTCGTGATGAGGTTGTTTACACCCTGTATTTTGCCCGCGACTTTACTTGTTACTTCCCTATTTGAATCGGATTTTGTTAATAATTTCAAGTGTTTTAATTTTTTTTGCACGGAACTCTAATATGAAAGTAGCCTACGTTACTCCTTATAACAGCAGCTAACTAACTGTAAATGTCCCATCAAAATCTGTCTAGGCGTTTCGAATATTAGCCGGAACACACAGACAGACAGACGGACAGACAGACGGAAAGAAAGGTCGTCTTACGAGGAGAAAAACAACATAAATACATGTACTTACATACTTACTTATTGTACTTAGAGAAATGTAACTAACGTCTATTCTTTCTAGAACTATATTATGTCAACTTGTGTTGTGTCTTCTTGTGTTCTGTGTAAGTAATTTATTTAAATGGAATTCTCGTTTCATAGTGTTATGTATTTCTTTCAGTGACCCACGATGCCAAAGTGTTGTCCCTAACGTTCATAGACTCTATATCTCAGAAGCCCAAGTTCTTACCGCTCGCTATACCCAAAGACTTGGCTCATAGGTAAGTTACAATTATTTATCTATTTTGTAGTTCTGAAAAACCTTAATATTACTACTAATAACGAAACATGTTACAACATAACTTCAAGCCTTTAATCCACAAAGGGCTAGGCTGAGGTGTACCTAATAGTACACCCACATTTCAAGTCCTATGTAATAAGGGGCGAGCCTATTGCTATGACCCTGATTGTCCAAATGTTCAATATAATCTACAAATTAGAGGTCCCAAATCATGAAATCAAATTTCCGTGAGTTTTTGCCTAAACATGCATCGGGAGAATGATTATTACTAAATAAATAAATAAGTTATCTAAAATTCGTTCCATTATTTATGAAATAAATAAAACGAACTATTTGTAACAAGTAATAATTGTTATTTCAAGCAAAGAACGGAAAACACATAATTTCAACGAGTAAAACTCGCATTTTCGCGTTTTCTTTTGTAATTGGCCTCATAAACATGTTTTTTTGATTGTCTTAGTGGTTCAGCAATAGGGAAGGATTTTTGTTAATTCACCACCTAAAGGGGATGAAAGTTTGTATGGATTATCATACAAGCTTTAATTTTTGTGCTGCCAAGCCGATGAGATTGTTTTGCATTAATTTGTTAATTTAATTTTAAGCCATTTGAGGTCCACTGCCAATGCCCACTTCTAGACCTCCTCGTAACCATAATAACAATCAACTATTTTGTATAACTGCGGAAAATGACAAGGTAAAAGTTAATAAATCGAAATATAATAATTAAATTAATTTCAGGATAACGCGGTTCAACGGCGACCCTTCGTCGTGGTGGATCGGTCAGATGCTCAAGTATGTGCTGAAGCCGCGGCAAGCGATGCAGAAGGCCATCAATGAGACCATCGCTAAGATGAACTTCAAGACGCCTATTGTCGGGTAAGATACATAAAGTGTGTAAAAAGACCCTTAACGAAGTGGAGATACTTGTTCTTCCCGTCATTGCGATCATTCTTTTTATTCTGGACCGTACGGTCCAGAATAAAAATAATGACTTCTAGTTACGGGGATAGTAGGGGTCAAAGTTCCATTTTTTTTTTTTAATTGTTTTATTGTAATATTTTTACTTTTAACGCCTCCACGATCCCCGCACTATTTAATCTATCCTTCAACACAATGTTTTGAGTACCGTTACATTGAGTCCTACCGTAAAACGTGATCTTTTACCCCAAAAAAAAATCGTTTCTCAGCAATAATTTTTGCGTAAAGTTACTTAGTTTGATGTACAGAATGCTTAGTTGACGGCTTCGTGAAGGGTCTGTTTACACCCTGTATTATAATTCCATATTCAAAAGTTTAAAGGGAATCGATTGTCTTGGTATGGGCATGTGATGAGGAGAGAAGAATCGCATGTGACTAAAAGAGTGATGAATATAAATGTTGATGGATGGAGAGGGAGAGGAAGTCCAAAGAAACGATGTATAATTGTGTGAGGAGTGATATAAAAGATAAAGGAGTAACTGATAGCGTGACGGTTGACAGAGGAGAATGGAAGAAAAAAAACGTGTTGCGACGACCCCAAGTAACATGGGATAAGGGCTGGAAAATGATGTTTCCAATTCAAAAGTTTGTCTCCAATTTATGTTATTTTCATTTAAAGGAGTATCAACTTTTACATACAAAATATTCCTTAAAAATAGGAGCCAGATATCTCCTCCCTCTCTGTCATGTTCAAGTCCAATGCAAGCGGGTTCTATTGGAATTAATACGGCTAATCTTGTGAAGGAAATCGCCGTCGAGGTAGACCGCCGCGAAGGTGGTGTCAAAGTCAAAGTATTTATTAGTGTGGTTTTTGGTGATAGTTAGTCTTACAGTTAGGTTATACTAACTCAAAAAACTACCCATTGGGCATACACTATTTAACATTATAAGAATTATAACAATAACATTATAACATTAATCTAATTATTATAACTCTGGGGCCGTGGGGTCCGAGTGCCCATAGCCTGTTCAAAGAACTTTCAAAACGCCTAGTTGACGCTTCCCGTGACCCAAGAGCTGGCTTTTTCCTTGGTCAGAGGCTAAGTGTTGCCATACAACGTGGCAACGCCGCCAGTCTCTTGGGCACATTACCAGCTGACAGCGTTGAGGAGTTTTTCGATGCCCTTTTATAGTTTGTTATTAGTTTATTTAATAGTTTTTATTTATAAGAATTTAAAATTAAAATTAACAAAAAAATCAACATTTAAAATACAACATTTTTTTAATAAACCTTTAGAATACACATTAGACAATATCATAAATTCAAATAAATACTTTATAAAAATGCAATGTCATAAATTAAGAAATATTACCCAGTAAATTCAAATTGATAAGTAATGTCAGAGTATAATGTCAAAATACTTAATTAAGAAATCTATATCTAATAAAATATTTTTTATAAAACAGATCAGCGTAGCTTATTAAATTTTGTCAAGAAGGAATTCGTCAATGGTATACACGTCAGTGGTAACACTTTTCAATTAAAAATTAATTTAGTTTCCGTTTAAATTGTGTCAAGTTTAAATCTTTAATGTCATTTGGTATTTTATTGAATATTTTTGGAGCCATGCACAGGATGCTTTTGTGCATCAGGGCGGTCTTTGAGGCTCTTAGACATAATTCGTGACGATATTCTTGTCTCGTCGATCTCTGAACGATCGTTGCTCTGAAGCTTTTTAAACAATTCACTATTTATCTTGACGAACAATGCGGTCTCGTATATGTAAAGACAAGGCAATGATAGTATTTTAAGAGATTTAAAATACGGTTTGCAACTTTCTGTTGACTTAAGACAGCATATCGATCGAATACACCTCTTCTATGTTTTAAAAATGTTAATTTTCTCACAGGAATTTGCCCAAAAAATAACTCCGTAACGTAATATGGAATCTACATAGCCATAATACGCAGCTACAACACCTGCCTGGTTAACTATTTTCTTTAGTTTATAAAGAGCAAAAGAGAACTTACTTAATTGTGTTATAAGATTTGATGCATGTTTAACGATATAGGTTTTCGACCCAAAACCTATAGGGTACTTCCGGTTGACCTAGAATTGACAATTTTGGTTATAAGCAAGGTCTTACGGCAGAAGTAAAGGAATAAGTCCGAAAAATAAAAATATTGAAAATTAAAGTAATTTTTGGTACTTACAAGTTTTCGCGAAAATCTAAATTTGCCCATATCTTTTTATCGTGTTGAGTCAGGACCTTGATTTTTATACACCTTATAGGGACTATAGAACTCAGTGTCAGGTAGAAATTTCAAGAGAGAAAATCGGTGGTGACAGACGGACAGACAGATGGACAGACGGACAAGAAAGTGATCTTATAAGGGTTCCGTGTTTTCCTTTTGCGTTACGGAGCCCTAAAAAGTAATACGTGTTTCATACATTTTGACCGTGTAGTTGTTAGTTTTGTAGAAAGCAGCTGTTTTTTTAAATAATAAGCTACGAATTTCTTTGTAGGGTGTTCAGAATGATGTAGTGAATATGTGGTAACCGTTTTAGTGTTGGTTTCCGATCCACCCTCCACAATGAACACAAGTTAGACAATTGACATAAATCTGGAGATTTAGTAACGGACGGGAGGATATATAAGTATTTATTTATTTTGAAATGCGACAATCATTATCTTGTACAGTCAACCATGTTTCCATGGTAACAATTTGTAATTGAAGAGCCTAGCAGTTAAGGCTGATGCCCCAGGGTAGCCCGCAAAATTCAAATTTTCTTACATTTTTTGATATTTGCAGGCCAGTGCTAGGTTGTTTGTTAATAAAAATATGATTCGTGGCTGTAAGACGCATGTAGTTACAGAATTTTAGTCATCAAAATCATCAATACAACCCTCCAAGTTCATGTAACTCGATTGAATGACTATTTGAAATAGTCATTAATCAACATACAATCTAGCACTGGCCTGCAAATTGCAAAACACGTAAGAAAATTTAAATTTCGCGGGCTACCCTGGAGCATCCACCTTAAGGTTATTTTTTACCCGACTACGGCGAAGCCAATTGGAAGGGTTATGATTTTAGCAGTCTTTTATTGTTTTTTCTCTAATTTTTATTTATCTTACTTTAATTTTAATCAGTATTTAAATTTCTTTAAAATAAATTATTATTATTTTCAATGTGGTGGTTTTTAGATTCTTTTTCTTGACGCGTATGCGTCACATTTTTTCTGTTCCTCCAATTTCAAAAGTTGACATTCCAATTTTCCTAAAAGAAAGAAATAAGTTTCATAGCCTTAAAATTCGAGACAATTAAGGCTTTATGCAGGGAACGCTGCAGTATGTATGTTCGAATTTACGTATGTTCCTCCGTAGCGCCTAAACTATTCATCTCATTTTGATGAATAAGGTATCAATCGATTCGATATTATGGCACGGGTAACATAGGCTACATTTTAATGCAGTAGTCGGGTTGTTTTGTTGTAGTATACCTACCACAGAAATTCTTGTTACTTTGAGCGTTACAAGTGATGTGTGTTTGACCGTACCAATAAACGGTATTGATTGGACCAATTTAACAGCTACGATAAGATTCATTTATTCACAATGTTCCATAAAATTAATTGTTTTTGCGTCGTTTCTGTTTCCGTATAGTGCATTAGGTTCCAGTTTTACGACCTAGATCGTATTGTTCTACGTTTATTTACCGAATAATGTGCGGTTATTAAAAGCGATAATGGTTTCCATATTGTTAATTTATTGCGCATTTTTCATAATTTTTTGCTACCTTGTAATAAAAAATGCGAGTTTTTTAAATTAAGCACATTGTTGTTCAAAAATTAATTTGAATAATGTCTTGTAGTATTTTAATCATTAATATTGTTAAAACAGTATGTCCGCTCCAAAAATATGAAATTATTTAAATTACTTCCTTGATGATTATTTTATTGTTTTTCAAGATATTTATATTATTAATAACAGAAGTCAAAATTATTAACATCGTTACACTATGGGGGCTTTCCTTCGTTCGTTTATAAAAAGAAGTGGTATCAAAACTACTGGGACTTTAACATAACTGGCGAAATGTGGGTATGCAATATATACATCTCTGCTATACCTTTCGAGGGAACAGGCGTGATGTTTTATGTTAAGTGACACTAAACTGGCTAGTTGCTAGGTAGTTTTTACCAGTAAGTACAGTGTTGGATGCCTATACAAATACAAAAACAAAATGTTTTTTTTTTTTCATTATTACACGTTATAGTTGGTGGCGTCCCCTTTTAAGCATATAGATGCCTGTGCTAGGAGGCGCCGCTCCTTTATATCTTACTATTAGAGTAACATGTTATTACTCGTATACAAAGTTAAAAGTATGAATTTATTATTTTATTTAGTCTGTTGGTGTGTGTGTATGTGTTTACGTGCGTGTGAATGTGTGTGTGTGTGTGTATCTGTGTGTATATGTGTGTGTATATATGTGTGTGTTTATGTGTGTGTGTGTGTGGTTGTATTATACGGAAAGTATCACACCTCTGCCTAACTCTTCGGGTGTTAAAGGCGTAGTTTTATGTTATGCCTAAGTATAAATCTACCTTATCCTTCATTTAATTACATTCGCTCTAGAAAACATAAATTGTTGAATGTCTCATTTAGTCGCACTGTAGGTCGACCCACTTCCCCTATACCGTATGCTTACGATGCTCAACGCGCTCGTGGAGACCAACCCTGGATTGGACTGGTTTGCTGATGAACGGAAGACGATAATGTTAGAATGTTTGTGGTTCTGTGAGAAGACCGAGTGAAAGGATTATTTAATTTAGTGTGAATGGTTTGCTGTACTAAATATTTAAATAAATCTTACTATTCCAGTGTCCACATAAGAAGAACAGACAAGGTGGGTACGGAAGCCGCGTTTCACCACATAAGCGAGTACATGGCGCATGTAAAGGATTACTACGAGCAGCTGGAGCTGACCCGCAAGGTGGACGTACGGCAGGTGTACTTAGCTACTGACGATGCTAACGTGAGTACACACACAACCCGCACACAGTCGCACACATCATCGCCCTACTTGGGGTCGGCGCAATCATTTACACCTTTTTCTCTCATATCATTCCTCACATAATCCATCCATCGTTTCTTTGGGCTTCCTCTCCCTCTCCATCTATCAACATTTATATTCATCACTCTTTTAGTCACATGCGATCCTTCTCTCCTCATCACATGCCCATACCAAGACAGTCGATTCCCTTTCAACTTCTCTTTAACTGGCTCAACTTTTAAACTTCCTCTAATATACTCTACTCATTCCTTCATCATCATCATCATCAGCCTATTAATGTTCCCACTGCTGGGACACAGGCCTCTTCTCTCATTCCTTATTTGATCCATTCTTGTCACACCACACATCTACCTCAACATTCTCATCTCCGCTACATGCAATCTTTTTTCATCCATCTTCTTCACAGCCCAACATTCCGATCCATACAGTACGACACATACTCACATCCCAACTCACACACACACAAAACTGGTCTTTCTCGAATCCAGAAAAGGTAAATAAATAAAATAAATATGTCGCTGGACATTACACACAGTGCCATCTTGTGCCAAACTAAGCAACGAGGCTTGTGTGGTGCACACCACATAGTTGATATACTACATAGATAGTTTTTGTTTGTAAATATCCATGACTCGGAAACAAATGTCCATGCTCATCACACAAACATTTTTGCTCTTACCGGGATTCGAACCCCGGACCCTAAGAACGTAAGGCTCGATCGGTAAGGTAAGGTCGATAAGGTTCGATCCCCACGCTAATAATGCCTGGCTGTTTGTGTATGTGATTTTGAAGCGTTTGTAAACGTACACACGAAACAGGAGAAATTCCTAGTGTTGTGCAAAGTTTAAAAAAAAAAATTGTAGATTTGATTTTACACCGTTCTGTTTTGCAATTTTATCAATTGGTTGTATGTTTAAAAAAAAGCTTTGATTACAGTTTATTTAAATACTGAATTTGTATCTTCCAGGTGCTAGAAGACGCCCGCAAGAAATACCCAGAGTACACATTCCTAGGCGACCCGTCCATAGCTAAGACCGCGGCTACACACCGGCGCTACACGCCACTGTCGCTCACCGGCCTGCTGGTAGACCTGCACATGCTGTCCATGTGCGACTACCTCGTCTGCACCTTCAGTAGTCAGGTGCGGACACGAATGGCTCAACTTTGAACCTTAAAACTTAGGGCATTAGGCGGAAAAAGATTATTTTTAAAGAAAATCAAAAACAGCCTAAGGCCTGAATTCCTGCTACGCTGATGTCGGTCGCGCGTACGGGTATACTTTGTGTTCTATATAGCACCATACTGCGACGCTGACTTCAGCGGCGCGTATGTTGCTGCATATTTCTGCGACCGATGTCAGCGTAGCAGGAATTCAGGCCTTAGAGTAGCGTAGTAGTAGAATAGGAGACTCTTGCTAGTTCTTCTTTACGTTTTGGAACTGGGAACTCACTTACTACCTTCCTGAATTGAAATATTATGAAATTACTTTTACAGAATTGAATTGCAGAATCTAGCTTCATTAACCTTAATTGTGAGGGCAGGGAATTTGCAATGTGAACAATGTATTATTTAAATTAAATCAAATAGTTTAATTTAAACAATATACATATAGTCTGCGCGCGAGCTCCAAGGAATCGGTGGCTTGTTTAAGTTTAAGTCATCGGTGGTGTTATTTCATGTACATAAGAATAAGAATAAGAATAAGAATAAGAAACTTTTATTTGTAAACATAGGTTGTTACACAGTGTGTGAGATGTTACAATGAAGAACTTAGATTCTCTATGTTTTGCCGTGAAGCGTACAAATATGAACAGACATGTATTGATTTAAAACAATACATTTTTCTTCCATGCAATCAACACTATAAAGTAAATGCAAAACTAAAATAACCACTAATCAAAACAATATAAAAAATTTAAAGCTAACAAAAAATAAAAAAATATTTCAATTAATTAGCAGTAGTTAACATAATTCAAGATTAGATGTCGTGTGATGTTGTTGTGAAAAAAACAATTAAACAGAGGTCAATATAAAATTTCATTAAATAATAGATGTCACATACTAGATTAGCCTAACCGATGTCAGTCAAAAATTTCAAAGATTCAAACTTATTTCGTAAAAATCTTCAAATATTACCAAGATACACAATCGGATGTCAAAACATTAAATTGCAATAATAAAAAATGTAATAATACCTTCATAAAATGATTTCATAATTAAGTTCGCGTGGAGTACTAAATTATGAAATCATTCTATGAGGGTTTTATGTACTTCAAATAAAACCACCGATGATTTAAGCAAGCCACCGATCCCTCTGAGCTCGCGTGCGGACTATACATTGCATGTAATTTTTTGGCAATATTCAGCCACTTTAGAACTGTACGATTATCAAATAAAGTTACCCACCATTTGTATAAGAATATCACAATACTTTTCGCAATATACACTTCTTTAATTATTTAATCCAGTAAACTTGAAAGTTCCTGTAAACTTATAACTGATATGTATCTGTCTATGGCACAGGTCGGTCGTGTAGCGTACGAGATGATGCAGACGAACCGCGTGGACGCTTCCAACAGTTTCTTCTCGCTGGACGACATCTACTACTTCGGAGGTCAGAACGCGCACGATCGCGTCGCTGTCATGTCTAATGAGGGCGGTTATCAAGATATACAGTTCCAGGTACACTATATTTAATTAATTTAATTTAATTACATCATCATCTGCCTTGCCTTTTTTGGGGTCGGCTTCCAGTCCAACCGTATGTAGCTGAATACCAGTATTTTACATAGAGCGACTGCGTATCTGACCTCCACAACCCAGTTAGTACTGGGTAATACGATACCCCTTGGTAAGACTGGTTGTCGAGACTTTTTGGGCCACTGACTACCCATAACGACTGTCAAAGATCTACAAATGACAGCCGGGACCAACACCTTTACGTGCTTTCCGAGGCACGGAGGAAAATCGGTATGTAAGGGTGGTCACCTATCCACAGACCAACTTAGGCAAGCACGGCTTAACCTAAAGATCGACCCGAGCGGCTGTTATTATTTAGCCACGAGCTCCTCAATTCAATTTAATTTAATTACAACGGTTGTATTTTCAAACGAATTACAGTAACTAAAACTGGAACTAAAAGAGTTAAAACATAAAATTAAAATATACAAAATAACAAAATAAAGGTTATAAATTTATAGGTCATAAATTCCTCTCACAGTATTTCTGACATGCCAATCAAATCTTCGTCCATCCATTCGCAAACAGATCGTCTGTTAGATTAGAATCCAAGAGATCACTAAGCGCGGCCAGAGCTTACTCATGTGGCCAGAGTGCGAGGAATTGGCGACTTAGCACGTGCGACATCGCGACATGGAGGCACGGCAAACACTGGGCTTTCTGCCACGGCAGTAATAATAGAGAATATGCATAAATTTTCTTTTTTTTATTTCGATACGGAATGTTAAAGTACTATAAAAATAATGACAAAAAGCGAAAACAAGACATAAATCGGCCAAACAACACAAAAGTTATAACCATTTAAACTTTTGTTTCTATCTCTTTCTAGATAAACGGAATTTAGTATGTATTTTGTACGTCGATGCAGCGAATGACGTCATTCGCTGTATCGGATCTCTCTGTCTAATTTCAAATGCAGATGCACTTCAGCTTGTTCAGCTGCAGTTTCAGCATAAGCATTTGTTTATAACTTAGTATTTTTATATATATTAAAAAAAAAACACTTTGCTATTTCTGATGTTAATACGCTTTGTTTAGAGTGATAAAAAAACATCATGCAAATAGCCTATTATGAAGATCAGGAGCGTCAATAGAGCCACGGAGCATCTCACAGGCTATTGTGAGCTGATCTCGAGCTCGCCTAGCGAGTTGTATCCGACATACATAGCATAAGCAAAACCATAATCAGCCTATAATGTTCTCACTGCTGGGACATAGGCCTCCTCTCAAATCGTCACATGCCTTTGAATTTTTGGTTCTAAGACATGCCGGTTTCCTCACGATGTTTTCCTTCACCGTTTTGAGAGCAGTGGCGATGAAAGTAATGCGCCTGCCTCTGCTCGAACCTACGATTTGGTTGTAAGTCGGCGCCGGCGCCGCCATCACTGGGCCACCGCTGCTCTTTATTTTATTTTATTTATTAGGGACATAAAACAGTTACATGCTACAGAAAATATAAAAAAATCCTTAAAAAGAACGTTGTAAAGATCACAAACGTGTAACCCACACCAACGTCTTAACAAAAGAATAACAGACTGTGGTAGATATTACAGAACACAGCTGTATTAATAATGCTATGCATTAATAGGCTGTATTTATTGAATGATTAAATAAATACAGCCGTCACACAGAAGGCTATCCTTAAAAAGAACGTTGTAAAGATCACAAACGTGTAACCCACACCAACGACTTAACAAAAGAATAACAGACTGTGGTAGATATTACAGAACACAGCTGTATTAATAATGCTATGCATTAATAGGCTGTATTTATTGAATGATTAAATAAATACAGCCGTCACACAGAAGGCTATCCATAAAAGAACGTTGTAAAGATCACAAACGTGTAACCCACACCAACGACTTAACAAAAGAATAACAGACTGTGGTAGATATTACAGAACACAGCTGTATTAATAATGCTATGCATTAATAGGCTGTATTTATTTAATGATTAAATAAATACAGCCGTCACACAGAAGGCTATCCTTAAAAAGAACGTTGTAAAGATCACAAACGTGTAACCCACACCAACGTCTTAACAAAAGAATAACAGACTGTGGTAGATATTACAGAACACAGCTGTATTAATAATGCTATGCATTAAAAGGCTGTATTTATTTAATCATTAAATAAATACAGCCTTTTAATGCACATGTCACACAGAAGGCTCTATATTCTGTAATAAAAAAATAAAAAATAAAAATTGTGAAAAGTACATTAAATTTTAATGTATCACAAATTAATTAAATATATTTATTTCCATTTAATTCAGTTAAACTTATCTTAATTTCATTTGATTACATACAAATTATTTTAATTCCATAAATAATTGATTCAATTTAATTTAATTCTTCTAAACTTAATTCTTATAATTCTTCTAAAAGTCTTAATACAATGGTGTCCATATGTGCTATATTTTGCGATATCACGCAGGCGTTTGATTATGTCCATTATAATACTTTACTGAATAAACTAGAAGCCTACGGTATTAGAGGTAATGTGCTTGAACTTATAAAATCGTATTTAGAAAATAGAACACAAATAACGGAAATTAGCCGCATTAATGTAGTTACTAAACATGAAGAGATAGCAAGATCACAAGAACGTAAAATCTCATACGGTGTACCAGGAACCGTTATGGGCCCCTTCTTGTTCATATTGTATGTCAATGATATGCCCATGTCCCTTGAACAACCTCTGACCATGTTTGCAGACGATAGCACAGTAACGATCCCTTGTATAAACGCAATGACATATAAAAATGATATTAATAGTTCTCTTGACTCACTAATTAAATGACTAGACAAAAATAATTTAAATATAAATTTAGATAAGACAAAGATAATGCATTTCAGACAGCGTACTCCTGGCGTAACTAATCTTCACATACATTACAAAAATGACAATATTATGGAAGCGGGAGAGACAAAATTTTTAGGTTCACAAATAGACTATAGCTTAAATTGGAAAGCACATATAGAAATGATGTGTAAAAAATTTAGTTCATCTGCATATGTTTTATATAGATTATCCTCCATAGTAGATACCAAAACACTCCTTACGGCTTACTACGGCATAGTTGAATCTCACCTGCGCTACGGCATCATTTTCTGGGGGAACTCAACTGATAGAGACATAGCATTTAAGGCCCAAAAAAGATGTATTCGTTCATTGTTTAAACTTAAAACTACAGACAGTTGCAAGACCTATTTTAAGCAATACAATATCTTGACCCTTCCTTGTATTTATATTTTCGAAGTAGCTATGTTTGGCCGTGTGGTATCCGGCAGAGTAGAATAGAACCAACCCATTACACTCACGGGTGTCGTATAAGGCGACTAATGTCTGAGGCAGAACACCTTGTGCCTCCGTAGACCAGAGAATGGGCAGCAGCGTTTTCTGTTAGTCTTTCATCACTGCGATCTCCAATCCGCCTGCCAAGCGTGGAGATTACGGCAAATTCCTCCTATCATGGGAGAGGCTTATGTCCAGCAGTGGACCTTATGGGCTGTTGTAGTAGTAGTTGTAGTATGTTTGTACAGCAAAATCCAAGTCGTTTTCAACGCCTTGCTGATGTATTCCCAAGGAACAGGCGTGACAATAGCAAACTTTGTCAAGTATCATGTCAAACCACTTTAATGCGCAAAAGTATTTATTGCATGGCCCCTATTATTTTCAATAAATTGCCAAGTGGCTGGAAAGATTTAAATACGGTGATGTTTAGGAGTAGACTACGTAATTTTTTGACAGATAAAGTGTACTATAGCATAAATGAGTTTCTGACAGAGAAAAAAATATTTTTTGATTAATTTGAATAATTAAATGATATAATTGTAACAAAAATGACAATTTAGTAATTTAATGATAATTGTAATAAAATGATAATTTATTAATTGAATGATAATTGTAATGAAAATGATAATAATTTATTAGCTGATATATTGAATGTTAGTTGTAATAATAATAATATAATCGATCTGGTCTTTAAAATGTAAGTACATGTTTCATAAATAATGTAAATATTTGCATGCCGAATGGTAAAATATGGCTGAACTTTGATATGTCATAACAACTGTATTGTATTACCCATATTTGCGAAATAAAATTCTATTCTATTCTATTCTAATGGTGTCGATTCTGTTGTGCACAAACTAAACTTAATTTAGGCTATTGCTATCTTTTACTAAAAGGCAGTGCGAGAAAAGGACGGCTATAGCTATGAACTAAGTTAGATATGTCAAACTAGTTTATGCCTAGCGCTTCACCATGTTTCTAGTCGACATGTTTTTACGTGCACCCTTCATTTGTATAGAAATATTAGTTCCAACTAAATGTGACAGCTCTAAATTACGTCCGTCTCTTTCTCGTTTTATTAGAGAGAAAAAGATAGCAATAGCCTAAATTAAGTTTAGTTTGTGCACAACAGAATCGTCACATTTTTAAAATACAGAATTTACATATTCAATATTTTGTAATATTCAGTTGTTATATTGCAAGTTTAGGTAGTATTGTAATAGTCGACAATCAGATTGATCGTAATATGTGAAAAAGGCAGTTTAGCCATTTTGAGATACTAAAGGTTACCGATACTCTTGCGCCATCCCATGTTCCTGCTCAACGGAGAGCTTCAAATAACACAAGTACAATGCGCTGGCGGGTTACTATATTTTCGAGCCGTTACTTGTTGAGAAGAGGCTTTTGCCTAGCAGAGGGACAGTAATAGGCTGATATTATTATTATAGGGGTTGAGACCCTCAGGCCGTGGGTGCGAGTGCTCACAGCCTCTTCAAGGAAATATCCAAACGTTTAATTGACGTTTCCTGTGACCGAAGGAGTGTCTGTTTACCTTGGCCAAAGGCAAAGCATTGCCATGCAGAATAGACGATACCGCTAGTCTGTTGGGCACATTACTGGTTGACAGCGTTGAGGACTAGTTTTTTATATGCAATGTTTTAGGTTGTTGTATGTTTAGGTTTCTAATGCTTAAAGTTATTTACAGAAATAAAAAGTACTACCTTAAATAAAAAAAAAAACCTAAATATGTTTTTGTGTGTGTTTTTGCAATCTGCAGGTTAGTGTCAGATTGTATGTTGATTAAAATATGATGTGCAGTAAATCGACTAAAATTTCTACTAATATCTCCTTGGTTAGCTGACAAATTCATATCGTCAAGCTTATCACGTAAAAGACTTGTAGATTGTTGCGATAAAGATAATACTGAACTTAACATAATTTATTTTTTGGTATTGTAATTAATTAAATCAAAAATACATTTAATTTATACTGAACTTAATTTGTTTATTTTTTGCAGGTAGGCGATTTAATCGGCATCGCGGGTAACCATTGGAACGGTTACGGGCGGGGCACCAATAAGAGAACAAACATGGTAAGTGTAATAACGAAGTGATTATGATATAATTAGTATAATATTTGGGTTTCTATGTAATTAGGTTGAGAAGTATGGAAGAGGAAGACATGCTGCGCCGACCACAAATGAATTGGGATAAGGCCGGGAGAATAATGATTATAAATAACTAGGTCAGAATAGGCTTGTCGACTGAAACAATCTAATTAGTCCGTCAGTTAGATCATCAAAAAATATTTGACACGTATGTTTTCTTTTGTTTACGTAAACCAAAATTGACCGAGATACGACGCTTTTAAAATTCTCAATACCTCACGCCGTGGTATAATTTTTAGTGCGTTCTGACGTCACGAGCCCCCACTCCCGAGTTTTGATGCGTTTTAGTGTTATTATTATTAAACGTTTATTTCAGATTAAATAATCCATATAAAAAATAAAAATAAAAGTTACATAATTAATTAAATTAAAACAATACTATTACAATTCAATGATAACAAATGACAAAAACTTAAAATATTATCATTAAATCGTCGTTAATCGTCGTCGTCGTTGTTTTATCTTTGTCAATATTCATTGATTTACAAAAACAAAAAATACGTATCCATTATTTTCCAATACTCTGACGGACTAAATAGATTTGCAATGTAATAGACATTCCTGCAAGGAACATAATAATATGACGAAAATGGTACTAACAGCCGACTGAAAGGACTCTGTATCCGTGGCTGTCAGTGATTTGATGACTATCATAGATATTGAATTGACATCCCAGACACACGATGATACGCTCTTAGACGCGAAATGTTCTTCAATGTTAAATGTACTGTAATTCACCCCATTGGTTTACCGTTATATAGCACCATAAACTCGCCTATTTTTAGGTCGTTCTGGAACCGAAAGCCAGAAAAATAAACTCGATCATCGAACTCTTAACGACTGGGCGGTCCCAATCGTTCCGAGTTCGATGATCGAGTATTTTTTTTTTTTTTTTTTTAATATTTCGCCGGACGGGACTTTTTTTTTAATTTTCTTTGGGACATTTTTTTTCGTTATGAATAACTTCAAATTCGACGAATTCATATTGTAGCGTAATAGTGTGACCTGTGTGCATCCATTAAACGCTAATTTGGTCTATTTTTATGTTCATTGTGGTCGATGTAATGCATATGTCACGTATTTTTTTAAAAATATTATTCATAAACGAAAAAAAAAAATATTCCAAAGGAAATTAAAATCAAAAAGAAGTCGCGAGCGGTGAAATTTTTTTTAACTGTCTTCTCCACTCCTCTAGGAACTCAACAAAAAAAATTCCCGACCACTATAAACTTCGTTCCACTTTTTGAGTATTTTTTGTCTAATTGCATTCGGCTATTCCGAGTTCGATGATCGAGTTTATGGCTCTCGGTTACAGAAAGACCTAAAATTAACGGTGTATAGAGACCAGTGCAATGTTGCCATACAATAATTTTGAACTAGTGCAGTGTTGCCATCGACACGTCCTTGTCCCAGAAGTTCCAACCACAGAGTTATCAACGGAACTGTAGAAACGTGCCTAAACTTCCTAACATTAGACCATTTGTTCCAGAACGGGCTGATCCCGTGGTACAAGACTGCGGACCACCTGGTCCTGTACCCATTCCCGGAGTACAAGCAAGTGCCGATGTACTCTGACACGCGACAAAAGGACTTATAATCACTGTTTAACGTCAAAATGGACTAAATAACGCGTGCACAGCGTTACAAATAATTTTGTTTTAAATAAGTCAAGGAGTTTTTGTTCTACAGTGGAGGTACAGTTGGTGAAGGAGATATGTGTGCAGGTGGGATATGATTGTTTTGACTATGTAAGCAAACTATTGATAGGTAACATGACATTGATATGTTTTAAACGAGCTCATAGAAGTAATTTGTTTCGTTTGCGCGTTGTGTCATTTGTCCGAATTGGAAATGAATAAATGAATCGAAATTCTTTGCCGACCTAGTGCGCACTGTCATACAAAAAGTACTGCGGGCACTTCGGATCATCATATTTCTGATTCGGGTGCTGTCCGCAAACTATCAAAAGGTGTAAGATGTAGGTTGATCATCGATATTGTAACATATTTTCAGTCTATACAACACTATTTTTTTGTCGTTTTAATTACTTTATCTACACCCATGCTATAAATCCTCTATTAAAGATCCGAAACAGTTAGCTTATGGCCAACATTAAAACAGCCAGTGTCATAATAATCATTATAACACCCAAACGGGTGTTATAAACGGATAAACCCACATTCGTGTTTTAATACCCCTCATTATACAACAGTTGCATAAATAACTATTAAAGGCGTCTAGTACTCATAAAAAATTACAACTTTTACTATGGGACCGACTATGAGATCTCGAAAAAAATATCATCTGCTGCCTACATTTTTTCGAATTTCGCGACCAATCACTACCTACATATTATAAAACAAAGTCCCCCGCCGCGTCTGTCTGTCTGTCCCTATGTATGCTTAGATCTTTAAAACTACGCAACAGAATTTGATGCGGGTTTTTTTAATAGATACCTACTTAGAGTGATTCAAGAGGAAGGTTTTAGTATATAATTTGCGGGCGGGCGAAGCCGCGGGCATCAGCTAGTAATGTATGAAGCAGGAAACAGCTGTTTTTTTTTGTTCGAGATTTCATAGTCGGTCCCATAGTAAAAGTTGTTCATTTTCATGAGTACTAGACGCTCTTAAAGTAATTAAAACGACTGAAGACCCATATTTTTAAAGCGAGGTTCGTATTCGTTCGACCGCGCTCTGTTCATAATAAAAGTAAAATCTCAAAGTGTTGTTTTCCCTCATAATGTTACCATCACCGCTCAACTGGTAGAATAAGTATACTCTGTCTCACTCTTACCTGTGTACCTATCTCTTTTGCGCATAGTAATAATATTTATGTCGTGTACGATCGTTAAAGTTTTCTTAAGCGTCTTTTACGGGCTTGTTATTGTTAATGACTCAGTGATTACTATATTGTGAGCGTGAAACACTTCTCATTTGATTTCTCTGTTGAATTTCTGAAGGCCCAACATCACTACTTATAGCAGTATTATTATTTACTTCAGTGTGGGCGTGAGTTGAGGAGCTCGTGGCTAAATAACAACAGCCACACGGGTCTGCGATTTGTAGATCTTCGACATTCGTTACAGGTAGTCAGTGGCCCAATCAATCAATTATTTTATTGCCAGGCAACTAAGGCCAATAGACAACCAAAACAAATCAACGTCTGACAACCAGTCTTACCAAGGAGTATCGTATTACCCAGCTAATTGGGTTGTGGAGGTCAGATAGGCAGTCGCTCTATGTAAAATACTGGTATTCAGCTGCATGTGGTTAGACTGGGAACCGACCCTAACATAGTTGGGAAAAGACGTTCTGTATAGCATTTCCCACACTGAAGTGACATAAAAGTAACACTGATATAAGGGGTGCGGGTAAAGTCCCTGATAATATGATGTTTAAATCATAGTTTAGGATAGAATGTTCACGTTTGTTAAATGATCTTCTTACTTGAAGTTTTAAAAATGGATCCACAAATTAACAGTTTAATTCGAGATAAGATCTTTGCCTGAAATTACACAAATATAATGTTTGCCTTTAAAAAGCAAAAAAAATACTACTCAAAATTTCGGTACGAACGACGAGCAATCAACCTACACAAAATCAGTTTATGCGGATCTCTCGTACTAGAAATTTATACAAAGCGATACCATGTCATACTGGAAATGTACACAGTTTGATGTGTCATCGTGTGTACCAATAATATGTAGGTATGTGTACTGCAATAAAATATCTGTTAATTCCAAATTTCATATGAACGTTCAACGATAAATATTGTTGATACATACAGGGTCAAAGTGACATCCTCGTACGAATATTTACAAATTCAATATCAGAGAATTACGTAAAACTGTATTTACTATATTCTGATTCCCTAAAACTTTATATCAAGTATTGCATTTAGTTTGTTCATGTTTTCTTAAAATACTAACATTTCTACGTGTTTTCGAATTGACGGTTCTGGGACATAGCCGGATTCCTTACACAATAATATTCTGGTTTTCATTAAATACATTCCATTCTAACTCTTGTTCCGTAATATTTTATAAACTTAACATGAATAACAATTCAAAAATTTTGAGGATGATTTTATTATTATTAAGCAGAAAGCACAATTATTTTCAAAGACTTACTTCGTGTCCTAACATAAACGATTCTCGCGTAACATATGCAATAAATTGTCGCAATCATTTTAACACTCATTTGGTTTCGGAACCCGGAAGGCGCCCTCTGTCCAAGCGACAGCTCAGCTTGCATAAACAAAACAGTTTACATTAAATTTAAAGTCATTGATTTCTGCAAAGTGTAACGCATTTCATAATTTATCAAAATGAACGCGACAATCTCGTATACGCTCGATTATCGCTTGTAAGATACTTACAAGAGAGATGTTGGTGAACTAGTTTAGTTATGAATTGGACAAGAAATGTCAGTTCCACTAATCGTTTCTCTCTCACAGATAATGTTTGCGAGGGAGAGGCAAGTACTGAGAAATTTAAGAATACCTAATAATTCCTTTAATTTAATTCTATTTTTTATCTAAAATACAGTTTCACATTTTTTTCTGAAGCACTGCAACTGAAATTGCTACGAAGAACACCTCCACAAGAGTTTCTTAAATCAGCTTTTGTATTTGAACACGGCGTACATGGCTGACCACATGTTTGAAAAGACATTGCCAGGAGAGATGTAGATTGATGGTATTACGATTTCTCCACTCGATCTCAGATTGTTCTCTCTTGCAGCTACAGCGATTCAGAAAGATGATGACACTGTAAAACTAACCACCATAGTTCAACTAAGATTTTAGCACTGATAAAAAGGCATACAATTAACGAACCACCAGATTTAGCAAAATGTAACGGAAAAAAAATTACTTTTAATTGACAAAATTAGTAAATGATCACCAAAATTAATCCCCATTTTATCGTGAAATTAGAACCAACAATTTATATTTTTAGTTAATGACCACCAGAAATTGAACTGTTATGTTCTTGCATCTGAGTCGAGGGAGACCCGATCTACGCGGGACTCCTACTTCTGAATAGTTTATAAAAAAATAACCACGAAGGGTATGACGGCTAACCTAATCTATCCGTGTTGGGGTGCCCCAAGTCGGCCTAGGCAAAACTAGTTTTTCATCAACCATCTCATTAAAATTTGGTGCTCAATTTACTAAATTTGATATTTTAGGTGATAGATGTTTAGTGGTCACAAAGTTATTTTTGGTGGTCATTATATTTTCCCCCATGAAAAACACGTCTAACGCGGCCTATGTGTTGATAACATGTCTGTGTGTTATTTTTCTATGTAAATTGTGTTCGTTTTATGTAAATGTGTATTTCGTCGGCGCTGCTGTGGTTTCAACTCCTTAGTTTATATAACTTTAAGTCAGTCCGCCTTAGGTAGTTACACGCAAGCCGAGTGGAAGTAAAATATTGGGCTCAAATGTTGGCTTGATTGGTCGGAATCTGTTTTGTTGATACACACATGGGTTGCAACAGTTTGCAATAGGGATAGTAACTGTGAAACTAATAGCGCTGGCATAGCTAGTTCCACGCATCGTCATTGGTTGAAAATCTGTTAATGACAGTTTTATTTCAAAATCTCTTGAGCTCATTGGCCAGATTGGGAGCTATGGTCACGCTATCTACAATGTGTTTGACAGGCCTTTCCCATTGGAAGAAATTCAAGCGTAGAAGGTCGTGTAGCTAATTTTCGTTTTTTTTTTTAGTAAAGTTATACGTAATGTCAATAAACGCAACAATTCACTAGTTGAATCCAATATGCCAGCAGCGCCAAAAATAAACTTACGTCATTTAAAATAATTGAAATGATAAAATATATTTGTGAGTCTCCGTGATTACCTCGCGTGTTTTATGCCAGCAAAATTAGTAAAAACATAGGTACAATATAAAACTGTTTTAATTAGGTAAAAACTGAACTAACTTTTAAGTAAATCTAGTATTTTTTTTTTCCTAAATTAGCGCAAATTCTAAAATAAGATCTGAAATTAAATATGGCCCATGATGAAACCCCATGACCTGACTTGATTAGACAAAATATTGAATACTTAGTTATTTGTACAAAGATTTAAGTTTTCTTATATTTACATATATTTGGCCATTTCCATATTTTTTTAAATTAAGTAACTTTTTATTAGAAAAAAAAAAAGAATTTGCTCATGTAAGTTAACCTTTTTGTTGATTGTTTATTTATGAATGTACCTTCGTTATAATATAGTTATTATCTACATATAATATGTAGCTGTGTATGCAATTATGTCTGAAAAGCATTTATGTATGTTCTACGTTATCACCCAAAATGTGTATCCGAGTGCTATTATACGTACATGCCTTATATCTGTTAATAATCGGTCTTAAATAGAAAATAATAATTACGTTACAAATATAAAAAAAAATATATAAAGTAAAATATTAAACAAAAAGCAATATAATGAAAAATATTCTCGAATAGTGCAATTCTGAACTATGTTTCGGTAATATTTTCGTGGGTTAATTTATTAAATTTTTAAGAGTCAAAAAAAAAATATTTTAAATCTCTTTAAGTTTTAAATATTCCCATTTTTTACGAATTATAGCAGATACTTATATAAAAGCATTTCAACATATTTTCATGTTATTCCATAATATTTATTTTTCCATAGTAAGTAATAATAATAGAATTTACTAGAACGGTGATATCTGGAGTATTTTTTAACTTTGTATCTATCGGAGCTTCTGTAAGATGTATGATAAAGTAACATGGACCTAAAATGTGTGTATATAGCTTAATAATATTATAGTGTATATAGAAATGAGAAATAATAATATAAATAAATGGTAACATGTGAAGGTATTCGCAATTTTATTTCATCCAGAATTCTTTTGTTGCTACCCCATTTTACAACTTTTAACCTTTTGGACGCGTACCGTGAGGGTTGGTCCGAGGAGGCACGGTAAAAGAGCACATGGAAGAAATTGGGGGAGGCCTTTGCCCAGCAGTGGGACAGTAGGACAGTACAGGATAACAACAAAAAAAAACCTCTAGACCGCCATATTCACATTATAGGTGACAAGCAAATGCGTGCCTTGAGCACCAAATGACACAAATATGTGACAAAAAATGTGGCTTGGCGTGGTGAGCACGCGCATGCGTTTATGCTCTGGCGGTCAAAAGGGTCAGGTGACACAAGGCGCGGGCAGCTCATCGGCATCGTGCCCGACAGTGTGAGTTCAGTGAGATGCATGATCATTCATAGTAAAAAGCGCGCGTAAAGAAATACGAAAAGGCCTTTGGAAAATCGAATTTTATGAAAAAACCACGTGTGGCTGACGCTGGCAGAGCCACCATCAGGGATTTTAATTTTGATAACACAAAAATTTAATCGCTAATTAGTCGAAATTAGTCGCCAAATATCAGATTTGGTCGGTCACTGGTTCAAAAGATATAAGGGTTTATAGGTGGCCCTTCTGGAGAGAGCCTACCCCAGCAGAGCCACATTAATATCTCAAAAACTAGGGCACCTAGCGAAGATCTGTTTTCTCCCATATTTACTCGCTAATTAGTCGAAATTAGTCGCCAAATATCAGAATTGGTCGGGCACTGGTTCAAAAGATATAAGGGTTTATAGGTGGCCCTGCTGGAGAGAGCTTACCCCAGCAGGGTCACATTTATATCTCAAAAACTAGGGCACCTAGCGAAGATCTGTTTGCTCCCACATTTACTCGCTAATTAGTCGCCAAGTTACAGATTTAATCGGGTCCTAGTTCAGAAGATATAATGAGTTCAATTATTAAGGTATAGTCCAAGAGCTAGATCGAAGAGTTCACGAAAAATTGCCAAGAAAAATTATTTCTATTAAAATGTGTAATATACTTCTAGTTATATCGGTCTAAAGTCCTTAGAAATGACCGAGAGAGATAAATTCTCTATTAAATACATGTTTAATGTTTTTAATTATTAAGTTAGAGTGGCTTAAACTTCTTTGAAACCATTAAACCTTGCTCTTGGTCTATTTAGTGTCAAGATGTACAGTCGCATGCAACTGTTTTACTAATTTAAAATGTTGAGCTCTAATTTACGTTAGAATAATAAATATGTTAAAATTATCGTATCTTTAGTAAAATGTAATACTTAAACGTTGAAAACATGTATGTTGATACTTACCTACATACTTACAATACGTTTATGTGTTTTTTTGTTTATGTATTTTTTTGTAGTGTATTTCAAGCAATGGGTTGCCATTGCTTGAAATACACTACAAAAAAATACATACTTAACTTAAATCAAAGATGTAAATACTTACTAGACCTAATATGAGCATTAACGGCTATAATAAAGGTTTAATAGGTAAGTTTTTTTATTGTTCCTTAGAAATACAACATACAACTGTATTTAAATGCCGGAAATAATATATTAATCTAAATCAAATTATTTACTAAAAATGAATTTCCAAAAAGTTGGTTTGATGTGTGTATTTACCTATATAATAACGTTTAAGTTAAAGTTTAATAATTACATATATTTATTGTAGATCTTGTTTTTAGGTAATGAATACTGCTTTCTTTTGGTGGGTTGAAGTTATAGAATTCCTCCAGACGTCGTAGATACACCTGTCTAAAAACTACTTTAAGTATTTTGTACTTGGTTGTACCACTGTATGGGGAAATTGAATTCTTTAATATCTTTTTAATGACACACCGACTGAATCTGTTACTTGGCGACTAATTTCGACTAATTAGCGACTAAATTTTTGTGTTATCAAAATTAAAATCCCTGATGGTGGCTCTGCCAGTGTCAGCCACACAAAACCCACTGCATAAATCAATTACAAATAAAATTTGAATTATTCTATAGTTGTGCTTTGTCGGTACCGACTTTGTTTTGGCAATTTGACACGTCTTTTTTATTACTATTGTACCCTTTTTTTTTTAGGTTTGTCACAAGCAAACCGTCGCTGCAGGGGTGATTGTGAAGAATACAATAGGCGAGACGACATAAAAAAATCTAATTAGTCCGTCAGATAGATTTCCAAAAAAAAAATATTGGACACAATTTTTTCCTTTTTTCACGTAAACATAAATTGAAGACGATACAGTGCGTCGAAAACTCGTGTGACGTCACATTTCGTACATTTTTTTACCATAAGGTGACGTCACAAGCCCCTCACTCATGATCTTTAATGCGTTTTATCTTCGTAATTTTTATTAATTTGGTAAAACAAAAAACACGTAGGTACCTATCCAATATTTTTCGATAATGTAACTGACGGTCTAAACAGAATCGTTAGTCGTCATCGCACCCCAGCCAGAAGTTACGAGGAGGAACACCGTGTGGTGTTAGTCAGTTAGAGTCTGACAGACCCCTCCGCCGACCGCACGGCGGAGGACATGATATTGAGGATTTCTACACGAAAAAAAAAAAGGTTTAGATAACCATATAAATGCGCTTGTAAATAATCAGATGGAACTAGTTTCAAGCCGTTTGATTACATAATATAACATCACGCCTGTAATCACCGTAGGGTTAGGTAGAGGTGTACCTAATAGTACACTCGCATTTCGCCAATATGTTAATATCTCAGTACCTAATAGGGGGCGAGCCTATCGCCATCAACCGGGCAAAAATCCAGACTCCGTGGCTGGCTACTGAGCAATTTCTGATGGATAAACCCAATAACACTGCCCGACCCGGGAATCGAACCCAGGACCTCATACTCGGCAGTCGCGGATGCGACCACTCGACCAACGAGGTAGTTCATTTGATTAGTTGAAACCATAGACTTAGTATATACTGCCGTCTAGACGAACTGACAGCTCGATAAAGCGTGACCAATTTTGATTTGTCAGTGTGTGCGTTAGTTAGCGATGTACCTTTTACTTTGGAGGACTATCGATAAGTGGTTGAAGTTCGACCCTTGGAGGAAGATGTTCCAAAGGCTGCCTTTGGCTGTATTTCTATGATTAACACCACATTCACGCACAGAACAAGTAACCATTGTTTAATACTACTGTATTCACTGAAAATAAACCACGATGTAGGTACGCTAAAAATCCAAAATACTGAGGAGTTGATTCCCCGCGTGCCGACTTGTGCAGACCTGTCATTCAAAACCGGTCACAGTGATATTAGATTCGCGATCCTTTTTCATCTTGCTATATTTCCATAAGGGATTTTCTTCTCCCTCGCACGCTTTGTTGGTCTAGATTCTATGGTTGAAACATATTTTAAGTAATTCTTGGGTATTGCTTTCATTACTTGTACCGAGTACAAAGACGAGGCAGTGCTAAATCTAAGCGTTTAGGTGCAGAATATCCAATTCGCAAAATGTCTCATCATTATCATCTGCCTAGCCTTCCTTTTCCCAACTATGTTGGGGTCGGCTTTCAGTTTTAGCGGATAGCTGAATACCAGTATTTTACATGAAGCGACTGCCTATCTGACCTCCACAACCCAGTTATTACCGGGTAATACGATACCCCTTGGTAAGACTGGTTGTCAGACGTTTTGGGCCTCTGACTACCTAACGACTGTCAAAGATCTACAAATGACAGCCGGGACCAACGGCTTGGCGTGTTTTTCGAGGCGCGGAGGAAACTCGGTATGTAATGGGTGGTCACCCATCCACAGACCAACCTAGGCAAGCACGGCTTAACCTAACGATCGACCCGAGCGGCTGTTAATATATAGCCACAAGCTCCTAAAAAAAAAGCGAAATTTCTAGCTGTCGAACAATGTCCAATTTGCAAAATGTCCAATTCGCAAAATGTCCAATATTCATCATAACGTTGTCACCGCGGGGAGGGTGACAATCACTATAACACCTATCTTTTATTTTCGCAACTATTTTGGGTTCAGCTTCCAGTCCAACCGAATGCAGCTGAATACCATCATGTTACCATAAAAAGACTGCCTATCTGACCTCCACAACTCAGCTACTGGGTTTTACGATACCCTTTGGTAAGACTGGTTGTTACACTTTCAGGCTTTCTTCTCGTCATTTTCATTTTTGCACACTCTAGCTGCCTTTCTGCTTATACCACTATGAACACAGAGCGAAGATACTCAACGTTTTTCCTCCTAAATTTCTCGGAATCGTTCGCGTGTGTGAACACATTCACTACTTACCCTCTTTGTAAGGAGTACCGCTATTTTTAAGCGCTCAGCAGACGATGGACCGCTTGTCACACGGAGAAATGATCGCTGAAATGAATCCTGTTCATTCGTTGCTTCAATGTTGTTGTAGCCATTTGGTTGTTGCAAATTGTCCGCATCTGTCCAGCGGACAAATAATCGTCTGGTCGCCTTAATTAGTTTCCATGTTACCGTTCGGAAGCGTAAGTAAGTAGCAGGTAAGTAATGCATCTCGATTGCTTGTTGCTGCCAACCGGGACTTCCATAATGCAATTATGTAGAAATTTTATTGATTACAATAAAGGCCACGAGAGCAGCGGTTACGTAGAGAGCTTGGAAGTAAACAAGCATTAAAATAAGAAAACTGGATTCGTGTTTGATTTGATGTAAGTAGGTACGTACTAAAGACTTGCTGAGATTATCTCCGTTAGTAAAAGGTCGGATCATCTATCTAATTTGCCAAACAGATTATCGGCGTATGTATCTATAGGTAATGTCAATTGGTCAATGATATTCTCGGCTGATTTCACACTCTTCAATAGCTAGTAGATTTACTGACTCTACAAATATTAATTCGATCGAAGGCCCTATTTCCCGCAGTGATTTGCTTTACGCATATGTGATTTGCAGTTGAAGCTAGCTTGACACTAAAATAGCGAAATCTCTTCTAAACAAACGTACTCACAAAAACAAACACGGAACAACCACTCACACCATCAACCACTTTCTTAAACCTCACTTTTAATGGCCTCGTAAAAACCGATCGCGGCGAAAGTAGCCCCTCTCGTCCAAGTTCAATAGCACGGCGTAACAGTACCGCGTCGACTCTTGCGCAAGCTGCATCTCACCTGCAGTCGTCAGTACATGGAGCCAGGATGTGGACAGTGCTAATAGTTGTCGTTTGTTGTGTGACCACCGTACTGCCGGCTAAACATCTGCCTAAATGGAAGAAACAGGTTGGTTTTGGTTTTCGGCTTTCTTTGTGTTAAACGGCTTTGTCTATCTGTTGTCTTGTGATTTTTGTGACTCTGCCTATCTAAGTATTAACTTTAAGCATGAGTTAAGACAGCCTTGTCCAAGAACAATTAGGAACCTATATAAATACAGAATAATATTACAGGTACTCAATCCACCAACAGTTCTGTTTTTTAAAGAACAAATATGGACAGTTTATAGGCGAGTAGGGAAGTATACTACTGCATTTAGGCTTTGGATAATTTCACCTGAGTAAAGCAAACGTATTTTTCGATGACACCTAGATAACTGAAAAATAAAATATTACCACATTAGGACGGTAAAAGAACAATAAAAAAAAAAAAAAAAAAAACAATATAAATGATCCAATGTTTTCACCGGCATTTTCCCGCGACCTACTTTCTCGTAGCTTTCTCCCGGCTTATTAGAAAGTTCCTTGGGTGACTCAGCGAGATGCGCGCGATCCTGTAGTTAGGATGGAAGGAGACTCATCGCTTTCTATACCTCAACATGTAGCACTTTACCTTGAACTTGAAATGTAAATTAGCAAAAATCTGCGTAATCCGAGCGAGATTAAAGACCGGATTTGGCTCTGGGTCAGCTTATAGTGCAAAGCTTTCTAAAGCTCTAACTATCTTATCAACTAGTTCAGGTCGAGTAACTGGAAAAGTGTATCGTTGGCACAAAAGATGGGTCGCAGAGCTGGCTAAAAGTCACAGAGTATGCACTTTAATAAGACTGATCGACTGCAGTAGGTACGTTAGTAGGTGTCGACCAAAACAAGAGTGCTATACGAGTACCTACATTTCGTAGCTCAACTATATACCTACACTTGTTCAAAAGGAGCAAATAACATGTCCAGGCAAAATATTATGTTTATCTCTGTTTCATGTATGCAGAGAAAACAGGCATGTCTAGTGATCAAGATATTTATTTGTATTAGAACAGTACCTAGGCCGCACGTCGGTGCTTATAACCACCAGTATAGGCTGGTATCTTATTCCATTGAAACTCCTTCAGTCAAAGTGTTAATTACCATCGATACTGAGAACTTTGTCTCCCTCTAGTTACTACAGTTATTTCTGGTGTTTTTTCCTTTGGGAACCTCTATATCCACTGAATGTTTTTGTGTTGTAACAAGCTATCTTCACGCACATTTCAACCCTCATTCACTACCTTCTCACTAACATTTCCTCTTACGACGTTTGTAAGACGGTACAACGAATCCGACAGGCGTGCGAGCTGCCGGCCGTGCAGAGCGAGCATAGCCACTACATCTGCGATGACAAGGGGGAGCCCAAGTGCTTGCCTGGCTGGCAGGGAGATCTGTGTGATGTGCCGATCTGCAAGAAGGGCTGTGATCCGTTGCAAGGTAAGCCTTTATACGAGTAACAGTAAAACGTAGATAGATGGAATGCTCTTTATTACGTATGTTACGGGTAATGCTAGAAGAAGAAGTAAACCTATAGTTTTACCCGGGTAAACTTAGTATTACTCAAGCTTTTTGGGTAAACTCCGGATAATTGTTAAAACTACATAACTCACAAATTACAAATTTAATACAGGATGATTGTGTCATCGGTCGGTCGTATTAATAACATCGATCTTATAAAGATAATGTACCGTTTAACAAAGTGAGGGTCTTGAGCCAGTTTTTTTGCCAGAACTATGTTAATGGGGTAATCAGTATGTTAATGGGGTAATCAGTCGTCCACAGGCCCGTGCCTACGCCCGGGGCGTCTCCCGCGGCGGCCGGGACGCTGTGAGGTTCAGCATGTAGTTCCTAAGCTAGAACTTTCGCGGAGAAAGTTTAACTGTTCAATATTTTAGTAAGAAAACTTTCAGTTATAATTTGTTAGTCACGATTTTGATTTTTAATCGTTTACAATTTCACATGACCTCATCAGATGGACTGTGAGTTTGTAGAGAGCGACTATAGCTTAAGGATAAGTGGCCATTGTTTTTAAAGGATTTTGTATTTTTCTTAATTATCGGTTAACATCTATAATATAATTAATCTATACTAATATTATATAGAGGTAAAAGTTTGTATGTAGGGGGTAATCTCCGAAACTAATGATCCAATTCTAAAAATTCTTTCGCTGGTAGAAAGCTACATTTTCCCAGTGTCCTATGCTACATTTCAAATGTTCCTGTGGTTAATAAATTCTGCGAAGCTGCGAATAAAAGCTAGTAATAATATAAAGAGGTAAAATTTGTTTGAAAGTTTGTATGTAGGGGTAATCTCTAATCTAATCTAACGATCGAATTCTAGAAAATCTGTCGCTTGGCAGAAAGCTACATTATCTGTGGGTGCTATAGACTATAAATTATATTTATATCATGCATATTAGCCGAGCTATCGCAATTTTTGCGGACAAGTAGCGGGTGAAGTTCTCGATAAACACAAGAGATAGAAGATTATACAGAACAGTTCGTGACAAAAAATATGTACCACAATTGTAACACCTCCAATTGACATTACATTAACAAAAGCTCCCATTGAAACCGGCACAATGTGTTTAAGCGGTGATCGCTGAGAGTTAACGGCGCGTTCCGTTTTACTTAGCTCATTAGCGATCCGCCATGTCTACCGATACTGGGAAAGTTTTTGTGCAGCATACAACGAGATAACAGTTTTGCTTTATTATTTGTCTTAGCTAAAGCGTTAGTAGGTAACACTTTATAGTTTTGGAACTCGCAGATTGTTAGAGCTCTCGGTGAACTTTTGCTGTAAAGTTAACGCATCCATACCATAGCTTCTTAATGTAGAGGAACATAATCTAGCATGATAACATTAAAAAAACTATTGCGGCTTGAGCTATATATTTTTGTTTTCCGTTGTTACCCACTAACACATGCACATGATGTTCCAAAAAATAATAATTTCCGTTTGCATCTTAATTTTACTGTATCAAGAGACGAATCACTGTTGGTTTGCCTATAAGAGGTTTGTTAAGGTCCAGGTCCTTAATCCTTAGTATGAGTATTAAGAGAAGAAGCATTTGCTTTGAAGCAGTAGCAAAGTCGAATTTCTTGGCGTATACACATAAACACGATACGAAGTCGCATCGTGCTACGACGCGGCATTGTCTGTGTCTGTTTGTCACTGCAACGTCGTATCCTGTTTATGTGTATACAACAAGTGTTAACAAGTTGAGACGACAATATTCTGACTATTTGTGGTTATCAGGTTACTGCAAACGCCCCGGCGAGTGTCGCTGCAAATTAGGCTTCTACGGCGAGCGCTGCAACAAGTGCATCCCGCTGCCAGGCTGTCAGCACGGCTACTGCAACGAGTCCTTCGAGTGCATCTGTCGGGACGGCTGGGACGGCCTGTTCTGTTCCGAACGTGAGTACTGTAACATTGTCAGCTTGCTGTGATTGTACGTACTGCAACAACTGCATCGTACTACCGGCTGAAGCATAAAACGTAGCCAATGGACATGTCGCTTTCTATAAACCTCCAGCTTCTAATTGAATCTACGTTCAGCTATTCTAACACAGTATCTAGGATTCCGTCCTCAAAACGGTATTCCAAGTCAGAAAACAGACACAAAGACTTGACTATTGTCAAGGTGTGGAGAACTGCGACATTCTAAAATGAACTGTGTTAATGAGGACAAAAGGCGGACAAAAAAGTAGAACAGTATTTCAAGCCTACATAAACGGGTTTATTTCAGACTTATTCAAATGATCAAATCAACTCTATTTCCTAACAGCTATTTGCCGCTCCGACTGCCACACAACCAGAGGCTTTTGCGAGACGCCGGGAGAATGTCGCTGCAAGCTGGGCTGGGCAGGACAAACCTGCCGCTCCTGCCAGCAGCTGCCCGGCTGTCAGCACGGCTACTGCGACAAGCCACTGGAGTGCAAGTGTCTGCCGGGGTACACTGGACTGCTTTGTCAGACTCGTGAGTATATTACTTTTAATTTTGTTTTTACTACAAGTGAAGCGATATTTTAGTCAGTCAGTGCATATCAGCACGTCTTTTTTCCACCAAGGGTCAGGTATGACACCTGTGCGTGATCTGTATTAATACCATATTTTGCAAGTTGTGTTGAAATCCTATGTTATAGGGGCGACAGCCGGGCACAAATATCAACTCCTTGCAGATCGAAAGCCAAACAAACCATTGTACAACATATTGGCACCGCAAACATGTCAAATTGAAGGAAGGCGCCGAAATTGCCAATAGAAAACCGCATCAGCGAGTCGTTTTGCAAGCCACGTTACAACCTCTTTATGGGAAACCTTCATAGTTCTGATAGCACAGGTGGCACTGTGCTAGTCCCGTATTCATTTCTTTCAGTGTTTACTTGTGTAAGCAGGTAACAACCAGAATATTTACCTGGTGGTAACAACTGCACCTAATTGTACGTCAGGTACCTGCTACCTTGTTGCAGCACAAACAGGTGTACTGCATGTATGTTTTTAAAACATATTTTTTTCGGAGGAGTTCGTGGCTAAATAATAACAGCCGCACGGGCAGTTCTTAAACTTAAGCCGTGCTTGCCTAGGTTAGTCTGTGGATGGGTGACCACCCATTACGTCCCGAGTTTCCTCCGTGCCTCGAAAAGCACGTTAAGCCGTTGGTCCCGGCTGTTATTTTTAGATCTTTGACAGTCGTTACAGTTGACCCAAAAAGTCTGACAACTAGTCTTACCAAGGGGTATCGTATTACCCAATACTAGCTGGGGTGTGAGGGTCAGATAGGCAGTCGCTCCATACTGGTATTCAGCTGCATCCGGCTAGACTGGAAGCCGACCGCAACATAGTTGGGAAAATTCTAGGCAGATGATGACTATGACCTCATTTCCCCTGTTACGCTAATTACGCAATACTCCAGCATGATCTTTCTCCTAGCTATCTGCGCATCTGGGTGCCACAATGAACGCGGCTACTGCCGCCGCCCCGGCGAATGTCGCTGCAAGGTCGGCTGGACCGGCAAGTTCTGCGGCGAGTGCCACAGGTACCCTGGCTGCGTGCACGGGACCTGCAACAAGCCCTGGGAGTGCAAGTGTGAGACTGGATGGGGAGGCATGCTCTGCGATGAAGGTAACATTTGAAGCGTGTTTTTGAATTGTTTCATGAGGACAAAAACTTAGTCCCATATTTTTAATACACGGTGTAAACAACCTCATCACGAAGCCGTCAACCAAGCATTCTGTACATCAAACTAAGCTTCACGAAAAAATTATTGCTGGGAAACGACTTTTTTTTCTGGGGTGAAAAAATATTTCAAGTTAGATCGAAGATACCTACGCTACGAGTGGTCTCCTGACCTCATTCCAATTTATTTGGCTCTGTTCAGCACATCTACTTATTTCTTTTCTCCCATGCATGTTTGTTAGGTGTCATAACTGGAAACATTACGTTTTTCCTGTTAGATCAGAGAGAATCTGTGCAAGTACGTACTCTACTTGCAGAGATTCTTTAAAAACACCTTAATGCACCTTTTGAACGCCATTGTCACATATACGTGACAAGCAAGCGCATGCCTTCTACGCCAAAAGACACAAATATATGACAAAATAGTAAAATTGTGGCTTGGCGTGGAGGGCACGTGCGTGCGCTTATGCTCTGGCGAATAGGTTAAAAACTCTTTCAAAATTAACTGAAGATAGAACATGAAACTTTATATAAAAAGGTATTTCCTATTTTCAGAACTCAACTACTGCGACAAGAACCCAGACACTTGTGAGAACGGTGGAAGGTGCGTCTCCTTGGAGTCCGTTGACGGCTACTACAAATGTTACTGCCAACCGGGCGTTACAGGCAAGCGATGTGAAATCGTGCCCGAATTAGCTACGCCGACCAACGCAACTATTACTGAAGAATCGAGCTCCGAAGGTCAGACATCGTCGGAGACCTCGTCAGGACACGGGAGCACTACGGAACCCAATAATGGGGAAAATGAGACTGAGTGATGTATTTTTTAGGTAATTTGCAGTCATATCATGGAGAAAAAGTTAGAAATAATGCTAGACTGTTTATATCAATGCAAAAAGTAGTTCTTTGATATCATTGTTATAGGAAACAATGACGTAGGTCTCGGAGAAATAAAATAAATAAAAATAAAAAATATCGCTGGACATTACACACAGCGCCATCTAGTGCCACACTAACCAACGAGGCTTGTGTCGTGGACACCAGATAATTGATATACTACATAGATACTTTTTGGAAATTGTTTTGGAGTTCCCTCTAGATCAGCTGAATTTTCAAATATCTTTTCAACTTATGGAAAACTTTGAAAATCGGCCCCTGCTCATTATGAATGATGTACAGGTACAACACTGCATTCTAAATACTGTTAATGGTATGACTATGTTAGGTAATAAAATGATGACTGTTTATGATTAGAATTTTTTGATTGATGGTTCATTGGTGATGGAAGGTGGACGATAGTTTGGCTCACGTGATGTGATGACGTTATTTACTTACTTTGTCTATGTTCGTGTTCAGAAAATGCTTAATTGTAGGTGTCTACATTGTACGCGTAACTTACAAGAACTTGAATTTTATGATGCAGAAACTTGCATGCTATCCACTACTTAAGACTGTCTAATAATAAGTAGTATGTAAATGTTCAATTATACCAGTTTAAAAGAGAGAATTAGAATTTCTAAACAAAAGACGTGCAAAACAAGTAGAAAAATGACTCAATTCGTTTACCTCAATTTCAGACGGATTTGGCTTTTGTTTTTGTTATGAATCAAACTTTTTGTTCTTGAAAGTTTTTAGATATTTCATTTCTAATACTAGGACTGACTATAAAGCAATAAAGCAATCAATAATAAAATGGATATCATCGTTGATATTAATTTTCTGAACACGAACGTATAATTTGTGGCTACCAATCTACTCATAGAGACTGTCAATGATTCCTTATGTGTATTCAGCAGTTTGTGAAAGTGAATGTTAATTTATTATGGCGAATTGATGTATGATTGTTTTATATTGATGAATTAGTTGTAAGTTATTTATTTTAAAATATTAAAGAATTTTTACGTGATTTTTTGTTTCGATTTGTCATCCCCAAAGACCGGTCAAATTTGAAGGTTTCCCCCGTATATAAAAAAAAATTGTAAAAGTTAATCATATTTTTATACTTGTCCTCCAACTCGTAAAGTTACGTTACACGTAAATGTAAGTAAAAGTAAGAATAAAATATATCTCTATAAAAAATCTAAGATGTCATGTAGAGCGAAATGTAGAGCACTTATTAACTCTGATCAATTTAATTCACAAATCAATATAACTGTCTAAACTCCACATACAAAGTAAAGTAACTCTAATGACAGATCCAGGATCGCTAGCTACCGCCACTAGTAATTGACGGAAACATATTTGAGCACGAATTGCAATAATTTCCATCGAAAAGCATTTTATATTTAAAACACAATATTCGTCGGTGAGAAATATCGGGAACCAGATGTGATCGATCAAACAAGGTAATTTCTTCATCTTGCAGCATTAGGTCAGTCAGTACTTAGGTACAAACACTACCAACATCAGCCAACATGACGCGGTGGTCAACCTTAAGAGCGCACCGAGGAAACGACACGTAATTCCAAAATAATTGCATTCGTTTGATCCCTTGCTGCATCGTTATTACTTATCCTTTAGTTATGCAATTAAGTTATGTTTCGATTTGTCATCCCCAAAGACCGGTCACATTTGAAGGTTTCCCCCGTATATAAAAAAAAATTGTAAAAGTTAATCATATTTTTATACTTGTCCTCCAACACGTAAAGTTACGTTACACGTAAATGTAAGTAAAAGTAAGAACAAAATATATCTCTATAAAAAATCTAAGATGTCATGTGGAGCGAAATGTAGAGCACTTATTAACTCTGATCAATTTAATTCACAAATCAATATAACTGTCTAAACTCCACATACAAAGTAAAGTAACTCTAATGACAGATCCAGGATCGCTAGCTACCGCCACTAGTAATTGACGGAAACATATTTGAGCACGAATTGCAATAATTTCCATCGAAAAGCATTTTATATTTAAAACACAATATTCGTCGGTGAGAAATATCGGGAACCAGATGTGATCGATCAAACAAGGTAATTTCTTCATCTTGCAGCATTAGGTCAGTCAGTACTTAGGTACAAACACTACCAACATCAGCCAACATGACGCGGTGGTCAACCTTAAGAGCGCACCGAGGAAACGACACGTAATTCCAAAATAATTGCATTCGTTTGATCCCTTGCTGCATCGTTATTACTTATCCTTTAGTTATGCAATTAATATGTAAGATATTTAAGGATTCACTCTATACATCGTATACCTTTAGTTATGCTTTTAGTTTCCTCGATAGAAAAAAAATCCAAAGTAATCTCTATAAAACAAAATAAAATCTAAGTACGGCGTAAATACTTGACGGAAGATCATCAGACTTTAAATAATAACAAAGCTACATGTTTTCTATAACGCATACATTTGACATTTTCGAAATGTGTATTTGTTTGAATAATATGAAGGAAATACCTAAAGTAGCGTGCGTTCCGCCCATTCTACCAAGAGCCGCCACGCTTCCCCCCTATCCGCTTTATTCCTGCTTCGTCCTGCTTAGGGATACCTAAAATCTATTAGCGCCAGAAGCTCGGTGCGCTCTTAATCGGATACCCTTGCGACATAGGTAATTAGGTATAGGTACCTATATCGCAAAAATCCATAATTATTTTGTCTAACTTCCATATGAATTCATTCGCAGCGAAATTGCATCATTCGGTGTAAAGCTTGGAGAGTACATCAAGCTACTACAATCTGTCAAATTTCTTTAATAGATTTTCATGTTTATCGCTAAAGCATTAGGTTCAAGGTTGATTGGGAAAAATTGAGTAGGTAGGTAGTAATTTCTTCTTTCATTAAAGGTTGGACATTACTACATTAACATTAACATCTGTAACTTAACCGTTAACTAAGACAGCTGCAATGAGGCATCTGCCAATCATAATGATATACAGGGTGTAAAGAACTCATCACGAAGCCGTCAACCAAGTATTCTGTACATCAAACTAAGTAACTTTACGCAAAAATTATTGCTGGGAAACGACTTTCTTTTTTGGTGTGAAAAATCATGTTTTGTGATAGAACTCAATGTAAAGCACTCAAAACATTGTGCTGATGGATGAATTGAATAGTATGGAGGTCGTGGTGGTGTTTAAAGTAAAAATCTTACATTAAAAACTGGTATTTAAAAAAAAACTTGTCAAAAAGTTGGAACTTTGACCCCCAATATCTCCGTAACTAGAAGGTTCCAAGGTATGGTGTAGAACAAAAAAATGATCGCAATGACGGGAAAAACAAGTGCCTTTCGGCTTCGTTAAGAGGTGTTTTACATTCTGGCAAAATACGCTACTAGCCGATTTTCAGACCTTATTTTTTTTTTTTGTTAATTCTGACTTCAGAGTCCAGAGAGAGAGATAGATAAATAAAATAAAATAAAGTTTATTTGGTACAAATTGAGTTTACAGATTATAAATAGAAACAAAGAAAGCTACAAAAGTAAGGTACTATGGCGCAGCTATCAACGCCCAATTCAAAATACATACAATCATAGACATTGTCCCAGATTAACCTAAAAGAAGTTAAAATAAGGATGACAAAAATAAACTAAAATAGAACAAAAAAAATATATATATAAAGAACACTATGTTGTATTATGTAGAGTGGAGGTGGGGAAGAGGTGTGTATTTGTGTGTGTGTGTATTTCTACCGCGTTTATGACACCATAAGTTGCTCAGTCTCATCGTAGGACAAGCACTTAAGCCAGTTGGTCACATTTCTCTTCAGTTCATTCCTAGTCATAGGGTATATTTTAATGTTTATATTTATGGCATTATAAAGTTTGGAGCTGGTGTGAGTGAAGTGGCGACTGACCATCGCTAACCTGTAGCGTTCAGTCTTACAGACTCTGTCAGCACGACGATTCTTTGTAATGGACTGAGGTTCGTAAGGGAGAAGTAGGTGCTTCCTAAGAACTGTTTGCAGCATGAACAACAGTCTCACAGAGAGGACCTCACAAAGTGAATAAAGCTCAGATGTGGGAAATCTAATAGGTTTCTTAGCGAGTACTTTCAAAACTGCTCTCTGAGCCCTCTCTAGCCGCAGCATGGTTGTCTTGTGCTTTCCCCCCCACGTGCTTCTGCAGTAACCCAGTATTGATTGAGCGAGGGCAAAGTAGACCATTCTAAGGCATTGGAAATCAGCAGCCGCTCGAAGTTTTTTAGATTAGTAGATCAATCTTCTGACTCGAACCACAACTGAATTAATCTGTTTTTTCTATGTCAAAAGATTGTCCAATATAACTCCAAGGCATTTTATGCTATCAGACCTTTCTATTTGGGCACAGTTACAGGTGTTGGCGACTGGGTTAGCACACACATGGGTCCTTATTTCAAACGACAAAGGTGGTTGGCTAAGAATACTTGGACTGAAGGGGATGAACTTAGTCTTGGAGATGTTGAGTTGCACCTCATAACCATGCTCAGTGCCAATTCTGCCTTTTCATGAGTTTCTGACCAGTCCTTGCCATGGGTTACGAGAGCTGTGTCATCCGCGAATGAAATAATTTTTGTATTCGGAAGAGATAACTGACTACACACAGCTCATTGACATATATGAGGAAGAGGGTTGGTCCTAGGACACTGCCCTGAGGAACCCCATAAAACAAATTTTCTTAATCACTCATATATGGCCCAACCTTCACAACCTGTTTACGCCCTGATAAGTAGCTACGAAAGATTTCGAGGGCAATTCCACGTATGCCAATCTGTTCCAACTTGTCAATCAATTTGGGGACAGAAACGGTGTCGAACGCCTTCGAGAGGTCTAGGAAAACACCAAGAGACTTCTGGTTATTGTTAAGGTGTGCGACTATTGTACTTATGAGCTCCAAGGTAGCGTCCTCTGTTGATTTTCCAGCTCTGAAGCGATATTGATTTTCGGCCAGGATATCAAATTTTGCTAAAAATTTCAAAAGCCTCGCGTTGATGACTTTCTCAAAGATTTTTGAGATGGTTGAAAGGACAGATATAGACCTGTAATTGGAAACAAGATCCTTGTCTCCTCCTTTGTAAATAGGGTGGACTATGGCAGTTTTGAAAACATCCGGAAAAAATACCAGAGGATAGCGAGAGATTAAATATGTGGACAAGGAGAGGGATAATTGTATCTCTTGTGGCCTTGATAACTGTGGATGGGATTCTATCATAACCAACGGCAGATTCATCTTTGAGAGTTAAAGTAATGCCTTCAATTTCAGCGTCATCAACATCGTACATGACCATCGATTCCAGCAGGGTCATAGAAGGGGTCATCTGTCATAGAAGAACTAGCTACCCGGGGTGAAACGTGAAGGTCTGAAAAGTTATTTTGTGATGGAGAATTTGGGAGCTTGGATGCAAGGGTACTGCCCACATTCGTAAAGTATCGGTTTACCAGATTGACAGCGAGAAGAGGGCCGTCTTCACATTTCAGTAACTCTGAAGTGTTAACCTTGTCCAAATGGGATATTTTTTAATGACTTTCCAGGTTGCCTTTGGGTTCCTTCCTGCCTTCTGAAATTCTGACCTTTCATATTCGCGTTTGAGCTTCTTTAGTAAATTATTACAAAAAGTTCGATAGCAAAGATAAATAGTTTTATGAGTGTCGTTTTCTGCCTGTTTCTTGGAGGTTTTATGTAATTTATCTCTTTGTCGAATACATCTTAGGAGGCCAGGAGTAATCCACGGCTTGATGATGCGCCTTCTACTAGGAATGACCGAAGAACTTGTATAGAGGTTTACTGAAGAGGATAGTAGAGATACGATAGTTTCGGCAGCAAAATTTGGGTTATTTGTATTTAGTATTTTAGAGAAGTCTGTTTTCTCGATGTCAGATTTCACTTTAGCAATATCAATTTTTGTGACTGAAAGTTTTCGTGTGTTTATTGTGATATCAGGATTACAAAACAGTACAACAGGGGAATGGTCAGTTATGTCGCATTCCAATACCAAAGTTGTGGCAGTGTGTGTCGACTTGAGCAACACATGATCTAGACAATTAGCAAGCCTGGTGGGAAAAGAATGTGCGGGAAGCATGGCGTGTGATGCAGCAATGTTTAAATATTCATCACAATTTGGATCTACACTCGTAGGTGCAACATAAATATTTATATTCCCGATAAGAGAAATAGTTTGAATTTTCCTAAGTGGTGGAACAAAGCAGCAGAGCTTAGAAATGGATTGAGATCTTTAATCTAAGGTGATCTATATATCGCGACAATTGCAACCTTGTCAGTGAATTTCAGTACCAAACAATTTGCGTCATTAACCGAGGGAGTTTGAAAAGAGTATTGTAAATCTTTTAGGTGACTACTCCATCGTTTTGGTTTTTAAAGGAAGTGGTACAAGTATTGTAGCCTGATAGAGGGGGAATATTCGGACATTTGCTCAGTCAACATTCAGACAATAGAATAATGTCCAGTGTATAACTCAATCTGCCTAGTAACAATGTCAGTTTGTCAAAGTTACGCTTGATGCTTCGAATATTGACATGTAAGATTTTAAGTTTACATTCTGGCTTACTCAAATAGTTAACACTTGCCTCCGAAGAGCAGACAAAACTTTCTGAGATAGAAAGTTTTTAGATCTCGGTACTAATTATGTTTAGATCATCCATAATGATTAGAAGAACATAAACGGGAAACTCTTTGTAGGGTCAGCTCTAAGCTAATATCTGTGCAGGGTATGGATTTAAATTTATTTTGAACAACCTCAGTTATGTATGGAATATCTTCAGGATTAGGTAATTTTCTAATATAGTAGAGAGCAAGACTGTGTGTCGTACCTATAATTATAAAACTTGCGGTATGTGCAATGTAGTGTTAATTTCAAAGTGTACTAAAGGAGTTGTGTGTCGCGTAATGAATTAGTGTACAATTGATTGTTAGTTAAAATTATGGAGTTAGACAATATTAACATAAAGAAATACAGGTAATTAAAATAATTAAAAAACATATGAAACAGAAAACAGTAATAGACAGTAAACGGCAATGCGGGTAATTTGGTTAGATAATCAGAGATTGGGTATAGTCATCCGGACTTCAAAATGGTAGAAAGGTCAGCATCAGTCTTAACTTCGAAGTGTTTGTATCCTTCTCTCTCGCGTACGAATATCTTGCCGTGTTTAATCCAGCAGAATCTGAAATCGTTGCATTTAGCCGCTTCACGTGCCAGGTAGTATAATCTCTTTTTCCTAGGTATTAGATTTTCAGAGACAAAGATTGGTTTGTTAGGGCCACTGATTTTAAGGTGGTCCGTTGTTAACTTGAAAGATAGTCGATACAGGTAGGCCCGAAAGCCTGAAAACCAGTCTTACCAAGGGGTATCATCATATTGCCCTATTGCCCAGTACTATCTAAGTTTTGGAGGTCAGATAGGCAGTCGCTCCATGTAAAATACTGGTATTCAGCTGCATCCAGTTAGACTGGAAGCCGACCCCAACATAGTTGGGAAAAGGCTATCCAATAGCTATCTAAGCTGTCCCATAGTAGCCTTTAACGACACACACAAGAAGTGGTACATTCCTTTTACATTACTCTACTTGAACATACTTGTGATCAACCAAACGGTATAGAAATGGATATGAATATCTATTAAATCCCACAAAAAACTGTAAACATATCCTTCATCACATAACCGTCGATAAATAATTTTAATTATTAATGAATTATTCACATAATCAGAACACACATGTTAAGCAACCAACGTTTAAGTATTAACTTATGACCAGCGGATTACAAATTCAAATTGATCTCGATCACTCTAAAAGGACGGCCCACGCCCGTCTTGAAAACTGGAAAATGGCCGTTTGGGAAATTCTTCTAACGTGGCGGGACCAGTTTTTGTTATTCATGACTTCATGTTTATTAGCTCATTAAGTGTCAGCTGTTTGATTTAGTAGGATGGCAGCTATTCTATGGTCTAGGCATTGCCAGTTACTGTATAACAAAAGGACTACGCCAAATAATACGGAAAACGTGTCACCGAGAGGTGTACAGTATGCTGAAGACTTCATAAATAATTTTTCGGGTCAAGACCATACCTACCCAGTAAGCCGTTGGGTACTTGGGTTCAAGATATCGAAGATAACACGGAAATTAGTAAAAAAAAACTACAGAACTGACTGACCCAATATGCCAGACGGATCATGCTATTTATTGCACTAGTCCCTTTTAAATATAATTACTTATTATTTTTGCAACTTGACTACAAATATGTAAGTGCACGACATTTTGACGAGAATTTCTTCATGTTTTCTGTATAATGGGACAAACTCCCCCCATTCTTAAGATAAAAGTACCAAAAACGCTAAATAATCGGAGGGCTTATTAAAAATAATTTCTAGCAGTTTCTACGAAAGTGTGAATAAAATGAGTTAGTAGGTAATATTTTTAACGGAATTACAAAAAGCGAAGTTAAGTACTCATTTTACAATATGGCCAATCGTTGGAATCCGTGCGCGAATTGGTTTATTTTTGTCTAAAAACATGTGTAATACTGCGGATGCCTAAGGCCCACTGGCTGCTACCGCTGCGGCGCGCCTTTAGGTCACCAAGAACACGTGTCCATACGCTTTCATCGAACGAGAATGTATGTTGAATTTACTGAACGGTACGGGAATGTAATTTTGACAAAAATATCTGTACGAAGACCATCGTGATAAAAGACTATCACTTAAAATAGCCAGTGCATTACGAAAGCCTTCATGAGGCGACCCCGCTACCAGCTTGTAGATTGGCAAATATTACCACCACGACATAAAAAAATATTCTCTTACCGATGGGAGAGAAAAGAACTTAGCTTATAGCTTTCGCCTAATAATAACAGAAAGATCAAAATAATCATCCAGGTTGAATTGACGCAATAGTTCAATCACACACACAGCGTTAGTTTGTATTAGGAGCCTTGTTCAGGTTCAGCACTCCAATCGGACTGGGTACCAATGGACTCTCAACAAAACGTATCGGTCTTGATCTTTCTATTAATTCAGTCTTCAAATTCCGCAACATTAACTTCACTAACAACTCATCAAGACGCATTAGATGTTTAATTAATCATCGAATACTTCCGATTGCCACAAAACTAAAAAAAAACTGATACTTTTTACAAATGGTCTTCTTTCTAATCTATAGTTAGTCATTTAGAGGTTGTATGTATTTAGTCATCATCATCTTTTCCACAACTATGTATATTGGGGGCGGTTTCCAGTCTAATCAGTTGCAGCTGAAGACTTGGAGCGACTGCCTATCAGACCTCCACAAGCATGTTACTGGATAATTCAATACCCTCCTTACGTAAGACTGGTTGTCAGATTTTCAGGCTGATGATTACTCGTAACGATTGTCTAAGATCTACAAATGACAGCCGGGACCTAAAGCTTAACGTGCCTAATAAATAGCATTAATACTTGCAATGGAGCTGTCTTGGCATACAAGAGTAACGCCTTCGTCTATATAAGCGCGGGGCCGCCTGCATCTGCGCAGAACGTTGGCACACTCGAATAGTTGCTGAAAGTAATGTGATACAGTGATCTCGGATTTTTATTTTTATATTATATATACTACATAATATTAATAATATATAAACTTTGACAAGATGCTGATTTTTGTTTTGATGGTAAGATGATTGTTTTTATGGTTTTTTAATTAAGATTGACAAATCACCTCTAGGTAAACTATTCCTTAGATTGAGTAAATAATAATGGAATCAACAAAAATGACGCAACATGTTGATTGATTTACGCAAATAGGATTAGGGACTCAAACGAAATTGGGGTAAATATTATGATTAATTATGTTAACCGTTATCAAAATTGATGGCTGTCTAAGTTTAATTGCGTTAAGTAATCTAGAAGTAAATAATTTAGTGATTAATCTTGATTTGTCGATCATAGTAAGTAGGTACACAAATTTTCCATAATTTGTTTAAAACCAAAATTAATAATGTTTTATCAAGAAAAACACTAATACTCGTATGAATTGTTTAAAATCTTGACAGACTTCTACACGTAAGCTTTGTGAAAGCGTAACTGCAAAATTTATATCTAGATCAACTTCAACAATTGACTTGGACCTCATTATTATTTTATGTCTATCAACCATAAGGTTTTAATAGGGCCTAGCATTTATGAGCCAGGTTAATGTTGTCTGTAATCTTTAAAGTTTCCTTTAATGTCATTCCAACTTATACGTTTATGTAAAGCATGCTTACACTTTTCATTTCAACGCCTAGATCACCAAGTCATCTACTTATAAGGAGCATGTATAAATAAATGCATGCTAACAAGTGTAAGTTTCAGTGCCCATATGGGTCTATTACTTAACATCCAGTCATAATGAAACGGATCGCCTTTACATACATAGACATGTGACATTAATTGAAGCAGACGTTTCCGTCAGCTTCGGAGGTGGTCGGGAATTTAGAGGTATGTGGTCGGTAGTGGAATAGGCAGTCCTGTCATTATCCTGTGGACATTGCGTCAGATTCGAAGTGAATGGGTGGGCACCGACTTTATACGGATACCGGGTACCTTTTCGACGGGATCCTAAGATATGACAACTAAGATGTGGTTTTTGATTTTTAGGAAACCAGTTTAATTGTAGGGAATATTATAGGAAATAATCAAATCTTGACAACTTATAGAACTACCATGTCATATATTATCCTTTGGGTGTTGCATCAGATTAACCGGTCGGTATGGTTGACTTATTCGCAAAGTCACTGATTGAGACATTACGGAATTTAGATGAGCATCTGAATTTTTGTTTTGAAGAATTAAAGACATAACAGCAGTTGTTTAAACAGAATCAGTCCTTTTAAATAATTTCTTCAACCACTTACTGTTACTCTCAATGGTAATGTGGGGAGACTTTTCACATCCCATAATCTGACGTCATTTACTGCAAATGTATGTAGTCACTTTGGAGATTCATTTGGACGTTCCCTTCTATCCTGCTAGCCATATCTTACAGCACCCTCAGGAAGCGATAAGGATCTACCTATTACTGACACGGCAACCCAAGTTACATACTATTACTAATTACTTCTAATGATTGATGAAGCACTTACATCGCTAATACTCACTGCACGGTAGATCAGGCGCGTATTCTTGCATTTTTTGTGTAGATAACTGGACGTAACCTCCTCAGTGTTACCGGCGTTAAGTAAGGCTGTTAATCATATTCGTCATATTATAGCACGTAACTTTGGGTAGTGATCGGTGTAATGTAAATGTGCGTGCATTCTTAAAAACATTAAACAACATTAGAATTGTTCGCGTTTTTAGATGTTTTGAGTTACGCGTGAAGGTATAAAGAAAATTGTCTAGCTGGTGTACGTTTTTGGACAAAACCAAATTTTGTCGCTTGTTGAGCATGACTGGACGACTAATTCCTTCCAAAAAGTACTGACTGAAACCTCAGACCAAATAGAAAACCAAGACTGCGAACAACAAAGTGAAGCCAGCGCAAAATTAAGCTCTGCTCTGTGCGTACCTACACGCTCACACGCACACATTTACATCAAACTACAATTAAACTAAGCTCAAAAAATGCATAAATGTTTACGAAACCGGCTTCTGGGTCTTGGTTTTTTATTTGGTCTGATACTGAAACAAGAACCCTGTTGACAGGGTCAAGAGTCGATCAGTCCCCATGGAGAAAATGAACAAAAAGCTACATAGGTACTCTAGAGTATAGAGGGTATAATTGATAGAGTATAACTTTGGTCTAGCCAAAGTTATACTCCAGTTTTAAACCAAGTGCATTTCAAAATCTTATAGCAACTCAAAACTAGTAAAATAAGTGCAATCAATCAAGGCAGGAAAACTAGACTAATTTCTATTACAAAATCTGAATCAACCAAACCCAAATGATACCTATCTAGAAAATCTACCTCATATAAAGTCCTTCAATGCGGTATTAGGCAACCAAATGCAAATGAAGTATGTTCGTACATGAACACCGGAAAATGGGTATTAGAGACATATATCAGGCCCTAACTGATTCTAGAACAGGTACGTCCTGAATGTAAGACTGTATTTCGACATGCCTTCAAATGAGCTTATACGGTGTTAGCCGTGTAAAATTAATACCGTGTTAAAATATTAGACCCTTGTGTGGCGCGTGTTGTGTGTTTAAATGGACCTGCTGTAGATTGGAAGATAATTATTTTGTTACAGCTTTTTTGTAAATAATAAATAAATCATATTTATCTCTGTCGTCACATTAGGTAATGTATTAATGTTTCTTACACGACTACTCTGAGAAGAAACAGCTGAAATAATCTTGATTAAGTCACATGAGGACAATGCAGATGAGTTTGATTGATTAGATATAACTGTCCCCTGTATCTCGTTTCCTCAATTTTTTTCTTTTAATATAATAATATCTAAGAAGTTAAGTTAAGGTGTGTCAATCGCCCGACCCTTGCAAATAGCTGACTCACCCAGTAATATTCGCTATAAATCCCACCCCACACGTCAAGCTAAGCACGTGTTATCACGACCCTGTGAGCTCACCTTGACCTCGGCTGTGGGCTAGTGACTAGGCAAGACTAGGCATCGGACACTGATGTATGCCACTGCAGTCTTTATGGTAGATATTATGAGAAATTAGTGTTGAATAGCTTTTTCTTTTTGCATTTGTTTTGCGTAATCAAAGATACGTCATGCTGCGCCGACCCAAAATAAATTGGGATAAGAGGAGGACAATGATGATGATTTGTTTGCGTATTATTTCCAGGGGGGTGCATCTGCTGTTCCATGAAAACAGCCACAATTTTTTTGCACTCCACCTTGAAAATGTTAGATTTTCGTTTGTCAATTCGTACAAGGAGTAACTTTGTCGATTTATACAGAAAAGCGTATCAATAAAAAAAAAAATTGTATTCAAGAGAGCGTGGCGAGCTTGAAAATTTTAGCACCCGCCTCGAATCTGGTAGGTTTTCTTTTGTCCTTTATTGTAGAAATACCCTATTATTTATATTCTGCCCATTTATAAAGAAAAGCTTATGCATGCAAAGGACATAAGATGTCTGAGCGATAAATTACGTTATTTTACAAAAAAAAAAATTTGTTTCCTCCTCGGATAGATTTGCCCGAATCTAAGTCTTTTCTATGTATTTTATTTTCGGACAGAACGGTGCAAGTGCACCCCCTTGCACCCTGCTGCCGGCGCCCATGGTAGGAGTTGTTTTCCTGTGCCTACTGGCGACTTTTCAACGTGTCGTACATAATGTATAATGGTATCACGCTTCAGTGATAATTTATCACTAATTAAATTACGTACTTTTGGTTTGTATTCAAGACTCTGTTGGACAATTTCTTCAACACTATAATGCGTCCTTATTTTTTAGTTTATAATCTTACTTTGAATTTGAAAGTCGTCGTATACCTACGAGGAAAGTGTCAAGACTTTAAATACGTAAAAGATTTTTTTTTTTAATGTTATAAGCTTCAAGCTTCTGTGTTGTCCTGTTATTGCGACACTAATAAAACGAGTCTTGAATAAAACTACTCGTACTTGCTTTCTGTTAACTACATAGATTGTAGTTTGGCTAAAGTTAAATGAAATGTCTATGTTTAAAATTAAGTTGTCAACTGTACCTATGCAATTACAGTTATAAACTAGACTACGCTTAGATGTGGGTTTACTTGCCTCTGCTTCTGTCATATTTATGTCTTTTAAGTAATATATTTAAATTAGGCCTAAAAAATAAATTACAGGTTTATTTATGAATAACTCCATTGTGTTTGAACACTTTCGTTCTATCTTAGGGTTCGTCTTAACTTGTGCAAATCAAGTCATTTGTTTTGCTTTGATAAACTGATATATATAGACAGATGCACCCCTAAATCACCTCCTTTTGGGAATTCGCTAGTGTTGCAGATATTTTCTTTCTCTGATACTGGTCTTAAATGATGTCACATCATAGCGAAAATAAATAAACAAACCAATCTAGAAACAGCTCAAACTTTAGTTAAGGTATCAAAGGGTCAGAGTAATCGACTCGGGCGCAAGTTCCGTGAGCTGTGTAGCCTGCTCGCCTCGCCCCCGATCATATCGCAAGCGCAGTCGAACTGGGACACAACTGACATATTAGAGATATTTTATTTATTTAGCAGATTTACGAATCTTGCAACCGAAAGTATTGGTTTTCTTGTTTTGGTATTAGATTCTAGAAAATTTTAGTAGGGAGTTGCCTTGGTTTCGAGGTAACTTGTCCTCATTCTCATGTGAAGTACGTATCACAATAATGTTGTCAAAATTGTAGAACCTCTGAAATTCTGAATATTAAGACACGCCATAAATATTTGGCTAAATAATATTACTTCTTTATTATCGTTAGATAATACTTTTGACCTTTAGACTTATAAAATTATTTTTGTTTGATCATATTGATGATACATAATATTGATCATATTAGAATATTGCTTAGAATGTTTTTCTTACACCTAAACTCATGTATTTTTTCTCTTCGATTCCAGGTGCTGCTTTCAGCTAGCAGTCTATCAACATCAAAAGAACTAGCAGACAAATCCAAAGTATCCAAACTTCTTATCGTCGAGGGGATCAAGAATGAGGCGGTGTCTGACAAAGGAGTAAAGAGACACATCCCATCGTACGGCTACGGAGGTCACTCTATCGGCTTCTCTTCACCAGCTATTGGATTGGGCCATTCCGTTGGAATAGGCAGCTCAGTTGGACTCGGACACTCTCTTGGATTATCCGGATCCGGTATTGGAATCTCTTCGGGTTCTATCGGAATCGGAGGATCCGGTGTCGGAATTAGCGGCGGCGGTATTGGAATTGGCGGCGGTGGTATTGGTTTTGGAGGAGGTATCGCGGCAGGACCCGCAATTGCAGTTGGCGGTCCAGCCATCGCCGCAGGTGGTCCTGTCGCCGTGGGTGCAGTAGCCGCCGCTCCAGTAGCAGTAGCAGCCCCAGCAGTACAAACATCCGTTAACATAGAGCCCAACCCAGTAATCTTACGTCAGGAAGTACCTCGCTATATTACAAGAACCATCACGCGAGATGTGCAAGTACCAGTACAAGTCCCCGTTCCAGTCCCTGTAGACCGTCAGGTCCCATACCCCGTAAGAGTGCCTGTACCAGTGCAGGTAGACCGACCCGTACCTTACCCAGTCGTACAAAAAGTTCCCGTAGAAGTCACAAGGCAAGTACCTGTGTACTATGAGAGGAAAGTGCCATACCCCGTGAGAGTTCCCGTCAATGTGCCAGTTCCATACCCAGTGACGGTTGAGAGGCACGTGCCAGTTGACAGGCCTGTTTACGTAGACCGTCAGGTACCAGTCCCTCAACCTGTCTACGTGGACCGTCCCGTGCCCGTTCAGGTGCCCGTTCAAGTGGACAGGCCCGTGCCTGTGCCGCAACCCGTTGTGGTAGATAGGCCTGTCCCAGTGCCCCAGCCTGTGGTTGTTGAGAGGAGAGTCCCAGTGGCTGTTCAAGCTGTTTCCGCGGTTCCCGTTGCTGTTGGCGGTGCTTCTATAATTTCGGGAGGTATTGGGGGTATTGGAGGTGGTATTGGAGCTGGTATTGGAGGTGGTATCGGAGGTGGTATTGGAGGTGGATATGGAGGTGGATACGGGGGTATCTCGGGAGGTATTGGAGGCATATCGAGTGGTTTTGGCATTTCAGGCGGGATCCCGATTTCCGCAGGTTACGGCGGTGGCTACGGCGGTGGTTACGGACATAGCTACGGAGTCTCGACTGGTGCTTATGGAGGAGGCTTCTCCAAGACCATCTCGTACAACTCCATTGGTCACCACTAATATGTTATAAGTGTTATAACCAGTTGTAACAAGTTGCATTATATCTTTGTAATTAAAGTTATTTTAACAGTGGCTTGTGTTTGTGTTAGCTCCCTTTACTAATTTAATTTAGCTACCCCAGATAAGATATTATGTAAGTAGCAGGATTTGTTTTTAATTCTGCCTTTTATTAACAACAATACCCAAAGATTGTAATGGCTACCACATGCAAGGATGGATGTGTATTTTTTTTGGTTTAGGACCAATCAACAGATCATACAGCTTATATCATGAGTACAAGTAGATACAATTTCCAATAAGTTAAATCATACAGGCGTCAAAAAAAAAAACTAAATAAAAAATCGTTGTCAGTTTTTACATACATTTAATGTAAAAATCACTAAATTGCTGTCTTTAACGTATTAATTATGTCTTTAATAAAGGATAGGAGAAAATATGGAAACACACGAAACTTCATAAAAGGAGTGCTACAAAAAGGCACTTCAGTCAACATTTAGTGCGATAGAAGATAAGTTTCACAAAATTAAAATAAAATTAGGAGAAGACTTATAAAAAGACTATTTATTACCTTTTTTAGTACAAGAACATCACGTATTACCCTTAAAGATTAGGCAGAACCTATATGACCATTTCCATGTAATAGGAGGCAAGCCTATTGCCATCAACGTTCTGACTGAGAAATTATACATGAATAAATGCATAACGTCTATGTATATAATCTATGGCACACACATTTACAAATTTTTTTTGTTAATAAAAAATTTTATTGCTACAAAATACTGCTTGATTTTATTTACACTCTAGTATCCCGTTCTTTGCTTTATACCGGAAGTTCAATCTGCAAGAACACATATTTTTAAGAAAATTAGAATAATTAAATTCTCACGATTATCTTAATTGCGACTGCACCAGCTAAATTAAGAACTTTCTTAAACTTTGTTTTACTTGATAGCCATTTTAACCGACTTCCAAAAAAGAGGACATTATCAATTCATCGGATTTTTTTTTCTATTTTAAATAAAACCGCCTAATGTGAGTCGGACTCTCGCATGAAGTTCCGCACCATCGTAGCGGCCTCCTTTAATTTTCAATTTATTTTTTGTTGTTATAGCGGCAACAATAATACACATTTTGTAAAAATTTTAACTGACTACCTATTACGGATCATGAGCCCGCTGACAGACAGACGGACTGACGGACGGAAAGCGGAGGCTTAGTAAAACCTTCGTTGGTTACCCTTTGGGTACGGAACCCTAAAAACCAATCACCAATCATCATAAACAGCTGTTTTTGTTCATAAGCCTCCTCCCAACGCCCCGTTTGATGAAGAATCGATTTAAGCATGCAATTCACCTTCAGAAGATGACACATCGTTTGTGGGGGTTCATAGCTGACCCTGGCGGACAATGCCAGGCTCTGGCGAATTCTTCACTGTTCTGCAAAGCACCGCGAGCTCGGAACATCTGTGGCGAGTGCTCGTCTTCTAGGTCCGACTTCAAGGAGTCTTTGGTTGACACTCCACACCATAGCTGTGAAAAAATAAATTATTTAATAGAAATCAAAATAAGCAAGCAATCCATGGGGCATTATCATGCAATACGAGTATAATGACACGATTTATACTGAGACAAATAACTATTCTTCGAATCCCTGTGTCATATTAACAGCCGAGGGGCTTGTACTAAGTCTGTGGAAACGATACAACTACTTACAACATATTAGTACATTTTGATACAAGTGGAGAAAGTTTGTTATTGCATTCGAGCCGGAATTATTTTAGTGAGCCGAGAACTTCAATTACAAATGTCAACGTGTATCAAACGACGTTTTTCAATACACTTTTGAAGAAATAAAATAAAAGAACGAAAAATATTTGTCATGAAAATATTATGAAACTATGATTTTAATTTTCGTTTTTTTCGCGCTTTGCTTTGGCCAGGCTGAAGGAAAGGAAAGGTATGAAGCCGCTATGTTTAGCGGCCTAATATACAAAATAGTTTTTTTTTTTTTTTTAAATTTAGAACAAAAATAAATGTTGATTTGTTTATAATAGTAAATATTAGTTTTAAATAATCATGTTTACCTATGATATTCTATTTATAAACACAATTTGAATATTCAAAAAATATTTACGCCGTGCTTTGCCGAAATTAAAAAAAAAAACATTCACCTCCGACTATAGGCATTCAACCAATTTGAACTAAGTATGTATATATATATATATAGGTATAGTTATCTGTGGCGATTTTCATTCCCGCACAAGTGTTAGAAAAAAAAAATCACACACGTGTGAAATACATAGCATGTTGGACCAAACCGTAGTGCGATAAGAACCAGTTTTCGAGGAAGTGTATTGAAAAAATAATATTATCATACTAACACAAATGTATACGACCCGAATGGCGCAGCGGTAGTGAGGCTGCCTTACGTTCTTAGGGTCCCGGGTTCGAATCCCGGTCGGAGCAAATGTTTGTGTGATGAACATGGGCATTAGTTTCCGAGTCATGGATGTTTATATGTATATTAGGTATGTATTTACAAACAAAAATTATCTATGTAGTATATCAACTATCTGGTGTCCACGACACAAGCCTCGTTGCTTAGTGTGGCACTGGATGGCGCTGTGTGTAATGTCCAGCGATATTTATTTATTTATTTATACCTACAATATTTATGCGTTTTTGGTAACTTGTTTTCCCATTTTTTTCTTAGTTTTATTTTGTGTGCACTAGCGGCTTATGGTTTTTTTGATTTCCCCAGAAACCTTTATAAAAATAATTCTTCAAATTTAGGGGTTAAAGTATGAAATTGCCGATTTGTACTGAAAAATTGAAACTCGTTTTTTTCTAAGATATAACTAATTTTTTAATCAAAATATTTATCCTCATTATCTATACATTGCTGCCATCTAAACGGAAGTTCGATCGAAGATGCCTTTACGATAGAACTCTGAGGATCTAGATTCGACAAACTGTGTGAAAGCATTTTGTACTGCCTCCTGGGAAGAAAATTTTTTATCACGTAGAAAATTGTCCAAATCACGAAAAAAATGGTAATCCGTTGGAGCAAGGTCTGGTAAGTACGGAGGATGACGTATAGTTTCTAACTGCAGCTCCTGTAGAGTTACAACGGTTTCTCGTGCAGTGTGAGGTCTTGCGTTATAATGGAGCAATAATGGTGAAGATTGATTCATGAGTCGGGGCTGTTTCACTGCCAGTTTCACCATCATTGTTCGAAGTTCGGCACAGTTAACATCTGCTGTTATTGCCTGACCATACCTGAGAAAGATATAGTGAATAACACCATGAAGAGACCACCAAACCTTTTTATTGGGAAGCTTTGCTTTAGGGCACTGTTGCGGCGTTTGACCTGAGGTCAGCCATTGCATTTTTCGCTTACGGTTATCGTAAAAAATCCACTTTTCGTCACATGTCACAATTCGATTCAATATTCCTTCATTTCTGTACCGATTCAACAAGGCAACACAAGTTTCAACACGCATTTCTTTCTGCAGATCAATCAAATCATGGGACACCCATTTTTCATATTTTTTTATCTTATTGATTTGATGCAAATGAGTCAATATTGTAAGTAGGGTAACGCTAAATCATGCTGCTAATCCCTGGGTAGTTTGACTCGGATCGGCTTCTACCATCTCCTTCAATTCAGCGTAATTCACCTGTGTGGGCGGTCTACCACTTGGTTTGTTCTTCAAGTCGAAAGCGTTTAAACCAAAAACGCACGGTGCGTTTATTAGCAGTCTCCTGTCCAAACGCAACGTTGATATTGCGAGCCGTTTTTGCCGCGTTAGTTCCGCGTCTGAACTCGTTTTCAAAAATAACTCGAATTTTCGAAGTATCCATCTTTACGTCTAAGCTGGATAAAAAAAAACAATTGAAAGTCGAAAATCGAATGTTGCACATTTTTTTAAAAGAAGAACCTCATAGGTAACACGTGGAAAAAGTTTCACACGAAAATCTCAAAATCATGAAGATTTTATGTCAATTCGAAGTGTCTATTACTATACAACGGCAATTTTAACCCCTATTATTATTGTAACTATTGCCGATTTCTTAAGCGGTATGTACAAAAATAATTGCACAAAATAAACATTAAAAGTTTAGGAAGCTTATTTTGGTGGTTGTTACTTACATTTCCATAAGACAAAAAAAACAGTTGTTCAGGCGTCATGTGCTCGAATCCTGGCAGCTTCAGTTCTGGTCCTCGTCTCTTCAAATGATGCTTCAAAGCCGCCAGAGCTTCTCTCAAGCCTCCGTTGTCTGCTATGTTCTCTCCTAAAGTCTTCTTGCCGTCTACCTGTGGGTTAAGACAAGTTTCTTTTTTAATATACATAGAGCTGAACAGGTCCGTGAATTTATAATAATACAGTAAACCAAACAAGTGTATCATGAAATTTTCTTGAAAGGGCTTAAAATGAATCCTTGTGAAACTCCCGAATAATCTGTTATCTTTTCTATAACTAGTCATAAAAATCAAGATAAACTGCGGGTCTAAAATGCTACCATGCGGAACTCTCTACTGTATCGTTTTTTGGTACACAGTCTCTTGTTATTGTATTTGGGTACCGTAAGTCGTACGTCTATGGTAATACTTTAATATTGCACTGCCTTAGCGGAGTTGCAATAGACTTATACTTATACTATTTTCAAGAAAATACATATAACTCACATGGTCATCCAACTCAGGCAGGTAGTACCCGGAGTACTGTTCGATGAAGCAGTGAGTCATGTTGACGAACGAGTCGATCGTGTTGTTCGACCACCACGGCAGCATGTTGCCGTTTTTGTCGAACTGACGACCTGCAATGTTGATAATGTTCTAGTATTGATATTGGTTGAAAGATGGAGATACAAAATTCCAACTTATCAAAATCCACCCTGGACTTGACCTTACTCATCCAGTTTATCCTAGTCACCTTTTTATGGTCGGCGCCATGTGGTTTCAAATGTATGACAAAGGGTATGGGTGCATGGTGTCTGGGGCTTCAGGGCTGCTGAATGGGGTATGATGATTTTAATTTAAATCAACATTATTTGTATTTCGATTATATGACTAGGAGGGACTGAATACTGACACGACGAGTAATACAGAAGTAAGAAAGAAGAAGGATCAGGATGATGATGTAAGTGAAAGAAAAAGAGAAAGAGAAGGAGAGGCTTAAATAAGTAAGAAAATCATTTTACCAAAGTTATCGAAGCCGTGCGTTATTTCATGTCCAAGAACGGTGCCCAGAGAACCGTAGTTAAGTGAGCTGGACAAAAGGAAAACATTAAAGAAAAGTTGGACAATTTACGAAAATAAAATAGTAAAGAACATACTTACTCAAGTCCTAAATCAAAGAAGGGATGTTGTAACATCACCATAGGGACAGCTATAGAAAACATCAAATTATTAAATAGCGTTCCTCAACTAGAAGTGAAGTGAGAAACAAATCTACAGAAAATCGCATGTACATCTCTATACCAAGAAAACAAATAAGCTTTAACATAAATTCTAGCCTATTTTACTGAACTTATATAAAACCATAGTTACTTATAAGATAGAAAAAAACGATAGAGCGAGAAAAAACACTACACGCTTTTCGATCTTCTTCATCTCATTGTTCATACTCACTTATAGTATTCTCCTGGAAAGTATGATAAGCGTTAACCTCAGTAGGATCAGTCGCCCAAGTAAAATTATTTCCTTCTCGAAACCTATTGAGAACCTTCTTCGTCTTCACTTGATTTATATTTATCATGTTTTCCAAATGCTTTTCAGGATCTACTTCTATGCCTTCATAATATTCTTCAAGTTTCCCTTCCTCTAGCAGCCAGTCCGGGAATCCAATGAGAGTCTTCATGTCGATTATCTTCTGGTATGTTGCTAGCTTCGTGTTGTCATCCATCCATCTTGCTTGACCGACGAGGTGGGCTAAGGAGTTCTTTAGCTCATCGATCATAGTTATTATCTGAAAGTATAATGTTGGTTAAAGTTTACAAATGAGCAGCTTTTTATAATTAGTAGTTATAGTAAGTGGTCAGAAGTGACGCAGGTGCTTTACCATCCCAGAACCGAATACTAGTGAAAACGCCTCATTTGTCTGTAATTACACCCGTACACACACCTGTAGGTCCCCATACCTTAAAATTATTGAATATAGTAACACTACTTCATCATCATCTTCGTCCCATGCCCAATGTCACTTAGGGTTAGCGCAACATGTATTTTTCTTCCATTCTCCATGTCGATCGTCACGCTGTAATTTATTTCCTTTTTTTCTATCATTCATACTTCTTGATGGTTCAAATAAATAACAGTTTGGAAGTAACTATTCAGTCAATCTAACAAAGTAATTTCTATTTCTGCATGTGATACGAGGTCTCCAAGCACGTGCTCTTTCACAAAGAGATATACTACTAATTCAACTACCGTGTCTTTTTACTCACCTTAGGCTTAGTAACATTAAAGAAGTGTGGGTCAGCAATGCCATAAGACACCGCCATGCCGAGCATGTCATTGACTGCGTTGGCGCACAGCAGGCTGCGCGGCGGCACGCTCTCGTGCTTGTGACTGTGCTCGTACGCGCGCTGGAATAGATCGCGGAGCTCTGTCGTCGTGTGAACTGACATTACTTCTACCACCTGAAAAAAAGAATAAATAGCTTACAAGAGACAAAGTGTGGGGGAAAGAGAGAGATGAAGAAAGCAAGTGAAAGAGAAGGGGGAGAGAGGTGGTATAACTGGAGAAAAATATGTAGATAATAATGATAACCAATAATAACCCGTAAGTAAACCGTTCAAAAATATGAACAAGGCAAAATACGGGGAACAGTGTTTGGGGGAGATATTTAATAGGTCCCAGCAATAGGATGACACAGATTTAACAAAAATTACACATAGGAAAAAAATATGAGCTTAAATAATTATGTTGATTTTTGATTTAGTACACTAACCTTAGCCCAAATATAAAGCTCCAGTATTACAGGCGGAGTCTTCGCTACATAAGCGGCCATCAGCGACATGTACTTCAAATCAGGATCAGACACCATAATCTTATCCTTTTCGAAATCCAGCACAGTATCACTAACGTTAAACAGTCCTTCTAGATATTTCTTCCATATCGGTGAAGCTGTACCGTTGTTGCTTTCGACAACGCCGTCTGTGTGAGCTTGTATTTCATCTACTGTGTAGTCTGGTATGTTCATATAATCGTCTTCGTCTATTTCTGTTGAATTGTCTGATTCTAGCTAAAATTTTTAAAATAGTTTCTTGTTATTGAAGTAACCTGAGAATTCATAATGAACTGACTGATCTGATAAAGTTAGAATTTGTGATCAAATAATATAAGTTTTATTGGGTAATCATATTTGCGTGGTTTCATTTCCCGATGATAATCTCGCCACTAGGAAATTCTAGTTTTCATGAAATAACAAATAAAAAACTAATTTTTATCATCGATTTATTCTGACACGTTTCACATGTCACACGCGAATCTAGATCATTATAAAAGCTGGTTCTAGTTCCATAATTATATAGGTACTATCTACAATAACTAGACTATGCCATTAGCTGTTCAATTTATGACGTTCGATATTTGTTTGTAGATAAGGTTTTATCGTTGATTCCTGCATTTATAAATTAAATCTCTAAATATAATAATAATTATGATACCATCAAACTAACGTTATTAAGAGGGCCCTCCCCGGCCCGTCTATCGTCAACGCGAGCATGGTCGAAAATCTTATTGTTCCATCATCGAAAATTTCTTAAAACTTGTTCCAGGAAATACTAAGTCTTACAAGTTTGTGAAATAAATATTTGTTTATTTTATTTTATTTTATTTATTTATTGGTTTACCAACAATTGTTTACACTAGCTAAGGGCATAAAAACAAGCAAAAACATATTAACAATAGTGTACAATCACTTACAGGTAAACTCAGCATGCAAAACGAAAGTTGTACGTACAATATAGAAAGAGAAGAAGAAAACTACCTTAATGTATATAAACTACTAAATCAAACTAAATACTACTTAATCTAAATCCTTACATGTTATTTAAATCCTGGTACAGAGAACAACGAAAAAAAAAAGTTAAGTTAATCCTTATCTAGGTTTTTCAAAGTTTTCGCTTTTAGACTGTTTAGTGAGTCAAAGTGCAAGTCGATTAGATCGCTACATTCATTAATTATCTTGCTTAACCTCGCGACAGGGGAACTAGCGCCTAAGACCGTTCGTCGGAGAGGTGGTCGGAGTGGCGTTATTGGCTTACGAGGAATCCTTGAAGGCACACGAAATTTAAAAGAATTTAGTATCTGTGGGCAGTCAATTTTATTGGCCATTACTTTGCCCACAAACATTACGTCAACAAGGCGACGGCGCTTTTCCAGCGAAATCGTTTTAAAGCATTTCAGCCGCTTGGTATATGAACGTATTTTCTTTGCTATTCCGCTGGTAAACGCCAGGTGCCACAGAAAGCGTTTTTGGATTCTCTCCAGACGCAACGAATGTGTAGCGTAGTGCGGACGCCAGATCACACTGCAATATTCCAACTGGCTTCGAATGAGACTATTGTAAAGCATAATTTTAGTTTTAGGACACCTAAACTGTTTACATTGTCTTAAAACGAAACCAAGCATTCTAGAAGACTTTTTTATTATGCAATCTACGTGTGGGATAAAAGTTAATTTAGTATCAAAAGTAACACCGAGGTCTTTTGTTGTATTTAGTTCTGCTATTTTGGTTTCATTTATGTGATAATCTTCTCTTACTAAATTATGCTTTCTTGTAAACTTGACATGATAGCATTTACTGGGATTTAACAGCATTGAATTGCGTTCGCACCATTTAACAAGCCTATTGAGATCACTCTGCAAAAGGTTGACATCATGTTGGAACTTAATAATTTTAACAAATTTCAAGTCGTCGGCATACATAAAAACCTTAGAATGTAAGAAACATTTTGGAATATCATTTATAAAGAAGTTAAACAAAACTGGGCCCAAATGAGAACCTTGTGGAACTCCAGAAGAGATATATTTGTTGTCAGACTGAAATCCGTTTATCACTACATAAAAAGATCTGTCCAGAAGATATGAGCTTAACCAAGAAAGCAATGATCCAGTTATACCATAAGCTTGCAACTTATGAACCAATATTTTATGTGAGACTTTGTCGAAAGCCTTACTAAAATCCGTATATATGACGTCGGCTTGGTGACCTGAATCAATTGCCTCTGATAATAGCTCGGTAAACAGAAAAAGATTTGTGTTTGTTGATCTGGCTTCCACAAAGCCATGCTGCTCGTCGCATAAGTACAGTTTCAAGTGCTTTTGAATAAATGGACAGATCAGAGACTCGAAAATTTTAGCAAAACACGACAAAATTGATATCGGTCTGTAGTTAGAGACTAAATCGTCCTTGTCAGATTTATGTATAGGTACAACTTTTGCCACCTTCCATTTTGATGGGAAGACCCCGGAGGTTAAGGATTTATTGTAAATAAGTGACAACGGGGTTACTAACTCAGCCGCACACTCATAGATAAAGATTGGTGGAATCCCATCTGGTCCAGCCCCCTTGTTGCAATCCAGACTTTTTAGCTTCTTGTATAGACTTTCACTGCTAACAATAATGTTTGATAAACATAAGCTATGAATTTCAATGTTATTTAAAAACTCTGTGTTGTTGCCGTTGTAATCGTCTTGAATAGGGCTATAGACAGAAGAAAAGTAAGATGCGAAAAATTCACAGATTGTCGTGGGGTCAGATGATGTACTAGTACCATTTGTCATTGCAATGGGATAGGAGCTTGACCCACCTCTTTTAGTTTTAACATAACTCCAGAAGAGCTTCGGATTATTTTTGAGTTGGTCTTCCAATTGCTTCATATAATTGTTGTAATAAAGTTTTGCAAGGTCATTACAGCGTTTAGTTATAATCTGCAGTTCGATTTTGTCTAAAGGGTTTTTGTAAATATTGTAGCGATTTCGGATCTTATTTTTGCAATTAAGTAATTTAATGAGATCCCGATTGAACCATGGAGGAAATTTACTTTTTTTAGGCACTCGCTTAGTTATAAAATTTTCTATACCTTTATGAATAACGTCATAAAATACCTCCACCATCTCATTAACTCCCTGCTGTGCTTTAAATAACTCATCCCAGTCAATTTCACTCAAATATTTCCGAATCGGTATGTAACTCGTTTTTCGGAAATTAGGTCTACCGCAGGTAGTGTTATATGGGAGTTTAGCTTCATTATTCAGAGAAATCACAATATCGAGGGGTGGATGATGCTGGTCAATGTTAGCAATCGGATCCTCACTTTGACTCACTCTACACAATGACTGGTTACACAGTATAAGATCTAAAATGCGGCCTGAAGCATTACACACATTGTTAAATTGATTAAGCCTATTAACATACGTAAAATCAATCAAAGTTTGACTTATATTGGACAACATAAGGCATTTATCAGAATTATTGACTATGCTCCAATCAATATCACCGATATTGAAATCACCTGCGATACAAACATATGATAAGTTTAACTGTTCAAACACTGCATTACATTTGTCCAAAAAATGTTCCAAGTAAGAGATGCGTACAGGTGGTGGCAGATATACAGAACAGAGAGCTACCCGACGTACAGATCGTGCAGTAGGTAGATCTAAAATCACCCAAAGGTCTTCACAATTACTTTCAAATTGTTCTGCTCGTTTGGAATTTATAGATTTTTTTACGGCTATCAAAACACCCCCACCATCTTTACCACTCTGTAGACAAGAACTTTCTCTGTCCCTTCTGTATACAATGTATCTGTCGTCGAACAGCTCGCTGCTCAGTACGGTATCATTAAGCCAAGTCTCTGTAAAAATGATAACGTCATAGTTATTGCAACATACATTACGAAAGATGATATGCGTTTTTGTTCTCACGCCTCTACAATTCTGGTAATAAATTTGTAAACTATCGAATTTTGTATTATATTCACGTTACAATTACATGTACTTTTAATGTAAATATAAAATATTTTTTTTCATTTCAACTTATTTATGGACTCTAAATTCTTAATGAGGATATGTTCGGACCCATCTGTTTTTCTGATGAAGATTCTACCATTTCTTACCCAGACGAATTGATATCCTTTTTCTTTTGCCTTAAGTCTAGTGGCAGCATGCAGCGCTTTGTTAGAAGGAGACAAATGTTCTTGCACATATATTGGTCTCTTTTCACCAGCCAGTCCTAGGTCCGTGGTATTCAGTTTTTCGATGATATTCTTTCCTTTATTGTAGTTAATGACAGAAGCCAAGAGCAGGTCACGAGTTCTTGGGGAGGCCAATTGGACTACAACAGAGCGCGGGCGGGTACTAGTATTTTGTAGTTTGGCTACACGGGTGCAATGATGGATATCGGTGTCGCTCAACTTGCATCCAACGACTGATCCCAGTTGCTTAACGACTGTATAGAGGTTTTCTTGTTTATTTTCTGGCAAGCAATGAAGTTCAAGATTAGTCGAACGTGCCTGTTGCTCCAAATAGTTGATTCGGAGGCCTATATCCACCACTGTCTTCTTAAGGTTAGTATTTTCTGTCTCTAAGTCTTTTACCGAGACTTTCAAGGCCCTATGTTCAGACTGATAGTCTTCAAACTCCTTTATGTGAAAACACAATGACGCCGTCATCTCCATTAATTCTTTCTTAATCGGTTCAAGCTCTTTATTTACGACATTGAGTATTGTATCGTTTATTTGACGAAGCATAGAAGCAAATTCAGCCTGTATTACTTCCTGGACGATATCGCGCACATCATCACGAGTCACAAAGGTTGCTTGAGGGGGCGAGTTCAAAGCAGGTCTCTTGTTCCCCCTAGAGGTGGAGACATTACGGGTTGGAGTATTTTCCTTTTTAGAGGAATTCGAGATGAGACTCGCGCAAGTAGAACACTTCCATTTACAGTAGACATCAGTGTCCTCAGAAACTTCCGGAAGAGACAGACACTCAAAATGATAAAATTTATTGCATTTGAAACAATTAATCGTTTTTTTTTCATCCTTGCCTTTGTGAAATAAATATTTGTCATTTAGAATCTTCATTACATGTGCTAGGCTTATAACAGGATGTTTTCTTTACTTTTACCATTTTTGAGTACATTATGAACGGCCAAAGTTCAGGCAAAATTTGTGCAAAACAGCAATTTAACGGCTTTTAATGAATTTGTTTCTACAAATTTTCATTTTTAGTATTGTTAGAAGCCTAGATATAGTGCACAAGATCCCTATTAGTTCAAAAAAATCAAAGACATAAATGTGTAACAACGGCATAATAACGTACGAGCGTTTGTATGAAAAGTGTGACGGGTTGGTCGCTCCGCTCTTAAGATGGGAATGCAACAGCAATCTATTGTACAAAAATTTCATGAATGAGATTCATGAAGGACAGAGACTAATCACTCACAAAAAAATTGAACATATAACTCATTGGCTTCTTCTATGACCATAATTAATACGTCAGTCAAAAATTAGTTTTTTCTTGCAAAGAGACCTATGCCACTCACTTAAAATATTTTAATAAAAGAAACGAATAAAAATAAGTAAACTTACTTCATAAATATCATTGCTTGTCTCATAATATTCATTGGCAGTTAGTATAATATTCTGATCTAGTTCTATTTCAGTTAATTTTGAATTTTTGACGCCATCTTCTTCCAAAACGAACAATTTCATAAGCTCTGCGTAGAATATCTTATGTACTTGTGCTAACTTCTCTTCATCAATATCACCTTTGTCACTGCGACGTTCGATCTTGTATATAAAATCTGTCGTTTTTCTTATAAAGTGTATTAGATTGTTTAAGGTTTTTCTACCATTGTGGCGTTTTCTTTCTGTATGAGTGCTGTAATTTAAGAATTAGTTTCAAAGACTTCGGTAAAATTTCGTTACTAAATTATCGATTGCATTTAATTCTTTCCATTTCATATTTAATGATGCCTCTTGTTCTAGCATGACTGCACTTAAATTTAGGTCATTCTTTTTGTAATTATTATCGTGAGATTGAAGAAATTTTATTTATTTAAACTTCATGTACAATTGGTACATAGGCGGACATAATCTAAGGAATCTAAGAAGACTAAAGTTTTCTTACCTTGGAAAAGGATTAGTCGCCTCAGGGGATCCCATAATAAGTCTGTACACCGAAGAATTCTTTGGATCCGTGTAGATATCGAAGCCTATCAGTACATCCATACCGATCTGCGTCTTCACCTTGATGACCGTGTCCAACCAGTCAAAGGTGTAAGCGGAATAGTCGAAATCTTCTGTTGCGTTTATGAAGGTCGGGTATGGAGGGAGACCTAGCTTTTCTAGGACAGCTATCACAGGTTTTAGTCCTCGTTTGTCTAGTGTCTCTAAAAGTAAAATTTATTATAAATTATATGTGGTTAATATATCCGTTGTTTGCGTCAGAAGCAGGATTCTGACTCAAAAGAATAATAATAAACTAATCGCCGTCAAGTATACGTACGGTTATATCCTACCCGTTTAATATTTTATTGAATTTTATAGCAATGACGTGTTTCAAACTGAAAGGTCAATATTTGACCGAAGCGAGGGCAAATACCTTCTCAAACGAAAAACTATTTTCGGCGTAATTTTAATTAATCATTAATATTTTCCTCAATACACTTCTTCGAAGAAATTTCTTCTTGACTGTTTTTCTTTGTGAGTTAATTAATGCTTTACTTAATGTCTCACTAATTAATGGTATAGTTTAAGGTTTTACGGCGCTGATCTGGCCTATATCTAGATATAAACAAAAACATGTCTTCCTATCTAAACTTACTCGTATTCATACACCCAACATACATATCCTTAGCTTGCTGCACCGGCTTGGGTAGGTTGCTGGTGTTTCTGTTGAGAAAATCCCTCACGATGGAGTACACCTTGGTCTGCTTGTCTCGGAACCAGTCGTAGGACTTGTACGCATCTGGTCGCGGGTGGTCAGAGCCCCAGTTGCCGCATATGTACTAGGAGAGAGGAAAAAGCTGACTTTGCACAGAGTTTGGAGATAACAGGATCTAGTAATGCTTACCACGAGACACTTTGCAAATGTGGGGGATAGTTTGTAGACAGTAATGTAACAACAATAAGGCACTTACTCCACCAAAACGGAGACGAGCGAAGCGGAGAGGAGACGTGCGGAAACCGACCAATCACATTAATTGATAAGATATCATCGCATCATCTTTCCTGTGATTGGTTGAATCTTGCACATCTCCTCACCGCTCCCCTCCTTTGCTCAACAAGCTGAGGGGCGAGACACGTGCCAATCACTTAGGAAGCGTCTCGTATATCTACATCGACTTTCGAAAAGATTGACTTCAGCTTGTGCCTGTAGCTTATGTCGATTCAATACATTATAAAGAATTGTTACCTGATAGAAGTTTTCGCAAGGGTTTGCAGTCATGTCCATCGAGAGGGCGAGGTTTGCGGCCGAGCGCAGACATTCTGTGCTCTTGCATATCTTGACTGGCTTTCTATGTATTGCTAACGAGTCTGAAACAATTTATGGTGGTATTAAGTTAGATTATACACCAGGACGTGTTCCGTTGGTCCGGGGATGTCATTTGTACATCTTTGCAGATACGTCGGTCGTGTCCTTTATTTTCATCGACACAAGAGTTATGTTGAAGGTTAAAAAACTGTAAAAGGACTGTACTCATTACACCAAAAATCTGACCTGGTCGTCAGTTTTTCTTACTAACACAGTTAGGAATAGGTAAAACATTACGATGATGAAGATTAGGTGTCACATCCAACACACACTTAGTCTGTATAGCACCTCTATTGGCTCTATTTAAAGGGTATTTAACAGAGTTTTCCTCTTTGTTTTAAAGATAGAATAAAACAATATTTTTCCAAAAATACAAAAGATACTAGTATTGATAAAAGAAAATGCGACTCTAGATTTAACAAAGTAACAACACACAGCATTAATGTTGCCTATGTTTCTCCATAATTCAACGAAACGAAGTGCTTTCAGTCTAAAAGCAACATGGACTAAGTACAAAGTAGCAGGTTTATTTCGCAAAGATATTCTTTAACATTACCGGAATTTTAGCATAAGTAAATTCTAGTATATAGCCATTTGTAGGCATTATAAAGTATATGCCTGCACTTTTTGTGCATTTAATTTACATATGAAGGCAATTTGAATGATTTACAAATTGCACCAAATGCTTGCTAGTTATATAAGACTAGATTCTTTCGCTTTTTATAATGTTACTAGCGGTTCGCCCCAGCTGCGCTCGTATATTATTATGAATGACGAGCGAACATAAAATGTCACAGAACGGGGTAGTCCTTTTTTTTTTTTTTTCGGATGGGAAATCATCAAATGACTTCTCCCGCTCTGGGCGGAGCAGGAGGGAGTGTCAGACTTTTACTGACTAAAACCCATCCATGTTCCTTCATCGCCCTTTGTGTTCCGGGGCCACGGTATCTCTTTCGAATAGTCCCGCAACCCCGGCAGGCATCGGTCCTTTCGGACCCCTTCCTTTTTGCTGACTCTCTTTGAGGCGCGCGTGGAACACGAACGCGCCGTCGACACGGCCTGTCGTCATGAGACGGACGGACGGCGAGCTAGCCCATAGCCCACCGTCCACAGGCCCGCGCCTACGGTGGCCGGGGGCCACGTGGTGGCCCCGGACGCCCGGGGCGTCTCCCGCGGCGGCCGGGACGCTGTGAGGTTCTCTCCCTCTCACGTTCCGCCACCTCCTTCTCTAGCATTACTGCTTCGCAGAAGGAGGTGACGGCGTCCCATTCCGTCTCGCTCCGGACCATGGCTTGCACCAGGGCCGGACGCGAGAGGTCGCCGCCGCCAATCGCCGCTTCGAGGACACGGCGGTGCTCCGCCCACGCGGGGCACACCTCCACCGTGTGCTCCACCGTGTCCTCCGGTCGATCCTCGCAGTGGAAACACCCGGGCGTTTCCTCCCGCCCGATTCGGTGCAGGAACCTCCCGAAAACACCGTGTCCGGTGAGGACCTGCGTCAGGCGGAAGGTGAGGACGCCGTGGCGTCTCTCAAGCCACTCCTCAAAGAGGGGACTTACCGCCACTATTGTGGCGTGCCCTAGAACGGGGTAGTCCTCACACAAGTTTTGGATTCCCTGAAGACTATTTAGCCCTTTTAAATAATGACACAAAACATCACGCCTGTAATCCCCGAAAGGTTAAATACAATAATACTAATAATATCCACATTTCGCTATAGTTATGTTTCAAGTCCCATGTATTGCTACCATGTATTGCCCAAGCCTATTGCCACCGGGCACAAAAACAGACTCCGTGGCTGCTACTGAGAAATTCCTGATGGAAAGACCTAATAACACTTTACCCGACCCGGGAATCGAACCCAGGACCTCAAGCTCAGCAGTCGCGATTGCGACCAACGAGGCAGCCCATGAGGTATAATGACACATATTTAATTTCATCATCATCATCAGCCTATAATGTTTCCACTGCTGGGACTCCTCTCAATGAGAGGGGATGGGTGGATCCACCACGCGGGCCCATATTTAATTTGAGACCTCTTAATCAACCATATATTGAGGGAGGGGCTATACACCAAGGAGGCCCAATGTTGGTTAGTGGATGTAACACGTATTCAATTTTTTGTACTAGCTGCAGGTTACGTTATACAGCTTTCACAGTTTCTTCTTGGTACGGTCGAACTATTTGGTTTATAACCATCAAATAACATTGTAAAATGTAAAAAAAAGCTCCATTTCCAGGCGTCTTCGGTGACAGTTCCTTTCCATTTCAACCACAATCAGCTGGGTGAATATCCTCTAAAAACTAGTGTTGTTAAGGAGTGTTGTTACCCTTGGATTACTGACAATGTTAAGTTGATGATGCATTTAAGAAATAAAGCACATGCAGAGTATTTAAAAGACAAAAAAAATGATCACAAAAAGATTTTTTACAAAGAATTGAAGTCGCTTGTTTCTGGGTCTCTATTTTACGAAAAGTCAGCATTCTACAAACACAAAATCAACAGTAAAATAAATGATTCCAAAGCACTTTGGAAAAACTTAAAGTCTAACCTGCTCCCGTCTAAACATAAGGAATTACCTTTGCATTTTAATGACCCCAACAAAATTTGTGACTATTTTCTGAATATGCCAGGTGCGGATACGGTTAGTGAATCAATGCTGGCATTTTTTGAGTCCACTCGTAATAATGGTTCCATGTTTACTTTGTCACCTACAACTAGCAAAGTAGTCGCGAATGTACTGAAAACTATTAAATCAAATGCTGAAGGTTGCGATGGCATTACCATTGATATGATATTTCTGACACTGCCGGTGACTTTGGACGTCGTTACCGCCTTAGTGAATGCATCTATCATATCCTCATCTTTCCCTAACCCATGGAAAATTGCTAAAGTGCTCACATTGCCGAAGACTCTAAATGCATCGGACATGAAGGACCTTAGACCTGTTAGTATACTGCCAGCACTTTCTAAAGTTTTGGAGAAAGTAGTATGTGCGCAATTAATTGATTTTTTAGAGACTAATAGAATTCTCCCTGATGTCCAGTCAGGGTTTAGGAAGGGCCGTAGTACGGCCACAGCTTTGTTGGATGTGACTGACAATATCTTGTCAGCTCAAGATAATGGGATGTGCACACTCTTGGTTTTGCTTGATTTTTCACGCGCATTTGACTGTATTAACGTTCCTTTATTATTATCAAAGATGGTTTTCTATGGATTTGACGAGGCCACAGTAAAATGGTTTGATAGCTATCTTAGTGGTCGTACGCAATTCGTTGAAATACGCCGGGCGGATGGGTCTACAGTTGTTTCTAGTCGTTGCTCAGTAGGAAGGGGGGTTCCGCAGGGCTCTATCCTTGGGCCAGTATTGTTTATCTTATACTGTGCAGATTTGATTAGAGTTATTAATAAATGCAAGTATCATATTTATGCCGATGACACACAAGTTTACATTTCATTTAAGCCGGAAGACTACGAACAAGCATTAAAGGATCTTAATGCAGATCTTGAGAGCATACTACAGTGGTCTAATTCCAACACGCTTGCGTTGAATCCTGCAAAAACTAAATTTATGCTTTTTGGTACAGTCAACCAGATAAGTAAAATTAAACCCTGTGCCAGCTGTGTAACAATTATGGGTCAGCCTATCGAAAGGGTTTACGAAGCACGTAATCTGGGTCTTATAATGGACGCGGAACTCCGTTTTCACAAACACGTGACTGAGTGTATGCGTAATTGTTATTATAGGCTTAAGATTTTATACAAAGCTCGTCCGTATCTTAGCGAAGAATTGCGTGTTTTGCTTGTGGAGTCTTTGGTTTTATCAAAGTTAAATTATGCGGACACCGTGTATGGTCAACGGCTTCTCTCAAAAACTGAAAGAATGATCCAAAGACTCCAAAACGCCTGTGCACGCTTCTGCTTTAAAGTTCCTTTTAGGGGACATGTAACACCCTTCTTAAATGAGCATAACATTCTAAAAATGAAAGCTAGACGAAAACTGCACCTAGCAACCCTACTTTTTGGAGTTATCAAGTCTCACTCCCCTTCTTATCTATACGATAGGCTGTTATGGACTAGTAGGCACAAAATCGGTGAGGGAAGAAAATGTTGCCAACAGCTTTCTATTCCCCAGCATAAGTCGGCAGCCTTTAGAGGCAGTTTTCGTTACGCAGCTACCAAATGTTGGAACAATATACCGCCTCCCATAAAATTTAGTAAAAGTTGCTCGACTTTCAAGTCAAAATTAAAGTTATTTTTATTAAATCATCAAAATGAATTTCAAGATGTTCGAGCCGACATTTCAGCCATTTGAAACAAAACAATTATTTTATATATTTTTATCAACTCGGTTTACACATATCAAGTATTTATTATTTTATGCATTTTTAATTTTTAGCACTGTTATCAATTTTACACATTTTAAATTTTATCAATTTTATACTTAATTCAATTTTACCCATGTTATTAATTTTTACACATTCCTCCATTTTTACTTTTTGTTACTGATTCTTAGCGTATGTCATAAAATTTATTTTTGCTATCAATTTTATAAAATTATCTATTTCATCTTTTGTTTTTTATTATTATTGCCTTTTTGTTGTTTTTATTAATGGGCACAGTATTTTATAAATATATATTCTACCAATGTTACTAATTTTATACATTCTATTATGTTTACTTTTACTATTGAATCCTACTGTATGTCCTCAATTTTATACATTTCTCGATTTTGTCATATTTGCTGTTTATGAATGTCTTTTTGTTCTTTTTATTAATGGAAACAGTATTTATAAATTTTATAAGTTATATAAGAAAAAAAAAAAAAAATAATAATAATGTTTGTTATTTTATACACTTCATCATTTTTACTTTTTGTTATTGTTTTTTAATGTATTTATAATATAACATTTTATTTTTAGTTGGTATTTGTGCAAAAATTGTAGACTTTACTAAGTGTTTGTTTAAGTTGTCGAGCGTATGGCACTCGTGGGCTGCAGCTGAAAATCAGCGTCAGGTGGTACACCTTGTGTTGCCACCTGGCATTATGCTGAGCTGAGGCCCTTTTGGCATTATTAGTTTTGTTTTTTTTATTTTGTGAAATTTTGTAATGTTTTTAATGCCAAATAAACACTATTTTCTTTCTTTCTTCTTCTTCTATCAGCAAACTGCATTTTTTCTCAATTTTGGTAGCAATCTCCAAGGTAGTATTCAATCTTACTAACGTTTTTTTTTTGCATTTTGCAGGGAATCCCATTGAATAACTTATTCATGAAAATGTCATTGAGTGGGATTATGTAAACTTAAAGCTGTTTTCTTACGTTCAACTTGTCACTTGTGTTTTCAATAAGTAGGAATTGTGTAAACAACCTCCACCCTAATGCAAGTTTCTTTTATTTTTAGTACCTTCGCATCTAGTATTTGTTTACGGTCTAGACAGTGGTTAATCTTTGCGTCGCGTCATCTACTAAATGTCAGCATCCGTTTTATGGCAGATGAACGAGATGTTCAAACGAAACCAGTTAGGTACATAGGTACCTGGTTAATTGTTAAATGAGCCAATAGACACTAGTTAGGTACCATTATGCACTCAGCTTTGGGCAATAGACTATTTCATAACATAACGCCGAAGGGGTAGGCAGAGATGTAACTAATAGTACACCCACATTTCCTAAGTTGTGTTTTAAGATCCCATGTAATAGGGGGCGAGACTATTGCCATCAACCGGGCACAAATCCAGACTCCGGGACTGCTACTGAGAAATTCCTGATGGAAGAACTTAATAACACTTTGCCCGACCAGGGAATCGAACCCAAGACCTCATACACGACCACTCCATCAACGAGGCAGTCCGTAGACTATTTCATTGACTTGCAATAAATACATAGTGGTTAATTATACTTACATAAAATAGTTATGATTATAAAAGCTATCAGTAACAGAATTAATATTATTATAATGACTATGTACGGTAATCTCTTCTTATATTTTCTTCTGAATCTGAAAGGGAAAAATCATGAGTAGTAAAATTGGAAACTCGTGTAATTTTTTTACAAAAATCTAAAATGTAAATTTGGCGTGGTTTTGAATCATAATAAAATGGCTAATCAGTTTTAAAATCAACCTGTTTCAAGACCACGCCGTTTTGAGCTGATAATATTTATATACAAACAATGATGTCAACAAAATTATAATTGTGTAAGCAAAGTTGCCATGGCTTATTTGAATTTTTATTTTTGAATTGTATTTTTTGTTTTTACTATGGACACTTTTAACGTGCACATCTTGCTACATTGTTCTCACATAATATACCATCTCAACATGAATGATGTAACCAAGATTTTGTAACAATATTTTGATTTAAAAGAGTGTCCATGGAGTTTCTTGCCCGTTCTTCTTCATAGAGATCTACGCTAGGGAATGGGCAACTACAGTACTTTCACAGTTTTTATGTCTTGTGACTGGGACTGTAGCTACATTTAATTTTCATCTTTGTTTCATCAATTCAAAAGTGCCTGTATCTGGCCTACTTGAAATAAATGCTTTGATTTTGATTTCAAACTGTTTATAATACTTAAGGAAAAAATCCCACATGCCCACTGTCCTAACTCAACTTCTATGCCCATTTATTTGTCTTTAACCGACTTCTTTCTGAAAGATCATTATCAATGTCTGAAAGGCGATGATAACTCGTAACTGACCTGGATGTTCTGGAGCCCACAGCTATAAGATACCCTGACTCTCTCAAATCATTGCCGTTCTTCAGAGGAGGAGTGTTGGGTTTAGCGCTGCTGGCTGCACCTTTGGAAAAAACATTAAAAAAAATATAATATGTTACTCAGGGCCAATCAGTTTAATTGTGTTATTGTTAAATATTTTAGTGGACCATTCGTTTCTAGTAGGTTCTAAAATTACAGTAGGTACCGCGGTGCACTGTTTGACGATAATAACCTACCCCAATGTTCCCTTGCAAGAAACATGAAAATATAACAGTAATAATTGTTAAAGACTTGTATATCTTAAAACAATCGTTAACGGAGAAAAGCCTGAAAAAAACATCCAGTTTGTAAATAAAGGAGTTTAAACTTTACATACATACATTATCAGTAGTCCACACAAAAATACTTTCTGATTCAGTATCCACGAATATAGTTACTACCATCATTATCATGTTGAGATATCACAAATAAGATCTATCAACGGAACTAAGAGATTATTTTCACAACGACTGATGTAAGCGCGACATAATAACGGACTAGTTTAGCTGAAGATATTATTAGCTAAACAAACCTAGACCTTAATTAATCCTATCTACAGCACATGCGGTGTTGTGTAAAGTACAGCGCATATTAGGTTTCGCAAACGGCGAGTTTTTGTAGCGATGCATTTGAAATGCGCGACAGAAGCGATGGAAACGCGTGTCAGCATCGCTAATGCATCAATGAAACCGCGCGACTGTTCCTGACGACATTGATGTTTCTGACAATACTGGGGAACGAAGAAAGGAGTTTGAAGGCTTTTCGATATCGATGCTGGTTCACGATTACTACTAAAGCGTCGCGATCAGTTACATAGCGATAGTAGTGATGCAGAATCGTGGTTGTGTGGGCGAAGGTGCACAACCGGCGACATCATTGTGATTGTATTGTGACCATTTTGCGTTTGAATCTCTGCAAAAAGTCGCGATGAGCGAGGGACTATTGTGTGGGCCGCATTGCGTTGCAATAATTCTCCTACGTCGCACCAAACACAAATAACGGCCGCACCGCGCTTTTTTGTCTTTTTGTATTTAAATACGATTCGGCCCGAGACGCGGCTGTAATGTGCGCTAACCTTTAAATCCGTCATCTTTATTTGTAGCTTCGTGTTACTGTTCTAAGTGCGCATCTTTCTAAAATAATCGCTTGATTGCATTTACAACACACACAACAACAATAAAATACAAAAACAACGAAACAAACAATACAGAACAAACAAAACATCGAATGAATTTTAATACTAATTAAAATGAAATTAACAACAAGAAAAACAATGACCAAACAAGATGTTATCATATATATATATCATTATATCATTCATTTATTATTTATTTATATCATTCATCATATCATATATAATTATCATTTTGGACAACATTCTAAATTCAAAAACTTCCATGCCGCATTTTTTTTAATTTATATGCAATCGTCGGGTTCGCATGATTTGGTGTAAAAGGAAATGAATTATGTTCCCTAGTGAAATAAACGGAAAATATGATTAATTGAATGGTTGGTAGGCACATATTTTCATTGAATTAATTTATACGGATACAATCAATATATCCTTGAAGTTTTATTACTCAAATTAGAGACCTCAAAAATAAATAAACGTAAACATTTTTATTTACGTAATAGCTTTAGAACAATTTTCTTTGAATAAAGTGGCCAGTTCTATTAACAATTTTAATCTCTGATAATTATTAATTTATTGCGCCCGTATGTTACGAGTTATTTATAAATTCATTATTTTAATTTTAAATTATTGTTTTACAAACATTATGAAGTTTAAGTAAAGCTGATCACAGTCTCTAGAACGATAACCTTTTTTGAAAAAATAAGTACAAGTCTTTGGCACAATACGAATACCGAAATATTTTTTTCTTTTTAGTAGCGTGGCTACACTTGCGATATCAGTACAAAAACTATGTTCTAAGTTATTCAGCTGGTCAAGTAGGTAGGTTGGCCGTAGGAACTAGATAAAATCTTTCTGGCTAGGCTATTTAAATGATTTACAATAGCTAAAACGAAAGCTATGTAAACCAAGAATGCTTTTAGCTGCCAGAATTCTACAAAGCCTTTACATATTTTTGTGAAAGAAATAATTCTATTATCAAACTGTATTAATCTACGATGACACGTTACGATTTGACAGCCACGAATAGGCTTCGTTTTTGTATCGATAGCAAACTCGCATCGAAATCGGAGTTCCATTCATAATTGGATCAGTATAATAGTATTTATCAGCACGGAGTCTTACTGTGTTCCCGGTAAACAGCAAAAGGATTTTCCCCCTATTCATATACAAATATAATATGTAGTACATCCCACATCATACTTGACGTCACTCAATTCCTAGATCTTGCAAGAAAAGTTATACTTGACATTAGGATTTCACAGTCTAATCCCAGATCCCCATACTCTATATTATAACACCACGAACTACGGGAGAATAGGCATGACGACAGTATCAAAAATTGCAAATCTATTTAGTCCGTCAGTTAGAGTATTGGAAATTAATGGACACGTATTTTTTGTTTTTGTAAATCAATGAATATTGACAAAGATAAAACGCATTAAAACTCGGGAGGCTCGTGACGTCAGAACTTGGTAAAAATTATACCTAAGCGTGACGTATTGAGAATTTTAAAAGCGTCATATCTTCGTCAATTTTGGTTTACATATCAAAAGGAAAAAACACGGGTTAAATATTTTTTGATCATCTAATTGACGGACTTATTAGTTTTTTGTTGTCGTCTCGCCTATTGCAGGAGGTACCTTACTTATGTCACTTCTAAAGTGTACTTACACTGTCTTGTCTATTCTTCACCCAGAATGAACCCGTAGAAAACCATTTCTCTGGTTGTTTATATTCTTGCTGCTATAACGTCTAACTAACAAAAATGCTTTGTAAACCTGCGTTTACACATTTTACAAGTTGTGGTACTTTTTTCGACAAGTGCTGTTAAAAATAAGCATCATACAAATATTGGCGTTTCAGACAAAATGACAAACACAAAGACAACCTTTTTGTAATTTAAGTGTCGTTTACAACAAGTCTTTGTTTTTTTGCTGTAAATTAACGAATTTAGTAGACACAACATGTACATATATATTTTAAAATTGTTCGTGAACGCGGAAAAATAGTAATTGTATTGCAGTCAAAGTGTTTGTTAGTCTGATCCCCGTCTAATCTTAGTGCTATTCTAATATCCATGTCTTGACCTATATTCAACTGTTTGTCACAGTATACTTACGGGTAACCGTAGGGCCCATAACATCACCTTCTTCTCCCGACCACGCGTTCATTTTCAAAACTTTAGTTTCACTGGTTCCAAACACAAACCTATAAGTTTCATTGTCAACTTTAAAACTTCTTTTTGCGGATTAAGTTAACATCTTAAACTCTTTATTCTATGCAATAGTCAACCCCACAACTATAAATAACTATTCAATTAGTATTTTTCAAAAATCTTCATCCAAGGGATTTGCACAGTTATTTTAAAAGTTCCACTGAAAATATTTTCATTTACCCGATAGCAAACAAAAACATTCTAAGTTCTTTTTATTTAAATTTCTTCAATTTACAACCATTGCTTGTTACACACGACTAATATCAAACGACATTCTTATTCACCCGGTAATGTACAACGGCCTATGTATACCGATCGTCATTTGTTAAGTTAGGCTACATTGCCTTGTGGTGGCGTTTAGCTTACTGAAAGTTCGCTGTGCCACTGAAACTTGTCTGTAGCTTCAGTAAGGTAACTATGATTATGGTTGTTTGTAGGGTTTTCAAGAACTGTTTGTCTGTATTTGTTGAAGTAAACATCATTGGGGGTGAGTATGTTGACTAAATAATGGAATTCGAGTTTATCTTTTTATTAGTCATATCATCAAACACACAGGGTAGCCTTGTTTAAGTATTATACAGATGGGTAATTTGGGAGACGGATTTCGTTAAACTATTAAGTTCCGTAGTTCCATTCTTTATTTGATCTGTGACTTCGTTAACCGTGTTAAACAGCTAGCGATTCACTGCATTGCATGCTTAATTTAGCTGCTAAATTCAGGAAAACTGTTAATCATTTTGAGTTTTCTAGATTTTCCTTCAACCAAACCTCAGAAAAGGCACCAATTTTAGCTTTTACAAACCAACTTTTTCAAATGATCCTAGTTTTCTCCCAAACCATGGCCCCCATTTTACCCGGTTCACAGGACAGTGGTGATGTGCAGGCCAGCACGCGATCGCTAGTGATGTGCCACTCCGGTATCGATTCAACGACAATAAACCGTAACCGTCTCCCATTCAATGCACGAAAGATTGCGTCGTACCTCTGTGAGTAAACAACCACAGCTTGCTTCCATCTGATCGTTTATTTTTATGCTTTCCTGGTATCAAGGTCGGGGGTACTTGAGTGGGGTTACGGTTTTTAAAGAGGGTCGTAAATATGAATGGCTTTTGTAGGTCAAAGTAAGTTTTCCGCTTATAAGTTATGGTTTTTTATTACCCGACTGCGCCAGAAGGAGGGTTATGTTTTTCGAGAGTATGTATGTATGTATGTATAATTGTTTGGCACGCTCTGTGGCTTGAACGGCTCGATGGATTTTAGCTTGAGAGGTGTCGTTAGATTCGTATTTACTGTGAGAGTGACACTGGGTATATCAAAATAAATAAAACAAAATGGCGGATTTTCGCGCCAAATTCAAATGTTTGGCACGCTCTGCAGACTGAATGGCTCGATAAAGGGCTCATCATGAGAATTTTAAAATGGTATATCCAAGTAACTAAAACGTGTAAAATAATTAAAAAAAAAAAAAAAATTAAAAAACCCGACTGCGTAAAGAATAACTATTACTTATCTATAAATAAAAACTGAAAAGAAAAAAACAAGTTCAGGAAACAGGACATATTGACTGCAACAGTCGGGACCCATTAAATACTAGACTAAAATCATTACATCCAAAATGGGTCCCGACTGCTGCAGTCAATATGTCCTGTTTCCTGAACTTGTTTTTTTCTTTTCAGTTTTTATTTATAGATATTAGTTATTCTTTACGCAGTCGGGTTTTTTAATTTTTTAAATTACATTCTAGTTTTATTAGTTCTATAAATTGTGGTGTAACTTTTAAACGTCCATAAAAGTTGCAATACTAATTTTCTCCTTTATGTCAAGTAGGGGTTTTTCACCTGAACCTACCCCTCCGGGACAAACAGGCAAGATATTTTGTGTGTGTTTCCGAGAGTTCTGAAATAATTGGAGTCAAATCCCCTTACCATATGAGTATTGAGTTATTGACACAAAATCATATTTAAATAAATCTTTCAGAAAAATTGGTTAGTATTTTTCAACAATCAAGCAACTCTAGTACAAAAACGTTCTATATTTAGGTTAATCCATTACCGTAAAATTTTTCATTGTTTGCATAATTTTGGTAGGCGTGGCTGTAAACTTTTTCTTTCAAGACTTATGTTAGGTTGTAGGTGTGCTAGCGTGACTAGAACATCACTATTCCAGGTCTCACATGAATATTGCATAGTTTTTTTTTAGTGATTATGGTCTTTTAAGTCAATCGTTAAATCCAAGTAGGCCGCATGAACCTACTTAGATAGCAATTTTTGAAGGTACTGAAACTTTGTTGATTTTAATATGGAGACTTACGCTTGTCTGCTTCGTTGGTCTAAATCAAAATCAAAATCAAAATCAAAGCATTTATTTCAAGTAGGCCAGTTACAGGCACTTTTGAATTGTCGAAACAAAGTTAAATGTAGCTACAGTCCCAGTCACAAGACATAAAAACTGTGAAAGTACTGTAGTTGCCCATTCCCTAGCGTAGATCTCTATGGAGAAGAACGGGCAAGAAACTCCATGGACACTCTTTTAAATCAAAATATTGTTACAAAATCTTGGTTACATCATTCATGTTGAGATGGTATATTATGTGAGAACAATGTAGCAAGATGTGCACGTTAAAAGTGTCCATAGTAAAAACAAAAAATACAATTCTAAAATAAACATACAAATAAGCCATGGCAACTAAGAGTTGACCAGTCACAACTGACAGCGCCCGTTCACGAACATGACGCATGGATCAGCACCATTCAACTCAACCATTTTGAAGGGAACTGAATGATCCGACACACGCGCCACCATCAGCGAGACATTAGAGTGAGCGTGACATACTCTCAACCGCCAGGGCACATTCAAGTCAAGAAAAGACGTAGGATTTCAGTGAATGATAGCTTTCTAGTACATAGTACTAACACAATATGGGCTGTGCGATTATATAATACTAGAGATTGATTCTATACAATGCAAAGACAGTTGTACAATCTTCAGCAGCTTATCTATACAAGTCGCAGAAGATGGAGTGACTCTAGTAGGTTCTATAAAAGTGTTGGTCAAGTCAAATGACTTAAAAAGATTTAACAACCGACTGCTATTTGAACTTTCTTCTAAAATATTGATATTGAAATCACCACAAATAATTGTAGATTTATTACTGGCTGCAATTTTTGCCAGAACATCTTCCATTATTGATTCAAATAAGGAAAAGTTTTGATAGTTTGGGTCTGTACACACACACAATTACATGCTTATCTAGCTCAACACAGGACAGTTCGACGCAATGTTCAACCGAGAGACCTACTATGTCATTTCGTTGCTTATATTTGAAACCTTTTTTTATTAATATTAGGGAACCTCCACGAAGCATAGTTTTACGGTTAAAGCAGCTACCCACCATATAGTTTTCATAATTAATAAGCATTTGGTAATCCTTTAGCCAATGTTCAGTAAAACAAATAATGTCAAACTTACTATTCTCTAAAAACAATTCAATTTCTAATAATTTGGAAGAAATGCCTTGGATATTTTGGTGGAATAATTTTAAGGTGTTCTGCTGAGGCCCTTTTTTACTAACTATCTGAGTGCAAGAAGATACCTTGCTGTTGGAAGGATTAACAATATTGTTAATGGTACCTTCTGTTGTCTCACTTTCTAGTTTAAATTAATAATAATATTTGGAGTAAGGCCGGAGACTTCCGTGCCATCCTCAGACAACAAGACCCTATCACTAATAGAGCTTAATTGAGGATTTTCCACGGTGACGCATGGATCCTCCTCAGAATGTTTGTAAACATTTATAGCACTAATGCTATCTTCATTTAAAGTCACCTGTACATTAGTATTATTACTAATAGTCGCAGTGTTAATAATATAACTAAACTTAGACATACTATTTATGTCTGTGTGAATATTATAAGCTAATAGCCGAGCTATTTTGTGTCTACAACTAATAGGTAGAAACACTTTACCCCGAGTCGATCTAAGTTTATCAACAAAAGTGTTGATATCAAGATACATAAGTTTGTCACTATAATGACCTGCTAAAAAATATAAATGTTTATTTAACATGTGAATATAATTGTTTTTTCTGTTACATAAACTTTCAAAATATGGAAAAGAACACAAAATTATTTTATTACACTTTAACTTCAACAACTCTGAAACACAGTCAGTGATGTCTTCCTTTTTAATCTTTGAAAAAGCTTTTTAAGCTTTGGTCTAGTGGTCGCAATCGCGAGGTCCAGGGTTCGATTCCCGGTAAAGGCAAATTGTTGATGGGTTTTTCCAACAGGAATTTCTCAGTAGTAGCCACGGAGTCTGGATATATGCCCGGTTAATGGCAATATGCTCGCCCCCTATTAAATGGGACTTAAACATAACTCGCGAAATCTGGGTGCAGTATTAGGTACACCTCTGATTAACCCTTCGGGGATAACAGAGGCTATGCTAAGTTACTAATGATAGTTTTCAGTAACACTAAAAGTGCGCTGTTGGATTATCAACTCTCGGTGCTGTGACGAGCGTCGAAAATACAACAGCACGCTTTTATTTAGCTGTTAGTGGAAAACGTGCAATATTTGGCTGTAATCAAGACAATTGGCCTCTAAAAAACTACCCTAACGACAGATTCATCGAACGATAAAATTCCAAAATTATGCTCATTACAACACCAACAAGCATAATTTTTAAAATTCTACCATGACGACCAACTTCAACCATATAAAGTCCATAACATATTTAGGTCCACAGGAACCCTAACGAGTTCTGTATGACCTAGGCTCTAGGTGAACACGCCATGTTTGCATTGGCTTGATTAATGTCGGCCCATTCATACTGGGCTGTCAATTACTTCGGCATGACGAGGGGGAACGCTGGGCGATTGATAATATGAAGTTTCCGGAACCATTTGCGTCATTAGACTTACGGGGCGTGTAAATAAGAAATTAGTTTAAGGCTGGGGTATCCGATTACGAGAGGTTTTCTCCGTGTTGATGAGTGAATATAAATGTGCAAAAAATATATATGTTGCTTATTAGACTATAAACTTAAATCATAAAAAAAAAAATTCAAAGTGAAGCATTTTTCTTTGAAAATTCGTAACTGCTCCTGAACGGAATTATGTTTTAGTTTTTTTTTATACACACAAATATTTGTCACTTTTTTCTTCACAAAGTGTACAATTGGCATTTTTATCTAATGATTTATTTAAATTTGTTATTATGGTATTTGTTATGGTATTTTTTTTAATGATATTGATTATGATTTATTTATTTATTTGGCTACAATTAAATAAAAACCACCCATTTCGTACTATTCGGCCCGCAGTGACTGACGTAACAACTACTTTGTAGTGCAAGCTGAATAGAACTTTATTCTAACAGTATTTCAAACGATGTTTGAACCACCACAAATATAGTTGCTAATTTTAACACCAGCCTTAAAAGTGATTATTTCTAAAGTGGTTAATTTTCAAAAAATACCTACCGTACCCTAGTATCTTAGTACTAACTGGATTGTGGAGGTCACATAGGCGGTCGCTCCATGTAAAATATGTATATGTATTCAGCTGCATCCGGTAAGACTGGAAGCCGACCCCAACATTGTTGAAAAGAGGTAGAAAAAGGCAAGGCTAGAGAAGGCTACCTACTCAAATAAAGTTGTTAGGGAAGGATATATTTTAGGCATTTTTTTGGAAAATTCACCATTTTCGAAACTCTAACAATAACCAAATAATATGTTTAAAGTTGTATTCATTATGAAGAAAACAATTATTAACGAATCAATTATGATATGAGTTGAGTGATTCAGCTTACGAAAAATAAAACATAGAGTTACATTTTTTCCAAAAACAGAATTCAAGTGATTACATGACTCATGTTCCCACATAACATTACATCACGCTTGTAACCCTCGAAAGGTTAGATAGAGGTGGACCTACACCCACATAGTTCAGACAAAAGGAGGGAGTAACTTTCCCACTTCACCAACAAAATAAAACAACACAATTCAGTACTGATGAAAAAACTTTATTCTGCACCACAACAACAATACGGACACGATCTCAACGCTTACAGAAAAATATTTACACAACGAGCAACGTCCGATAGAGATTACCATCCATGGCCGTAGCCAGCACCATATCCACCACCGTACCCTCCGTAGGAGCCGCCGTAGGAGCCAACCGACACGTACTTCTGAACCACAGGCTGTGCGTACGTCTGGACCACAGGCTGGGCCACCACGTGTTGGGCTACGGTCTGTACCACTGGGGCGGCGTGGACCACAGGCTGGGAGATCACTGGGGCAGCGTGGACCACAGGCTGGGAGATCACTGGGGCCGCGTGGACCACTTGTTGTGCTACTTGAACTGGGTGCACGATCTGTGAAGAAGATAGGTTGGTTTGATAAGCAAGAATGTGAGCTAGAAAGGTAGCTTTTCCCAGAAATTAAATAATAGATACCTTTTGCCTTATCTCTCATACAGTTGACGATGCTAAAACCAATGTAATGTCTTTGTAATAAGGTTGAAAATAAGGTCATTGATATGACCGCCTTTATTTAGTTGAATTCTAGTCTACATTGTGGTGATATCCAATATCTTTTAAACATAAATTGCCCGACATGGCAACAGCCGTATTCCCATATAACTTTCATAAAATAGAGACGATAGTACCTAAGTGCAAAACAAATAGAAGTGAACGAAGTACCAACGCTTGCGGTTCTCACGGAAGCTAGTAATTATGTTGATTAGCGGTAAGCGATGCGACCGCAGGAATGATTAAACGGAATGTTTACGTTTGAATTCACAATTCATTTTGTTTTCGTAGCGCTTGCTACGAGACTCGTAGCACAATGCTGAGTGTGAACGGAAACTAGGTTTTAAACTTTTTGAGTACATGTATTGACTTTGATATCTTTTATCGTGTGTGTGATGTCTTATTGATTACTGCTAAGTGCTGCATGTTTTTTTTTTTAAGTTGAGCTGCTACGGGGATTTGCACACATCTATACAAATTAGTAAAATTTAAGTGACTGTTTGCAATATCAAAATAACAGCTTTTTACTGAATGCATATGAAAATATATACGGCACTCATAACAAAAACACCTTTCTGTCAATTTTTGTCTGTCTGTCTGTTTGTTCCTTCTAATCTCCGAAACGGCTGGACTGATTATGAGGGCACTTTTATTGGCAGATAGCTGATGTTATAAGGAGTAACAAGTAGGCTTTTATTTTAGTACTTTTATTTTAGAATCAAAATTAGGGTACCGTGCAAAAAATGAAAGCCCTTGAAATCGGTAACAAAATGCGATCCAAAAAGGTAAGTAATATTTTTTATAATAATTTCACGCTAGCGAAAGTCGCGAGGAACAGCTAGTTTGGAATAAAATCACGGCTACGAGACCCATTGTGTAACTGCTACGAAGAGCGTAGCTGATTAGCGTAATGACTGCTGGAATGAGACAACGCTTGTGGCTGGATACAAAGGCCAATACAGGGTGTAAAAAGACTTCACGAAGTCGTTAACCAAGCATTCTGTACATTAACCCTACGCAAAAATTATTATTGGATGACTTTATTTTTAGGAGTGAATCATGTTTTACGGTAAAACTCAATGTAACGCACTCAAAACATGGTGCTGGTGGATAGATTAAATAGTGTGGGGGTCGTGGAAGTGTTTAAAGTAAACATGTATTTAAAAAAAAACTTGTGAAAAAGTTGGAACTTTGGCCCCCAATATGGTATGGTGTAAAACAAAAAAATTATCGCAATGATGGCTTCAAGTGCATTTTGGCTTCGTTAGGAGTCTTTTTACACCCTTTATATTCTATGAGTGTAACTACTGCCACGGGTCAATATAGCTACAGTTTACCTGTTGGAACGACGCATAGCTAGTAGCAGGCTTGGCGATAGCTACCGGAGCCGCGTGCACCACGGGTTGAGCCACTGCTACAGGCTGCGCCACTGCCACTGTTGGCTGATGGACGTAGCTTACTGATGATAGTTGCTGAAATTAATAATAATAATTTAATATCTCTAAAATCACTGATATTTTGCCTTTAAAAACATAAGAAACATATCTACCGTAATGTACGTTCTTCTGTTTTGAAAAATGTTAAATGACAACTGTAAAGATATTAGACGGCAAGCTTTCCGAATAATAAATAAATACGAGTACAGGCTGAAAAGGACTCCGACGCTTATCCAGTTCCCACGTATGCGGGACATCATTCTGAACTGATGGGAAATCATCAAATGACTCCTCCCACTCTGGGCGGAGCAGGAGGGAGTGTCAAACTTTTACTGACTAAAAACCATCCATGTTTTTTCATCGCTCTTTGTGTTCCGGGGCCACGGTATCTCTTTCGAACAGTCCCGCAGCCCCGGCAGGCATAGGCCCTTGCGGACCCCTTCCTTTTGCAGACTCTTTTTGAGGCGCGCGTGGAACACGAACGCGCCGTCGACACGGCCTGTCGTCATGAGACGGACGGACGACGAACTAGCCCATAGCCCACCGTCCGCGTCCACAGGCCCGCGCCTACGGTGGTCGGGGTCACCACGTGGCCCCGGACGCCCGGGGCGTCTCCCGCGGCGGCTGAACCCCCTTACATAGACAACTTTCATAGGTAATTTATAAATAAAATTGCTGTTTCATAAATTTTGACCGTGCAGGTATTAATTACACTTTTGCTATTGTTATATCTATATCACTTTTGACACTATAATATTGCACTTCGGAAGAAAACAGCTTTTTTCAAAATTACCAATGAAGATTTTCCATATTGGGGGATTCGGAATGATGAATTGAATACATGGTAAACGATTGTGCGTCTATGTCTTGTGCTCATTGTATATCGTAGAAAGTTGTACAAAGTCAGTACTCACAGCAGGTGCGTGCCAATCATCAATGATGCCGCCGGGCTTCGGTCTGGCTGCCACCACCGACAGGATCGCGAAGAGTATCTGTAAGTAATGGCGGTGTTATCATAAGTACTAGTAGTAGTACAGTCACGAGCACAAAGATTTTTACACGAAGAATTTTTTGAAATGGATTTTCTCCTACTGTATTGATTGTAATGTAATAAAATCTTAGAAGTTAAATTTCTTCTTCTTAGCGTGTCGATGGCAATCTAAATTGTGTCGGCCCAGAACTGAGCTACTAGATTGGCGCTTTCGGTAGCGTCCATAAGTTCCTGTAGTGAACAAACAACAGGACACGCAGGACACGATATTATGTACCCCATCGTTTGTGGAACAGCACCACATTTACACTCCAGGGCAGAGTCATTAATGAATCTCCACCTGAGCAGGTTTTCCTTGCTGCGGCCAACCTGGGTCCGGAGTCTATTTAAAGACTTCCAGGTCAGCCATGGCAACTCATGTCCAGGTGGGAGATTTTTAAAAGTTAAATTTGACCCATTGCCCGGTTTCAGTTTGTGCTATAGGTATACAGAAGCATACATGTTGATTCTGCCAGTCGAGAAAAAACTGTGTGTTAGTAATGATATTTAGCAATAACAATGACTCTGTACAATTTTGCAAGAGTAAGGAATGTTATAGGAACCGAACCTGCATCATAGGTATTACAGAAAGCTGGTGTTCAAAGGAAATTACAGTAATCTATTTTAATATAATCAGGATAATTCGGAAAAATACAATTATTACCCCATGCTTTATTTTTAAGGGCCTACAAATGTTCTAATTATCATGAATGACTTGATACCTTGTCGTTAATAAATTATCTTGACCTAAAAATACATATTTACCTACAAATAATACTCATTTGAAAGTAAAACAATCGATTTCTAATATTCTGACAAGCCCACTTTAGTCTAGAATATACAATCATGATTAAGTTATGATTTCTTCGAAGTATTTCTTACATTATTAACTTTTCTTTGTCTATCTATTAATGTCAGCATAGTTTGTTGACTTTTATTAATTATACCTTTATGAGACACACGTTATTACAAAACGTATACATAAATATACTTTTCTAGACCATTCTTAATCGTTCTGTTGCTAGTTAGGGCTCCATTTATTTTTATAATTAATTTTGTTGGGAATATGAAAAGGTTTATTTGATATTAGTATCCATTGCTAGATAAAACTTAAGATACAATTATCATAACTTCCTCATGAAAAGGTCATGAAATGATCGAATTACGCAATAAGTATTTAATGTTACAGGAAATTACAAAAAGTAAAAAAAAAAACCAACAGCTGTAATGTAAAAGCTTCTTTGAAGCTTTGTAAATATCCTACCTAGAATAAAACAATAGCTTTTCCGTATTCAGTATAATTAATCCTTACAATATCTTGGCATAAAGGTCATCAGCTATTTGTTGGTTCACCACGAAAAAGCCCATCTCCTTACAGATTCAAGTCTAGAAGAATTGTGATTTAATGTAGCAGTAGTCTCGTATAAGCGTTTTTGTTGACAGAACAAACCCCAAAGAAGAGATAGACAGACCCCAAAGACCCCTTTTTTCTTCATCTTTTTTTAATATTTTATTGTTATTTTTTTATATTTTCATTAATTTTTTTCGTAGCCTTGTATGTATGTCCCAATGCTTAATATTTTAAGCATTCTCAATAAAATAAAGATAAATTAAAAAAGCCATACTTACAAGGGCCCGCATGGTAGACGCGTGGTGGTCTATTGAACTAAGAATGTAGAGTGTGCAATTATGATCGCCTGCGCACCTTATATACTCACACGGAATTTTCAGGCCATTCCGAACTAGGTCTGACATCTTTAGTACTTAAGTACGTGTCTAGGCTGAGACCGAGCGGACCTAGCTTATGCATTATTGATAATTACCATAAATTGTCATATCTAATTTTTATTAATAACTTGAATAGAAGTTGGAATTCATTGCCTTCTTGAGATGGTTTGGTGTATGAGATACTTTTTAAGTGGGATTACTTTAATCTGTTAGGTATGTCCAATATGGTGTTTTAGCTGCATAAAGCCCTGTGATTTATTAAGATTAAACATTGACAGACGTGTGGTGATTGTAAGCATGTGTGAATCTATATGAAGTTTATAAATGCAAAGAAATTGCATTGAAGTACTCCTTCGTGGTGTTTCTTTAAAATGCCTGAGTAGTTTTCTTTTTTTACAATCTATACAAAAAAAACTATCAATTAAGTATGTATGGAGGTACTTATTACTAGACTTACCTAAACTTTATGTCCCTAATAGTTATCCTGGGCCAGGTGTGTGCTGTATGAACGTAATAAAACATGGATCAATAACTTATTGCCTATTTCTGTAACATAATTATTATATTCTACGCATTGTTATTAATTATGACAGCCCATAATATTCAAGATGTCCTTTGTTTGTCTTTGGGTCGATTGAAATGAATAATAAAAAGTATTTTAAATGAGCAAGTAGGTGCGACTGATTTCCGAGTTTCCTCCGTGCCTCGGAAAGCACGTTAAGCCGTTGGTCCCGGCTGTCATTTGTAGATCTTTGACAGTCGTTACAGGTAGTCAGTGACCAGAAAGTCTGACAACAACCAGTCTTACCAAGGGGTACCGTATTACCCAGTACTAACTGGGTTGTGGAGGTCAGATAGGCAGTCGCTCCATGTAAAATACAGATATTCAGCTGCATCCGGTTAGACTGGAAGCCGACCCCAACATAGTTGGGAAAAGGCTAGGCAGATGATGATGATGATGAAGTAGGTGCGACTGATCGGTTCAACTACACGTGTATTTTATGTATCAAATGATACAATTTTCCATTCAAAGGTAAAAAATAAAAAAAGTGTGTAGGGCATTGTACTGAAAATCAAATTAACCATCAATTTCTATTTATATCTAGTAATGAAATCTTAATTCACCAAATAAATAGCGTGACAAAGGTAACAACATAGTTCGAAATCCTGAAGATTTCCTTCTGATAAGAATTTATTTGTACAAGTTGATATTAAATTATATTCTATTTATATGGAGTTATCATCGAATATTGATAAAGCCATAACAAATTTTCATGCCCATAAAAAAAGATGAATGGAAAATTATTTTATGATCCATAAATTATCATTGGGAATCCATATGCTTACTTAATTAATAATGTATTATTGAAACTAATCTAGAGGTATTGGTTAGCCTAGTTTTGAGGCTATGCATCAATAAAAAAAAAGAATTCGGACTGATTAAAGAGCGTTCACTTGGGGAAACGATTTCGCGATCCTTACAAGTATATGTACTGGTAGCTTTAAACGTAGGTTTGCCGTGATACAGCAAAATATAATTTTAATCAAGAGCTTAGCAAATAAACTGCTGATTATTGTTTTAACCGACTTTATTGACTGCCTCGTTGGTGTAGTGGTCGCAGGCTCGACTGTGCATGAAGTATTTGGGTTCGATTCCTAGGTAGGTCAGATTGTTATTGGGTTTTTCCATTAGGAATTTCAGAATCAGTAGCAGCCACGGAGTCCAAATTTGGGCCCGGTTGATGGCAATAGGCTCGCCCCCTATTACGTGGGACTTAAACATAAATGGCAAAACGTGGCAGTAGTTTTTTTTTGTGTCTAATTCTAATAGACACAAATAAATAACTACGTGGAAGGGTCCGGAATGATGTAATTAAAATATGGTAACCGTTTGTACGTTGCTATCTCTTCCACCCTAAAATAGGAAGACCCCATATAAAATCCATAATTTCTACGTTCCTGAAACCTGTATACAAATAAATTGCCTTAAAACTTGACCATAAATCATGCTATTCTGACTCAGACTTCAATCAAAACTAGATAAAGCCTTTGATTATAGAACCAACGTCGCTATGTTGACTAAATCGACGGCAACCTGTAAGAGAACCTACATACACGCAGGTCAGTAACCGAAGAATAAACTAAATTATGGACAATATTCCGATCAATATTGTTAACGAGGGCGGCTCTATAAGCTTACTAAGTGATAGGACTGTTCTGTGTGACTATCGTATACTCATCTGTACGGGTGACTAAGAGATTGTCTCAAGAAGATGGGTAGCAGTTTCTCCTGTCTCTAAAATAAGAGATGACGGCATCAGGATGCCTTATCAAGTGAATGCTCTATCATGATCATCATCATCAAATGATGATAAGCCAAAAGACGTCCACTGCTGGACATAGGCCTCCCAAAAGTGTCGCCACATTGACCGGTCCCATTAAAAGCTCTATAACTAGTTCGAATTCTTTTTTAATGATGCATTGATTTCCAACTAGGCATCTGGCTCCCGATCGTCTCTTGTTTATGTCCTGTCAAGCAAGAGTGTTTTTTTTGTCTGTTACTGCCACACAGGTCTATTATCTGTTCCAGAAGTATCTGATGTATGATGTTGATGAATTCAGGTCAAACTCTTACTAAAGCACTCATTAAAACGAATTAGTAACATTAATCTGCATTTTGAAGGTTTCAACTTTATACCTGACCATTTTTTCCAATTTGTACCTACCACTTTTGTATTGTATATATCGGACACAGATCAAAGTTCCATGTTGTGCAGACTTTCTTTGGGAAATCAACTTCACACGCTATTTTTCAAGCCTGTTTCGGAAAAAAATCCGAATAGAAAAACTCAAAATAGTTACAGCCATCGGGAAATGTATTTCACGACCGTCATCAAATTCATTCATAGGTCTCACGGCCACTTTGCCTGTAAGGCAGTGGATTCCAATTCAAGTTTATTCAATACTAACGTAGGTGAACCTTAAGTAGACGAAGATGACCCAAGTGACTCATCCTTATTTGCACTTTAAGAGTATCTAAATTAGACTCATTTAAGTTTACCTCTATGTAGGGCAGGTTTCCGTCGTTACTACATTGGTGAAGACAGGTGATCTCCTAACTAAGGATACAGCTATCGAACTTATGCGGATGTGCGAAATACTAGCAATAGAACGGAAGAAAAGTTGCCTGGAGTAGATTTTTACAAGTTTTTTTTTGAGTGTCCGTAAGATTATGCCCGATTCTTTTATATATTTGAAACTAAAAGTAACAAAGTCTTATCCTTAAAAAGTGTCTGATGAAATTGTCGGCTGAGATGTTTAGAGCTCTTTGAAAGGGGTTTAAGGTTAATTACTAAGCAAAATACGTGATAAGATGAACCGCAGTTAATTTGTTCTTGACACTTTTTGTCTAAACACACAGGCAAATTACAATTTCCCATTACACATTAACGTGCTACAGTTTGAATGGGCGCAGAATTTGACTACATTTAAACGAAACCACCAATTAGTTTAGATTTAGAGAAGCAGAAACGATGGCGAAATGTTGATATATTTATTTAAGTAATATCGCTCTGGATCCTGACATTTCTATCCCCTGATAAATTACGTTGTATGTGGAGCAGGCTTCCGGTCCTAACGAGTGTATACAACAGTTGATCTCGAGCTACCAGAGTTAGGACATCGCACGCCTATCGATCTTGTGCTAGCAATGGATGGAGGAGGGAATATGAAATGCATGGAGTCGAATTTGTGTTGAATATTTGGAAGGGCGTGGATCTTCTTCACCGTGTTGATGATTACTTTATAGTTAAGTGGGTTTTGACCAGAACTCTGCTTTATGAAAGCGATAACTTGCCCACAGGGTGCAGGCAGTGTAGCAAGTTGTAAGTGAACTTTTTTGGGAGGCCATGCAGCCGTGATAAATAATGGTCGATTGCTGGTAGTATACTAAGGGAAAGCAGCAAGAACCATTTAAATATTTAATGTCTGTCTAATTTACTAGCGGAGAAACAATTCTCTATTGACTTCCAGATGATCTAGTAGAGCATGTGGTCCGCAGAAAGGTAATCTAGTAAATTAAATGTTTTATTTTTATGGAACTACTCCATAGATTTCCTAATCGTCATCCATAGACTCACAGCGCTACATATCAACCTATCAACAGTAATTGGTCCAAGTTTTGAAGTCGTCTGCGCAAGAGTCAGCAAACTTATTCCAGTCAGGCTTCCTATCAGAATAACAAACTATGTTGTCGATCTGATTCTTAGAAAATGCATTATTTTTGTAAAAATACAAGAACTATTAATGACGTTTCCGATACTTCGCCTTGCTTCGACGAAGTTATAAATGTATGTGAGAATTCTACGCTTTTTTCCCCGAGTTTTTGTCATGAAACAGATAGTACCGGTACCGTATTTATAGCAGTTCAATAAAAAACTGTATGTCGTTGATATAGAGATTTTGAAATTGTTTTACGAATGTTTGTACGTGTATGATATAGAAATTGTATTTGATATTGTGGACGCTATTTGTGTCAATCGATAGTTGATGATGTGAAAATATTTGAACTGAGTTTATCAGTCGCACGATCTGTTGCTTCATTCCTGACATGAACTGATGAATAAAAGAAATTACTTGAAAATAATGTTCTACGTTGCGCTCGTTTTAGATAGTGTGCCATCGATAACTATGTCATCGGAAAACTTCCAATCAATTTATTGTCTTAGGCCTTTTGTCTGATTGGACTTGTACTGAAACTATTAACTGATGATAAAAAAATAATGAGGTTTTTGTACTCAGCTGGTAAATTTTTACCAAGTTTTCGCATTATAAATTCTACTAGAATAAATTTTAGTTAGTTTTTATGGTAATCTTGTCAGACACACAAGACCAATCCCAATTAATAAGGAATTTTAAAAGGTGCTGGGCTGCCCTTTAGTTCCTGAGTCAATTCGAAGCACTCCTTGCGGTATGCGTCTTTGTCATCTTGTCACTCCCTGTTCTGTTTGAATGCTTTTCAAGAATGACAGAAAAAGTCTCGCGACAATTTTTTGCACTGCACCGCACGCATGCTTTACAGTTACTGTAGCAACGTAATTATACATAACAAAACATTAGCAGAGGCAGAGTGCACACTCACATTTCACCAGTTATGCCATCAACCGGGCACAAATGCAAACTCCGTGGCTGCTACTAAGAAATTCCTGATGGAAAACCCCAATAACATTTTGCCCGACCCGGGAACCCTAATGCTCAGCAGTCTCGCTTGCAACCACTCGATCAATGAGGCAGTCCACACCAACATAGCAAAATATTATTTATTTAATTATTATGTAGCTATGTCTGATTGCCACATTAGGCGTTTACACAGCATTAATTTTACACGAATTACAACACATTCCAGAATGACGTTATTTTGCCGACCGACACATTTTGTCGGTGCGCTCCGAATACGGGCACCGGTCACATTTCCGACCGCGTCTCATACTGACATACATTTAATTAGGTACACAGTATATTGCAGGGATACATTTGAATTTTAAATGTTTTACCTAAATGTAGTGTCGTACTATTTTTTGTTATTTTGCGGTAGGTATGAGTTTTCGTTTTGTAGGAATGGTTTTTGAGCTTAAATTTTCCTCACGACATGGGCATGTGATGCGGAGGAGTGAGCAAATTGTCGTAAGGAAAGTTTTGAGTATGACTGTGGATGGGTATAAGAGTAGAGGAAAGAAACGATGGATGGACTGTGTGAAGGATGATATGGTATGAAAGGAGGTGACTGTTGAGATGACGAGTAACAGAGAAGTATGGAAGAAGAAGACATGCTGCGCAGACCAGAAATTAATTGGGATCAGGGCAATATGATGATGGTTTTTGAGCTTAAATATTGTAGAGTGAAATCAAAACTCTTATTTCGATGAGATGGGGTATAATTTAGTAGCTTTTTCTAACAGGAACCAGATTACTCTTTATGACTACAACTGTTCAATTCTTTTTTAGATTTCTTTGCCCTGATTCAGCACGTTTCAGCACAGCCATTAATTTTGCTTGTGACGAATCAGGCTGACCCTGAGTGACCTTATTTTAAACATATTTTAAAACATCGGAATTAGGACCGTTTCAGGTTAAAAATTCTGATGTTTCCAAGCCACAGTATAAAAGTAAACAGCATGGAATACCTACGACTACCCCACCCAATAAGTTTGCTGCGGAACGCATAATGAATTTCGTTAATACGTATACGAACTGCTCCTTATGGTCAAACTTGGAAGGCGGAGTGTACGTATTAGGTGAATTTTGAATAATCGTGAGCAAAGTGTTTCGAAGCCTAATGTAGCTATAAATAGTATTTGATCTAATGGGTGGCGTGTGCTAGAACTATGCTAAGGTTTTTTTGTAGATTCCTACATGGTTTTTAGTTAAGGTGGCTAGAGAGCGAATAGTTGGTTTCTGAATTAGCTTAGAATATTACATAACACTTTATTTTTTTCAATTATCTATAGACAACGTACGGTTTAAACCATAAGAATATTCTTTTTATAAGCGTTAAATAAATTTTTGTAAAAAGTTCACGTTTTGTTTCGATATGAATAAAAATGTTGATGGATGTAGAGAGAGAGGAAGACCAAAGAAACGATGGATGGATGTGTGAGGAATGATATGAAAGAAAAAGGGTAAATGATTGCGTGACGGTGGACAGGGGAGAATGAAAAAAAAAAAACCGGCCAACAGAGAGTCGGACTCCCGCATCGAGGGTTTCGTACAAACTTTTTAAAGGACAAACTTAACTTTGCTGTTCGATCCCATGAAACGGCTATTGTACCAACCGCAAATAATAAGTTTGTAATAGTAAAATCGCTTTTTTTTTTGTTATTCATTTACCTGCAGTTTACCGTCATCTTCAGATTTCTTTTTGACTTACGGCCGTTTTCTATAACTTACTTACGTATAACTGGTGGTTAATATGCCTAACTACATAAATAAATAAAATTGTACGGTTTTCAGATTTTTCCCTTTACATGTGCTGTAAGACATTGCTGCTTCAATTGACAATTTTAGTTAAAAGCAAGGTCTTACAGCACAAGTAAAGGAAATTTCCGAAAAATAAAATAAAGTTGAAAATTAAAGGTAAATGTTGGTACTTATGTACAAGTTTTTGCGAAAATCTAAATTTGCCCATATCTTTTTATCATGTTGACACCTTGATTTTCATACACCTAATAAGGACTCTAGACCTCAGTATCTGGTATAAATTTCAACATGCTAGGTCCACCCGTTCCTGAGAAAATCGGTGGTGACAGACGGACCGACAGGCGGACAAGAAAGTGATCTTATAAGGGGTTTCTTTTTTACCTTTTGTGTACGGAACCCTCGGAAAAGGTGTGAACATTATGATGATATTTTCCGATGTGAAATACCATCAGGCACAAAGCTTAAAAGAGCTATGATAGTGTACAGAAGCTTCCTGTATCTCTCGAAGACGTCTTTACTTCGTGGCTTTTTATGTTCAAATAGTCTTGTCATACTGCACGTGCGAAGAGGAGCTCGTGGCTAAATAATAACAGCTGCTCGGGTCGATCTTTAGGTTATGCCGTGCTTGCCTAGGTTGGTCTGTGGTTGGGTAACCACCCAATACATACCGAGTTTCCTCCGTGCCTCGGAAAGCACGTTAAGCCGTTGGTCCCGGCTGTCATTTGTAGATCTTTGACAGTCGTTACAGGTAGTCAGTGGCCCACAACGTTTGACAACCAGTCTTACCAAGGGGTATCGTATTACCCAGTGCTAACTGGGTTGTGGAGGTCAGATAGGCAGTCGCTCCATGTAAAATACTGGTATTCAGTTGCATCCGGTTAGACTGGAAGTCGACCCCAACATAGTTGGGAAAAGGCTAGGCAGATGATACTGCACGTGCGACCACAAATATATCAACAAGGTACTAAAGTATTATGTACCTTTTATGTTATCACTTATTAGAGACTCAACTTTTCATCTTGAAATAAAACCTAACTTGGTGGTTCGTACGGTAAACCTTTTTTTTCCTGCTCAACATATAATCCATTGGGGACTACAAGCTCACGATAAGTTACTTCATCTATTATTTACAGCATTCTTAAAAAACTCGATCGATGACGCGATAGATGTTTGTCATCAACATCTTTTGCAAACGATTACATTACGTTTAGGTTCCTGCACTGTTTATTCCGAGCAATGTAAAGGTTTGGAGAAACGACCTTCACTGCTTGGCCACGAACAACAGGCTCAAGTGACAGCGAACGCGGAGAAAACAAATGAAATTCGAGTAAATGAAGGAAACAAGTGACGAACGAGCAAGAATTCGTGGGGTGACAGCCATATTCATAAAAAATCCTTGATTGAGGTTTGATCGGTCTGTTAGTTAGCAGACTGATTAAGCATGTTAGACGGTTGTCATGAAGTATGATCTTGACAAATCAAAGACAAAAAATGGCCTCATCAAGAATTAAAAAAAAAAAATTGACAACAGTGAAAGCAAATTAACGGGAAAACGCAATTTCGACTCCGATGATTCAGCAGACAACAGCAGGAAGTACCAAATTATGGATTTACATAAAAATGAATTGAACTGGATCTTCCCTACTCAAGAAAAATGTTAAATGATGACTAGGCAGCATGGTCTCAGACCTTAGCCTGTTCCGTCAAGAAATAAAAAAAAAAAACGGGAAAACGAAATTTTTTACAAAGACAAACGAGCTTAGTTTAGTTTCTTGTGATTTTAAAAATGAATGCCGCCAAAAAAAAGGAGTGATAATTGGACAGCGCAGGATAAAGTAAGAAAAGCAATTCATTTACCTTTGTTTCGTATTATGTGTGAAGTGTTTTATCAGCATGTAAAGTTAGGTCCTGGGCACAGGTTATTTATTAACATAATCGGGTGAGATCGGAAGAGATCTTAAAAAAAAACAATGTTTTATTATGCTTACTTCTTTGCGCCCCCAACATTTTATTGCAGTGGGAACCTGCAGCTCTGGTATCAGGCTGTCGCCTCTCCAGTCCTTGGCGAGGTCTGCCCTCACCAATTGAACAATAAAATGGACAGTTCTCTTGTCAAATCGGTACCGTCGCCGAAATTCTATATCGGGCAGATTCTATAGAGGATCTGCCCGTTGATTATACACCTTGCGACGCCGCGGTTGTGGTTGTAAATTAACAGCTTCCATAGCCCATATTGCCTGGATAGCTTGCATTGTCACGAAAAGATAAAATTTGACGATACAACCCCAAGATCAACTTAAAAAAAAACGCGAGATGTTTGTTTTCCCGCCATTTCCGATTCGCATGTTTATGTTGTACCTAAGTGCAAAAAGCCGTAACTATGTTATTCAGCCTAATTTTTTTTTTCTTATTTATTGTTAGTATAAGTATCATCTTAAAATACCTAATTAAGAGGATTTTTAAATACAAATTCCTGGATTTTTTTATACCTTTGTGTAACCCTCCCTTCACTAAAATTATCTTCGGTATGGTTTTTTGCTCTTGTCAAAGTCAGCTGTTCAAATTTTCGGCTTCCATTTTGTGACTCAGCAGGGAGATAAAGGAGGGTCAACAGTCCTCTAACTTTAGCAGAGCCTTGATCGACTGATTAGCGTTAACAGACGTTTGAATCATGTTTTTTAGCATCGGGCCTTCAAGGAGCCTTCAAGGAAGCTCTAACTTTTTATGAATAAGGCTGATAGTCTTTTTGCGAAAATCGTGAAGGATCCCATTAGTAGGTCTTGGGAGACACATCAATATTCGGAGAACCACCGGTGGGTCTGCTTGGTGGGTCCTTGAAGACGAACTGGATTTTTCCTCATTGCTCGTCGAAACAAATGATGCACTCAACGAGATGTAAGAAACGAAACTAAGAGAGGTCATCAAGAGAAATACCACAGAAAAACTGTGATAATCTCATAATCCAATGAGGCCATGTAGCAAAATTACATTCCCAACTTTAATAAGTATTATGAATGCGAAAGTAAGTTTGTTTGTTTGTTAGCATTTTACGTCTAAACCGCTGAACCGATCATTCTGAAATTTTGTATGGACGTTGTCAGGTGTACAGAAACGGACATAGGGTACCTTTCATTTAAAAATTATGATGTTGTTCGCATTTTCCCTCAGGCCGCTGGCCCATCTATCGCAATTATATTGAAATGTCTTTAGATGCACCCCACATTTAAATTATAAAGCAATTGTCAACATCGAACATAACGACTTAGCCTGCACCGCATTAGTGGGTAGTATAATATGGGTCACGAGTGGTCGATACTCATCAATGATGCATGCCCTCGATCAGCCATCGATGGTGGATGGTGGTTGTTGGTGGCCGATGATGGTCGGTTGTCACGCGATGCCCCCGTGCCCTGTCAACGTGGTTATGGAGTTATTAACATGGGGTTTTTAATTTTATAAGTTATTAAATATGCTTTATGCTGAAACCTTAAACATTCCGTCACTTACCTCCTAGACTTCAGCAGCTGGTATTGATTTTATTTAGAGTTAGTGGCAGCAACTTTTCAGCATGAAGTCCTGGGTTCGATTCCCAAGGTATGGCAAAGTGCTATTCTGTTTTTCGGAATTCTCAGTGGCAGCCCGGAAGATGGATTTGTGATTGATGGGACTTAAATATGACGTTTAGTTTCACTATTATCTTACTCATCTTGTCCATTTAAATTTAATCCCCAAGGACATTAGAGACTGCAATAACACCCTTAAATTAAAAAATAAATTATTTAAATTTCTTAACGAACACTCATTTTACTCAGTAAAGGATTTTTTAGACTTAAAATGATTTTACTATGCTTTTATTATTTCTTTCCTCTTTACTGCTTTAACAAAACTGTTAATGTCTGATTGAGCGCATTGTGAACTGTATTAATAATCGTTTAATGTTTTATTATTAATATTTTTTTATACATTTGTATGCCCATGAGGCTGATCACTCACTGTATATTGTAAGAACTTAATGTAACCTGTGTATCACAAATAAACTGTTTGATTTGATTTGATTTGATGGTTGAAGAGGTCGAGGAAGGCCAAAAAAAAAGATCAAAGACACACCCATCCATCAAAGATAAGAAAGAGAAAGGAGTACCTAAATGATGCTGTGACGTCTGACAGGGGAGAACGGAGAATGGAAGAAGAACACGTGTTGCGCCGACCCAAAGTAGAATGGGACAGGAGCAGGAACCTTTTAAAGTAGACCCTTAGAATCAATGCGATACTAATCGAATCCGTGTCGTGTGCGTTCGTCGTGATTTCTGCCGTCAGATGGATAAGTGCGATTCGCAATATTAGCTGACAGTTTTTACCATTTTTGGTGTTCGATCATTTAAAGATTTCAAACGTAACCTAGATGTTACTTCTCACCAAAATGCTGGGAACCTAGGTCGTTTTAAGTTGATAGGATTTAGGCTTTTATGGGGACTAATTATCTTTGCCGTACAACGTGGCAATGCCACAAGTCTCTTGGACACATGCATTTACTAATTGATAACGGTAAGAATATTCTTTGGTATTTCATGTTTAGTGTGTTGTTAGTTTAGTTATTAGACATGTGATGCGGAAGAATGAGAAAAGTGTAATGAGGAAAACTTTGAGTGTGAATGTGGATGGATATATGAGTAGAGGAAGACCAAAGAAACGATGGATGGACTGTGTGAAGGATGATATGGCTGGAAAGGAGGTGACTGCTGAGATGACGAGTAATAGAGAAGTATGGCAGAAGAAGACATGCTGCGCCGACCACAAATGAATTGAGATAAGGGCAAGAGATTGCTGACGTTAGTTTAGTAACTTTTGGGTTATTTATTTTATTAGTTGACAAGTCTGAATATCTTCTGGATTTCTTTAAGAAAATTATTTATTTCTACCTACTTTAATGCTGTAAAGGACTTCTGGCTACATATTACATTTTCCGGACTAGTTTAGCCTTATCATCAACATCATCATCTGCCTAGCGTTATCACAATTATGTTAGGGTCGACTTCCAGTCCAACCGGATGCAGCTGAATACCAGTATTTTAAACGGAGCGACTACCTATTTGACCTCCACAACCCAGTTAGTACTGGGTAATACGATACCCCTCGGTGAGACTGGTAGTCAGACTTTCGAGCCACAGACTGCTTATATACGTTACGTAAACTGTGTGTGATTTTAGTCTAGACGATACCAAAGAGTCATAATCGTGTTCATTGAATGACGTAGTGTGAAGTACCTACCTATATTTATTGATTCTTCTTTGGAATAAATAGTAGGTGGTATACGATTGTCCTTAGGTAAGTACATATAATTACGTTAATTACGTAAATATCGAATGTATTTATTATAGAATACTAAAGTTTTAAAATTCAAATGATACATTGTTTCCAAATCCATAATTAACCTAGATAGAGTTCAAAACTAGCTGTAATGGTGGCAGAAACATTAGTTATTTACAATTTTGATTTATCGTCCCACACAACGTTTCAGTCTGAAAACTTTTAGTTTTAATATGGTGACTAATTTATTTATTTATTTAAACTACCAACAAAGGATACACCAAAAATACATGTTTAAGAACTCATGTTGAATTTAACATTTTATAGTGTAGCCTTAATCAAAGGTTGCCACGGCATGCATTGAACATTGAAGAAAGAAAATGCAGTTACAAAACAGATCTTACCCATTCAGATCTATCTAAATAATTAAAATCCGCTTTGCTCTGCCATACCTGCCCGTTTCTGTCTATTAACTGTATTTATACAACAATTATTGGTATATAAATACAGCATATCAAGCAATTGTAACATAAATCTGACATACAAATATATAAGAAAAACTTACATAATTAATTTTTGTTCGACGTTGTGCCAACCAGAAAAAAGAACAAAATATAAATGTAAACACTTTCTCAATCATAAACTAATGTAAACTAATCACGTAAAGTAATTCACGGACTTTTATAACCCCAGGGACCAGGCAGAGGTGTGTAAGCAGATGTTAGGACCACCCGGTACGAAGATCGAACTTAGGACACTAAGTTAAGAAGACACTATAGCGACTAGAATCTCTACTTACATAACATAACATAACATCTCGCCTGTAATCCCCGTAGGGTTACGCAGAGGTGTATTGTATCTAAAGGTACATCCACATTTCGCCAGTTATCTTTTAAGTCCCATGTAATAGGAGGGGACCCTATTGCCATATATGAGCCATCAACCGGCCACAAATCCAGACTTCGTGGCTGCTACAGAAAACTTCCTGATGAGAAACCCAATATCACTTTGCCCGACTCAGGAATCGAACCCTCCGGGGTTGCGGGACTATTCGAAAGAGATACCGTGGCCCCGGAACACAAAGGGCGATGAAGGAACATGGATGGGTTTTAGTCAGTAAAAGTCTGACACTCCCTCCTGCTCCGCCCAGAGCGGGAGAAGTCATTTGATGATTTCCCATCCGAAAAAAAAAAAAAAAAAAAAAAAGGAATCGAACCCTGGACTTCATGTTCAGCAGTCTACCACTAGACGACGAGGTAGTAACATATCTCGGACTCGAAAGTTACAAATTGCCTTAGATGTTACAGAACATTTAAACTAATCGAAAAGTTAGATTTTGATGAATTGTTTTGTATTGACAATATTATTGTGTGTCTCACTAAATACCATAAGTTTTCTAGTCTTATGAGAAATTGATGTGGACGACCTAGTAAAGTGTCATTTGTATTTGAAAAGTATTCAGAATTCTCGGATTCATTTGTCGTGTGGAGGTCAGACAGGTCATTTGTGAAGTTCTGTGTCGACAGTTTAGTTTCCTAGGTTTTATTATTTACTAGCTGATGCTCGCGGCTTTCCTCGCTTGACATATTATATACTGAATGTTCCTTGAGAACCACTCTATCCATTGGTCAAAACAGCATGAAAATCAGTGCAGTAGTTTTTGAGTTTATCGCGAACAGACAGACGCGGCGGAGAATTTTGTTTTATAATTTGTAGTGATTTAAGCCAATGGACTGCAATAGCCAACCGTATCAAGGGATAATCTTCCTAGTGATATAGCAAACCTACATAACATCACGCCTGTAATCCCCGAAGAGTTAGGCAGAGGTGTACCTAATAGTACACCCACGTTTTGCCAGTAATGTTTAACTCCCATGTAATATGGGGCCTCTATTGCCATCAACCGGGCTGACTCCGTGGATTTTTTTTTTTTTTCGGATGAGAAATCATCAAATGACTTCTCCCGCTCTGGGCGGAGCAGGAGGGAGTGTCAGACTTTTACTGACTAAAACCCATCCATGTTCCTTCATCGCCCTTTGTGTTCCGGGGTCACGGTATCTCTTTCGAACAGTCCCGCAACCCCGGCAGGCATCGGTCCTTGTGGACCCCTTCCTATTGCTGACTCTCTTTGAGGCGCGCGTGGAACACGAACGCGCCGTCGACACGGCCTGTCGTCATGAGACGGACGGACGGCGAGCTAGCCCATAGCCCACCGTCCACAGGCCCGCGCCTACGGTGGCCGGGGGCCACGCGGTGGCCCCTGACGCCCGGGGCGTCTCCCGCGGCGGCCGGGACGCTGTGAGGTTCTCTCCCTCTCACGTTCCGACAAAAACCCGATAACAATTTGCTAGACCCGGGAATCGAACTCATGACATCATGTTCAGTAGTCGCGATTACGACTACTAGACCAGAGGCAGTCGAAGCAAAACTATTCTTAAGTACATAACTGTTTCAATTTAATGTCAGCTTGTTGAAATGGGTATTAAGATTAACCAATAATTAGATCTCCAACAGGAACCGTTACCAGCGGCTCAATTATCAATATGCCCAATTTTGTCTCGATGCCAAGACTAAACATGGGTCACAGAAGGAATTAATCATATCACTCAACTTTCAGTATCATTCGCATTTACTATTAAGTCTAAACACTATCGTAGCGACGTCTAAGGAGGAGCTCGTGGCCAAATAATAACGGTCGCTCGCTTAGGAAGTCTGTGGATGGGTGACCACCCATTACATACCGAGTTTCCTCCCTGCCTCGGACGGAGCACGTTGAGCTGTTGGTCCCGGCGTGGTGGTTCGAAAGTCTGACAACCAGTTTTACCAAGGGGTGTCGAATTACTAAGTACTAACTGGGTTTTGGAAGTCAGATAATCATAGGATAGGATAGTAGTTCCATGTAAAATACTGGAAGCCGACCCACATTGTTGGGAAAAGGCTTGGCAGATGGAGTATCGTAGCGACATCTATGCTTCGTTCAGAACATCAGTACTAGGCGCTAGCTACTAACTGGTGTTACCTACGTTTTAAGGAAGTATGTAATCATAGTAACTATCTAGTTACTGGCAATTAAGTAAGGCTTACTAGCCATAGTATCGAATTAGTACTGAATTTGCAGTATAGATGGACGTTCTACGCTGTTCTTAAAACAATATACATTAATTCATATCCGCTTATATACATTACATATTTTCGTAATTAATGTATGTTTGTTATGTGTATTTGTGTCAAATTAAATTGAATCTTATGTAATTTATTTTTATATCTATTCTACAGAAGATAACCCGTGATCTTTTTTGTACTTCAAGAATTTATGACATTTGCTAGATGTAACTTATAAATTATGTAAGAGTGAGGGGGGTGATCTCGATTTTAAACATTTTGGGTTTATTTATATTTTCAGTAGCAGCTCACTCTCTTGCAACCCCTTCCGGAACCCATGCTAACACCTATACCTGCATAACATATCAACCACCATTACGAAATCTGTCACACCAACCACGCTAAACTGCAGTAACTATGGTTGTCAAATTCGATCACTATGTTTAGCCTACTGTTCCTGGTGACCCATAGACGACCGACCTCTTTCCCCCATTGCGCAACGGTAAGCAGTCGGTAGGTGTAGCGGGAGGTTCCGCGTTCGATGCCGGTCACGGCATGTTGTGCAAGGTTGTCAATTGTTGTATCGTGGGTGGTGTTTGTGGATTAACTTGTAGAGTTGTTATATTGTTGATTGTATATTTATTGACGAAAACCCGTTGTGACTGATCAGTTGTGAAGCTGAAAGATCGATTTTTAGTCGTGAATCTCGATTTAAACAGTAGAGTAACATAACATTAACATCATGCCTGCAATCCTCGAAGGGTTAGGCAGAAATGTACTTAATAAAATACCCACATAATAATAAGTACCGAAAATACAAACATTTTGCCAGTTATATTTAAGTCCCATGTAATAAAAAGATCATCATCATCATTTCAGCTGAAAGACGTCCACTGCTGGACATAGGCCTCCCCCAAGTGTCGCCACATTGACCGTGGGTTGACAGTGGGCAGGGCACATTGCTCGCAGAACGGATGGCCGATGGGGCCGAAAAGTTCTGGAGTGGCGACCGCGAACCGGAAGACGTTGCGTTGGAAGTCCTGCCACTAGGTGGACCGATGACCTGGTGAAGGTTGCGGGAATCCGCTGAATGCGAGTCGCACGGGACCAAATAAAAAGAACACTATAGAGTAAATAAGAAAAAATAATAATAATATGCAAAAAAAGTTATTCGAGACGATAAGTATAAGCACTCTTACTGATGAGACTCACAGTGTATCAGTAAAAGCGCTGAATAATCATAGATTAGAGTGTGAGATTCGTTTCCGGACTGGTTGATCTGCAAATATACTCTTTTCTACAGAAAGATTTACTCAAGCGAAAGCGACAGAAACCTGCTTTTCATATGTTTTATCATTGGTTCTATAATCGTATCTTTGGTTGTTTTGATGCACTCTAGCCTGGCGCATCACTACGAATTAAGTCGCCATGCAGTCTGAAGTTGCATCCTCATATGGGGAAGTACACAGCAATATAAGCAGAAGGTTCAGTGAAACTAACGTGTAAACAATATATGAACTTAAAAGCAATTTACTCTCAATTCTTGTATAAATTGCAATACTTGTTCTGTCCTATCGATACGTCTCTTTATCTGTTATTGCGCCAACTTAAATTTGTAAGTTACTAGTGGGGAACTATATCACTTGGGAACACTACCGGGAATTAAAGTATGCTATACCCCATTTATTATTATTATAAAAAAATATATTACTTCTCTATTTGAATCGGATTTTGTGAACAATTTCATGGGTTTAATTTTTTCGCACGGAATCCAATCCATTTTTTTTAAAAAAGTAGCGTAAGTACTCCTTATAACATCAGCTAACTGCCAGTAAAGTCCTGTCAAAATCAGTAGAGCCGTTTCGGAGATTAGCCGGAACAAACAGACAGACAGAAAGACAAAAAAATGGTATAACTACCGTATACACGGTGTAAACAGAACCACTCACTTCACGAAGCCGTCAACAAAGCATTCTGCAAAAATTATCGCTGGGAAACGACTTTTTTTTTTGGGGTAAATACGGTACGGTTTTACGGTAAAACTCAATGTAACTCACGCAAAGCATTGTGCTAATGGATGTATTGAATAGTACGGGAGTCGTGAAGGTGTAAGTAAAAATCTTACATTCAAACATGTGTTTAAAAAAGCCTTGTGAACAAGTTGGAACTTTGTCCCTCCGTAACTAGAAGGTTCCCAGGTTATGGTCTAGAACAAAAAAATGTTCGCAATGACAGAGATAACATGTGCCTTTCGGCTTCGTTAGGGGTCTATTTACACTCTTTATACTATTTCCTAAAAAGTTCCGTTCAGTAAAAAGCTATTATTTTGAAATTACTAACAGACACTTCAATTTTATTTATTTGTATGAGCACATCTATAAAAGAGTCAATGGTGTCGATTCTATTGTGCACAAACTAAACTTAATTTAGGCTATTGCTATTGCTATCTGTTTCTCTCTAATAAAACGAGAAAGAGACGGACTTAATTTAGAGCTGTCAAATTTAGTTGGAACTAATATTTCCAAAAGAAAGGGTGCACGTAAAAACATGTCGACTAAAAACACGGTGAAGCGCAAGGCATAAACTAGTTTGACATCTCTAACTTAGTTCATAGCTATAGCCGTCCTTTTCTCGCACTGCCTTTTAGTAAAAGATAGCAATAGCCATAAAAATTAAGTTTAGTTTGTGCACAACAGAATCGACACCAATATTAACAATTTATGCTTCTATACTTTCCTGTGAGGCAACCAACTCCACACCTTCGCTGTCCATGGGTCCATTACATAAGACGACATAATCCGCTCCATTTCCACCGATGACATCACCTACTAGCCACTGGCCAGTAACCATGGTTCAGGTATTCGATTCACGTCCATGTTTCTATAGAAAGTGGTTGCACCACTCATGGTAAGGGACCGGTGATACAAGAACATGTTTATGTGTGTATGTTTGTTTTTATGAAGTTTTGTATGATAGCTAATGGTTGGTGTTTTTAAGGACTGCCGTTGGTCAAGTGGTTGCAAGCTTGACTACTGAGTATGATGTCCCGGGTTCGATTTCTAGGTCGGGCAAACTGTTATTGGGTTTTTTTGTCAGGAATTTCTCAGTAGCAGCCACGGTGTCTGGATTTGTGCCTGGTTGATGGCAGTAGGCTTTTCCACTACTATATGGGACTTTAAACATAACATGTCATGATATTTTAATGAAATATTGAATGTGTTCTAAGTAGGTAGATTTTTATTCTTTGAGTTTTCAAAATAGTTGGTAGGTTCCAATCATTTTACCAGGTTTTTTTTTTTAATTTATCTTGTGCATATTTTATTTCTATTACTTAGCCACACTAGCAGTTATTTATTGATGTTTATGTTTCAAATACTTTGCCGATATTGATCTGTTTAGTTGGTTTTTGAAGCACAACCTACCCACAGGTAGGTATTGGTTTTGATCCTGTATTTCTATCCTATCTTACTTTATGTGCTGGATTAAAATATGAATCTAAATCATATTTTCATGCATTAGGTTCTTCTAATTAGGGAAATAAATGGAGGAAAACAAAAAAGTACTTGATATACATTTTATTACAAAAAAGGCCGTACATTAAATAGTTTTTAGTCGACTGCGGTCGAAATAAACTCTTATTCTTCATCATTAAAGCTAGAAAATAGAAAAAAGACATCTATATACAACAGTGCTCTACCAGGTACTTGCTTTCGAAGCCTTTCTGACCAAAAACATTAAAAAAAGAGATCATGTGAAAACATGAACCAACATCGGTATACCAAAAAGCGTAAAAAACATTAAAAATACATTCAACTACATACAAAAACTTCAGGTTCTGAAAATAATATTTACATACACTTTTTACATACATAAATAAGTTGTTTTCTTTTGAGAAAACATTGATGTTGTGGTTTAATAACTACTTGACATGGTAGGCTCTCTACGTTTCAAGTGAAAACTTTATAAATATATAATAATGGCAATTTTCAAGCTAACTGTTCAATATACATTTATTTCATAATGTTAAAAAAATATATTTGAAGTAGGTTATACTTATATATGTTTTCACATCGCCAGAAGTTAAAAAAATACAAAACTTAAAGGGTTTTTCGTTTTAAATATGGCGGAATCACGGATAACCTACCTCGAATATAGTTTAATTTAAAATGGCGACAGGCTTCTTCGTGATTGCACTTTATCCCTAACTTCTCTCACAAAACCTGGACTTATATCTAGATGAACTGTAACGTCATTTGACGAACCGCTATTGGTCGAGTTTAGTTTTCTCGATCCTTACACTGCTGGCATCATTTTTATGTTTCGATTATTCATATACCATACAACAGATATAAGTCCTTTTTATCATACATTCACACCTAAATCTATACTTATCTACATCACAAATATCATTCTGACTACGCACAAGAATCCTATATGAAAATAAGACATTTCATTTTGTTGGATTTTGTCTCTGGTTTGATGACAGATTAAAAGAAATACTCCATTTTTATTCATCAAGGGCTAAACAGCACACAATCATTGAAGAACATGGCGTCAACTCCCAAGATTTTTATCCAAAAAGGTTCATACACATCCCCGAAAAAAAAGAACACATTCGAAAATTTAAATCTGTCTTCAAGCCAGTGACATCACAATACAGTTTACCATCCGAATTTGGAGTGCAGTGAGTGTCCATGGGCAAGTCCGTGTCCTAAGCCATGTCCATGTCCAAAGCCATGTCCGTGGAAGTCGCTGATGAGGGGTGCACTGCCGTAGGCCTTGATGCCGACGGGCACGGCGACTGGGGCGGGCACGGGGACGGCTACGGGCCTCGACACGGCTACGGGGTAGGGTTGGGGCACTGGGACTCCGACCTGGGAAGAGAGGGTCGGGTTAGAAAAGAAAAAAATGAATTCTTGTCGTCGTGATTTGTCTCCAGGGTTGGTTTAGAGGTCGCAAGCGCGATTGCTGAGCATAAGGCGCAAAATTATATTGGGTTATTCCGTAAGTACTTTCTCATTCTGTACTTTGGAATTGTACCCCGTTGATGGCAATAGGATCGCTCCCTATTATACGGGACTTAAACTTAGAAAATTGTATGTGCAATATAGGTACACCGCTACCTGACCCTTCACGGAAAGCAGACATAATTTTATGTTTATACGCTTCATGATTCTTATTTTGGAGAGTTAATTATAGTTCAATTTTAGAAATCCCTTCCCTATTTAAAGGGATTTTACAGTCCAAATCCATCGTAATATATCACCATAACTGAAACAGTACTAATTACGTCCAAACAAACATAGACAAGTAAACCACAGCTAAGTATCTTGTCTGTGGACCGGTCTAGTATTTTGTTCAATTGAGCGGCGCGGGCGACGCCGTATGACGGAAGCGTCGCTTAATGTTGGTCATTATCTGCTTTACGCTCCGTGCAGACATATTGATTCACTTTGACGGTGTGGTTTCAAGTGGGTTGTATTTGTTTTATCACAGTGGTAGGTTTTGTCTTTTGCAAATGAAAAGCGTTGGAATCTTTTACAAGAGTAGTTTTTAAAGGTGTTCTTTACTTGTAATTTTTGGTGCTAACTACATAGTCTAAATATTGGCATTTATGTGGCCCGTATATAATATGATAATGTTAATTTTGCTTATATGTCGATACCGAGGAAAACTTTATTTCTTAAAACAACTGGAAATAAGCTATAATTTATTTCTTAACTCCTTAAAGAAAGAAAATATAGACTATTTTATCAGACTCTTAATTGCTTATTAATGTTATTCCGTTTGACATTGTTGATATCTTTTATTTTTATTTTTTATTACGTTGACCACGCTGACATTATTTCTTTTTGTTAACTCTTTTATTGTACGAGTATGTAATTCCAATGACATGCCACTTATTTTAAATAAAATTAAAATAACTATTTTATGACCATGTGACGGCAAAATGTGGAGAACCTTATTATAATAAGAATAGCTATGTACATAATTACCCATGTTTGCAAAGTAATAAATGATTTAATTTGATTAACTTTTGCCCTATTTAACTACGATTCAACAAAACAAAACATTGCATGGCGCCAAGGCCATAAATTATGGAACACTATCAGGGAATTCTACGTTATACAATACACATTAACGGACACCGTACAGTAATCCTAATCACTTCATTACCCTACTAGCAGTACCACGTCGGTGATCCTTCACCATAGGAATGACTTTACGTAGCAGCACGGTGATAGAATCTTAAGTAAATCTAAGTAGTTCACATAGAAATGTTCTGATTTGAGTCTTACTGGTTTACTCAGATGCAACTTTACTATGTTAAAGAACGAGTCAATGATACGGTTGCGACAAAATTTAAAACTAAAGGAGCTTTTTTGTTGTCCTATATATTTTGCACTCCTACCAATTAAAACTAACCCATTTCTGGCCACAACACGGGTCACTTGCGGTGTTAATCAATGTTGCTTTCTCTTTAATTTATTCTCCAAAATCGATCACAGTCTTTTGCTAAGAAATTGACTATGGTCTCCATGTTATAAAGAATGACAAATGTCACTCATTCCCTCTGTCTAGAAAATCTCGGCAGATATCCACAGCTCACTGTGATGATCACCGAGGTTGATCACTTACTTGTTTAATGACGGGGTAAGGCACGGCATGAGGTACGGGAACGGGCACGGGACGGTCCACCGGCACGGCGACGTGCCTCTCTACAGTGACCGGGTACGGCTTGGGGACCGGCACGGCGTAGGGACGGTCTACCGGGTAAGGGACGCCAACCTGGAATAGAGATGATTAGGTTGTTTTATTTGTATGTTGAAGAAGTGCGACCGGTGTATGCCATGTCAATGGGATGATCTTAAAATCCCATGCAGAATTGGCAAGATTTCAGTAGTTCAGTATGATCCTTCTTGGAACTAAGCTGAGATTTAGTGAACTGCATCCGTCGATGAAGCGAGTCTACCCGTCATATTAAATGGCTTTCATTGAAAAAGTTTTTCAGTATTTCGGATAGCATTAGTATTACCCCCTTGGTTATTGCAGGTGACTTAATCCCCAACCGTATGTTTGTAAGCGATTTAAACCATCGAAAAAACCCACCTTTACAGCAACGGGGTAAGGCCTATCCACAGGTACAGGGTAAGGAGCTGGCACTGGTACTCCAACATGCTTCGTAACAGTCGTATGGACATCAGCACCAACTATGGTCCCACCAATAGGTCCTCCAACCAATGGGCCGCCGGCGTATCCCGCTGCAATAGGCCCGGCGGCGTATCCCGCCACGATGGGCCCTCCCCCGAAATGGCCACCGTAACCGTGGCCCAGAGCCAGGCCGTGGCCTATGAGTGGAGCGCCATAATGGCCGACAAGGCCACTTCGCTTCTGGACAACTTTGCTCGGTTCCGGATCCGCCAGAACTGAGGCTGCCAGGAAAAGTACTGCGATCTGGAAAAAAGGAAAACATTTTTGGTTAAGAGGTTGCTATCGAGAAAAACATGACGACGTACCTACGTTAACTAGAAGATGCTACACAATATCAGTTACATACATGAACTTTATATTTACTTCGTGCTTTTAAAGTCTTAAATGTATGACGAACTCATTCCTATTAAACAATCCCGGCTTTATTAAGAGCCTATCAAGAAAATCCTACATCATTACCGCTAACACCACATCAAAACATAATCAAAGGTCACTAGCCTCCCAAAAACCAATGCAAATGAAGAGAAAAGTGTCAACAACGCATCCATCACCAAAATCGAAGGATCGGATGCATTACCGCATAAATTAAGCAGGACAATGCATCCGATATTACTTTTACTTGTTGCGTGATATGACTCCATTAACCCACTTGATATGCTAAGAGGTACAGGCAGAAACGAAATTCGTATCGCTATCTGCATGTCAATGAAGGGATTCCTTGCTATGGATATTGGAACATGATTTAAGCGTGTTGTCTGTTACGTATACAGTCGGTGACAGAGTAAGTTGATTAGTAAACCATACCGTAACGATTGTAGTGACAGTTCTTGGTGGAAATTCAATATGTTTTGGTAATTTTTTGGTCTAGTTTTATATTTTGCCGCTGTTGCAAGGCTACAAGGATATTTTTGCGCTCAACGACGTTCAAAGAATGACGTTAAGGAGCGGTATTGGTAAACATATTATTATGTGAAAAAGTTTAAAAAAATATTATTTAGTATTTTTTTTAAATATTTCATAAAGTGTATGTTGTGATTATGGTCACAAGCCAAGAGTTCCATGTGCGTCTATATTCAACGTCAGTGACAAGTTTAAGAGTACAGACACTGTTGTCTGTACTCTTAAACTCTAACCATTGTAGCATGGAGTGCGTGGGAAATCAATGATTGCCCAAGCACATTATATTTCGTTTCATAAAAGAATTCCTGCAGTTTTTAGAAGGAATTTTCGTTGTGGTCTTGCTGTGACACTTTGCTATCGTGAACAGGCTTGAATATTATTCGATATACAGACTTTTTACAAGCACTCATCATCTGCCTAGCCTTTTCCCAACTATGTTGGGGTCGGCTTCCAGTATAACTGGATGCAGCTGGATACCAGTATTTTACATGGAGCGACTGCCTATCTGACCTCCACAACCCAGTTAGTACTGGGTAATACGATACCCCTTGGTAAGACTGGGCGATCTTTTACAAGCACTAAATGACTATTAAGTTATTATGGTCTACATATAATTACACTGTTGGAATTTCTAATCTGGACGAGCAGGCTTTAAAAATTCAACAGGGGCTGGAACGACTACCATTATGCAGTAATTTAGATGTTGCCTAGGGTCAGTGAAAATGGAAATCAGGTAAATAAACTTGTAGGTAATGTGAACAGTTAGATCATAGCTCCAATAAAATGTGGATCAATTAAGGAGACCTGCGTTACTTTATACGGATATAGTTTTAATTAAGTCAGGGAAAGCGACATACAGAGAAAAACAACCCGTGAGTTATCTAACCACCTGTAACTTGCTAACTTATGTGCGTAGCTAGTTTTTAATGATGTCGCTTTTTATAGTTTAAATACTTACAATATAAAAACGGATCCTTCACGAAGCATTCTGTACATCGTCAACGTCAACCAAGCATTCTGTACATCCAACTAAGTTACTCAGAAAAACTAAGCAAAAATCCTTGCTGGGAAACAATACAACAACAACATTTTGGGGAGAAAAATCATGTTTTACGGTAGGACTCCAAACAATGTGCTGATGGATGCATTGAATAGTACGGGGATTGAGAAGGTATTTAAAGTAAAGTGATAACATTATACTTACAGGTATTGGCTAAAACAAAAAAAAAATCGCGTTGACGGGGAAAACAAGTAACTGTCGGCTTCGTTCAGTGTATTTTTACACCCTTTATTTAAAATATGGCAAAATGGAAATTGGATAATGTTGGGTATGAATGTAGATGGCTATACTATAGGAGTAGAGGAAGACCAAACAAATGATGGATGGACTGTGTGAAGGATGATATGGCAAGAAAGAAGGTGCAATAGAGAACTGTGCAAGAAGAAGACATGCTGCGACGATCCCAAACAATTAGGATAAGGGAAGGATAATTAAGATGACGATATTGAAAAGCATCATGTTTGTATTATTAGGAAGGTAAGGCAGAAAAACAACTTCACAGATCGAAGGTTTCTGGAAAGGTGTTCTACGTAGATCTCATGGTAATGGATTTACAGTGTTGGTTACTGTTTCAAAATTTCAAGGGATAAAGATATCTTAATAAGTATTTACGCCAGTGTAATACTCCTTGTATTATTACACTGGCGTAAATACTTATTGAGCGAGAAGTTCATGACCAGTAATTGGATTATAAATTAAATGTTTAAAAAATAGTGGAAAGTGGTTTAACTTGGAAAAAAAATACATGAGGACTGAGGTGCTTTAAATTTCCTGAATAATGAATAGTTTGAGGGGTCTTTGAGGAGTTAAAGCTTTCTTTGCAGGGATTTTTAACCAAAAGTTAACGCAGTGTCAATTTTCCGGAAATTACCAAATTTCTTGAAAAGTTGAACGATAATTGGAGATTATTTTACTGAATCATCGTCCTATGTGAGTATGTGAAAGCTTTTAAGACATAACATAACATACTGTCTGTAATTCCCGAAAGGATAGAAAAAAATGTGTTTAAGGTATGCCCTTAATTCACCTGTTATGACCGGGTACAGATACAAACTCCGGGCTTTTGAGGTGCCCATTCAAATGATAGAAATTCCATTCGTTTGCTATGATTAATATCACTTTTAATTATAAAGGTATATCTAGACAAGATATGAACGACATTATGTTCTAAGGGAGTTCCAGATCATTTAATTAATTAAGAGATTAACCAAGAATTGACTAATTAATGAAAGGAAATGAGTGATTAGACTACCGATAGCAGTAACATACACTTCGGTGGTCTACCGCGATCATTTACATTGCATTCTGTATTAATTAGTCCGTGGGAAAAGCGTGCGTAAAGCGCATAATTAATTAATATCTGTTAGGGTAGCCAGCTAAAAGACTTTTTATACATTGCATTAATTAATCTGACAGTTTCTTTGGTCATTATTGTATTTTTTTTTTTTAATTTTTTTATGTACCTACTTCGGTATATGTAGAACTGCAAAAGATTTTTTCAGTATTCGTTGCAACAATTAATGAGATTTTTTGGTGGATATTCTATTTCAGGGGAATATTTGTTTTTTTTTTTTCATTTCGGGGTAATTAACGTTTAACATTTTCTATTTATTTTTATTTTTGTGCAATTAATGTAGGTACTTAAACCTTATTTAAGTTGAACCAAAAACTAACTAAATATTTTTAACAACACCACACTAAATGTACCTATATTTTTTGTAATTTTAACTAAGATTTATTTGACCTTATTTACACTTACATAAGCCTTCATATTGAAACAAAACACTGCACCACAACTGTTTAACACTGTAAGGATCGAGCCACACTGTGCATATGTGCTCTAAGGCCCACAAACCACTTATATAAGGCTAGCAGTACACCACCCCACTATCAGGCTCGTTGGTTTTAGCTCCAAACGCCACTATTTGCGACACTTAGTGCTTATGCTGCAGGTATGCTTGCAATTTGGACGTTATTCAAATTAGCTGAGATTGAAGTCATTGTTTTTGTAATAAGTTTGTGGATGTAGGTTGATTTGAATTGTTACCGGATTTGATTTGAATTGGAAGGGTTTAAGATTGAAAAAGTAACTGTCAACGGTTTCATTCTTTACTTGAAAAACATCTAATATAATATATTGGTAATCTAGTATACTTTAACAGTTGATGTTGGGCTCGGAAAGTCGGAATTTTGAGCGTGCCAGATATTCAATTTTATTTGAATGCATTGGTCTGTCCATTTCTTGTTAAAACAGCTCGTCTCGAGGTCCTTATTTGTAATAAAGAAAACTGTTTTAAATAAGACCAAGGGCAATCATTTTCGGAATTTGGTGTACCCATTTTCCTTTACTTATTTCGTAAACAATCATAATTTACGAGAAAATCATTTTATTACTAATCTACCAAATTAAATTGATTATATAATGATTCCACTATTACAGTCTCCATTTTGAAACAAGTCTTTAAAACATTCATCCACCAAAGCGCACCAATTCCAACTTTAACGGCGTCACATTTTCACAGCTTCCCTAACCAGCGAACTCAGACCCGTGTCCATAGTTCGTCCACGCAATCTATATCTTCGACCAGCTCCTTTTCCTGTACCCTATATACCTCTACAGGTCATCCTAACTGGTCGTCTCTGAAAGTAATAGTGTCCGAAGCATTTAAACCAAGATATCTGCGAAACGGTCAATTTTGGAACTAACATTTTGAATGGAACACACGGTCGTTTTTTGTTTAACTTTTTGTTTTTCGAATGCAACTAGCGCCATCTATAACTGCATAGTTGTGTTTGTTGAATAGTGTTTGTCTATTGCTCTAATATTGACGTGAATTATAGCCAAGCTAGTGAAGTGTAAAGGATATTTTTGACGTGATCGTAATGATACCTATTTAATAGATAGTATCCCTATTGATTGGCATCTAATTTGTAAACGGTAGCTGCTATTTGCTTATGAAACTTAGAGGAGGTTTTGTCATATCCTGCTTTATGATATGTTTGAATGTTGTTTTTGTTGGCAATCAGGCTGGCTACTTCCCTGATGGAAATGGATACCGTCATCTGTACACAACGATACGCTTTCTGAGGCACTGCTAACCTGAGAGGGAAAGCTGAATTGCCTACTCACTATCGCCCAAAATGAATCCTATGTTGGCTTCCAGTTAAACCACGGATGTAAGTGAATACTAGTATTCTGCATGGAGCGACTTCTTATCTGATCTCCGAATCCCAGTTACTAGGTCGTTGAGTTTTTATGCCGCCCATGGGCCTCTAATTTGGCGTTACATGTCGTCGAAAAATATCTATCAGGCATTCTGATTTTGTTTCCTCACAATGTTTTCCTTCAAGCGATAATTATAGACAAAGCTTTCCTGCGAGTGATAATTATACAATCCGCACATGAATCTGAAAAATAAGAGATGTCTTGGGTTCGAACTCGAGACGTATAACTTAGCAGTCTGACGGTCACACAGATACGAGTAGACTATCACTGCTGCAAAAAATTAATGAAGACGTCAACTCATCTTCGTCCATAGTGTATAAATATAATACGTATGAAAGCAATTTTCAGACAATCTCTTTACAAGGGTGCTCCTCGAAATGTATAACAATCATTGATCCTGCCAAATATGTGTTACCGTTAATGAGTAATTCTAAGTTTCATGTTAATCAAATGCCAAGAAACAATAAACGCTTAGTTTAATCAATTCATAGCACATACTTTAATTAGTTTCACGCTAATTCCCACGGTAACAAATTAGTCATAGTTCGACCGAAGTAAGTGTAGGACGCAACTTAGGACTGCGGTGACTGATATGGGGACATTCGACATTGGATGTCTTCCAATTGACAAGACATGTATGTGGGTCAGTAGTATAGGTGCCGTAATTAAAATATGCTGGTAATTAAGGAGACATAGCATAATCAAGTACTTAGCATTTTATGCTTTGATCCACTTCGCGGGACAAGTTGGGTTGGTTGATGTCTCATTTTCTTCGTCGTTTTAGTGCTGGGATATGTCGTTTTTTCGAAAACATAAACAGATGAAGGAACCTTAGATTGCTGCAAGACTGTTAGTCCTGGGTCTGTCGTAGATTAACTAACAGACTCTTCTGCAGCTTTTTTCTGCATTTTTACTCTCTTAGTCACACTTTTTTGTGAAATTCCATGTGGAAAAACACAATAACACTCTGCCTGTACTTGGGACCTTACACTCACTAACCACGCTTGCGACTACGAAGTCTTAACTGTCCAATATTAACTGAGGTGTTCTTTTAACAACCCTTTGGGAATCATTACCTAAACATGTATCTTTGAATGGATCTAGGTACTGCCGAGTTCACTGGCGGTCGACCAGTTTTTAACCTTATTACTTAGAGGGCATAAGGGTCAAAAGTGGCAGATCGTTAGTGAACTCGGTAGAACATTAGTACCAGGTCTATAGGTCTTCTGACTCACTCAATATCGTTGATCGACCTCCTTGTTTGGTCAAGTGGCGTGCTTTGTGTTTTACTTTCATTTTCTTTTGGACGTGAATAGGTTTACTGAAGCTACCGTTGAACTTATTCGGTCAGAGTAATTTCTTTAGGTATTTTTTTTGTGTGGCTTTTGCTTTCAGTCACGTATAGAATAAGCAGCCTGTAATAATTTTACGGCAGAGACACAGTGCTCGTTACAGTGTAAGGATGTGGTGTCCACCACGCGGGCCCAGGGCGGGTTGGTAGATACCATAAATGTCTTATTTTTTTTTATTCTAGGACATGCCGGTTTCATTATTTACTTTTGAAAACTCCCTTGTAAAATTTTCATGAAATAAAGCCCCTTAACAGCCGTTTTTACGTCTGGATAAATACAGTATAGTAGTTATGTCCCATAACAAGGTAGTTGTACAATGTCTACCACCGTATCTTACATAAAGGGCCTTCGCCTCTGACACCGGATGAAATGTCACGAGGTCACGATACTGCGCTAGTGCTCTGCCTAGCCTAGAACCTACTGACCTTTCTCTGCTAGTTCAAAGTACAACTTATGTCTACGTAACTTTTAATGCTAAGTCGTGTTTCGAGTCTGTAACGCCTTATCAATTTTTTCTCACACATTGGTCTGTTGGTGTAACAAGGAGACGCCTCGGTGACCATTACTACAGGCAGCATTTTCTGAAAAAATCAAGTGTGTCACCGTTTATAAGTAGGTACGATGACATGAATAACGTATATAAACTTTTAGCACTGACGGGGGTCCGTGACAGAAGTTGTGCGCTTGATACACTTTCAGCGACACTAATTTAATTAGCGATGCCGTCTAGTCGCTGAGGGTCATTCATTCGTGATCTGTGGTTGGTTTTCATAGCTTGCGCTTCACACGTGACTTTTCATTTTGAGGGAGATCATTTGGCTACCTATAATGTAATGTATCTATTTAATAGATATCTATGTAAACACGGTCTCACAGCCACAAGTAATGCGGTAGCTGTCACTAATGTCAACTGTCAGTTACGAATGGCGGGAAGTTGGAAGGTGAAGCGTACCCTGGAGGCTCCCTGGGGCTTGATGGTGTTCGTGGGCCTGTGTTATAGTTAGTAAATTGTGTTATCCATAAGTGGATACTATATATAATTATACGCTACGATAAAACAGGAGTACAGCCTAATAGGTACCCCTATCGGGACATCTTCGATCTTCTTCATTCGGGACGACTCAGCCTGGCTTGATTTTCATCTTCAGACTTTGACCAACAAATCAATATAATTTTAAATTGAGAATCTAGAATGCTAGTGACGACAAATTACCTACTTAAAATATGTCCGTTACTATTAACATTCATAAAATATATTGAAGAATGCTTCCACACTTGAAGGTTACTGAACGCTGATAATACCAGTGATTACCCCTTTGATCACAAGTAGGTAAAGTATAATATTACACCTTTTCCAATCAAGTGAATGCCTGTAAGGATAAATACAGATCTAACTGTACAAGGATGTTCTGGCGCGTGGCAAAAACCGGAACTAACGAATGACATTCTGGATTAGATTCCCAGGTCGGGTTAAATGTTTTTGGGTTTTTCCACCAGGAATTTCTTCGTAGACTATGGATAGTTCTTGATTGCAATAGACTCGCCTCCTAATTGTAATTTAAACATAACTGGCGAAATATATGTGCAGTATTAGGGTACACCCCTGCCAAACCCTTTGAGGATTACAGGGGTGATGTTATGTTTCATTAATTTTACAAAATTAAATGTTAACGTATCTTTGTCCTCCTTTAAAAGTGCCAAAAGAACCGTGTACCTCTGTATGTCCCTATTTATCATTGACAGTGCCGACAACCGTTACTTAGACCAATCGACGAAGTTAATTACAATGTTGTAACAGAACTAAGTTAAGTATCGAAACTTCAGGATGTATATCAAAAAGGCATTAGTACTGTTGCACAATGACGCATAAATTAACCATTAGGACCAAAGAAGGCTGTATCGATTGAGAGATTAGAGTAACGATGGAGATACGTTTTGTTTTTGTTGGACAAGTGAATAGGCGAGACGACAAAAAAGAAAACTAATTAGTCTGTCAGTTAAATTATCAAAAAATATTTGACACGTATTTTTTCTTTTGTTACGTAATCCAAAATTGATGAAATAAGACTCTTTTAAAATTCTCAATACGTCACGCCTAGGTATAATTTTTAGCTAGTTCTGACGTCACGAGCCCCCACTCCCGAGTTTTGATGCGTTTTATCTTTGTCAATATTCATTGATTTACAAAAACAAAAAATAAGTGTCCATTATTTTCCAATACTCTAACTGACGGACTATTGCAATTTTTTGATACTGTCGTCATGCCTATTGTCACTTGTCGCTTTAAAACCTTTTTCGCTTTTCGAGAGTCTGTCAAGATTGACATAAGCTCGGTAGCTTATGTCATTAAAACGAAAACTTTTCGTTACTGATGCTAGGATCGGTAGATGAATGTAATGTAATGGTACAATAAGAATGGTCAAAGTTTGTTTTACTATGATATTTGTTCGCAAAAAGTTTACCAACCATGATTTTTTAGATTATTACGTTTTGTAGTAAGTTTTTAGGTTACAAAAATCGTAACATTCGAAACGCATGAGACTAAAAGAGATGATGAATTTGAATGTTTGATGGATGAAGAAGGGAGAGGAATATGTTATGAAAGAGAAAGGAGTTAATGATGCCGTGACGTCTGACATGAGAGAAGAAAACGTGATGCTCCGACTCCAAGTAGAATGGGATTCGACAAAGGCAGAAAGATAATGGTATTGCTGTTGACCTGTCTTTAGTAGGTACCTCCATAATTACTACAACAGTCTCATCTTTGACAGTCGTTACGGCCACTGATAAGTCAGGAAATCTGACAACTAACCTTACTGAGGAGTATCGTTTACAATACCACCACTATATTTTTGCAGTTTAAGGGGGCGTTGCTTGTCAAGTAAAATACAATGTCACACTTTGTACTTTTATTTATTTATGTAAACTTCATGTACAATAGTGGTACATAGGCGAACTTAATGCCACAAGGCATTCTCTACCAGTCAACCTTTGGGTTAAATAGGAAAACATAGTGATAGTAATGTCAAAAAATGTAAAAATCTTTTTGCTAACGAGAGTTCAGATTTAGATTGATACTAATACACATATACAGATAAAATAAACTAATAGATATTTTACCAATACCAACAATTAAAAAGAAAATAACAACAACCAAATTATTATTATGACGACTTCAAATTGAGAGCTATTTATTCTGACTTAAATAGTAGTTACGAACTTTTATTTTAGTTCTGTGTTTTCCCACCTGCACAGTTGAGTTGGCTGAAGTGTATGACCAGTAATTAGGCTGTGTTTGGGGTCATCAATAGTCGATAGGTGAGTTTGATCAGTTTCTCATATAAGTCACAAACCCTTGTCATATCTCCGTTATTTTCTAATCTGCGTCGCAAGCAAACGCGGGAAGGCATGATGCAACCCGGACGCAAGTCAAACTGGTTCCAATTTATCTGCCCATTATTAAGGTGCTATATTAAATTCTGCCATTCTGCCCTGTCCATTACCTTGAGCATGTCGTTAAGTTATAGTATTCAATCCTGTGCGATATGTATATTATTAGAATTGGGCCATAGGAAGCTAATACATGTCATAATTATGTCGTTGTCGATTAATATGTCTAGCAAGAGGTATATAAGATAAATTGATATGTGTTTTATGCAGATGGAAACCAGCTGTAATATCTTGTAATTTGGTTAGACTTATAATTTTAATCTTCGATCTATAACAGTCTGATAAGTATTGCAGTGGAAATTAATGAACAGTAATTTTTCAGTCAAATGCAAATGTTTGATACGGCGCAACTTTTATTTGATTTTGCCACCCAATGTTCAATAAAATCTATAATACCAATGTTTTAACGCGAAAGTGACTCCGTTTGTCTGTCTGTTACCTTGTAATGTCTTAAAAGCTAAACGGTCGAAACCACGGACAAAACCTTGTCGATTTTAATCCTAGCCTGGTTGATCTAACATAAAGACAAAAGCACCTCAAAGGACATCACCATCGTACCATTTTTATTTTTTTCGGATGGGAAATCATCAAATGACTTCTCAAGCTCTGGACGGAGCAGGAGGGAGTGTCAGACTTTTACTGACTAAAACCCATCCATGTTCCTTCATCGCCCTTTGTGTTCCGGGGCCACGGTATCTCTAACGAACAGTCCCACAACCCCAGCAAACATAATCACCACCGTGCCTCAGCTCCATAAAAAACCTGCTTAATAATAATAAGAGGTAATAATAATAGGTAATGATAATAGGTAATAATAACAGGTAATAATAACAGGTAATAATAATAGGTAATAATAATATGTAAAAATAACAGGTAGGTAATAATAACAGGTAATAATAATAGGTAATAATAACAGGTAATAATAATAGGTAATAATAACAAGTAATAATAATAGGTAATAATAATACCAGCCTATTACTGTCCCACTGCTGGGCAAAGGCCTCCTCTCATACAGAGAATGCTTAAACAACCTGCTTAACTTAACTTTATTATCTCGTAAGACAATACAATCTGAGGCATATTGTTCTAGTTGCCCAATTGTAGCCGTACCGTGGACGGAGACAGTCCGATCAGTTTGTGCAATCAAACGTGCGCTCTGGTTAAAATGACCCTTTGTAATGGATGTTCGCGGAAACTGTGTGCACGTTTAGATGGTATGGGTAATTTTTAATGTAGTTTGGTTTAATATAGAGGCTGCTATGCTGTTTCTATAATAATGACACGTTACGGTACCACTTTTGAGACACACTATTTAGACAATAGTGGGAATCTAAATTATTCTTGCTTGCAAAACAATGTACGACTCGCTATTCAGAAAGGTAGCCACCAATCCACAGGACACATAAAGACATAAACTCACTGATCACGTAAGGAACTCAATACTGCGATCTAAAACTCAATACAGTACTGATGTATGTCACACGACTGCCAAGCTTAAATGGAACTGGGCTGACTTCACCTGTCGCCGGTAGAGCTATGGGCTAACATAACCACACGTGGGTCCCGAACAGCAGTAAACGGCAACGCAGCCGGCCCAGAAGGAGATGGCGGGACGAATTCGACTCTTTTCTCAAAGATTGGCTAATGACAGCTGTAGATGGGGACAAGTGGAAGGAGGGAAGGGAGGCCTGTTCCCTGCAGTGGGACACAAATGGATGATCCTAATAATCATTTACTCCGTACGTAGAAGTATATCGTTGCATCAACAAACATAGCTCTAGTCTCACAAATCTGATAATTCTCATAGCGTCGCCGTCGGTCGTTCCACGTAACTTTACTACTTACTATTATAGTTTTAAAGTATTTATTAGTAGATCTAAAGTAAACTGTGTTAAGTACTTAGTTATTTAGCTGAGTATGAAACTTCTGGCAAGGAAAATACTTCTTGAATGTTTCCGTGAGTGTTTAGGGACGATAATAATTAGGGGTAGGTTGCGATCATTGGACTTTCATTGGACCACCAACGTATTTCCAAACTCTGCAAGCTAGCAACACCCAAACTAGCCGAAACGAGTCCGTGGCGACTCAATTGCACCTAGGGTTGCCAACATTTTTGACAAAAAAACCTATAAATTGGTTTGAATAGGAAAAAAATAAAGTATTTGGAAGAAAGAAAAGTATTTTTCAAATTTTATGTTTTTATTGCCTTAAAAACGTATTTTTGAGATTTTTATTTTGAATACCACATGTTTGCCAGTTGTAGTTATCGTTTTTTTCACTCAGGTTTATATTTTTGTATGACTGGTAATTTTAGCTTTTTTAGGGGTCACTGGTGTTGGTGTATCATCAGTTTAAGCATTAATATTTACTTTAAAATGGATTCTTTAAATAAAAAAAAACAACGGATAATTTCGATAGTGACAGACATCTGTGACAAATGTCAGAATGTCGACTGTCCTGTCACATTCACATCACATCTGACATCCAAAATTTCGTTCAGTAATTAGACATAAATCGTTTCCATCATCCGTTTTAACTTATGTGTACCGTTAAATAGATAATTACCCATAATAAGTGTTTTGTTTTACGCATCACAGTAAAGGTTGGAAACAAAGTATTTTCATATACTTTATTTGCATGCAAAAGTAAAAGTATAATTACCAAAAATAAAAGTAGGATACGTTATTATAAAGTATGGTTGGCAACCTTAGTTGCACCCCCTCTTACTGCAGTGCCGCTGCGGCACGTAGCGAGGAGTAACGTGTGTAGTTGTGTTTGCGGTTGTCAAAATCTTATAATTTCACTCGGGACAATTTGACGCAACTATCATTGTATTCTTATTTGTCTGCCTGCACTGTTATGAAATATTGGACAGTTTATTTGAGATTCCATGAGTATCACTCAATTTTGTCTAATCATGACCTTGCCTTGCATTTAGCCGTGTGGTATCCGGCAGAGTAGAATAGAACCAACCCATTACACTCACGGGTGTCGTATAAGGCGACTAATGTCGGAGGCAGAACACCTTGCGCCTCCGTAGACCAGAGAATGGGCAGCAGCGTTTTCTGTTAGTCTTTCATCACTGCGATCTCCAATCCGCCTGCCAAGCGTGGAGATTACGGCAAATTCCTCCCATCATGGGAGAGGCTTATGTCCAGCAGTGGACGTTATGGGCTGTTGTTGTTGTTGTTATGACCTTGCATATTTTAGTTCAGTTTTTCTTAACCAGTACCTTGTTGCCATCAATGGACCTCAATAGAGTTCCACCGTTGGAACGGTCCAATCATAGCAAGTTTTTGTTGTATTTTTTGGTCATTTTAATTAATAGAAATTTAAAATTCCAGAATGTCGCCAAATAAAAGAAAGTATAACTTTGCATGAAATGTAAAGCAGAAAGCTAAAGAACACGTCCAAATACCGGGTTCCAAAAGTAACTTCCCTTCAGAATTAGAGCAGGAGCTATAACATGTTCATGAGATGGAAAGTTGCTTGTACGGCATTACTCCTTCAGACATTAAAATTATTTTAATTAATTTAGTAATAAAATAAATAAATAATAGTAATAAATTTAAACGTTTAGTTGACACTTCCCTTGACCCTAGGGCTGGCTTTTACCTCGGCCAAAGGCTTAGCATTGCCATACAGCGTGGTAACGCCGCCAGTCTCTTTGGGACATCACCAGTTGACAGTGTTGAGGAGGAGTTTTTTGACGCCATTTTTTAAGTTTTTAGTTTAAGTTAGTTATTTTAGTTTATTTTAATAAATTTGTAAATTGTAAATATACTTTAATAAATTTATTTAATAATATAGATAATTATAATTAGTTGCCTCGATTGGACCTCTAGAACAAATTTTTCGAAGTCCATTGATGGCAAATTGGTAGTTCAATGAAGGTGCTCATGGTCCAAAGAAGGCAACAGCCCACGATATAGTTTTCTTCGTTTGTACAAAAAAGTGTTGGCCCGAATTGTTTGTGCGTTTGATTACAACAAATGAAGGTCTTACGAAATAAAAATAATAAACTACTTTCTTTTTAACACTTATACTTTTTGAGATTTGAGGTCGTCCATTCATAGCAACCTTCCCCAATGTCCATAAGCAAGGATTGAAACTGTCATGATTGTGCTGTGTTTCTATGCTATTTCAAGGACATGCGGCAATCATCAATTGAAAACAATATCATCATCATCATCATCATCTTCCTCCCTTGTTCCATTCTACATCGGGTCGGCGCAACACGTGTTCTTCTTCCGTTTTCCCCTGTCTGACGTCACGGCATTATATTCTCCTTTCTCTTTCCTAACATTCCTCACAAAATCCATCATTATGCCAGTCCTTTAATATCCCTCAGCAGAGCAAAGGATTCTTCTCATGCAGTCTTGTTGCTCGAAATAAATGATTTATTATTATAAAGATCTAATAAGAGACAAAAAGGAGAAATGGGCTAAATTAGTAGCTGAGTGGTACCCAAGAGAAGGGAAAAGGAACAGAGGACCCCCGACACAAAGGTGGGACGACGATCTCAAAGCGACAGCGGGTTCAATGTGGAAAAGGCAAACCCAAGATCGTGAAACGTGGAAGAATATGGGGGAGGTCTATGCTATGGCAAAACAATCTTCGGAAACCGATGTCTGAAGAATAATTTATTTTTTCTTATTATGTAAATTATTATTTACAAAATAAGAAAAAATAAATTATTCTTCAGACATCGGTTTCCGAATATGTGTAACTAGTTTATAAGATTGTTAATAAAGGCTATTCTATTCTATTCTATTATAAAGATCTGTCAACCAAGCTTGAAGCTAGTTCAATAATCGTTGCTTATAGTAATAATTGAAACTGAGAAATGACAAAATTATATCTTTAGTGATTTACTAACACCTTTATTAATGTAATATTATTGTACTGTTGTTATATCGAAGTGCTGAAAATTCAATGCGCTTTTGTTTGGTAACTAATTAATGTTTTTTGAAAAATATACTACTGTCAACTTAGTACGTAGTGCGATGTCAATCGTTTACATCAGTAACCATCTCTCGCTTAGATCTCGCACAGATAACATCGCCTTGCTACGCGACTATCACCCTAATGGATATTTACGTTTGTTAGTTATACAATAGGAAACGGTGGACCTAAACTTTAGAGATTTTGTGTAGGCGTAGGTTTATATGTAACTAGAAGATTAGATGGGGATTACAATCAGGCAGGTCAGCCTAATTGGATCCACATACATATCACCACGCCTGTAATCCCTGGAGGGTTAGGCAGAGGTGTACCTATAGTACACCAACATTTCGCCAGTTATGTCTAAGTCCCATTGTAATAGGGGGCGAGCCTATTGTCACCAATCGGGCACAGGTCCAGGCTCCGTGTCTGCTGCTAAGAAATTCCTGATGGAAAATCGCAAAAACAATTTTCCCGACCCGGGAATCGAACCCAGGACCTCATGCTCAGCCGTCACGATGGCGACCACTATATAACCCAGTACTTATAAGTATAATTCTAATAAGACTTGCTGTCTTGGGATGCGTACGGTTCTCATTCAAGTTTTCGCCATGATCTTTTGTAGGTCCACCGTCTGACCAACTGGCTGTTGGTCTGCCTACTCCTCCAACATCAACCGCCATACTTAATGCTTCCTTCCGCTTCAGTTTCATTTTTTTTTTATTGAGTTGGTGCTGTGTAAAACTTAACTGAGAGCAGCGGTGGCCCAGTGGTGTGGCGCTCCCGACTTACGAGCAGTAAGTCGTGGGTTCGAACACAGGCAGGCGCATTACTTTGAGTTATTTTCTTCCATCACCACTGCTCTCAAAACGGTGAAGGAAAAAGCTTTGAGGAAAGCGGCATGTCCTAGAACCAGAACCAAAACGCACTGGGCCCGCGTGGTGGATGATAGCAATTCAATTCCCACTCATAGAGAGGAGGCCTGTGTCCCAGCAGTGGGAGCATTATAGGCTGATTATACTTTTGCTATGCTATGCTAAAACGTAACATCACGCCTATAAGCCCCAAAGGGTTAGTCAGAGGTGTAGCTACAGTACTCCCACTTGGTCCTGTGTGTACTTTGAAATTGTGTAGTATCAGCATCATGAAACATCTAGATTTTATCTAGTTCTTGCCGCATACTGCCCTAAGTATATTGTGAGTTCAATAAATAAATAAATAAATAATAAATCCTTTATTTTCAGGCTACTTTGGCCTATAGATAAATAGATAGACCTTACAGACTAACATATATATCATAATAGTACGAAGTAAAGCTAGACGCTAGTTATAAAGCCAATCACACGACAAATTACTCGCTAATTACTAAACAACACGATTAATTAATTAGCATTCATTCATATTGTCTAACAATGACAACTTGGTAGGTCGCCAGCCGTCCCGGATTTCATAAGTTTTGTAAGCAATCGTCCCAAAGGACCGGCCGATTGAGGGCAAACCTTTATGTAACGAAGGCGGTAGTCTGTTTGTGGGTCACGATACTGATTTATGAAAATCGAAGTGGTTTCCAGATTTGATACAATTGTATTAAAAGCATATCTATTATTTTTCCAGTCTTCTTTCGTTTTCGTGATCTGGCGTCAGTTTTTATGCCTCCCGTGGGCCTCTGACTTGACTTTATATGCCGCCGAGAAATATATCTCAGGCATTCTGGTTTCTTCACTATGTTTTCTTGCACCGAAGCGAAGTTATGCGAAGACTCATCTGCCGAAAAACAGGCACAACTCTAAACTCCGCACCGTGCCGCCGCGACGCTACTGAGAAAATTTCTGATGGAAACACCAGAGAAGATAGCACTTTTTTGTCCTGGGAATGAACACGTGGTGACGATTACATGCGTTTTTTATGTTAGGAGCCGCCTCCACGATCCAGAGAATCGCGGCGATTCAACGTATTTCTTCACGAAAATATCGCAAGTATTGTTGTAACACTATTCTGCAGGCCTAGCCAAGTTACAAACGATTCATATCGATTCTCTTTCTACAATCGTAAACGCCTCGGCGTAAGATATTGTAGAAACCGCTAAATTGGTAGCCAAGTTGACACGACTGAGTCGATCGCTCGTTCTCATAAGTCTGTAAAAAAAACCTACACTTTAGTCTATGGTGAGCGTTCCTACGAAAGAGTATAGCGATCAACATTGTAGAAACGATAACATTCTATTCTATCATTTTGAACTATGTAAACTTGTCTACGAATTTTCTATTGGTTTGTGTTGATCACGTGATTTAACGTTGGGATGATGTCATTCCTATTCATTTGAATAGTTTTCTACTAGCGTTAACGATTGTAGATTGTCAACTTGGCTAGGGGTGCTGAATGTTCTGTCAGAATCTTAACTTTGCTTGAAGAGACTGCCGACATAATTATGGAACTTCCATATTATACAGATTTCGGACTTGTTATAACGAAATATGTCTTAAGCATCGATTGTCTTCAGTCTTAAACTAAAACATCATAAATATAGTTTGACTTTAAAAATATTATAAATAAAATAAAAAAGCCTTCTTTTCAGTAAAAAAGACAAGAGTCTTTTTTACTGAAAAGAAGGCTTTTTTATAAAACTTCTTAAGATCAGCAGTTAGGGACATTTGTAGCCATTTAGACTTTGCTTGGATCAAGTTACTATCGACTTCGGTTGACTTTAGATCCGCTGCCATACTTGTTAAATACATGTCACGTTGAACACGTCGATTAATCATGACAATATCAGGCTCAACGAATCTCTCAACTCACTCCTACACAGTTCGACATTCCAACCATTTCTACATCCTATGGTTTAGCATACTGCCACCAACACTGCACTAATACTATAAATAACAAACACTACATTCGAAAGGGACTCAGGCGCAGTTCCCACAGCTCCTTACAATATAGAGTTAGACCCTGCTCGGTTAGTTTATAGAAGGGCTTATGTAACTGCAGAACCGCAATACATTTGGAAGTTTGTTAAAAGGTAGGTAAGGTTGATATTAGGTTTTTATAGATGCTATCAATTGACACGCGAAGAATGCATCGATGCTCTACTTTCCATAGTGTGTCTCAAGGATTTTATTGCTTTTAGTTAGTGTTTGTTTACATTTCCTAGGGCTTCTGGGAAATAGGACCAGTATTAAAAGTACCGTTTATGTGTACATTTATCTACATCATCTTAAGAAAATATCAGAGTCTAGTGTGCGTCAGGGTCATGCTGAAGGTAGGTGGTATTGTTTCACGGTTTGTAAATTAAACTGTATTTCCTATTTAAAATGACTTACGGCTCGTACACCTTAACCTACTGGTTATCTTTTTACTGTGCTTTAGTACAGGGAAATACGACCTGTTTTCTGCGAACACTGCAGATTGATTGCTACATGTTTTGATATAGATTCCCACTATACGACGTCGTATCGTCAAACGTTGCTGCGTCGTAGCACGATGCGACGTCGTATCGTGTTTATGTGTACGAGCTGTTAGGGCCTGTTTCACCACCTACAATTAAGTTCCCGTTAACTTACTTGGCACATAATTTTATACAAATTGTGTTCCAATTTTGAACTTATTCGGTAAGTAGTGGCTATTCAGACATCGAGAAATAGGCCCAATATTGACGCGATAAATTGAGGATATATTTAAGGCGGCTCCAAAAGAAAACTATTACATGATTGTTTTAATTAGATTATAAGTGAGAATTTGGCTTTAAGTGTCAGTAGCGCCTACAAGTGATACATTAACGTATTTCCCTTACGTCTTGACGAGTGACTCCCAAAGCTGGCACAGAATGACAAGTCGATGATACGATCATTAGGTGCTAAACTATCTCATTAGACACTATTAACGCGAGTGAGGGATTTTAAAGTAAGTATTTGATGAATAGGATTTAGGGCAGTCGACTCATTTGTTTTGGTAGATAAGGGAAACGCAGGGTGACTACCGAGAACCTCACAGCGTCCCGGCCGCCGCGGGAGACGCCCCGGGCGTCGGGGGCCACCACGTGGCCCCCGGCCACCGTAGGCGCGGGCCTGTGGACGGTGGGCTATGGGCTAGCTCGCCGTCCGTCCGTCTCATGACGACAGGCCGTGTCGACGGCGCGTTCGTGTTCCACGCGCGCCTCAAAGAGAGTCAGCAAAAAGGAAGGGGTCCGCAAGGACCGATGCCTGCCGGGGTTGCGGGACTGTTCGAAAGAGATACCGTGGCCCCGGAACACAAAGGGCGATGAAGGAACATGGATGGGTTTTAGTCAGTAAAAGTCTCAACTGAAAATAAGATGAGTTTTAAAAAAAGGAATTAAAAAAAATAGACCTTTGGTTGGAAACATTGTTCTTCCAGCCTGAAAATAGTTAATTGTACGCTTGAAAGATATCTAAACTTGAAACATTCAGGCTTACAGACACCTTTGAAAGTGATATACTTTAAGCATCACCATTAAATCGCCGAAATATTTATTTATTACAAGGAAAACAGCTAAAATAAATGAGTAACAATTGAATAAGCGACACAGAGCCAATAACAGGTTCTCACGAGTAGACACAGAGATGATAGTAGAAACCTTAGGATCACCAAATAGCAAGCACGATAATAATACAAATAAAAGGAATTAAAATAAGCTTGATTTTGATTTTGATTTTGATTTTGATTGATTGTTGACATCCGGGGTTGCGGGACTGTTCGAAAGAGATACCGTGACCCCGGAACACAAAGGGCGATGAAGGAACATGGATGGGTTTTAGTCAGTAAAAGTCTGACACTCCCTCCTGCTCCGCCCAGAGCGGGAGAGGTCATTTTATGATTTCCCATCAAAAAAAAAAAAAGGCATTGTTGACATGGAGAAAAAATTAAATAAAAATAAAGCACTACGCGCTTTAAAAAAATGTGTGCAAATATGTCCACACATAAGTATACATTTTATGGACAAAGTTACAAAATGGTCCCATAAAGTTCTACTCATCCTGAAACGTCCAGTACCTAACAAGTTTGAACATAACTAAATGAGCAATCTAACTAACGAGCAATACCGATGTCTATTTACGCTCACACATAAATACGAACAACTTAATCCAATCGGTATCAGTTGTATTGCGAAATTTTCATTAAAATGCTGATGGCGTTCTTATGAATTAGACTCGCGAGATATTGAGATGTGTGAGATTTTATTTGATAATTTACTTGTAACTGTATAGCTCAAGTAACTATGTAAACTGATTATAATAATTAGTCTAAATAGCGGTGAAGTACCTCTTTGACAATCGATTTAAGCCATAGCTTAAATCGATTGTCAAAGAGGTAACGGCATTATCTTCAACGAAATTATTTATATTTTTTTACTTAGTTACTTACTTTAATTATTACCATATACGGTATTGGTTCCAGTACCCTACGTAGCCTAGGTACTCTGTACCTCTTCTGGGTAAGGGCTTTCTTCCTCTCCCTCCATTTTTCAAAAGCTCGCACGTAATCCTTGCAGCAAGCAACGCAGCATCCTCGTAGCATGGACATTTGCTTCCGAGTCATGGATGTTTATATGTATAATAAGTATGTATTTACAAACAAAAAGTATCTATGTAGTATATCAACTATCTGGTGTCCACGACACAAGCCTCGTTGCTTAGTGTGGCACTAGATGGCGTTGTGTATAAAGTCCAGCGATATTTATTATTTATTTATTTATCCTTTCAGTAACATGCACATTATCATATTACTTCTTATTAATATTGGTTATTCCATATTATAAAGGAAAGGATATGTGCCCTCATAATCAAAGGAATGCAGCCCCGTGCTAGATCGTATAAATTTTATTGCATTTTCACTCGTCAATGACATAATCTTCACGCCGCTTCGTATAAGGCGCCTGCCAGTCAGCTAGCTCTATAAAAAATTAAATAATTTCTAACTGCATGATGTCATATTACGGCAGTCCCTGGGATTACGACATGGGTGACATATGATTGGTACTGTTTCTTTACACTTACGAAGAGAGTTAAGTGTTTTTGTGTGAGGAATGATATGTAAGAGAAAAGAGTAAATGATGCCGTCTGACGTCTGACTGGGGAGAATGAAAGAAGAAAAACAAATTGAAACGTGTTGCTCTGACCTCAGGTAGACTGGGGACAAGGGCAGGAATGTGGAAGTGATGATGGTGAAGGTATTTAGAAACACACAATATGTTTGATATGGGGCCGGCGGAGCATGCGTAGTTCATACAAACGTAATACCTACCAAAATAATTTGTAAATCAAACATATTCTTAAGGTAGTGTGTCTATGTTCCCGACCCTTGAAGGTGTCAGGAGGGGTTGGGGGTGCGTAGCAGCACGGTTCGGGGAGATCGTAGTGGTAAGAGTCTACTTCTCCCCGAACCGAACTCTTGCCGACTTCCACAACTCTCTCGCAGAGTTGCGCTCCACAACTCCCTTGCGGAGTTGAGTGTTGTCGTCGGAAACCATTCCCCCCCCGTGCTTGTCCTCGGGGACTTCAATGCCAAGAACTTGGCTTGGGGTTCTCGCTGCACAGACGTGCGGGGAAGGATGGTGGAGGACTGGGCTCTGGAGAAGGGCCTGGTCGTCCTAAATCGGGGTTCTGTTTCTACGTGTGTGCGGATGCGGGGCGAGTCGGTGGTGGACATTTCGTTCGCTAGCCCCGCTCTGTCGCCGCGTGTCGTTGACTGGCGTGTCATGGAGGGGGTGGAGACCTATTCCGACCGCCGGTACATCCGGTTTGACGTCTCCACCCAGACCTCAAGCGCGCCGGTCCAACAGGCCCCGAGTGGTCCGCGTTGGGCGCTGAAGTAGCTGGACCGGGAGCTCCTCCTGGAAGCCTCGATCGTGCAGGCCTGGGTGACATCACCAGACAGGCCTGCCGACATTAACAATGAGGCAGGGTGGTTCCAGGAGGCCATGTCCGATATATGCGACGTGGCAATGCCCCGAGTCCGGCCAGCGCCCGACGTCAGGTGTACTGGTGGTCGCGAGAGCTGACGTCTCTGCGCGAGGCGTGCGTGGCTGCGCGACACCTGTACGCCAGGCATCGCAGGCTCCGCATTCGCCCACCGAATGCGGCAGCCATCGAGGCGGAGCTTTATCAGGGGTATAGAGCGGCGAAGACCGCCCTCCGCGAGGCTGTCCTGCGGGCCAGGGATCTGGCCCGCGAGGAGATGCTGGGGACTCTCGACAGAGATCCGTGGGGGCGCCCTTACAAGATGGTGCGGGATAAACTCTGCACCTGGGCCCCCCCACTGACGCAGAGTCTCCGGCCTGAGCTCGTGGAGGACGTGGTGAGCACTCTGTTCCCTACGCGGGGAGAACATCCCCCGCCTATGGCTCCGCCACCTGCGGTGCTGGAAGCGGACCACCAGGATGACGACGACGACACTCCGGAAGTGACTGGGGTAGACCTGAGAGTGGCGGTACGCAGGCTCAGTGCCAAAAATACCGCCCCGGGACCCGACGGCTTGCCTGGCAAAGCCTGGGTCTTGGCCTCGGCGGCTCTCGGGCCCCGACTGGAGGGGCTCCTAAGCGCATGCTTGGGGAGGAGCCAGTTCCCGCTTCGTTGGAAGACGGGGAAGCTGGTCCTCATTCGGAAGCCGGGGCGCCCTGCGGACTCTCCGTCCGCATACCAGCCCATACTGTTGCTCGACGAGGTGGGCAAGCTCTCCGACAGGTTCGCGCCCACGGTGGCCGGGGGCCACCACGTGCCCCCCGGCCACCGTAGGCGCGAACCTGTGGACGGTGGGCTATGGGCTAGCTCGCTGTCCGTCCATCTCATGACGACAGGCCGTGTCGACGGCGCGTTCGTGTTCCACGCGCGCCTCAAAGAGAGTGAGCAAAAGGAAGGGGTCCGCAAGGACCGATGCCTGCCGGGGTTGCGGGGCTGTTCGAAAGAGATACCGTTTTTTTAGAATGTGGAACAAAACTTCAGGACGAACGAAGAATAGATCCTTCTGTGCTAGTTGGGTTATGTGTCGAATAGATAATTCGTCGCCGGAAGGTTTCCTGGCAAATTAACAAAAACCTTCCTTAGTTCATATAATAATTGTGTAAGACCTCGTCGCAAAGACAATTGGCATCGGAAACAAAGTAATGCGTATTACATTACATACATGGGAGTTTTTAGCTACCTATGTATGTCTATTGTTAATTGTTGTCTTTGTGTTCTAGTCTTGTTGAAATGAATTTGATAAACAATGCCGTAAAGGAATAAATTAGGTATTAATGTTTATGTGTGACAGCTTTTTATTAATCTGGAAACTATGAAGAATCAAGTGATTATCACAATGCGATTGGGCAACACTTTTTTTAGGTAAGTTTTGAAACTTACATGGTCACTAACACCATCGTTAACACTTAAACCGGGATATTTACTAAATTTATTATTTATTTTGTGTTCCCGATTTTTCGGCGCAGTTGCAAGTACCACTTCTTTATGTGTCATTTATATTTGATAATTCGGTGTTTTCCGAAGCGCTATATTTATCGTATCTTGATATATTTTCCGTCAAAACTGAAATGCCTCATGTGGCTGGATCTAATTTGTAAATGATAAAAAAGCCTCGTAATTTTTTATGCGTGTGGAAATCCACATGAATATCCTTTGCCATAAGATGGGCGGAAGAATCTGACAAGTACTCCCACTGACAAATCCACACGGTGTTCTTCAGTCATCTTAAACAAAGCACGTTCGCAACAGGCTCCTCTCGCTGTCCAGGTATACCATGGACAAAAACACTCTACAATATTCTTCTGCTTGTGGGCCCAAGCGGGCCCCAAACAGTGAGTAAGCCAACATAGATAATCGAAGCGGTTATCAAACCCATGACCCTAAAAAAGCGGATGTTCTACTTTTGCGCCGTTATGAAATTAATGACTCAAAACAATTAAGGCTTCGTTATATCACCAGACTTAAATAGGCTACGATTGTTGAATGTAGGTACATATTGTGAGGTCTAGGCTCGCAAGGAGGAATACGGCTGACTACTTTTGTGTGAGACTTTTACTGACTAAAACCCATCTATGTTCCTTCATCGCCCTTTGTGTTCAGGGGGCCACGGTATCTCTTTCGAACAGTCCCGCAGCCCCGGGAACGGCCGACTACCTCACACAGAGAGGACTCCCTGCAGCAGGAATTTAAAAAGCTGATTATCATGCAGTATAAGCCAAGGCTTAAACTGTATACCGTAGAACAGAACAAACCTAACAGAATCTATGAAAAAAAAATTGGGTTGAAATTAGCAGTTCTGCAATTTATTTGACAATCTCTCACTTTTGCCATCTCATAACGTATGCAATTCCCAAAGGGTAAGGCAGAGGTGTACATATAGTACACTAACATTTGACTTTAATAATACTTTGTCCGACTTGAAAATTGAACCCAAGACCTTTAGCAAGACTGCTACTGCTGATTGTAGTCATTAGTACATACAATTTACATACTCACATGAATTCACATATTTTAGTCAACGTAGCAGATTTCGTCTTTTAGTTTCTATCTAAGCCGATAGGAAAAACGAATCACTAGTATCGTATATCCATCTTCACAAATAGCAGCTCATCAGTCATCTACACCGATTTGATACGTCATAGATGCGTCGTACGCGCGTGTCTATCAGTATGCGTCGCACGCACACGGATTAACGGCGCGGGTGTCAACACTGCGTGGTGTGAGTGTTTTTTAGGAGGAGACTTGAACGACGGATACATTAGATTAGGATTTATAAATAACTAGAACTGAAGTTCGGTAACTGTCCCACGGGATCATACTACCGGGATAAAAAGTATCTTACATACATGTATGTTAATCCAGGTTATAAACTATCTATGTGCCAAATTTCACCCAAATCCGTTCAGTAGTTTTCGCGATAAAGAGTAACAAACATCCATCCATCCGTCTTCACAAACTATCGCATTTATAATATTAGTAAGACGTTTATTTTTACAGAGTTAGGGGGGCTTGTGGCTAAGTAATAACAGCCGCACGGATAAGTACCTCTTGGGTGGCTTCATCCATTGTATGGATACCGAGATACCTCCGTATCTCGGAGAGAAGTGGATATTACGGTTTTTTCCTAACTCCTCCACTATACTTTTCTGATTATTTTCGTTGCGGGATCCAAGACAGTTATATTCATTCTCTGGGACTTCGTCGAGCTTCATTGTCTCGGCGCTTTTCTGGTGATCGCCACTGTTGATTCTGGCTTTCAGGAGTTACAGTGGTTTGGGAACAGAGTGGCGGGCTTGTCCATTAAAAAAAAAACTCGGAAAGCCCATCTTTGTTCCCGGCACTCCCGGCTGTAATTTGTTGACCTGAAGTGGCCCTACAAAAAGTACTACAGCAAACAGAACAAAAAGTACTACACCGCCATCTATGACACAGATAATAAACTAACTGCGAAACACGTCAGAAATCCTACATCGCGCAAGCAAAGTTATCCGCGACTTAAGAATATATACAAGAACCCGACAACACCCATCTGGTCGGAGGATCCTCCCTTTTCTATGGGGGATGAAGAGCTTTACACCCTGTTCTTCATACTCCCAAATACCTTTGACCGTTGGAATAGTTACAGGTAGTCAAGCAGAGTCAGCTGCCCGAAAGTATCAAAACCAGTCTTACCAAGTGGCATCGTATTAAACGAGTATCTGGCTGTAGTGGTCAGATAGGCAGTCACTCAATTTAGTACTCAGATGCATCCGGTTAGACTGGAAACCGACCTTGATATGGGAAAGAGCAACACGCGTTATTTTCTTGTATTAGAATATGGAGTGTTGCTAAATCATACTTGTGGACACCTTCCTTCAAGTTCGTGGGATATTAAACACAAACAGTTAAATCCACAGGAATTTTAGCCTACAAAGGCTCTGCAATGTGTGAATAGCAAATAAAAGATGAAAGATGCAGGTCACATTACTTTATAATCGTTTTGTATTATTTTTTAATCTAGAATTTGGGTTTATAACCTTGCTAGCGTCATGTGAAAATTTTACAATAATTAAGTATTTTTAAATGAACTAGTAAAATATTTTATTTCGTTATTTTAAGATAACGAGTCTAGCACAGGTATTTTTAATTTTCAGAGAACAACCTAGAACTCAAGTTCTCATTAAATAAAAGATAAATTTACGCAACCATAAGTGCTGTAAAAACGGCAGAGGAAAACATCATGAGGAAATCGGTATGTCTTTGAATCAAAAGTTCGAAAACATGTCACGTCTTCTACCAACCCGTACTGGGCCCGGCTAAAGGATACCTGTGTCCCAGCAGTGGGAAGATTATAGGCTAATTATGATATAGATAGATGCATTTGCTCATGTGTCCTAAGCCCAGTCAGTAAGCAATGCAAATGCGACGCGTACCGAGTGGTGTAGTTAATACTATGTCAATTACTTACTCAATATTTACTGACCCGTATTCTAATAATATTAACTATCGATATCTAGAGGAATTCATGAAAGTTGTACCTCGATGTTGTACCTATATTTCACTTTTGGAATCAGCATGGCGTAATTAAGGCCCGTTTACTATAACTTACTTACGTATAACAGTCAGATAATATACCATGTAAATAAATTCTATGATACCGTCTATGAGGCAACAGATAAAGCATACGAAGATTTTATTCTGATGGGTGATTTCAATGCAAAAATTGGTAATCCACAAAAAGATGAATACTTAGTAATGAAACAGTATGGATATGGAACAAGAAACGCACGAGGCGAAAGACTTATTTACTTTGCCATGGAAAATAAGCTAGGTATCATTAACACTTTTGACAAGAAATAAGAGAGAAGAAAATCGACATGGCAGTCTCCGAATGGTCAATATAAAAATGAAATAGATTTCATACTGTCTAATCATCCTCAATCATTTCAAGACATAGAAACACTAAGTATAAACTTTGCATCAGATCTTGGCCACTCAGAGCAAGAATATCACTCACTAAACCAGTGAAAACATGAACCATGTTTGTAAATAAGCAAAACAGTACACTTAAAAACGAAGAAGAAACACAAATATAATAAGGATAACTTAAAAACTCGAACATCTCTCCTCCACACCGAGCAATAGTAGCAGTGCAAGACTTGACTACTACGACAAAATAATAACTCATATCACAGACAGCTTACAAGCCGCAAAAATATCACATTCAACAAGAGCGCGTAGTGTACTCACAGAAAATACAGAAAGACATAAAACGAAGACAAGAGCTACAAAGGACCAAAAGTAAAACACGAGCAATGAAAAATGAAATTAAAGCACTATACAAACTGACAAGCAAATATATTAAAAAGGATTATAAAAACCATAGAACTAATTAATATCCTTCAGAGACATATAGTGGAAGTTTGAAAAAACGATACAAAGAATTACAGACAAACAAAACATGGATTGAAAGCTTGAAAGAGTCAGGAGACACAGAACTAGAGACCAGAGACTAGAGAGGAAATACTGCTTATAACCGAAAAGACATAACTATATAAACTATATAGTACGCCAGATTCAGCCATAGATATAAACCATATCGAAAACGAAACGTCACAATCCCACATATAACCAATAGATTGTATAGAAGTTATTGAAACAATAAAAATACCAAAACTAGACGAAAGCCTAGGATCAGATAACATCACTAACAACGCCTTAAAAACCGCCTGCTTCATACTAGCTGATCTACTAACAAAATTATTTAATTTAAAAACAGAGGCAGCTGTATATAATATTCATTGATTATCAAAAAGCTTTTAACACAACCTCACATGAAAGTATATGGGTCAGTTTAAAAGCTCAAAATGTAAAGAATAAATACATAAACATACTCAAACACCTTTATAGCAATACTTCAAGTAGAGTCAAACTGGAAACCATAGGCCCAAAATTTCCAGTTGGGAGAGGAGTTAGACAAGGAGACCCCATATCGCCAAAAATTTTTATCACGGTACTAGAATCCGAAAACTAGACTGGAAAGATTGTGGCTTATATATACAGGGTAAGTACCTAAACCACTTACGATTTGCGGATGATTTGGTTTTACTGTCAGAATCGAGCCTACAACTACAATACATGCTAGACACTCTACATAAAGCAAGCAGACAAGTGGGTTTGGAAATGAACATCACAAAGACCAAACTCATGACAAACTTCAAAAAATCAAAAATACAAATCGAAAATGACCTATGAGAGTATGTGGATACATATACTTGAAAAAAAAAATGGATTCAACAGAGATAGAAATGAACTAGAAGTGGAGAGAAGAGTCAAGCTTACCTGGAATAAGTACTGGAGCTACAAGAAGATATTTAAAAGTGAAATGCCTATCAAATTAAAGAAAACAATCATGGACTCTTGTCTCATTCCTTGTCTGACGTACGCATGCCAAACATGGAAGTTTACCAACAAAATAAAAAATAAAATAATCACATGTCAACCAGGAATGGAACGTAGCATGTTAAATATCAAGAGAGTACAGAGAATAAAGCACACTAAAATAAGATCTAAAACAAAAGCAATAGACGCACTCAGCTACAGCCAAAAATTAAAGAGGAAATGGGCCGGCCACATAGCGCGTCTTAAAGATCAAAGATGGACAAAAACAGTTATGTTATGGAAAGGCCCATCGGGCAAGCGCTACAGGGGAAGACCATTTACTAGATGGGATGATGGTATCAAAAGTCTAGCTGGCCCACTATGGCAACAAATTGCCCAGGACCTGGAGAAATGGAAAGCTTTGGAGGAGGCCTTTACCTGAAGGGGGTTCCAGTAAAATAATATAAAATAATAGTTCCTACCTACTAAAATATATTCCTTAATAGTTATAATTAGATATATATTTAGATTACAAAGATGTTGATATTTTTTTTAGTTTTTTTTGGTAGATACATTAATCATTTGTAAGCTGGAAATCTTACAAATGATTAATGGCTTTTTTTATTTTATTTTATTATTATTAATATACCATGTCTCGCAGCAATCGCTGTTTTTTAAAACAAAGTTAGCTTGAAATATCCTATCAGCGTCCTTACATGTCACTTAATTCATAGAAAAATCAAAGAAAGATTTTTTGTGTGGAACATCGACACGGTATGATGGCATATATATACCTGCAGTACATCTGTAATAAACATAAACGGATGTATTTTCACGAGTGTGTGGATCAATACCTGGTAGAATTTGGCTCCGTACATGAGGAAATAGTCAGCAACGTGTCTCAAGTTGGGCAAAATAGACAAAGGCGCCAAACAATCTAGAGTGCCAAAATGATGCATGTCTCGTCCATTCAAGGACGAGCTTTCATCCAAAACTCAGCTCCATCATACACAAGTAGATACGTGCACGGTTCTTGTGACGCTTTTGTGACATTCACAAGAGGGCAAAGTTGGTTAACATATTACCTATGTGAAATTATCTGTGGAAATCTTCTATGCTAATATTATAAAGGTTTTTGAGTTTTTATGTAGGGGGTAATCTTCGGAGCTACTGATCCGATTTCGAAAATTTATTCACTAACAGGAAGCTTTCATTATTCCCAAGTGTCATATATTAAAAACGTTCTCGTGGGTTCTGTTCTTAATGGGACCGAATCCGCGAACAAAAGGTAGTATTTTATAAAAATCACGTGTCACTATGTTCGTACGCGCTCATCTCCGAAATCACCCAACCGATTTTGATGAAATTTTGATCATGCGTATAGTTGGTCGCAGTTTGGATATTGATTTTGAACCCGATCAGTGGCACCAGGCGATTCATTAGTTGTATTAAAAATAATAAAAAAAAAAAAACTAATTTCGATTAAGGACAGGCGGCAATAGATCCATGTAGATACTATACAAGAATGTGTTGTTTACCTTTGTAACCATGGTTACGTAAAAAGTACTTGTGATGACAAAAACCCAGAGTGTTGAGATCACCAACTTACAGTGTTAGTAGTGCAATGATTACGTTACGATGGCATGCGCTCGGAATTTCGTACATACTCGTATGTCCCACATTCTGTGGGGTTTTACGATTCGTTTTTGTATTCTTTGTTGGTCATTGTTACGATGAATTTATCGAAGCGGTGTTGATTGATGTCTTTGGCTAGAAGCCAAAGGAATTAGAGTAAATATCGGTTTCCTTCGTAAATAAACAACTTGTATTCTGACGAGTATTTGCCTTGATTTACTCGTTTGCTAACAATAATTTATATTTTATTAATTAGCCGTGTGGTATCCGGCAGAGTAGAATAGAACCAACCCATTACACTTACAGGTGTCGTATAAGGCGACTAATGTCTGAGGCAGAACACCTTGCGCCTCCGTAGACCAGAGAATGGGCAGCAGCGTTTTCTGTTAGTCTTTCATCACTGCGATCTCCAATCCGCCTACCAAGCGTGGAGATTACGGCAAATTCCTCCCATCATGGGAGAGGCTTATGTCCAGCAGTGGACGTTATGGGCTGTTGTAGTAGTGTAGTAACAATAATTTCACCGCAGACAATTAAAAGAAGAAAACTGCAGTTGTACGCGACACGACAAACAGGTTTCACATTATGACGGTATTTGTAGACGATATACAACGATTCTGAGAAAGATGTGGCAGATATAGTGAAGTTATGGAGAGAGAATGGATGCGGGAGGTGGAGGCCAGAGTTTTGTGGCGCAGCTTGGGAGAAGTATATGTTCAGTATTGCCCAGCAGTAGACTGCGATAGGCTCAGTTGATTACTTGATTGAAGAAGGGACAATGATCGAAATCTTAAAGAGCGAAAACTCATCAATCGCGTCGTCTGAAAGGGACGTCTGGCAAATTCGACTCTGTGATGATTTCGTCATAGCGGATTTAGGATCATTAGAACTGTAGTCAAAACTGATTACCAAAGTACCAAACGCTAGGATCACACAACAGAAATGAGAAAAGTATAGTGTGCTTATTGTTATTTATTTTTAGCATATACTCTCCTCATCCTGATCTGAATGTACAACACCTTCAATCGACCTTAACGTTTGCTATGGTAAATAGTTGATTGTCATGCGTATGCGGTGTTTGGTGTTGAATCAATTGGGGCAACTGAGGCAACACTGGGCCTGCGTCGCCGGCGGTGCTACGCGAAAGATTCAAAGGCACCGCGATGTGATGATTATTTTAGTCACCAGCTTTCTTATTCATGCATGCATTTTGCTGGATGCATTTGAATGTTTGCATATGCATAGGTATGCATAAAATGCTTTTTTTATAGCGTTATTGCATATTTTAGTACATTTTCGTCGTTAGTGCCTATTTCAGTAGTTAAATGTCTAAGGAATGTTGTATAAAGCTGTTCTATATAAAAACCTGGGTCTTGAAGAAATAAACAAAAACAACATACATTTATTTTCAGGCTACTTTACAGATGAACTAGCTTGGTTAGTCAGGTCCGCTATGTTTGTAGTCAGCCGAAGCAGCCAAGATCTCTCGTTATCACGAAATGAAAATTCATCGTTTTAATATGTAAATGAGTTGATTACAATGCATCTGTGACATCTAGGCTACTGTCCCAACGCGGAAGATGTCCAGGTGTTGATTAATTTTGGTCACAAACGACCGTCGCCAATTGTTACATTTTCGCAAGAATTTAAATTGAATTAGATACGCAGGGGGACGCACGTGCACCGTTTGCATACGAGTACCTTCTAGTGATCTACGTGTAGTCATTTGTGTGTAGTTAATTTATGCTAGGCAATAAATATGTAAGCACTGAGCAGAAAAGGCTCAGTGGTACCTATACGCCCCCGACTTATGCATCGTATAAGTCGGGGGTTGTTGGTCCTGAGTTCGATTCCAGGCAGGGACTTTACTTAATGTTATTTATTACATCAGCACGATCTCAAAACGGTTACGATGACATCATGAGAAGCCCGAATAAAAATCATGTAACATCTTCCAACATGCACAGAGCCAGCGTGATGAATTATGTTACAGTATGCATGTTCCTGCTGCATGAAGTAGGCTTTGACTTCCATGTCAAGGTATTTTAGTGTTTTTAGAGTTCCGATAGCCAAATGGCAAAAACAGAACCCTTATGGATTCGTCATGTCTGTCTGTCTGTCCGTCCGTATGTAACAGCCACTTTTTTCCGAAACTGTAAGAACTATGCTGTTGAAGCTTGGTAAGTAGATGTATTCTGTAAACCGCATTAAGATTTTCACACAAAAATAGAAAAAAAAACAATAAATTTTGGGGGTACTTAGAACTGAAACTCAAAACTTTTTTTTCATCAAGCCCATACGTGGGGGTATCTATGGATAGCTCTTCAAAAATGATATTGAGGTTTCTACTATGATTTTTTTCTAAACTGAATAGTTTGCGCGAATGACACTTCTAAAGGGGTAAAATGTGTGCCCCCCTCCTGTAACTTCTAAAATAAGAGAATGATAAAACTAAAAAAAAAATATGACGTACATTACCATGTAAACTTCCACCGAAAATTGGTTTGAACGAGATCTAGTACCTAAGTAGTTTTTTTTAATACATCATAAATCGTAAACCGCAATTTACCTTTCATTCAATAAAGTTTGTGCGGAACCCTCGGTGTGCGAGTCCGACTCGCTCTTGGCCGGTTTTTTCATCTGGAATTTCTCAGCTTGGGATCTGGATTTGTACGCGGTAGAAAAAAACATAACTGGCGACATATACCTACGGTGTTGCTATTAGATGTTTACCCCTGCCACAGATAATATAACCCCTTTTTTTTTTTTTTTTTTTCGGATGGGTAATCATCAAATGACTTCTCCCGGTCTGGGCGGAGCAGGAGGGAGTGTCAGACTTTTACTGACTAAAACCCATCCATGTTCCTTCATCGCCCTTTGTGTTCCGGGGCCACGGTATCTCTTTCGAACAGTCCCGCAACCCCGATAATATAACCCCTGCCTAATTCTTAGGGGAAAAAGGCGGGCGTGATGTCATAATTCTACTTATTTTAAAACTGCTTCATTGGCCTTGAGGTCTCAAGTTTGGTTAGGTTCAATTCCCGGGTCAGGTTTGTCAGTCGAAGACCGAGGTTTGAAAGTCAGCGGGTTGATACCCCCGTGCCTCGGAATGCACGTAAAGCCGTTCTCCGGTTCTTTGTACGTGTGGGATTGCCGTCTCATGAGACTATGAGAGTGATTAAAGAGGGAGTGCGCCTGTGCCTGCGCATACGCTTGGGCACTACAATATCTCCCGTGCCGATGGCTAATCTTCGCTGAGATTGACCGCCGACTGATTTTTTGGCACAAAACAGCGTGTTACAGTTTGAAGGTAGTAAAGTAGTCACAGGTGTCTATAGACGGTAAACACTTTCCAGACATCCATCAGCCAGTTTTCCAGCCTATTACATAAGAAAAAACATTACGTTGTATTGCTGTCCAAGTGTCCACACCTAACCGATCCTCAAAACGGGCTGTATCATGTCACCGTACTAATGTATTCTTGTTGACTGATCTCGTATCTCGTCGTGTGGCAAAAAGTTGTGTGACTATCCGCCATGTTAATTAGGTAGGAAGCTGTAACAGTTAGATCTTATGCCTTAACTAGGTACAGAGATACTGTACTGTAAGGCTGACTTCACATGAAGATTTAGTTCTTGATTTTTCTTAAATTTGTTAAGTTGTGAGTTAAGAAGTGGCCATTTTCAGGGCTGTCTATTTAGGTACCTACTTTATGATTTAGTGCAGTTTTGAGTACCTAACACATCCACCACTATACCACTTTTTACCAAATTTTTCAATATCTGCTGTTTATAATTCGATGAGTGAAAATGTGGTGTTTTCAACGGGGGGGGGGCAAGTCTGGTTATTTGAGGTAACTATCATTTTGCTTAGAATTTTTATTCTTTCAAACCGATATAAAATATACTTCTCTATTACTCGTCATCTCATCAGACACCTCATTTCTTGCCAAACCAATAAACATAAAGAAAGACATTTATAAGATAGCGTTCTGACGAAGATTATTCTTAAATACTCTATGATATGATTGTTACATTGAATCCAGGTGCACTCAACAAACTAAACAAAATTATATTCAGCTTTCACTGCAACGATGGACACTAATCGGTCAGTCAGTCCGTGAAAAAACCAGAGGAGGGAAATGTTTGAGCCGTATATGTGTAGTGACAGAACCGCATTCTGCTGCTTAAATGGTGCACACACATGCAGCTGATGGCTACGTAACTCTTCTTAAGGCTGGGGCTATGGTGGGGAAGAGAAGCGGGGTTTAACAGGAAAACGCTTGACGCTTATAACTTGGGAGACTGTAATATGTAGTACAAAAATATTTTTTGTAAGGAAGTAAACTCAGACCAAATAGAAAAGTTAAGACGGAACTCTGCGAACAGAGAAGTGAGGCCGGTTTCGCAAACATGTGTGCATTTATTGAGACGTAGTTTCATTGTAGTTAGATGTAAATGTGTGCGTGTGAGCGTGTATGAACAGAGCGAGACGTAGTTTTGCGTGGCCTCACTTTATTGTTCGCAGCGCTATGTCTTGGTTTTTTATTTGGTCTGAGGAAGTAAAATAGTACCGCCCCTCGCTATATATAGTCCAAAATCAACCCCAAATAATGACCTCACTCAGATCCAGCCTGTCCCAATGCTGCTCCACCCAGCTACGCCCTAAGCCGAGGCTCTTACCCCGTAGGAGGTGCCCTTAGCGTGTAGTCGTTTAGTTTGTAAGTTTTCGCCCTGGCTGGAGGCCTCACACTCAAGTCACCCACAGGATAGTCCGGTCAAGCAGACGACCACCTCTCTATATAGGTTGAACTGCGAGATGCCACTCACTTAAAAAAATTAAGTAAAATAATCAAGTGTTTGTATTGCGGAGGTTTTTTCAAATCTATTTAAGTGTTTGCATAATTGTCATTATTAGATTGAAAATTGTAGCGCTAAGTATTTGTATAGCGGTGTTGTATGCGTTTATTTAAGTATTTGTAGACCACAAATAATTATCACGTGTTACTATATTTAGCGGAAACCGAAAATATTTACTGTAAGTTACATTTTCAAAAGAAACCAGCATTTAACAAAATAAGACTCCAGTTTAAATCGTGAACGAAGAAAGTTCTAACCTCTCCGCGTCACAGCATGACCTCTACCTACACCGCCTGTGATAATAAGGAATCCTATGTTTTTACGAGCTATTCGTATTGAATGGACGCTCAGTGTACAAATATCCTGCGCACATTATGTACCGGGTATTACACCTGCTGATAGACATAGTTATGTTATACATACTTTAGTAAGTTGCGAGCTACAAGTAACGTTACTGAAGACTTTTTCTGTATTCTCTGTATCTGATTCATGATAGAGACTTGGTTGTATTTGATTCAGATTGGAAATATCTTAAGAAGTATTCGATTTCTGTTCTAAATTAGGAAATTTATTAAAAAACAAAAAGTTACAAAAAATGTTTGGAAGCTGGCCAAAATCAATATAAATATGGTTACTTTTGAAATTGATCGTCCACTATTTTGGTCGTCACACGTAGTATTCTGGATGAGTCATGCCCGACTCGTCACTGTTGATATCTTTGTTAATTGTAACTTATACTCTACTTGGTTTCGAGGATCTCTTCTCGAGGAGCTCGTGGCTATTTAATAACAGCCGCTCGGGTCGATCGTTAGGTTCAGCCGTGCTTGCCTAGGTTGGTCTGTGGATGGGTGACCACCCATTACATACCGAGTTTCTTCCGTGCCTCGGAAAGCACGTTAAGCCGTTGGTCCCGTCTGTTATTTGTAGATCTTTGACATTCGTTAGGTAGTCAGAGGCCCAAAAAGTCTGACAACCAGTATTACCCGGTACTAACTGGGTTGTGGAGGTCAGATAGGCAGTCGCTCCATGTAAAATACTGGTATTCAGCTGCATACGGTAAAACTGGAGGCCGACCCCAACATAGTTAGGAAAAGGCTAGGCAAATGAATGACTCTACTTGGTTTGGCAGTTTTAGCATATTGGTTAGATAGAGAAGTTAAGAGAAAAGCATGCAAGCGAAGCGTTACCTGCAAGGCGTAAAAAAGGATGAGGTAGTATTTAGAATTATCGTTCCTCACCGTATCCGGACAGAATAAAATAAGTAAATAAATAAAACCCACATTGCGCCCTGACTAATTTTCTTTAGTTTCGTGAGCTCTCTGATGACTGTAATATATATAGCATAATAGAAAACTCATGGAACTAGCCGTAATAGCGGAATAGTAATAGTATGGCGGACTTGTTCCAAAGAGAAAAGGCATCACTTGAACCAATAACATTACTGAACAAAGTCAGTTCAAACGCTTTAAAATCATAACCCTTGTCTCGACTCCACAACACAAATCATCATTCTATTGCCCTGATCTCAATTTATTTGCACTCGGCGCAGCATGTCTTCTTCTTCCATACTTCTCTATTACTCGTCATCTCAGCAGTCACCTCCTTTCTAGACATATCATCCGTCACACAGTCCATCCATTGTTTCTTTGGTCTCTAAAAGTCTTTCTCCACTACACAGAAACTAGAAATCAATTCAGCGTCGTTCAAGTTTTAGTTCATAAACTATTATGTCTCAATGATACGAGTTTGGAACGTAAACAATTCTCCTATTACGTAAGTGATAGCGGTCAGATAGGCTATTACGTGTGTCTCTTACCGATGTACGGTGTAGTGGAATAGCCTAACTAGTCGGTGTCTGAAGACTAGTTGGCTATACTATAGGTAGGTTAAGCGAACTAGATCTAGAGTGATAGGTGACGCCCGTGTGTGTCACCTATGTGGATCTTTATAGAGATATTGATATTTGATATTTTCTGTTTGCTTTTTTATTCTTATTTGCTTTGATTATTTTAAGTGAAAACTTGTTTAGGCGCGTTGAGCACTTTTTGGGTGACAAAAATCATGGAACTCGCGTGACCGTCACGTACGCTTTTCGTAGCACTCATAGCCGATCCTCTATGGCATAGCACCACTTAGTCGTGCACGGGGCACAACCCGCAGTGCTACGAATGGGGCGGGGCCTGAGGGGGGAGGGGGAGGGAGAGGGAGGGAAAAAAATAGAAAATGAACAAACAAATAAAAAAAAATGCACACACAGCTCGACAATATAATTCACAAGTTACTTAGTTTTCACTTCTATCGGCAGTCCCCAAAGACTGACTAACTGTTTTTTTTGTTACTTTTCTATTTTTTTTTATTTTTTATTTGATATTGGTATTTAATTAAAAAAATACAGATTGCTTTGTTAGTCTAGCTAGTGATCGCCAGTGCCGCTGCTGAGCTTGAGGTCCATAATTGATTCTGAGGTCACAGACCGGAATCAGGTTTTGTGCTCGGTTTGTGGCGAATTGCAATAAGCTCGCTCCTTACAACATCTCAACTATAAGTATCTGCTAAATTGTGGGTGTACCCCCAAAGCCTTGCACAATTAGACCTACAGTCTAATTGTGCATACGGCTTTGGGGATTCATTCAGTGACAGACAGATACTAAGAGGCAAAAAAATACAAAATAGTGGACATTATCGGCGGTCCTAAGTATGCAGTTTAGGAAAGCCAAATTATTCTTAACTGATAAAAAAACAAAAGACCCAATAACACATTTTCCGATTTGGGAATCGAACCTAGGACTACCAGTAGCACTTGTAAAAGTTACCTTCTCATTAAAACAGAATGCACTAACGATTGAGCTAAACCACTTCAAGGCATCAATACAGAATCTATTACAAATTAACATATAACCACTCTATTCCCCCGGTATCATGCCAGCAACTTTACATCTCCTTAACATAACACATCTTCGAGATCACATTCCCTTACCAAGCTAACTTACACACGATAAGCATCGCTGTCAATTCCTGGTATTATCAGCTCCATATAAATCCTTGGCAGCTTTTCTATACAGGGTGTATAAACCGTGTTTCCGCTTAACACATGAGGTTATAAATACCTTTACTTTCCTAGATTTGATCACTTTCATTCCTCAGTTGGACTAGAGTAGTTCGAGAAAATGTTTCGACTGTCTTATGTAAGTTTTTTTTTTAAGTTTTGATTTTTGGTTTTTGGGTGATTTTATAAATTAATCGAATTCTACAAAGTTAGATGGCAGATATTTCAACCGGAACAAATCCGGATGCAGTGAAACAACAAATATCTAAAAATTACATCTGAAGATCAAGTTGTTAATTAATCTAGATAAGTCGGCTGCTTTCAGTCTGTGTTCTGTAAAGTAAAGTATGCTTTGGAGTGTCTGGTGTCCCGTAACACAGGTAATTTTTGCACATTTCGGACACCATCTCTAACAAATATGACTTTAATTGTCACTACAACACTTGGACTTTAAGCAGAAGGCGACGCGACGTTCTGCTATCTAGAAACTTCTCATTACGAAGTTACCAATCAATTAGAAGATAGGTACTTAGAAGTTACTCATTTCGTTATATTTTGAGTACCTAGTAATGATTACATTTACAACTTATACGGATAATAATTAGGTTAAAATTTATTAGTTGTGAGTGTACAACAACCTCTGCTTATCTCAATGGACGTTAATTATCGTTGTTTATATTTACGCAGCTCATTATAAACTGGGAATAATAAGTCGTGGGAGTTGGTTAGTGGGCATTGTTGCCGGAAGCTAGCTGATAGTGAGAGCATTGATTGTTTAGTTGTGTCGTTCTATATCAGATGGGAGATGAATTACGTAGGTACCATTTGCCACATGCCATGCACTGGGAAGTCCAGGCATTTAGGAAGGCGTCTGAAAAGAAAGACGTTATGAATTTATGCTCTTATTTAACATTTTATACATTTGCCACATTCGTGGTGAAGAAGTATTGAAATAAGTGCTTGTTAAAAACTGGACGTGAAGTCTGAATGTAAAAGGCACTGTAACAAGTCCTACATGAAGATCTCTTATTTTGGCCATCGATATACCGGTGTTCACATACCAAAAAATAAATAAATACAGCCGAATTAAGAAGCTTTTAGAAGTCGGTTAAAAAAGGATCATCCCGCTTTTACCCCGTTTTTCTAACATAATTTCCTTTATTTATTTCTTGACAAATATTCCTTATCTTCTCGTCCAACTTACCGCAGTGTCTCAAGACGAAAGTCTATGACCAGTGTGTGTTGCCAGTGATTACATACGAGACCGAAACGTGGTCGCTCACAATGGGCCTTATCAGGAGGCTTAAAGTCACCCAAAGGGCAATGGAGAGGGCTATGCTCGGAGTTTCTTTGCGTGATCGAATCGGAAATGAAGATATCCGCAAGAGAACCAGGGTCACCGCGGTAGCCCGAAGAATTGCCAAAGTTAAGTGGCAGTGGGCAGGGCACATTGCTCGCAGAACGGATGGCTGCTGGGGCCGAAAAGTTCTGGAGTGGCGACCGCGAACCGGAAGACGTTGCGTTGGAAGACCTCCCACTAGGTGGACCGATGACCTGGTGAAGGTTACGGGACCGGTCAATGTGGCGACACTTGGGGGAGGCCTATGTCCAGCAGTGGACGTCTTTCGGCTGAAATGATGATGATGATGATTCCTTAAAAACAATATAAAAAATAAAAAAAGTTCTGGCCCACCAGCACCTGGAACAAGGTCCAAGCTACCGGTGGTCAGTTCTATTGAGAGTGGAACCTCGTAACAATACGCGCCGTGTACAGAAGTACTCATTTCTGAATCTTGATCCAGCTGCCAAGCGAGAGCCTCCTAATACATGGGGCGAGGCTATTGGCTACTAAGCCATAGGTCGACACGACTTTTGAACAATGACTGCTGTACTCACATTACTTTTTTTATTGTTTCTTAGTAGTTATAACCTATAAGAATAGATAACGTCCTTGTACAATTATAAATGTAGGTCGGTATATGTGACGGTGTGACGTCTATTCGAGGGATTAAAGTTTATCTAAGCCTGGAACGGCTTGAGATATAAAGAGTGACAGTCCTCATTTATATTGACCTTAAGTGATTATTTCTACATCAAGCATATATGACCTATTTTTAATTGTTCGCTTCAAGCCCGTGCGTACCGTTTTCGGAAAGCACACAATGGCTTTTTGTGTGTCTGTACTTACGGTAAACAAGACGTTTAAATGTGTTGGAAGGGGTGTGACTGTTGGGGTGCGATGTCAGAAGCCCTCCACGTGTGTCTGGCGGTTGCTGGTCCCTCTCGATACGTCTGGAGGGAAGAGCAGCTGCTGTATCCTTCTCCGGGGAATGAGAGGAAATGAGAATTTCCTTTTATCCCTCGGGGAGAGTTACCGCCGCGGCTAATTATTCTGACATGGGTGGGGTCCTGCCAGGACCACCGGTGCGTTCCTCTGCGTGACCCTCTGTACAGCAGAGGGCATAGCAGAGGAGTGAGGGCGGGCTCGGTGTGCACTCACCCTGCCTCCGAGCAGACAGAGTAGGATGCGTCCTTCTTTGTCACCGTCAGTCTCGTAATCCCATTGTCGAAGTGCTGTGGATCACGTCTCGCGGCTTCGATAGGGACTGAGGGTCTTGGCTTAACCGCCCGGACTGCGAGGTAGAAAACCTCTATAAAAAGTTACCCCGAATCCCAAGCGGCGGCGCACCGCGAGGGGATGTATGGCTGACGGGTGTTCCCATGGAACGAATCAGTCGCTAGTGCTCACCCTCGCCAGGGTACCTGCAGACCCTCTGGCGAGTAATAAATGCTAAAATCTGCTCATCTAGGGTACAGGGGTCTCTGCCCAGATGGACGTTATTTCCCCCATACTCGTGGGTTCAAATATGAAAGAATCAAAAACAAAAACAAAAAACAACACCGCCGGAAACGGCACAGATGAGGAGAGGAGGGATGCGGGGTCGGAGTCCGACGTCGCATCCAGCGATGTGAGCGCGGGAGGCTCAACGAGCTCCCGCCGCGTGAGGGCCGGGACTGCTGCGGAGAACGGAAAGTTCTTCCGCAAGCGGCCCAGGCGGGATGGCGACCGGGGGTCGTCATCCGGAGATGAGGAGGCTTCTGCCCGAAAGATTCCCACAAACAAGCGTGGTGGGATCCGGGGCAAAGGGAGGGGGCTCTCTACCTCCATGAGGTCCGAGAGGTCAGAGAGACTGGCCGAAGAGGGGCGCCACCCGGGCAATACTGCTCCCGGGTCTGGCGACGAGGCGGGTGCATCTGGCGGCTCCGAGGCGGAGCGTAAGGCCAGGTTTGCTAAGGAGGTGGAAGCCGCGATAAGGGGCATGGCCTTGAAGATGAAGACTTCATCAAAACTCAAGGCCATACCCGTGGCTTCCGCCTCCATAATGGCGGCGGCAGACGCCATTTTTGCGGGGCCTTCACTCCTTCCTCCTCCTCCGACAGGTGGAGAGGAGTTAGCCAAGCTGCGGGTGGAGGTGGCCCGCCTGACGGCCGCCACGGAGGATCTCCGAAAGGAGAACGCCAAGCTCCACGCAGACCTGGCCAGTCTGCGTGATGCTGGCTCCCGCGTGGCGCCTCAGAAGGGGGGCCTTCAACAGCGACAGAGCCAGCCTGCGCCAGTGGAGAACCAGGTCCTGCACCTGGTCCAGCAGGAGCTGGCTTCCTTCCAGGCGCGGTTCTCCGTCCTGGAGGGAATAGTCCTGCGCCCCCCCCTGGCGGCAAGCAAGGCAGCCACGGGCCCGAAGGCGGCCTCCTACGCGGCTGCTGCGGCTACCGCACCCGGACCGGGGCCGTCCAGCCAGCCCTCCGGCAATGCCGTGGCACCACCCCCCCCCCCTGAAAAGCCGGCTCCGGCGAAAGCGACGCCGGCTAAGAAGGCCAAAAAAGGGAAGGGCAAGGCGGCTGCACAGGTGGACACTGTGCCAGCGCCAGTGCCAACGGCGAACGGGCCAGCGCCTGCGGCACGGCAGCCGCCGCCGCAACCACCGCCCCCCCAGCCCCCCACACCTGCGGCTGAAGGCGGATGGCAGGTGGTCGGGGAGAAGAAGAAGGGGCGAAAGGCGGCCAAAAAGGCCCGAAATGAGGAGCGGCAGCGCCAGCACAGGGCGCGAAAGATCGCGGCTAGGCTCCACGCCCCGAAAACCGCGGCTGTAGTGATAACACTACAGCCGGAAGCGGAAAAGAGGGGCGTGTCCTACCGCGACTTGCTGGCGAAGGCGAAGGAGACGGTGGATCTCGGGGAGCTGGGGATCACCGGGGGCCTCCGGCTTAAGGTCACCGCGACGGGGGCACGCATGCTGGAGATCCCCGGTGAAACCAGCGGCTCGTCCGCTGACGCTCTGGCGGAAAAGCTCAGAGCGTCCCTAAACGCGGATGAGGCCCGAGTGTCCAGGCCCGTGAGATGCGCAGACCTGCGCATTCTGGGTCTGGACGACTCGGTGACCAAGGAGGAGGTGGTGGCCGCCGTCGCCAGGTCCGGTGGGTGTCCTGCTGAGCAGGTCAGGGCAGGCGCCCTACGCCCGGACCTCACGGGTATGCATACCGTTACGGTATGCTGCCCTGTGATGGCGGCCAAAGCTATAGTGGAGGGCCGAAGGCTACTGGTGGGCTGGGTTTCAGCGCAGGTGAAGCTGCTGGAGCCCAGACCTCTGAGGTGCTATCGCTGCCACGTGGGACACCACGTGTCAGTACAGTGCGCCTCGGAGGTTGACCGCAGCGGCCTCTGCTTCCGCTGCAGCCAGCCGGGTCACGTGTCCGCAGCTTGCTGCGCCACGCCGCACTGCGGTGCATGTGCGGCGGCTGGCAAGCCGGCCGATCACCGGGCTGGAAGCAAGGCCACCAAAGCCACCAGAGGCAAGGGTAGGCCCTCCGCCGCCACCGCCACCGTCGCCTCCACCGCAGCCGCAACTGCCGCCGCTGCCGCTGTCGCCGCCACAGGGGGGCCCTCACAAGGGGCTAGGGAGGAGGAAGTGGTAATGGAGTGCCAATAACGGCCCCATTACGCTTCCTCCAAGCGAATATCAACCACTGCGCCTGTGCTCAGGATCTGTTGCTCCAGAGCATGGCGCAGTGGTCGATACACATCGACCACGGACCACGGCCTGGGTGACATCACCAGACAGGCCTGCCGACATTAACAATGAGGCAGGGTGGTTCCAGGAGGCCATGTCCGATATATGCGACGTGGCAATGCCCCGAGTCCGGCCAGGAACCGCCCGACGTCAGGTGTACTGGTGGTCGCGAGAGCTGACGTCTCTGCGCGAGGCGTGCGTGGCTGCGCGACACCTGTACGCCAGGCATCGCAGGCTCCGCATTCGCCCACCGAATGCGGCAGCCATCGAGGCGGAGCTTTATGAGGGGTACAGAGCGGCGAAGACCGCCCTCCGCGAGGCTGTCCTGCGGGCCAGGGATCTGGCCCGCGAGGAGATGCTGGGGACTCTCGACAGAGATCCGTGGGGGCGCCCTTATAAGATGGTGCGGGATAAACTCCGCACCTGGGCCCCCTCACTGACGCAGAGTCTCCGGCCTGAGCTCGTGGAGGACGTGGTGAGCACTCTGTTCCCCACGCGGGGAGAACATCCCCCCCCGCCTATGGCTCCGCCACCTGCGGTGCTGGAAGCGGACCACCAGGATGACGACGACGACACTCCGGAAATTACTGGGGTAGACCTGAGAGTGGCGGTACGCAGGCTCAGTGGCAAAAATACCGCCCCGGGACCCGACGGCTTGCCTGGCAAAGCCTGGGTCCTGGCCTCGGAGGCTCTCGGGCCCCGACTGGAGGGGCTCCTAAGCGCATGCTTGGAGAGGGGCCAGTTCCCGCTTCGTTGGAAGACGGGGAAGCTGGTCCTCATTCGGAAGCCGGGGCGCCCTGCGGACTCTCCCTCCGCATACCGGCCCATAGTGTTGCTCGACGAGGTGGGCAAGCTCTTTGAAAGAGTCATCGCAAACCGCCTCGCCGAGCACGTTGCGGGGACGGGGCCGGATCTTGCGGAACACCAGTTTGGTTTCCGCAAGGGGCGCTCTACGGTGGACGCCATCATGCGCGTGAGAGCCCTCACGACGGGGGATGCAGTGTCCCGGGGTGGGGTTGTCTTGGCGGTGTCTCTAGACATCGCCAATGCCTTCAACTCCATGCCCTGGAGCTGCATTAGGGAGGCACTCCGGTATCACCGGGTGCCGACCTACCTTCGTCGTGTGGTCGGGGACTACCTGACGGATAGAGCCGTCATCTACCCCGGTCGCAGCGGAGAATGGAACCGGCGAGAGATGTCGTGCGGTGTTCCGCAGGGATCGGTCCTAGGGCCGTCCTTGTGGAACATAGGGGACGACTGGGTGCTGCGCGCCGACCTCCCTAGCGGCGTCAGCGTGGTCTGCTATGCAGACGACACGCTGGTGCTGGCACAGGGGGGGTCGCACGAGGCGGCGGCCGAAATCATGACACGCGGGGTTGCGATAGTCGTTGAGAGGATCCGGCAACTGGGTCTCGAGGTGGCATTGCACAAGTCCGAGGCCATGTGCTTTCATGGGCCTCGGAATGCGCCACCTCCGGGATCCTTACTCACGGTAGGAGGGGTATCCATCGGTGTCGAGTCGACTTTGAAGTACCTAGGACTCGTCCTCGACAGCCGGTGGAACTTCGTGGAGCACTTCCGACGTTTGGCCCCCAAACTGGAACGGACCGGGGCTGCCTTCAGGCGGCTCCTGCCCAACCTGGGGGGGCCGAACGCCTCCTGCCGGAGGCTCTACGCGGGAGTCGTGCGGTCCATGGCCCTTTACGGGGCCCCGGTGTGGGCGCGTTCCTTGAGGCTGCGTGCAGCCCACTACCTGAACGCGCCCCAAAAGGTGGTAGCCGTAAGGCTGGCCCGTGGGTACCGCACGATCGCCCGCGAGGCGGCGTGCCTCCTTGCCGGATTGCCGCCATGGGATCTGGAGGCGATAGTCCTCGCGCGCCTGCATGAATGGCGCGCGGAGGCGCTTCGCCGGGGGGAAACTCCGCTGCCGCGACAAATTGTCGCTCAGCGGACAGACTTCCGGCGGGATCTCATGGCGACATGGAGAGAGCGACTGTCGCAACCCCGTGCAGGGCACGCCACGATAGTGGCGATAAGTCCCCTCTTTGAGGAGTCGCTGGAGAGACGCCACGGCGTCCTCACCTTCCGCCTGACGCAGGTCCTCACCGGACACGGTGTTTTCGGGAGGTTCCTGCACCGAATCGGGCGGGAGGAAACGCCCGGGTGTTTCCACTGCGAGGATCGACCGGAGGACACGGTGGAGCACACGGTGGAGGTGTGCCCCGCGTGGGCGGAGCACCGCCGTGTCCTCGAAGCGGCGATTGGCGGCGGCGACCTCTCGCGTCCGGCCCTGGTGCAAGCCATGGTCCGGAGCGAGACGGAATGGGACGCCGTCACCTCCTTCTGCGAAGCAGTAATGCTAGAGAAGGAGGTGGCGGAACGTGAGAGGGAGAGAACCTCACAGCGTCCCGGCCGCCGCGGGAGACGCCCCGGGCGTCGGGGGCCACCACGTGGCATGACATCCTACCGAACGCGATTGGCTGTCGCCGCATCCGTTATTATCCTTTCCGATCCGATGCGATGCGAGCCGTTTGGTGGAAATCATCCTTAAGTTGATCACTACCAAAATTAATTAGGTGAACAAAACAAAGGAATCTGCGTTAATGGCCTCATCTGTGTGCACCACATCTTTACCCTAGTTTTCTGGCTTATTTGTTTATTCAACGAACTGAAAACTATTTCTCTATTTTAAAGATAGCATCATCAATCTTTTTCTGAGGCGCTCGTGGCTAAATAATAACAGCCGCTCGGGTCGATCTTTAGGTTTAGCCGTATTTGCCTAGGTTGGTCTGTGGATGGGTGACCACCCATTACATACCGAGTTTCCTCCGTGCCTCGGAAAGCACGTTAAGCCGTTGGTCCCGGCTGTCATTTGTAGATCTTTGATAGTCGTTACAGGTAGTCAGTGGCCCAAAAAGTCTGACAACCAGTCTTACCAAGGGGTACAGTATTACCCAGTACTAACTGGGTTGTGGAGGTCGGATAGGCAGTCGCTCCATGTTAAATACTGGTATTCAGCTGCATCCGGTTAGACTGGAGGCCGACCCTAATATAGTTGGGGAAAGGCTAGGCAGATGATGATCATTAATCTTTTCTCAGTGTACATGATTATGGCCGTGCATTTGTGAGTTTTAACAACACGTAACAAGGTGTTTTTCGGGGTAGTCATCACTGTAGCTTTGGGCTTTGCAGTGATTAGGATGAAACTGACGGAATTGCCCAAAAAAATAATCCGCTTTGAAAGTTTTGTTTGATAATAACGCTATCTACAAACAGAGATTCTTACATAAATCTCCTTCATAAATTACGATTACAAAGGACAGATACTGTGTTGGCTAATCTCTTGTGAAATGGTTTTAAATCGCGTTTGATAAATGACCGTGGAGTCTTCTAGAATAAATACCTCCTGGACTCAGTGCACCTAGTATCTAATCATTATACCTACGTGCGTAGTAATTCAAAGCAAGTAGCTGATAAGATAACCTTATCGATTTTTAATAACGAGGCGGCGAAATTTTTTGCGGAGTACACGAAACACAATGAAAGTCGTTTCTGAACATTTAGCAAACTGCAAAAGTCAATGATTATGTTTCTTTATAGGACGTGGCTCCGGACACTGAATACAGGCTGATACTCCGCAGCCGGATCATAATTTTTGTTCCTGGACACCGTTTTGGCCGAACCTAATAAGACGTCTCTTTTGTTACCGTCGTATCATCATATGATTTTCCTTCATAGTTTGAAGAATACCCGATGCTATGAGCGCGAGCCCGTAAGGCCGCGTTCCCACTTTGTCGTGACGTCAGATAATCGTGTAATTTTAAGTGTCGCGGCTTGTGTATTTAAATGGAGGTGTTCGCAGATAGGATGACTTTTGCCAACTTGAAACCAACGATAAATTAATCGTCACGACATAGTGGGAACGCAGCCTCGCCATTTCTAAAAGCCTATCCCTAATTAAAACACAAATGCTAAAGAACGTTTCTTTTGTTTCAGATGCTGCTGTTTCTCAGCGTACACTATGCTCAATGCGCTGACCAGGCAAAACGATCTATTAGTGCTGGCCATGCCATAGGTGGCATAGGGGGCGGCAGTGCTGTCATAAGTGGCATTAGTAGTGCCGCTGTCATCGGTAGCAGCGCTGGAATAGGAGCTATAGGTAGTGGAGTTGGAATAGGAGCCATAGGCGGTGGAGCTGGCATTGGCGGAGGCAGCTTCCCAATCCGTCACACATACTCCGAGTACCACAACAGAGTCGCCATACCCGTTCCCCAACCTGTTCCCTACGGCGTACCCCGTGCGGTTCCCGTCCCCGTTCACGTAGGGGTACCCGTCGACCAGCCGCGCCCCGTCGCTGTACCAGTACCACAACCTGTGGCCCAAGTTGTATCTAGACCTGTGGCTGTTCCTGTAGACCGTCCGTTTGCTTACCCATATGCGCAGCCTGTGCCTGTAAGCGTGACACAGGCTGTAGGGATCCCTGTGCCACAACCGTATGCTGTAGGGGTGCCTGCTCCAGTCCCTGTGGGAATTCCCCAACCTGTAGCCGTGCCTGTGGCTATTGGGGGCGGCGGCGGAGGATTAGGTCTTGGGGGAATCGGGGGAGGAATTGGGGGAATCAGTAGCATCGGAATAGGAGGGATCGGAGCTGTATCTGGGATAAGCAGCATTGGTAGTATAGGTGGAAGTATAGGCCACATTGGCGGTCATGCTTCAGTGATTTCCTCGCCAGTAATTGGCCACAGTTTAAGCGGCGGTGGTTCATTCGTGGCGGCCCATGGACATGGCTATGGCCATCATTAAGTACAGATCTTTATTTTTTGGTTAGTTACCAAGTCAATTACTTAGATATTTATTGTAATTTACCAAATATTTTGTGTAATTATGTATCTACGCTAAGTTAGTTTTAGTCATGATTTTAATCTTGCCTTAATTTTGCTTTGACTGTAGATCTTCATCGCTACGTCATTTATTATAGGTATGTAGTATAACAGCAATATATTGCTGATAGACTACATACAAAAAATCTATTACCGATGCAATTAATCGGACGGTACTTCTTTAAAGCCGTACTTTATAAAGTACCCGCACCCGGTAGTGGCCACCCGGCAACCGGTACCGGGTAATAGATTTTTTGAATATTTATAAGTTTAAGTGTTTAATCTAATTTGTTAAATTGAATTGCTCAAAAATTTGTAACATAACTTTACTTATGGGGAAGTATGTCCCACGTAATTAAATAATGTCCTTTTGTAAAATAAGAAATTGACCACATAAGTAGCTTTAAGTCACGTAATATATTTTGTATTCATGTATATTTACTATCCCTACTCATTTTAATTTGACTGATTTTTTTATTCTTACAATTATGTAAACAACGAAGCTTTAATTATTTTGTATTAAGGTTATTTAAGATGGATTAAAGAATACTTCATCAAAGTTCTTGTTTTATTTATATAAATAGCCTTTCATTATAAAGCCTTCAAATTATGTATGTAGCCTTTTGGTTACAAAATATCGTAAAAAAAGAACCTACCTATGCATAGTTAATGTTTAATTTCGTCACTAATTGCAAAACTTTTTGTTTAGTATAAAATATTGCTTCATCATGAATACTTACTTTATATATATAAGCAAGATTTGCACTAAATAAATAAACTGAACTTGTTACCTATTTTTAAGTACCTAAAATATGGCATTTTATTTCACAAGTAAGCATTTAAAATCTATGCCGAAGTTTTGTAGGTCGGCGGGCCAGATTTTCTGGCCCGCCGACACAAATGTACCTATTTGCGAGTTATAGGGGTTGTCTTAATACTTGTTTTGCGTTCATCATACCAATAGGAATGTATTCATGCCTTTTCACAGAATATTTATTACAATAATTAACAAAGAAGTACGATAAACAAAAAATTACAATTAAAATTCATTAGTATTTATTGATTATTTATGCCAAAACATAAGTTTACCATCCCATCAAGAAATTTATTTTTTGCAATTCGTAAATAATAATGTTTTCTTCCATATCACGTGTTAAACAGGGATAAATAAAGGGATTATCGATCATTATCGTTAGTGCCGTTTCTAATACCGATATTCTGTTGATAAAGCCGCTGTTATCGCGAACTGATAGCGCGGTATCAGTCTATACTATTTAGGCGAACGGATTGGACTTCTCTTGTGATAACATTTATTATTTTAGATATTTAAAAACTTTTAAAGTAGTGTAGGAAGTGAATAGTGATTGTTTATGTGTTTGTGTCTGTGATAAAGTAATAAAAATGTATTCTAGTAAGTATAATTATTGTTTTTGATTCGAAATTGTTTTTGTTCGTTTATCGGTTTATCGTATTGTGTGGTGAAAGTGATTGATTGAGCATTACAGCTGACCTTGTGAACTAAACAATTTACCTACACCAGTTTTTTTTTTTTAAATAAACATTGCTAAAATTGTAAATTTTTACTTCAGTTAAATCTGTCAAGTGTCAGTAAGCTATTGAGGTGAACAGACTGTTTTCTTATAAATTATACCAAAACACTTGAAGGGTTCCTATGAATTAAATTGAATAAAAGTAGAAAGTATGTACGTACTAAAGTATGTATATGTACTTCAGACAAGAATGTGGAGTGATGCTTAAAGTCATTAATACCTTTGAATAGTAGTCATCAACATACTTGCATTCGTAATCATTGAATAGGTTTCTTATAATAATTAAAGATTACTGTGAGCGCCTGAAGTAAAAACTATTTCAACTTGCGTTTGGATAACTTCGTGCTTTTTTAGTTTGCTATTTAGTCAGACTAGCATGATATACTTAACTAAGTAGGTATCTAGCTTAAGTTTTTAATAGTATATAGCAATACCACACTATAACTAATATGAAAAAATTGACCTTGTGATCGCAAGGGTCTATGCTTCGATTTCCAAGTCGGCCAAAGTTTAATAAATACCTACATCAAAATCAAAATGTTTGTATTTCACATAGGCCTGGATGGGCACTTATAAAATGTCAAAAAAGGTGCACGGTTCGGGTTGGTCGTTTCCATGGAGAAGAACCGGCAAGAAATTCCATGGTTACCTACTCTTTTTAAATCATCTAAACTAATATTAACAAATAGTCTAAACTAAGATTTAGTTTTTTGATTGTGTGTTTGTTACGATTTAACTTAAGAACTGCTCAACCGATTTTAAAAATGTTTTCACCATTAGAAAGCTACATTTTTATCGAGTAATATAGGCTATAAATTATATTGATATCATGCAAATTAGCCGAGTTATCGCAATTTTTGCGGACGAAGTTGCGGGCGAAGTGCTAGTTTGATATAAGTACTCGTAAGTTACAAACAATACTTATTATCATGTTACAGCAATAGGGTTTTGTCATCAGGAATTACTAAGTTGCAGTAGCGGTTTGTGTCCAGTTGATGGCAATAGGCTTTCTTCCTATTAAATGGGACATTAAACATAACTGGCGAAAATTAGGTGTACTTTTAGGAACACACATCTGCCCAATCCTTCAGGGATAATACGTTACAAAAGAATTTCTTAATGAACCAGATTTTAATTGGGTAATTCGTTTTAAATAGATAGAGGGTCTAGATACTAACACAGTAACGCCTGTCTATTGTTAGATAAACATACATACAAAAGTACTATTTAACCATGAACTAGATTTTCTCATCCTCTTATGACCTCGTCGAATAACAACAACTGTAGGTAATAAATCATAAATAAATATCACTGGACATTACACACAGCGCCATCTAGTGCCACACTAAGCAACGAGGCTTGTGTCGTGGACACCAGATAGTTGATATACTACATAGATACTTTTTGTTTGTAAATACATACTTATTATACATATAAACATCCATGACCCTGAAAGAAATGTCCATGCTCATCACACAAACATTTGCTCCTACCGGGATTCGAACCCGGGACCCTAAGAACTTAAGGCAGCCCTACTACGGCTGCGCCATTCGGGTCGTCATTATTATTAGGTATATATTCCGTTGTTCCCACTACGTTCCCACACTAAGCAGTTCCTCGTACCGAACCGGCGTTGACAGACAAAACACATGCACAAACACTTGATCAAAAATCATCTGTTGTGAGCACGCAAAAGTTCTTCCATAGCAAAGAGAACATTGCTATTTTAACGAGCAACAAAAAATGCCTTCATGATTATAGTTGGGTTTTCTTAAACATGTTGCAGCGTCCAACCGTTTGGCGAAACTATACGCTATGGCTTTTTCTCATGTTTTTTTCTGTCTTTGAGAATTTTTTGGCTGTGATTAACAATCTAAGTTGTTGATAATGATACCGGTGGTACCTATTATCCATGGGTAAGTAATATATGATATAATTACAAAATCTCTAATATTTACAAGACATAACAACTGAATCTATAATTTTATTCGATATATCGAGCAGTTAATATAATCAACGATTGATATAATTTTAAAGTTACTATTTATATAAGCATAACCTACATTAAATATAAATTCGTTTGATATACCACTCAGAAGGCATAAAACTTATTTAGTCTAATATGATAAAACGCGTGGGTTATTTGCCTGTAAAAAACATACAAACAAGCATACACCATGCATGCAGCAGGCATGCAAACAAGCATACACCATACATGCAGCATGCAAGCAAGCATGCAGCATGCAAGCAAGCATGCAGCAAGCAGCAGGCATGGTTTCTGTCACGGCTCCGCCGCTACGGGGCTCCGGCGGTCCCATGCAAGCTTATCGTCGCAGATGTGGTTCACGCTCACCAACGCGGCTTCGAACCACCTGCTCCTCAGCTCGCGGGCCACTTCACCCCTCCGCGCCTACGCGATTTTAAATAACACTCTAGGGGTAGGGCAGACAAGACTACGTGGAGTCGGTTTTGCAGCGATTCGTTTCTGTCATGCTTTTCGATAATAAACGTTATGTTCTAATAATGATCTTCGATTAAATAAACGTTATATCCAATAACGTTATACGAAATAAGTTTTAGAGTATATAAATATTATATCTGAAGAAATTATATCAGCATTGGTATAACTCACGTTTATTATATCTTGTGAACGTTATTGAAATGAAAACATACCAAATAACTTTATATGTTATGAGACGCACCCATTATCCATCAGCCGTTTCATATTCTTGTTGTTTTAGCACCCTTGTAGGGCTTTTTATGCCCCAAAGCCTTGAAACGGACCTTGATATCAATATACTTAGCTTTTTTAATGTTAACTTTTTTTTTTAAAACGTTGCTGCTCACTGGGAATTTCTCCTGTGGGTGCGTATACAAACAATTTAACTCACATAAAGAAACAGTCAGACCCGGAACAACTACCTGTGGGTCATACAAATATTAATTTGTTCCGTGCGGAGATCGAACCCAGCGACACGCAGCGTAGCAGCCAATCGCTCAGCCACTGCTCCAACCGTGTCGTCATTGTTCATTGTCAACATTGTTTGTAATTTGAAATACCCGGCGCCGGTACTTAATGTCATAATGCAGATATAGATACCTGTATTAAAACGTCATGTTATTCGCAGATTACAATCTTATATAGTTGCTTTGATACATGATTTTGCCTGAATTAATCAAATCGATATCCGCATCCGCTGATAGCGTCGAAACCACGAAACTATGATGATTGCTATATAACAGACATATACATACAGGGTTATTTCTAAAACACCGACAACCTTCCAGGACTGTATTACTATCATCATAAACAACAACTTTTCTTCTATGACTTTTTACAAAACATAATACATTTACCAAAAACAAACGCATCAAGGCGAACGACTGACTGAGGGCCGGCCGTAAATAGATCAAGTTCAAGCGCCCCCGCCGCCTTAACACCGCCTCCCTCGCTATTGTACTATCGCTTTCTTTTGCTTCTCATATTTCTTAAAAAAATTGCGTAAAATATTGTAGAACTAAACAACCCCACTAAATTACTGAGTTTAAATAAAAATAAGGATTGATTGACTGAAATGCACATTTATTTTCTGAACTTCTCTGAATAGCAGTCATCGGCCTAAGCAAGGGTAGTCAAAGCAAACTACTTATTTCTATCCTATCCCTATACTATTAGATTATCAATAATTGTATGTGGCTCTAACGATTTCGATGAAAGCTGCAATATTGTGCGCGGTTTACGGGAGCCAAAATTCAAACTAGCTAGAACTCATATCTGGGAAAATTAATTTTCTCTATTTTCACCCGACCAGAGCTCGGTGGCCCAGATACTTCATCAGTGAACTGACATGTTCTGCAGTATCAAAACCTAGAATATTTAGCAGTACGAAGGAAACAATAATTGTACATGTTTTTTCTGACCTAGTGTTTTATTTATTTCCAGAGATCCCATTAATCTTGGAGAACATCCCGAGGCAGAAGAACTTTGGCTGCCTCTCACTCAGATTTGGATGCTTATTCTCTGGCTTAGTTATTATTGTGAGTATTATTGAAAATATCATGTCAGGAAATCAAACACCAATAAGAAATAACGCCAAAACGCCGTCAAAATCCATTTTTTCCTTTAGTTGGTTTTTTCATGAGCTCAACACAAGACATTACTTTCATGATGATTGAATGTCTATTTTTTCTTCAACAAAACATCATAGGTTATGTTATGTACTTATATCCTTAATTTCAACTCCCAACGTCATTACAGACCAGTTTATTTCTCTATGTCTTCTTAAAATTATTTGAATTTAATATTAACCTCATAATCTAATCCCAGTTAATGATAATAACATCTCCCATGTCTAATTCCAGTTATACACAGTCTTAGCCCTCGCACAATGCCTGGCAACCCTGGACACGCAGATCCCCGGCCCCGTGGACACGGACCACTGGGGGAACCTGTTCGTGTCCTGCTTCGAGGTGGCTGTCATCTTCTGCCACTGTATTACTCTGGTCCTTACTACCATCATGCTGGTTGGAGTGTTGAGGGTATGTACCGTACTCTGTTTTTAGAGCGGGAAGTAATTCCATATTCTGTGCCTCGGAAAGCACGTTATGTAGTTGTTCCGAGGTTTCGTATAACTTTAAACTTTTGCCCGAAAACCTGACCACCAGTCTTGCTAAGTGGTATCGTGTTACTCAGTTCGAGGATTCTGGTAAGAAGCCTTTCTAGCGACTGCCTAGTCGCTCTATGCAAAGAACTAGAAATACTATACAATGATCATGATAGTAATTCCATAGTTTCATGATATAAATCGATGTTTGAATAAATAATCTCACTAGTTAGGTTTCAAAACCAGACAGTCAGCATTATATACAAAGTATATTTATTTTGACGTCAGGATGACAGAAAAAAATATTGAATTTATTACAGACAAAACATCGAAGTTATTTTTACAGTTCGGATCTGAGGTCACTGCTTTGTTCACAATATTAGAAAAGACATATTAATTTGTCCTGCAATGGCAAGTGGAGAAACCAATAATAGATACTTACATATCTGAACTTGCAATACTACGTTCCAAAACCTCTATTCAGAAAAAAATAATTTATGTAGCCGATACTAATTAACCATATAGAAAAGCACAGCATGCACTATATTTGTCTGCGCATAATGTAGTGCATGCTGTGCTTTTCTGTAAGTGATGAGGCGCTTAGACTTTAGTTTGCAATGTACAAATTATAATGTAACAGTGTGCACTCATTGTTGAGAAGCCTTATAATAAAAAAATATGTATTTTTTTCAGGAAAGAGCAAACCTGATGAAGCCTTTTATAATCTGGACCTCTTGCATCGTGCTGGGTAATCTACTGCTAATCGTTTTCTGCACGGTTCTCATGACGGTGTTCAGCCGCTTGGACTTTGAGCCCTCGCTGATGCTGTATTATATGCTGGCTTTCATAGCATTAAGTAAGTATGAATCTAAATTTATAACTAAATAAATGTGTTAATTAGTCATATTAAGACATTCAATAGACTGTCGCCGACCTTATGGAACGAAAAATGGCCATGAAAAGCAGTGGGACCCCGACAAGATACCGACGAATGCTGGTTGCAAGAATTCATTGCAAGTTGCGTTGGACTAGTCGATATGACGATGCTTGGGGGACACCTTTTTGAGAAATCATCAAATGACTCCTTCCGCTCTGGGCGGAGCAGGAGGGAGTGTCAGACTTTTACTGACTAAAACCCATCCATGTTCCTTCATCGCCCTTTTTGTTCCGGGGTCACGGTATCTCTTTCGAACAGTCCCGCAACTCCGGCATGGCATGTGCTTGGGGGACACCTACGTCTAGCAGTGGATATCAAATGATGATGACTATATAATAGGTGGAGTTTCAATAAGATGTATTTGGGAGATCAATATAACCCCATTTTCAGGGTGACGAAAAAGGTATTAATTCAATTTAATGATCCTAACGATCAGTCAAATGGCTCTGCCAGTGAAAAAGCCCTAGGAATATCTCTTATGTGTCAAAAACTAAATATCGTGTATTTTCCCACAGTCTTCCGAATCTACATGCTGACTCTGGTGTCGAGCCACTACCTGGAGCTCGTAGAAGAGAGGGCAGAGCGCCTGCGGACTTTACTCACCACAGAAACGTGGCACAGTACTGCGTAACATTGCTATCAGTTTATTGTTAGGCGTTAAGTTTCATTGATATAGTGTCAAAGAACCTCCGATTAAAATGGCTGTCAGACATCTAGGCGGACCGACAGACGGACATGACTAAATCACAAAGGTTCCGTTTTGGTATTTGGCTGCGGAGTGGACGGGATTTCGGTCCGGCTGTCGACACCGGACAAGCAGATACAGTATCAGAGTTCGGTATCCGACGCCATGTCTGCAATTTGTCCGTACCGGTTTGAGTTTCTTCAAGTGAAGCCACAATTTAATTTCCAATTGCTATAATTTGGTAGAAACCTTTTTTACATGTTGCCTGATCAACTTTATTTACTGACTGAAAATAATATTGGTCAAATAACGTGTAATAAGTAAAATTGATTTATATCTAATTGTCTTAAGCAGTTAGTAATTAATATATTTGCAATTGTTAAAACTTGTGTTGCCTAGTCTACTTGTAAAAATTAGGTATTCTAGTTAAGTCTTCATTTTCATTTTGTAAATATTTTTCACTGTCATACAAATATTAGAATTTATTTTTTATCAATAAAAGATTTAATCATTTGAATTATTCATTTTTATTTGGCATAACATTTCTTAGAATCTTATTTTAATAAAAAAAAACTATATTAAGCTAAATATTTACAATTCTATTTAAATGTAACGTGGTTTCAAAAATATTCATACAACATAAAAAAAATATATCCTCTCACAGTCATTCAAATATCGAGAAACATTCATAATGGTCAAATTTTAATGTTCAATAATCAAGGTTTTCAAATAAAAAACTGTGGGTCATGAACAAAACTCATCTTTGACCTTTCCAAACAAGGTATTAATCATTTTAGTGTTGAATAGGTGATGTGAAGGAAAAAACCTCTAAAATGGAATTAGATCATCACGTTTTTTTATATCATTGGAACAAGCCCCACTATTTATATAGCCACACTATTCCCAAACCACTGCAGAAGAATCAAGCCAGAATCAACTGTGGCGACCACCAGAAAAGCGACGAGACAATGAAGCTCGATGAAGTCAAATTTGACTGTCTTGGATCCCGCAACGATATTAATCAAAAAAAAAAGCGGAGGAGTAGAAAAAACATCAATATTAGGATGATGAGGCATCTCAAAATATACCGTAGTCTACCTACTCACATTTGATTTTTTAATCAATATTTATGAAATGTTAAAGATATTCAAGGAAGCCTATGAAAATACTTAAACACTAATCTAGCGCTTGAAAAACAATGATCTAAATAAAGGTAACTTTAACTTCTACCTAATAACAAGACGCAATTTTTTATTTAGTATCACTTTGAACCTTCAAATTCCAGTTCTAATTTCATGAAAAAAATATCGTTTCAAAGAAACTAAGTACTTAGGACTTTTATTAAAATTACTTACTACTATTAACTGTTTAATATCATATACAATGTTTACTTTTGTTGTTATTTAACATTGTATTTAATTCTTAGTGTAACTGACAAAGTTTTGGTAGTGGACTTTGAATTAACTGCAGTCGCCATTTTTAATTGGTCAAACCGCACAAGAGTTGCCCCATTGAAAAAAAAAAGTCTATTATTTACAAACCTTTCGAACCTTTTTTGTGCCATTATGAACGTTGCCTAATTTTACCCTTACTAGTAAATTAACTAAAGTGGTCGAATTAATACTAATTTAGACGGGGTCCGTTTCTCTTGAATACTTTACTGAACCGTCCCGTTCCATCTTTACAATCGAACTCCAGATGAGGATCACCAGGTACATTTGAAGCACTGAAATTGAAAGAAAATAATGTTATTAACCTCGTTGGTCGAATGGTCGGAAGCGCGACTGCTGAGCATGGGGTCCTGGGTTTAATCCCCGGGTCGGGAAAATTGTTATCAGGTTTCTCAGGAATCATCAGGAATTTCTCAGTAGCAGCCATGGAGTCTAGATTTGTGCCTGATTGATGGCAATAGGCTCGCCCCCTAATACATGGGACTTGAAACATAACCGGCGAAATGTGGGTGTAGTATAATATTAGGCACATGTCTGCCTAACTCTTCAGCGATTACAGGCTTGATTTCATGTTAGACTGTTCAAAATTGATTATCGAATTGCATAGCTTGACTTCACCCACACCAAAGGCATAGGCCTCTCCTTGCTTGTGTGACGATGCCAACAATATCGTTTGTCCAGCGAGGTCACCAGTACACGGCTAACGCTATCTAGGTGGCAGAGTTCTGGTCGAAGCTTCTTTAACTACTTATTATGCAGGGTGTAAAAGACCTCATCACGAAGCCGTCAACCAAGCATTCTGTACATCAAACTAAGTAACATTACGCAAAAATTATTGCTGTAAAACGACTTTTTTTTTGGGGTGAAACATCAGGTTTTGTGATAGTACTCAATGTAACGCACTCAAAACATTGTGGTAATGGATGGATTGAATAGTACGGGGGTCGTGGAGGTGTTTAAAGTAAAAATCTTACATTAAAAACTTGTACGTATTCAAAATAAAACTTGTCAAAAAGTTGGAACTTTGACCCCCAATAACTCCGTAATTATAAGGTTCCCAGGTATGGTGTAGAACAAAAAAATGATCGAAATGACGAGGAGAACAAGTGCCTTTCGGCTTCGTTAGGAGATGTTTTACACTCTTTTAGAAGTCATCCACATGACGAAGAAGAAGCTTTAATGGCAGTAATTTTTCCGTCATCATCTATAATCGATAGTATTGGATTGCAGAACCTTCTCTCAGCTTATACCACGATACTGAAGCTTTTATCTCCTAGTGTCTCTGGCACTGAAGCCTCTAAACGACGGTTCAACATAATTTCTATTCATTTAGTTTTTAATTTCTGTTCGACTATAAAAATCATCTATGAAAGTACTACCACCCAAGATATGTATATTCATTTTCAACAAGGAATAACTGTAACAAATTCTTCAAAATGTAAGTAGCTTGGAAATATTCAGGTAGATTACTCACTGAGTTGGAACAGCACGAGGAACAGTTCGCTGGCAGTCTCCTTGGTGAGAAAAGCGAGGCTGTACACGAAGCCAAACACCGAGTACACGATCTCGAAGTATAGGTACACCTTCATTAGCAGCACGTGTTTCTGGAACATTGAGATGGAAATGTTAGTGACAGGTGCGGCAGAATTAGGCACTATAGATTCCAGTGACGGGTGTAGGCACGACGAATAATCAAGCTATATTAAACCACTTTATGCGGATCTCTTATTGTACGGGAAATCTACACAATGCGAAGCCATGTTATACTGGAAACGTACGGCTAGTGTACGATCAGCTGCGTCAATTGGGTACCCCAGCTTCGAATGTAGGTGCTTTTAAGGAGGGTACCCGCATCGTGAAGCTTTCTGTACATACGAGTATATCTTCCTGTCCCCCACCTCATGTATTTTAAGTCGGTCGGTAGGAGTCTCATATAAACTTCTATTCTTTTCAGACTGAGGGAATCCACAAGGATCTCACCACAGAAAAAATTGCCTAATAGTATGTTAATTGTTGTGTGCCCTGCCCTTTTCATGTTGGGGTTGGCTTCCAGTCTACCCAGATGCAGCTGAATAACAGTATTTTACATAGAGGGACTGCCTATCTGACCTCCACAATCCATTTAGTACTGGGTAACATGATACCTCTTGGTAAGACTGGCAATTTTTTTATGTCGTGGGGTAGAACAAGAAAAAGTACGTAGCCCATAAGCATCGAAAATAAGAGAGAGAGGCGACCCCTAAAACCCGTTAAATAAGTGCTGTTCAGAAACATCACTGCATTAACAAAGTTATACGTTTACAAAAATCATAATGTCAAAATATCCACTCACCCTATGCAAAGCCACAATGAAGGTGACAGTCATGATGACCTCAACCAGCAAGGCGATGACATCGGTGATGAGCCTCGCGAACTCCGAAGCCAACGCAGCCTGGTCTGACTCCGAAGAGTTGCGGATGTAGGAGATGTAGAGTGACAGGAAACATGTCACTACTACTGTTAGGATCTGCAAGGGAGAAGATCTTGGATTAATCAAGATTGCTGAGATCAAAGTTGTGGAACTTGAGAGGTCCCATAATTGACGTGGATTTATATTGGACGAAATATGAATTTAAGGAATAATTGGAACGCAGCGTAGGCATATGTTTATTTCTAATTGTGGTCTTCGGCAGTCTGTCGCTTGATATTCTCATTCGAATGCTGCTCAAGCCTTTTAAAGGTGCCGTGTCGAATCAGAAGAGTGATGGCATACTCCATGGTATGTAATGGGGAAGGCTGGTCAAAGCTGATTATAGATGGCACGTCCACAGCTTAGTCCCAATCTGACCAATGAGGTCAATCAATTTTGAAATATAAAATGACATTGACAGATTTTCAACCAATGACGATGTTTGGCACAAGCGATGCTAGCGCCATTAGTTATACAGTTGCCTTCCCCATTGACAATGACTGCTAAAAACAAATTGCGGTTACCAAACAGTCCGTCAAATTGAAAAGATCCATAAGCATACTAATATTATAAATGCAAAAGTAACTGTTTGTTCGTTTTTACCTTTTCATGACTAAACAGCTGATCGGATCGTACATAGGCTACCTTTTTTCTTTTTTTCTCGCACATACATATCAAAATGTTCACTCAAACGAAGTCACGGGTAACAACTAACACTATCATTACATAAGTATTAAAAAACAAAGTCGCCCGCCCGCGCCGCTTCTGTCCCAGGTATGCTTATATCTTTAAAACTACACAACGGATTTTGATGGGTTTTTGTTAATACACATAGTGATTCAATAGGAAGGTTTTAATCCAGTTTCAATCCAGTTTTAGTTATTTTATAATTCAATAATGTTTCTAATGTAATTTTAATGTAATTCTGACATCTTAATTGTTTGTGTTTGTATTTTTTTGTTTTATATATGGGTCTTGGACCTGAATTAAATGTTTTTTTTTTTTAATAATTTGCGGGCTGGCGACGCCGCGAGCTTCAGCTAGTTTACTATAAACGGCGTCTAATGTTATTATTGTAAATTGCGACATTTTTCGAACAAAATATTCAAACGACAAAGACATTGCCTTTCGTCCGGCAATGACACAATAGAACTAGCCGCCATAGGAAGTTCGTATCCAATTTCTATAAAATGTTCAATAGAACGAATATCCTATCCTACCAAGTGAGGATGGATGGATGTATGTTATACTCTTTCACGCAAAAACTACTGACCGGATTTGGATGAAATTTGGCACACAGATAGTTTATAATCTGGGTTAACACTTATGATACTTTTTATCTCGGTAGTACGATCCTGTGGGACATTAGCGAACTCCAAAAGCTAGTAAGTAGTAAAGTATTTACCAAGTTTATATACGCGAAGGCTATGAGGCCCTTCCGCAGTGGGAAACAGAAGCAGCATCTTGTCAGCAGAGGGATCTCCACGGCATCCTTGATTTTGTTTCTGGAAAATTAAAAAAAAAATGTATGTTATATATACGTAATGTATGTTATGTATGTATACATGATCACTTTTTTTTTTTTTTTTTTTCGAATGGGAAATCATCAAATGACTTCTCCCGCTCTGGGCGGAGCAGGAGGGAGTGTCAGACTTTTACTGACTAAAACCCATCCATGTTCCTTCATCGCCCTTTGTGTTCCGGGGCCACGGTATCTCTTTCGAACAGTCCCGCAACCCCGGCAGGATACATGATCACTCAAAACCGAATTTTTCTTTGTCTACCCGATATTCTAGTTGCTTGGTTTTTTGGTCTCATGGTCTGCTTACCCTGGCGTGACCTTTGCAGGAAACCTGACTTCGATAACTATTTGTCTAGACATGAGTTTTGTCGTTGATCGTGAATATAAAACGAACAGCAATCAGCAAGGACTCAAAATATAATTTATAGTGTTAGAACATTTCTGGACATAAACATTTACGATTTCGAGAAAGAAACTAAATAAAAAGCTTTCTCATATACTATGAACAGGCTGATAAAGTGCATGTTAGTACAAAGGTTAGTTGCGTAGGAGGTCTGATAGCGACTATCAGTCCCTTATCGCCGGACGTCCATGATACTCGCTCTCTATTGACGGGTATGTACAGTTGTATCGATATGTATGTAGGTATGTTGTACCTACTGTTTTTAAAAAAAAAAATGTATTATAAACGTTTACTGAAATGCTTCCTAAACAGCAGTTTGTTTGAGATAGTAACTTTGATGACAATTTCGTCATCATTGGTTAATTTCGGGGGATATTTATCTAATTTGTTAGACTACATGTTAGGTACTTAAACTTGAAGATGCTTAAATATCCAATAATGGTAATATTAACGTTGATGGTTAAGCAGACGCAAATCACCTTTTCAACAATACAAAGGGTGTAAAACACCTCTTAACGAAGCCGAAAGGCACTTGTTCTCCCCGTCATTACGATCATTTTTTTGTTCTACACCATACCTGGGAACCTTCTAGTTACGGAGATATTGGGGGTCAAAGTTAAAACTTTTTGACAAGTGTTTTTTTTTAAATACAAGTTTTTAATGTAAAAATTTTAAACACCTACACGACCCCCGTACTATTCAATCCATCCTTCAGCACAATGTTTTGAGTGCGTTACATTGAGTTCTACCAAAAAACATGATTTTTCACCCCAAAAAAAATGTCGTTTCCCGGCAATAATTTTTGCGTAAAGTTACTTAGTTTGATGTACAGAATGCTTGGTTGACGGCTTCGTGATGAGGTCTTTTACACCCTGTATAACATCATCATAACATCACGCCTGTAATCCCCGAAGGGTTAGGGCAGAGGTGTACCAAATAGTACACCCAGCACATTTCGCCAGTTAGCTTTAAGTCCCATGTAATAGGGGGCGAACCTAATGCCATCAAACTTGCGCAAATCCAAACTCCGTGGCTGCTACTGAGAAATTCCTGATGGAAAAAACCCAATAACACTTTGCCCGACCCGGGAATCGAACCCAGGATCTCATATTCAACAGTCGCGCTTGCAACCACTAGACCAACGAGGCAGTCAAGTCCAGTCAGTCAGTCAACAATGTTTGTGAAATACACTTATTTCACAAAGCGCGAGGAAATATTACAGAGTTGAATACTTACATTGGATAAAAGAACTGAAATATACTTAGAACTTAGCGTACTTGTTAGAATCTAAAGCTATGTTAGTAGGTATACTACGTATCAGGCAGTTGTGTGTTTTGGTGACGATCTTACTTTTGAATATATAATTTCGCATAACAAGGTCGGTAAAGCAAGGCCCGCATAAAACGACGGTCAGTCATACATGTTTTCCTTAAAGACTTCTACAAACTGCGTCAGCCTTGACGTCTGAGCAAGATTTGAACTGGTTTGATCAACAAATGCATAACCGTTTCCTTAAAACAATGGTGTTTCTAAAGTTTATTGACCTCGTTGTTCAAGTTCAAGTCAACTATGAAGGTAACGGCACCACCGCGCACCGTAACAAAACAATATGTGTCAACACTTTATTTTGTGGCCTAATAAACAGACAGATCACCTGATTGTTAATTGCCATCGCCAACAATGGTCAAAGGCATCGCAGGCGGGGTGCGTCGCGCGTTCGTGTTCCACGCGCGCCTCAAAGAGAGTCAGCAACAGGAAGGGGTCCGCAAGGACCGATGCCTGCCGGGGTTGCGGGACTGTTCGAAAGAGATACCGTGACCCCGGAACACAAAGGGCGATGAAGGAACATGGATGGGATTTAGTCAGTAAAAGTCTGACACTCCCTCCTGCTCCGCCCAGAGCGGGAGAAGTCATTTGATGATTTCCCACCCAAAAAAATAAAATAAAAATAAAAAGGCGGGGTGCGTCAGCCGTCCCGGCAAAACTAAAAATATTTAATGTTTTTTTCACCAGCATTCTTCAAACTGGAGTACTGCATCACTGCTTGCCGTCTGAAATAGGCTTTGGCGATATTCTGTGTCACATGTTCATTTGTAGATCTTTGGACAGCCATTAGAAGTAGTCAGAAGCCCGAACGTCTGACCGCCAGTCTCGGTAAGACTGGTTGTTGGGTATCGTATCACCCATTAACTGAGTTTTGGAGGTCAGATAGGCAGTCGCTCTACATAAAAAAATGGTATTCAGCTGTATCCGGTTAGACTGGAAGCCGACCCCAATATAGTTGGGAAAACGCTAGGCAGATGTACAAATGTGATTCTGTGTTACATCTCTCTGAGGTATGAGCTACATAGTATATTTCTTACTATTCCTACTACAGGCTACTGCTTATACCGGTGTAGCATGTTAATGGCACTTAGGCGACGTTCCATATTCCGGACAATTAGCTGACAATACTAGATAATGATCCCAGACGACTGCCGCCTGTAATTTTACATAGGGCTCTGCTCTACCAACAGCGAAGCGAAACAGTTACTTTAGTGCTTAATCAGCGTATAGTTTTCCCATTGGTGGGGCACAAGTCTCGTCTGTGTGATGGACTGGGTCGTGATCCACCACACGGGCCATGTGCGGTTTACTGGTTGTTCAGTGCGTTGAAAGGATATTAAAACCTACTTTAAATCTCCAAGAAAAAAATATTGTGAAATGTAACAATGTGGCTTTTGGCTGTGTCTCTGTGAAACCGTTGCTGATCAGAAAATGATTCCTAAAAATACTAACCCCTTGCAACATGCATACTATTACGAATCCTCAAAACACTGAACTTCTTACTTACCATGTTTCACGGTCGCCGAATTGGACATAAATGAAACCCTCGGATACGTTTTATCTTGTATTTCAATATACATTTTGGTTTGTTCTATATTCGTGTGGGAATGCTTGTTGCTGTGCTAAACGACACAAGTTAACGAATGAATCATGTAACTCATTTGTTTTTAAAATTCCTGATATTGTAGATTGTTTACGTGAATTTAATTTCAAATTATTAATGTGCGATACATTAATACGTGCGATATATTAATCGTGTACGTTGTTGTGAGTTTCCGATATTTCGGCGCTGCAGCAAGCACCATGATCACGCATAAACTCGGTTTCTAGTGTTAATGATAATGTTAGTGACCATGACAGTTTGAAAAATATATATATAGCATAGCCAAAATCTGCTAGCTAGCTTCGCTTGCACTGGAACCACCGCTAGAAGTGCAAGGACTGCAAGCCGTGCAGGTGACAACCACTACGTAATCGCTATGACAGCACGTAAGTCATAAAACAATTTGTATTCAGACATTACACAAACGTAAGAGACGGGCGGGCATTCACCCGTTAAAGCAATGACAAAACACGAATTTTCAACAAAATATCAATAATTTTTTTCAGCATTTGAACAAAAGAACCATTTACGCCCAGTAACATCTGAAGACAGACATAAGTGCATACTATGACTAGCAACCAATGGATCAATGGATAAATCATAAAGATGAAGAATGCAATTTGGCTTCATCATCATCGCGGGTACTGATGATGATGAAATTGAAGAGTATTCAAAGGATCCTTTCATAGGAACCAACCATAATTGTCCAGCATAACTTTTTGCTACAGTTTAAACTATTTCCGATACCGAATGTTTAAGGCATGTCAACAAGATACGGACAGACAAAAGAGACAATTTCTGTGGGCTGTGTATAATTATGTCACTTTAAAATAAAAATACGGTTCAGCAGTTGAATGACCCTTGAGACTTGTCACCACGACAACATTGCAACTGCGCATAATGGGAAACCCGAAGATTTGTTTGAGTCGGTGCCAAATATTTTAAAATAAGTCTGCATAATTATGTCAGCATCACAAAAGTCTGTAATCGTAAACTTCGTTGATATTTTAAATGAAAGAGGAACCTTTGTTATTAGCGGGAATGATAAAAATCATAATAATTATGAAATCGTACGGTTTTCTTTAATTAAAACACAGCATAAGGCTGAATCAACAAATAATGAAAAACTTTAAAGCATAATTCATATACCTACCGAGTTCAAATTGGCTTAAAGATTTGACCAAAAACAATGGATAGATTTATGAGCACCCCTAAAAGTAGCCAGCAGTAAAACCTGTCGGACCTGAGACAGATTAATTACTATTGCTCTTTACTGCATTTACCGTGAACATTATCCGCAGATCAAAAGGAAGATAAACATTAAATTAATTTACTCATCCGGTGTACAATAAAGCAATTGTGGAATTGTTCTGTCTAACAGCGGATTAGGTAACCAATTCAAAAAACGAAATCCTAGTTTACCAGCCAAAGCCTATAAACCGACGGGTACCAACGAAATATACCATAATGAAGAAAATACAAAAGTAAAGGACCTTTTGACTGCAGTATTGAAAGACATGGCTCAATAACATCATCATCAGACACAGTAGTACACCTAGAACTAAACCAGAGAGCCTTGACAAAGCATTTCATGTTTCTACGATGACTTTCAATTGGATTGACACAGGTAAGCTTTTTCAAGCAACTACACACATCAAAAGTATCTAGGGATCAACATATATTTTTGCAATAACTTTTCTCCTGATTGATATTAATTAAAATTTTCTTTAAGGATTCATCAAATAAAGTGTTTTCGTTTGTCACAGTAACGATAAACCAAGTCACCTTTGCATTAATAAAGAAATTTGCCATTTTCCTAATAAAGGGATTTTTGACATTTGAACCACTAACATTAAAGTTCGAAAAAAAGACTGAAATAACAGTTTTCTTTAAAATTTTATTGGGTAACTTAAACAATTAATAATCCGTGTTTCTACCGCGAACACTAACAACACAAGAACATCGGTTTGGCATACTCAAAATGAGTTCATCCAAATCACGCTGTGGAATGGCCGCCCATGTTCGTTGCAACAACAAAAAAAGGTCTTCTTGCGACTGGATACCCTCCATATTCGGCAGAGCTCTTCTCTGTAGCATATCCCATGCATGCTCAATCGGGTTCAAGTCTGGCGACTGAGCAGGCCAGGGCAGGACATTGATGTTAGCTGCGGCGAGAGTCTGTCTTACAACTCTTGCGGTGTGCGGTCGTGCATTATCATGCATTAACTGAAATAAGGGACCGATTTGCACTTGTAGAGGAACGATGACGTCTGATACAATCGTCTCAGCATAAATTTGAGCGTTGAGGTTGCCTCTGATCCAAATCAACTCAGTTCTTCCGCCGATCCAAATACCCGCCCATACCATGATGGTTCCACCACTATAAGGATGGACTTCCTGGCAGGATTTTAATCGCTGTTGGCGTCCAGGGGTTCTCCAGTGTCGTATACGTCTTGTATCCGGTCTCATATCAAAACGAGACTCATCAGAAAAGCACACGAAACGCCATTGTTCTTCTGCCCAATTTCTGTGTTCAAGAGCCCATTGATATCGAATCCTACGATTGTGCATTGCTATAGGTGGTACCCGTAGCGGTCTTCGGGAATGAAGGTTCACTTCATGCAAGCGGTTTCTGACTGTTTGGTCGCTAATTAAGTTCCCTGAAGAGTGATGAAGCCTCACGGCTAACATCATGGCGGTTATTGTTGGAGCTCTTCGAGTTAAGATTTGAATGTATCGGTCTTGTCTCCGTGTGGTGCAGCGATACCGTCCTCCATGGCGCTCAGCCACGGTACCAGTGCTTCGGTAACGTGTCCAAAGTCGACTGATAACACTCTGACTTGTATTCAGAGCTAAAGCTACAGTACGTTGCCGGGAACCAGCTTCTATCATTCCCACGGCTCTAAGCATTTCTTCCCTGCTTAAATGACGTCGCCGCTCCATAATAACGTTGGTTTTAATCAGTAGTAGGGAAACAGTAGCACTAATAATGTCTTCAATGCGTTGTATGTTTTTATAGGGAAAATATTGACAGCTTATTTTCATCTTTTACTCGAATTTGATTGAGAGTTCCTGATTCAAATTATGAAATGCACCAAAAAGGATCCATATAAATTTATAAAATCATAAATTTATTACAAAGCCACATCTCAATCTCAAGAAATCCGCATAAAAATGCTTGATCCCTAGACGTTTTTGATGTGTGTACATTATCAGTTTATGTAGGCTTCTTGATTAAATTATCAGTTTTCGCGTACTATGTAGTTTTGTCAAGAGTTCCTCTTGTGAACAAACATTTTATAAGAACCAGCGCAGCGAAGCGGTGAATAGAACCGAATTTAAAACACACCGGGGTATCACATGTTTAAAACTGTTCAAGGCTTCGATTATTTCCAATTTTGGCTCACAAGCACATGACTTGTACCTAAAAATTGCAACATATTTTTTCTCGACAGAGGTTATCCCACCATTCTCATTAGATCTCGATTATGTAATAGCTACGTCACATTTCATGGTACCTGGTTACGTTCTATGTAACCCATAAACTACTACTATTAACGTCTCTATTTTCAACGTAATAATGTCCATAATTAAAGGAAATGTGGTCGGTTTAGCGAATAATTTTTGTCATTATTTTAGCAGTGGCTTTCGCAATTGAAAGTGGCTTATGCGGGTGATCGATAAGAATGTTGTCATTTCCGGAGAATAAAATGGTTTTTGTTCTAATTTACGCGGGTCATTGAAAATCTAAATTATTTAGTACCTGCTGTATATTTTTTTTTTCTCCTGTACAGAGGAAAATTCTTGTGTGTGTGTGTGTGTACACACACACACACACACAAGAATTTTGGAGATTACAATATTTGATGTCAAGTAAATTCTGCTGCAGCATCTGATAATATTTTTCTGATCTTTTGAATATTGAAATCAGGTAGTCTTCTTCATGTCTTGTAGCATTTCGATCGGCAATCTAAATTGTGTCGGCCCCGATCTAAGCCACGAATTTGGCGCAGGATCAGGTACCTAGTAATTCATTCATCAATGAAATCGCGAGGTAAAAGCTTCCAATTTTTTTGATGTTACTTCCAAATTATGTTTTTTTCCAGTCTCGTCTTTAGTGCTCATACCGTGACGAAGCGAGTGCGTATGTTTGTGTTCCCATAAATGCAGAAACGTGACCGGTCGAGAACTGAATGATGACAGTTCATTAGTGAGCGAAGGTCGGCGATTAGCTGTAATTCAGCAGACGATAATTCCCGACAGTTTGCGGTCTCGGATCGGAGCCTTTGTTATCAAATTGTCATATATATTTACATTGTACACAGGATGCACGTGGGTCCATTGAAATCTACCGTCATTGTCTAGGTATTGGAGGAAAATGTGGAGTCGGATGACTTTGGCAGACTATGATAATAGACATAAATACACTGTTGTTACGATGCACGATGGTAGACAATCTTGCAATAGCAAATTGTAAGACATCAGTTTGATTTTGGATAAATTGAAGTTTAACATATAATATAAAGGGAATACCATACATAATCATCATCTGCCTTTCCCCAACTATGTTGGGGTTGGCTTCCAGTCTTACCGGATGCAGCTGAATACCAGTATTTTACATGGAGCGACTGCCTATCTGATCTCCGCAACCCAGTTAGTACTGGAAAATACGACACACCAGGTGTAAATTGTGAAGTCGGATTACTAAGAGAGAATACACTGATGTTACGATGTTTGACAACGTACTGGACAATACCAATAGCATGCAGGCAAAGTGACCTCTGAGCTGCCACCGACAACACTACGGCACAGGTGAAGTTTGGTCCAACAATATTTAAAATGCTGTTGTGCCAGCGCCACAATACCAAACACGATACCAAAAAAGATAACAACAATTTTGAGTCTAAAAGAAAATGAAAAAAGGATGCTTAATGCTCTAATCGAGAAATGAAAAGATGTTTAGCAAACAAGAGATTACAAGTCTACGTGAGAAGATTACATTATATGACAGAAGGTATGATACATGCTCAAAGAGAGTCAGCAAAAAGGAAGGGGTCCGCAAGGACCGATGCCTGCCGGGGTTGCGGGACTGTTCGAAAGAGATACCGTGACCCCGGAACACAAAGGGCGATGAAGGAACATGGATGGGTTTTAGTCAGTAAAAGTCTGACACTCCCTCCTGCTCCGCCCAGAGCGGGAGAAGTCACTTGATGATTTCCAATCCGAAAAAGAAAAAAAAAAAAAGAAAAAAGGTATGATACATGCTTTTTGTTTCTATAACTCATAAATGTATAGCATTGATAATACAAAGAAATACAATAAATGGCGACTATATTGACAGGTAGGTATAATGCCAATGAAGAATATGAATTTTTTCTTGAAAGTAAGGTTGTGTAAGGTGGAACATCTGATACAATTAATTCTCCTTCATTACCTTTTATAACAAAAAAATATTGATGTAGGAAGTATGAAAACGAAGTAAAATAACTATTGTATCATTATATTCAGTGTGAATGACATAAAGATAGTCAAAACAAAGAATTGTTGGAAGGCCAAACTTTGTAAATAAGAAAAAAAGTGTTTGTTGAAAAAAAAACATTTGGTTGAAAATAATCAAAGATGTAATGGAAAACCTACATTGTGATCACCTTTTACAAGGAAGAAAAAAATCGTTTAATTGGTTAGTTCAGGTATTTCTGGTTATGGCGTATCTGGGGTATGCCTTAATTTTGTTTTTAATATTTGTTGTGGATCATTATAATTCTCAGAGGTAAATGATAAATCGTTTGTGTTTGTGGTTTGGTTTGGTGGTTTACTTATTTGTCAATGCAAAATCGCTTTGAAGGCAAAATTATTTCCACGATGAGTCTTTCAGTTCTCCGTAGCATATTTGTTTGATTTTTATTAATTTTTGTTTCCACGGTCATTCTGTTAACGCACTCGTTCATTACAATTTGCGCAACCGTAATGATGATGAGGTACGCTCGCCATGGTTTACGAATGTTGCAAAGAATCCAATTCCCACAATTAAATGTTACAACATGCGATAACAGACAGACAGTTTAAGCGATGGTTCCCAACAGAAACAACATTAAAAAGACGTTTCACACTCATACAATTCCATGCTCATACCAGGATTTCCTGACAAGTTGACAATGACGCGATTATAACGAGTGTAAATGAAATGCACACTTATTAAGTTATTCAACTTTGTATCTAAATATCTGTAGGTCATACAAAAACCTGCTTTGATGTCATGCAAAACTTGACCCAAAAAACATAATTAATTTAGTTGCTAAAACAAGCAAGATACAGTAGAGACATGAGATCACTACGAGATAGGAACAGTGTACACTAGAGATTAGAGACGGAAAACAGAAACAGCTAATGATGATTTTAAAATGGAAATATATAGATTTTACTAAAGTATCTTTAACCGAAAGTAAAACAATAATTAAAATATGTACGGTCGAACAAGCTATTTGGTTTACTGTTTAACCCACAAATTACATTGTGAAATGTAAACCAAATAGCTTGTTCGACCGTACATATAGAAAAGAAGAAAAGCATTGAAGAGCGTCAAAAAATTCGTCCACATCGCTGTCAACAGTGTCCAGAATGCTGGCAGCATTGCCACATTGGATGGCAATGACGATTCTTTGACCAAAAAATAGGCCAACCTTCTCGTCACGGCAAGACTCGACCAAGTGCTTTGCGATGTTCCCCAACACTAGGGCCTTGGGGTCCGAGTGCCCACCTAGTCTGCCCATAAGCTTCTAGCCTAAACGGCCTAACACATAGCTACAAATGCAGTTATTGTTTTGACTAAATACAGTAAAACTATTGATACACCATCAATAGATACTGTAGACAACAAAATCAATGTAGATGATAAAGAAGACGCGACAGACGATCGAGTATCAATTCTTAACGGTGAACTAACGATCGAACATTAAAATATTCACGGCGTTTATCGTCGGCTTTCTACTGACCCTTATTTTACTTCGTCCATTAAGTGGGCCACTATCCGCCATGGCAAGAGAAATTGGTCTTCTATCAAATTCGTCTGTATGCAAAGTGGATGAAGAAATTCATTGATTCGCTATTTGATTAACACGTGTGATTTTTTTTGCAAACAATGCATATACTTGATGTCAGAAGGTTGGCAAGTTTTAGCTGATTAATTAATTCTATGTTGCTACTCATATTTTAACGCCTAGTGAAGTAATCTGTGCACTTGACGACGCGAATGGCGTAGCGGTGGTGAGGCTGCCTTACGTTCTTAAGGTCCGGGGTTCGAGTCCCGGTTGGAGCACATGTTTGTGTGATGAGCATGGACATTTGTTTCCGAGTCATGGATGTTTATATGTATAATAAGTATGTATTTACAAACAAAAAGTATCTATGTAGTATATCAACTATCTAGTGTCCACGACACAAGCCTCGTTGCTTACTGTGGCACTAGATGGCGCTGTGTGTTCATGTCCAGCGATATTTATTATTTATATTTTAGTTACTTCTTCACTATCGTGTCATTTGCAGATTACCTCCACCAGGAGACGGTAGGAGTGTTGGCTGACCAACATTGAGAAGAGTGGACTACCGGACGAGACTGACACAAACAAAAGAAGCATGACACGTTAGAGAAGAGCAACAAGGTTGCCAATGATGATGAGCTTTAGCAACTACTTAAATCTTTTCTCTTTTAATTCTATTGGCATTTAGAGATGAGGCACCTGATCGATTCTTCGATTTCCCAGGCGAACCTTGTAAGGAAAGGTACCAATACAACACGATATAATTTGATTTAGACACACGTTCGTGCATGCAAATTGTTTAGATTTCACATTCAAGCAGATAGATATGTAAATACTTGTATATCGTATGTGAATCAAACACTTGCTTTAGTCGTGCAGTTAGCAAGTTCGTGGTGAAACCATGTGACAAGATTACATGGATCAGAAAGCCAATGAGCGAGGCGAAAGTCCTTGGTTCGAATTTAAGCCTATTGTCAATCAGATCCGACGGTCACGTCTAACAAGTATTTTTCATGATGTAGTAACTTTCGTGTCTCGTGTGTGTAATTGTCTCTATATGCTGCTTTTTAACAACGAATAAGCAAAGCTGGAGCTATTGCTTAGTGGTCTTCTTGACGAATGATGACTTCTTGGTATACGTCATCTACAGGCTGTAAAAGACCTCATTACGAAGCCGTCAACGAAGCATTCTGTACATCAAACTAAGTAACTTTACGCAAAAATTATTGCTGGGAAACGACTTCTTTTTTTGGGGTGAAAAATCATGTTTTGTTGCAGAACTCAATGTAACGCACTCAAAACATTATGCTGATGGATGGATTGAATAGTACGGGGGTCGTGGAGGTGTTTAAAGTAAAAATCTTAAATTAAAAACTTATATAAAAAAAAAAACTTGTCAAAAAGTTGGCACTTTGACCCCCAATATCTCCGTAACTAGAAGGTTCCCAGGTATGGTGTAGAACAAAATAATGATCGCAATGACGGGGAGAACAAGCGCCTTTCGGCTTCGTTAAGAGGTGTTTTACACACTTTATAAACAATATTCCAGATGTCTTACCGCATCGACGAAGAAATCTATACTGATATTATTAGGAGGTTAATATTGTATGTTTGGAGGGGGTAACCTCCGAAACTACTGATCCGATTCCAAGAATTCTTTTACTTATGGGAAACTACTTTATCCTCGTGGGTCGTAGGCTATATTTAAAACGTTCCTGTGGGATAATTTTGACCATAACGCGAGTGACGCCACGGGCAAAAGCCAGTGAGTAAATTATAATTATTAAGTATAATTTAAATTTAGACAGTGGAGTGGACTATGTCTAGACACAGACCTTGCACCTAAGTAATAGGTTACTAACAAGTAACCTATAACACACACACACAAACACACACTAAAGTCACACACACACCACTAAAGTCTTCAATACCTATAAAAAAGCCAAGACGTTTGATGGATCTGCAAACGCGGAAAGGTCTAGAATACGTTTTTATACAAATTAATTTGCCAAGTTGTTGCAACCTGACCTTGAATTTAAATCGACTACTGTCAAAAATACAAAATTCCGTTAGACCTCACCAATAAAGTATTACTGTTAAATAACTGATTGTCTTTGTAAATACGGCTTCCCGTGTCAATAGCCTTATTGAATATTTAGATATCTAAAGGTGAAAATTGTATTTCTAGGTCAAAAAAAAACAAAAAAAATAATAATAATATTGTTACTGTTTACATTAACTTTTCTAGCTAAAACAATAGGAAATAGTAAAGGGAAACTGAATATTTCGGGTGAATATCATAAGTGTGTGGTGTGAGAATTTGTGTAGGTATTGCAATAAAATTTAATATTGTACTGTGTTCTGAATAACCGAGGCACGCAATAATTAGAACAATGCTAAATTAAATCATTTGAACATATTGTATTCGCGGATTCCCGTGGCATAGCTATCGTTTAATCTGGTTGCCAGAAAACCGTCAATTGTTTTCTCAAATGGTGTTTTTTGTCATTGGTTTTTTTAGCTCAAGGAATGTATAATAGAACAATGTCAAAAAAATTATCAAATCGTGACGTTTAATAAAATCTGCGACCAACTCCATCATAATCACCGTTCATTTTAGTTTAATTGGTTTTTGCTTGCAAATCAACGTTTTTGATTCTAATAAGTTTTTCACAAGACTTTTAAAAGGTCAACCAAAATTGCACCCAAATTGTTATTTATTTTAGATCAATTAGCAAAAAAAAGGAAAATCCGTAAAATAAATTAGCTTAGTTAATTTTTTTTAGTAAACAAAAAAGCCAATTAATTAACATCAGTTTATTCTAGTACGAGCCCATCGTCACTATTTCATCAGAAGTCTAAAATATTTATCATCAAGTTCAAATAAAACAATTTGGCGAAACTCCAAAGACGTTATGAGTAACGAAAAACAAGGTTTTATTTAATTTCAAATAACTACAGTGCTGATAACTGGGGATAAAGACAGATCTGCTGGTAGTGAGTAGTCTAGTTATTACACTATTGTACAGAAGTAACTTTTCAAGAACTTGTATTTGAGCCATTTAAATGACTTCTAATGCACATTTGAATTTACTGAGGGGACAGGATTATACAGAACTAGCTGATGCCCGCGGCTTCGCCCGCGTGGATGTCGGTTATCGCGACCAAAAGTAAAGCTCCCAAACGGCTTATTTTTTTCCGACACCTCCAACAAATATAATTATATTTTAGCAATTTTTTACAAAAACTCGACAAATTATATACTAAAACCACTCACTCTCACACTCTATCCATTGGTGAAAACAGCATGAAAATCGGTGCAGTAGTTTTTGAGTTTATCGCGAACAGACAGACAGACAGACGCGGACCGAAGACTTTGTTTTATAATATGTAGTGATGATGTGTGTATGGTTAAACAGGGTAGTACAAAAAACGCAGTACCTCTGACGTGGTGATTAAAACCATCTAACTAGACAACTTTCCAAGACTGATGTCTTTGAAAGCATCATCATCATCATCATCAGATCAGCCGAAAGACGTTCACTGCTGGACATAGGCCTCCCCCAAGTGTCGCCACATTGACCGGTCCCGTACGATTCGCATCCAGCGAATCCCCGCAACCTTTACTAGGTCATCGGTCCACCTAGCGGGGGGGCTTCCAACGCAATGTCTTCTGGTTCGCGGTCGCCACTCCAGAACGTTTCGGCCCCATCCGCCATCCGTTCTGCGAGCAATGTGCCATGCCCACTGCCACTTAAGTTCAGCAATTCTTCGGGCTACGTCGGTAACCTTGGTTCTCAGCATCATCAAGTGATAAATCGTGAAGTACTTTCGGTATAAATATCTGATTTGAATTCTAATCAGGCTTTATTTGCTACGACTCATAAACTATCACAATCTCAAATTTACATACATTACAGTTGGTGCTGGTTTCCGCAACCATCAAGGTTGGTGGGCGTCTCTCCACTGTGAGATGCAAAACCAGAAGTTTTCGGCAATATTTAAAACAGTTTTGAAACAATGTCCATTCTTGTGACTGAGAAATCTTTGGGAGGAACAAGTAAGGCCGTTCACTCTTTTGTTGTCGTCAATAAACTTTAAATTCATCACAATTTATAATGTAATGTCCTTTAGTTCAATACTGACCTTCTAGGATATGTCCTATTAGAATGTCAAGTCGTTTAACGTTTTAATTAAGTAGTCACTTATACATATTGTTTGGTAAAGAACCGCCCATGAGGTCACCGTTGCTAAAAGATACCTACATCAAAATTAAATATAGACCGAGAATCAGACATTTTTGAACGTAAAAAATACATAGAATAGTCTTCCAAAACGCCCGAACTTCCCAATACATTTGTCGGTCTAAAGAAACAAAGGATTGCCAAAAGTAGGAAGTATTGCCAAACTTAGTAAAAATAGAAATAGCTTGCCTGTAATTTTACTATAATCTTCATAGTATAAAGAGAGTTTAAGCCTGAAATAATGGTAGCAGTATCGGATGATCAAATCTAAGTAACCAATTTCGATAGGAATATAGATACTGTGTACACCCATAGGGTTTCGAATGCAGTTGCTCTTTAACCCGACAAGTGTAAATTGTATGACGCAACCAGGAATGCCGATGCATCTCGTCTTGCAACACCGATTTGCTCATGCTCAATCCATTTCATTCGAATTCCTGTCCTCACATTTCACATAAATGTCATTTTAGTTGGTACTAATGATCAGAAAAAGTTGAGCTTCATCGATTGAGTTTCTTCATATGACCTGACCAAGATTAAATTTTGTTGAGTTTCTTTGGGTGTTTCTTGTCAGAGTAATCTCATCTATAGTTTTAACACGTAGTTTATTGTAATGCGTAAAAGTTTAGTTATGAACCGTGATAGATTAAAACACTGTTATGAAAACTAGTTGACAAAATAGTCTCCCGAGAACTGGTAACAGATTACCTGAAAGGTTCATCATATGAGAACAATGTTTCTCACGCTAAGAAACCTTCTTCATGAGTAATGTTTTGTAATAAAAAAACGTTGCTCTTTATAATGTAAGACAAAGTTGTTGTTTTCTATTAAAACATCAGTGTAAAGATCTTTTGCAGAAATAAATACATAACAAGAGACAAATTCATAATAATCTTCACCTATCTCGAATAACGTAGCATCATCTAGATAAACCATTTATGTACATTTAACATAACTAGCACACCATCTGATGCCCAAGACAATTTTAATGTTTTCAATGACGTAAACTTAGACATACCAATAGAATATGAATATTTAATAGACGGAGACCAAGCTTTACGTGCAATTAAATTGTGTTATTAGATCTATGTAGTACCACGGTAAGGAATGCTGGAGTGCAGCTCCCACGGCGTACTACGAGGGTGTTGGAAGTACATCAGTATTACACAGGGAGGACCGTTATGCATTCTACGGTACGTCCCGGAGCCTCCTCCGAAAGAGCTGAGTACGTATTGTTACAGTCGGTAGGTTTACGGGGCAATAATAAGTAAAATTCATTGTATTTCAAACATGGTTTTTGTGAAGGACGTGTAAAGTCAGTGACTTCAGAGATGATGGTTACAAGAAAAAAACAAACTGGAGAAAAGACACTGGTTATAATTTTGATTTCCTATAAAACACAAAGGCTATTAACGAGGATCTTTATAATGTAAGAAACTTTGACGGCGTAATAATATGCAATGAAAAGACTTGTTTACCTCATGGAAAGTTTGGTTTCTGTACGTGTTTCCACTCTAGTGCTGTTTTATCGTTAAAGTATCACCTGTTGAAGTATCTATTACATCCCCAAGTACAGCCTCTTGTTTGACATTCAGAGGAGGAGTTATTTATAGATGTATTGACTATTAGGTAAGTGCTATTACGAAAACTTGTACTAGTAAGTATATCTTCTTCCATCTGTGTATTATTTGTATATCCACTAACGCGTCATAGGGAGTCATTCCTTTATAGAGGAAATATCCTCAATCACGTATTAAAAAGTAAAATTTGTGTAGGTCAAAAGGTAGTTCCAGATATGCGTGCCAAGCAATAAATAAAATAAGTTTCGCTCCCAAAACAATGTCAAATTCTGATAAATCCGATTCCGATTGCTGTGCCCATCTCGAATCGTTTTGATAACCATGGTTAATTGTTTATTGCTTAACTGAATCTTTTCACTTTCAAAATTTACTTGTGAATCTATGGGAATTTCGGCCATGGCATATATAAATATGCACTCATTCTTGAGACAAACCAAGTATTTAAAGACTAAGTTGAAGCAGCAGAAGCACTAGTCATAAACTTTAGTCTTGTGTTTGTTAAACTGAAACCTGATAGGTTTACATCGGAAGATTGCCATGGTCCTGATACCAAAAAGAGCAATAATAGTAAAGGAAGGGTAATATCAGTAACTGTAGCGGAAGGTAGGTAGAGTAGGTTATCAGCACCAACATTCGAAACTCAGCGGTGGCTCACAGGCTTCGCTCACAGGTGAAATAAAACTTTCACTCATGAATGCACGAAAGACGCGATTACCTTGACCTCGGCGATCTACGTCATCGGTTCCAAAACAACGCGCTTCTTTTGTTTGCTATACAAACAAACAGTACTTAACTGGATAGTTCTATTCGTTGAATAAATACATAATAATACTTTTTGCTGTGGTCATAACGTGTAAAACTGAATAACTTTTTTATCCATTAAACATTGGATTATAAAGTTATGACGAGGAGATTGAAACAAGAAGGTGCGTTTTTCCTTCTTTTTATATAAAGCGGTAATTCGGGGAACTAAGTCGGGGATTTTCTGAAGCCACATATTTTAAGTATTTATAATTTTGTGGATTTTCTAGAGGAAACGGATTCGAATTTTTGAAGATAGCAAAAAATGTGTTGTGCGCATGAGATTTGGGGCCGGGACTTAATTGTGTTGTTTTGCTCGGATTGAATTCTTATACTCTAATCTTTAAAACGATATTATTTACAGATTTTTTTTAAAAGTGCTATAATTCTTTGACGGCTTAGTGTGGGTTGCAAAGACCCACACCGGGTTCGTTAGGTAGCTCGCACAGGGAAGAGGCTTATATTCCAGAAATAAGGCCATTTATTCACTATTTATATTTATGTAGCGCTATAGAAATGTATACCATAGCTCTAGTCGACTCATTAAATGCCATCCAAAGAAAAAGGATAGCGTTGTTTATGTCCAGGGTTGATACTTGAAAAAAGACATGATTTGAGGTTTGGCAGACAGGCTATATACCTAACATAAAGCAAAATACAAGTATATTAGTACATTAGTATTTTACTTTATTCCTTGTTTTATTGTATTATGTTGCCTTTTCTTTTCTGTAAGTATGTGTGTTTTTCTGTTTAGTTTAATGTGTCTGTATCACAAATGATAGATCTCTGACAACCATAATTGTGAAGTCGTCATAATAATTATTATTAGGTTTCTTGTTATTTTCTTTTTAATTTTTGGTATTTGTTAAAATATCTATTAGTTTATTTTATCTGTATATGTGTATTAGTATCAATCTAAATCTGAACTCTCGTTAGTAAAAAGTTTTTTTTAGACATTACTTTGTACCCTATCACTACGTTTTCCTATTTAACCCAAAGGTTGACTGGTAGAGAATGCCTTGTGGCATTAAGTCCGCCTATGTACCACTATTGTACATGAAGTTTAAATAAATAAATAATTATTTATTTTACCAGCAGGTACTCCTGCTGGTAAAATAAATTAGTTTGTCGTCATGAGGCTCTCTTTCAGGCGCGCTTAAATATATTTTTGTTATTATTGTAAAATAAATGGTTTTGATTTTATTCATGAAAGAAGACGAAAATTGACCGTTCCCCAACCCTGATCTCCGAAACTACTGAGCCCAAAATTTTGAAAAAAATAGTTCATTGCTCGTAGATTACAGGAAAACCTATAACAATTCTATCAATTGTACGGAACCCTCTCCACGCGAGTTCAACTCGCACTTGGCCGTTTTTTTTTACATAGTATGTGCAATATAAGTTTCTCAATATCTGTACTACGGTCTTCCTAACAGTATAGTATTAAAACATCATTTCTATGTCTCGGTGGGTAAGCACAACTGTAGTGATTGCTCTAAGGTTGCGTCCTCTATGTGCAGTGAATCCGACACAACGGGTTTTTTGTCAAGTCTCTTGTGATTATCGTGTTTTACAATAACGGAATGTGAAGTCGATAATAAAGTGTTGAGATCGGGTGGAGAATCTTTTGGTGAGATTTTTGTTTCTGAAAAGTGTGTTGCTCTTTGTCATTTGCCTATGATGAGTTAGTTTAGGAAGATTCCGCTTTTTGTTTTACCTTCCTGGAATTGTACTTTTTAAATTACTTTGTAGACAGTTTAAAGGTAGGTGGGTTCAGAGGCCCTAACACGAGCTTGCGGCATAAAAGTGTAATACGTCGATTAAAAAAATAATAAAAGACTTTTTTACACCTTTTTTTAAGAATTTATTCATGTCTCTCACTGATTGTGCTAGTTGTAAACAGTTAACCTAAAATGTTATAGGAGAATTGTATTTTCGATTCAAAAAGTGACGTATTTATTTACGTTTAGGTATACCGCGCGCTCGTGCTAGGGGCCTTGGTAACATAAAAATGCTAATGATTTGTTTTGGCTCATCGACGAAACTCTTTAACTCTATCGGCTTTAACACATATCATTTAAATATAAAAAATAAACGATCATGCTTCAAACAAAGCGCATCTCAAAATAGACTTTACGCATCAAAATCGAACAAGAAAAAAACATTGAAAAAAAAAAAAGTAAAGCGAATCATACATACATAGACAAGTTAAGTTTTTTTTTAAACTGGTACTAGTACGTGCTAGTCACTGTTTTCCTGTTCTTGATTAATAGGTTCTTGAACATCTGCACGATAGTAGAAATATATGCATGCAGTGTAGAATAATTACTAACGTAATAATATTATGATCTTGTATGTACGAAGGTAATCAAAAACAAGGTTATTTATCTAGCTTTTTTAAAGATAAGATACGCAAGGTTTTTCCGTTTTTCAGATGGAAATATTTGAACAATACCTATTGCTGGGGTTTTTTATAATTTGCTGCAGTATGAGTTCTTAGAAAAAGTAATCATCGTTATTAAAGACTGTTTTGCATGATCCCTAGTTTTTTTTATAGATAGGCGTGACATTTTGTCTTATTGCATAAAAAGTGTTAGCTAAGCCAGTTTTTTCTGGCTGCTACATAATATGTGTTTTATGGATGCGAGAATGTGTTATCATCACATTCTTGTTCTTCAGCTGATTTTTATTAAAAATATGAAATATTAGTAGCTTAGCGGTAATAAAAGTCATAAATATTTTTACCCAAAATATGACGCATTAGAAAATAAACATCTGTTCCTACACAAAAATTAGTCAGTAAGTAAACGCCATTGTAGTGGTACCGGAATACAGAAAGGCTTATATTCAGCAGAACAATGAACACTTGAACAAACATTATTGTCGCCACAAATCAATTCGGAAAAAATTGAAAAATATGGATGTTACATTAACCTATCGTGGCCTTGACTGCCTTGAGCCAGCTTGGAAAAAAATGTTGACAAATTCTGTGCAATCTAACTGTAAGGAAAATTACCGTTTTACGGAAAAGTATGAAAAAATTTCTTCGAACCTCGCTCAAGTGAAACACAACTCGAAAAATGAAAACTCTTTTGTTTTTCTATTACATCTTGTCGGATTCACGCGTCGAAATCTTTCTTAATTCAAAATGTAGTTCAGAGGAAAATTGCTTGGATAATTAACGTTTTTCACTAGGTATTTGTTGTTCTAAACTTAGCATCTTCAAAACTTCCGCAGAAGAAGTATGAATTATTTTGAATTTCCCGCACTTTCCACCGCTTGTTTTAGGGAATTTCATTAGAAACATGACAGTCATTGTAAGTGAAAACTACTAAATTAGTTTAGTAGTTTTCACTTTCTGATGTGGCATTTGCAAGGTGCATCTAAGTTTTTATGTTTAACATATCAATGGTTCTACACGAACGTTTTAGCTTTGTTTTGACCATGTCAGCTTTTGCACATTTAGGTGTCCCATCGTCCACCAAGAATTTGGCTATCTGGCAGTACCACCTATGAGCATCAATCAATCCGGCAAGCCTTCATAAGTCTCATACTTGTATTAGTGACACCAATAACACGTTGAGTATTCATCGATTACGAATCGATGTTATGTCTACTTAACTTCACAACTTACTCTATTAGGTAATACTAACCTTCAGTACTTGCATATTATGTCACATATCACCTATATGATGTCATTTGAAGAGTAGGTGGGTTCTTCAACCCATTCACCGTTGACATAAGCCACAATGTACTTATTGAATGTAAGTACAGCTTTGTTGGGTTTACATTATACCTACTTGGAGTCTTTGTATAAGCAGTTTTCAGTATAGTTTAGCGGCCTACTTTGTATCTAATAACATGACGTTTGCGAGTTACGAATAAAATTTAAAAAGCGCGACGATCGTGTTCGAAAATCGAACGTCAATTAAAATATGGAAATTATTTCAACATCTTTCGGCACCTAAATAGTAGAAAAAAAAAAAAAAAAACGTTACCTACACAGTTTCTTCGAAAACTCAGGTTAGGATCAGCACTTTTGTAGGTCAAAAGTTATAAAAGAGCCCCTAAAACTCTTCAACTCATTTCGTTTTTTTCGAGAATGACCACATTATCAGCCTCCTCCGAGATTTTTAACAAACAGTGTTATAAACCTTATGTTGCCGGGATATCATCTGCGCTTGTTCATTATTTTGAGCTCCCGATATTTCGACGCCTGTTGCAAGCGCCATAATGGCGGGATGACAGTTCTAAGTTTAGTTTTAAACCGTGAAAACTTAAAACAGTATTTGAAACTTTGTTACCTCTCAGTAATCATACAAAACATCCCACAGCTGTTGATAACAAAACCATTTTAAATAGATAGCTGGAACATCTGGTTTCTATAGGCACATTATTTAATAACAATTATTTATGAGTATTTGCCATACAACGTGGCAACGCCGCCAGTCTCTTGGGCACATTACCAGCTGACAGCGTTGAGGAGTTTTTCGATGCCCTTTTAAAGTTTGTTGTTAGTTTATTTAATAGTTTTTATTTAGGAGTTACATACCACCGAGATTTCTGGCTAGCCTTTTCCCAACTATGTTTTCGTCGGCTTACAGTCATCTGATCTGACCTGATACAGTTACTGGCTAATACGATACCCTTTGGTAAGACTGGTTATCTATATCTATACTAATATTTTAAAGAGAAAAGATTTGTATTTTTGTATGTAACGAATAAACTTAAAAATAACGACCGATTTGAAAAATTCTTTCAGCAATGGATAGCTACATTATCAGCGAGTAACTTAGGCTTATATTTTATCCCTGTACTCCTACGGGAATGGGAACTACGCTGGTGAAACCGCGTGACATCCGTTAGTAAATTATAATTAAGTTCTACTTTCAAAACGCTTAGTTGACACTCCCAGGCTGACCCCAGGGATGGCTTTTACCTTGGCCAGAGGCTAAGCGTTGCCAATTGCCATACAACGTGGCAACGTCGCCAGTCTCTTGGGGACACTACCAGTTGACTGCGTTGAGGAGATTTTTGATTATTGTTATGCAAGTAGGTATACAATACTGTTTTATTCAAATAAATTCCGACCGTTCCATTTTTTAAAAATAAAACTGCTACAATAATCCTATGTTGCTGTTATCAACGAAAAATGTAGGTACAATAAAAATAGTAACGTACCTACAAAATGGCCACGGTTGAGATGGCTAATTGGCTATTAATCACTTTTAATTACTTACTCGTTTGTGTACTAAGTCTCTCCTCTTAGGAGCGAAATATGTGCTTTTAATCGAGAATTTGTAATAAGATTTTTTTTTGTATTGATTTGATTCTCTAGTTTAGGAGCTCATGGCCTAATAATAACAGCCGTTCGGGTCGATCTTTAGGTTAAGCCGTGCTTGCCTAGGTTGGTCTGTGGATGGGTGGGTGGTCACCCATCCATTACATACCGAGTTTCCTCCGTGCCTCGGAAAGCACGTTAAGCTGTTGGTCCCGGCTGTCATTTGTAGATCTTTGACAGTCGTTACAGGTAGTCAGTGGTCCAAAAAGTCTGACAACCAGTCTTACCAAGTGGTGTCGTATTACCCAGTACTAACTGGGTTGTGGAGATCAGATAGGCAGTCGCTCCATGTAAAATGCTGGTATTCAGCTGCATCCGGTTAGACTGGAAGCCGACCCCAACATAGTTGGGAACAGGCTAGGCAGATGATGATGATTCTATAGTTTATGATAAGGTGGAGAACACACAGTAACACAACTACAATACAAAAGCCGTAAGCGAAATGAGCTCATGTACTGAAAATAGACTGCCAAAATCATTACCCTTCCTTTTGGCTTCGCCGTAGTCAGGTAATAATGATGACGCTAAAACAAAACGGTACAACTAGTACCTCAGAGTTGTTTTTCCTCAGTTCCTTTCACCCAATCCACACTTTCTACTTAGTTGACAGAATTTTGTAACCCTCTTAACATTGTTTTTGCAATCAATGGTGAAAACCATGGTCTCAACCATTGATTTTTATAACCGAAGCATAGCTTGAAGGAAAACAATCGGACTTTAAAAAAATAATACCGGCCTATTACTGTCCCATAGCTGGGCAAAGGGCTCTTCTCATACAGAGAAGGCATCAGGCTCAAGACGGTAATTTCAGACTTATATTAGTTAAGTCCAGGTTTAGTAGGACTTTAGCAAACATTACAATGGGCTAGTTTCCACCATCAATAAATTGCAAATCTATTTAGTCCGTCAGTTAGAGTATTGGAAAATAATGGACACGTATTTTTTGTTTTTGTTAATAAATGAATTTTGACAAAGATAAAATGCATCAAAACTCGAGAGTGGGGGCTCGTGACGTCACAACGCACTAAAAATTATAGCACGACGTGACGTATTGAGAATTTTAAAAGCGTCGTGTCTTCGTCAATTTTAGTTTACGTAACAAAAGAAAAAATACGTGTCAAATATTTTTTGATAATCTAACTGACGGACAAATTAGATTTTTTCAGAACACAAGCCTATTATCCACCTACCTGCCTACCTAACCCCATACTTGCGCTTATAGCAAAGGGTACGTTCAAGTAGAACCACTAATGCGAAGGGACTTTCACTGGATGCCGTGTTGCGTTATAAACCAGCAAATGCCAGATTTACCCAACCGGAGCTCCGAACAGGTGACCCCTAGGTCACCGTGATTTAGCAAGGAAGGCAATATTGAAAACAAGCTTTGTTATATTATACTTGGGTATTAAACAGATTTCGGCGGAGTGAAACGAAACACGACGTAAACAAAAACAAAAAACGTGGGAAACAAAAGAAAGAATAAATAAAAAGTGATGAATATGATAATACGCAGAAAACATTTAGTAAATTAGTTTTTCTCGTGACTGGGATTTTTTAAATTACTCATTTACGTTCTTAAAAAAATACATGAAAGTGGCGTATTCATACAAATGATTGTTCGAAACTGGTGTCGATTCTGTTGTGCACAAACTAAACTTAATTTAGGCTATTGCTATCTTTTTCTCTCTAATAAAACGAGAAAGAGACGGACGTAATTTAGAGCTGTCAAATTTAGTTGGAACTAATATTTCCATACAAATGAAGGGTGCACGTAAAAACATGTCGACTAAAAACACGGTGAAGCGCAAGGCATAAACTAGTTTGACATTTCTAACTTAGTTCATAGCTATAGCATCCTTTTCTCACCCTGCCTTTTAGTAAAAGATAGCAATAGCCTAAATTAAGTTTAGTTTGTGCATAACAGAATCGACACCATTGACTGCCTCATTGGTCTAGACTCTAGACCAATGAGGCAGTCAATGTTGCAAGTGCGACTGCTGAGTATGAGGTCCTGGGTTCGATTCCCAGGTCGGGCAAAGTGTTATTGAGTTTTTCAATCAGAAATTTCTCAGTAGCAGCCACGGAGTCTGGATTTGTGCCCGGTTGAGACTAAATATAACTAGTTAAGGTTAGTACCTTTAAATATATCATCAGTCTTCAACAACAGGAAACAGGATAGGAAAACCTTTTATACACTTACCAATAATACCTTCTAAACTACCAGAATGATGTGGTTAGATGTTACTGATATTAGTCAGTTCAAAGCTTTCATAGTTGCAGGTTTCATCGTAAGTTAAAAAATAGGTACAACGATACTAATGTATCATCTTGAATGCACAAAACTCGAAACCATAGTAGCAACAAACGCGCCGAGTAAACAAAGAAAGAAACGAATTGAAAACTCAAAATTATCTTCAAGCAACTGGTTTGCTATGCTAGTCTAAAATTTTGCGATGCGTATAACCCATAGTTGTGAATAAAGTCTTCAAAACTATGTTAATATTATGCGAGAAACGAGTATTTTCAATATTTTAGAAGCCTTCGACTTTATGTTAACTCTGCGCGTTGGGTTTGGCCCGTAAATAGCTAGGCTTGTTGTAAATATTGTAATTAAGCAACAATAAACTAGAACACCTATTATAAATAATTTACGTTGAGCAAAGCTTTATTCGATAAAATGGCCTACTTATGAAGACTGTCACAGATGTGCGTGGTACTGTTTTACAGTAAAAATAACACAGATACATGTATAAAAAAAAAAAACAAATGAAGTTTCGACTTACACACGGAAAATAAGAAAATCAAGATGCAGTGTAACAAGACTTATGATAAAAAATGTAGAGACTATTAGAAAACATCAATGCTATCAGACAATGACCTCAAAGCAAGTAACAGAAGAAAGACGGATTCTGGCTTGATAAATTTTGTTCAATATTCATTAACTTTGATAGTTAGCACAGTTTATCAGAACAAAATCTCCTAGATAAGCAATGCACATAATAATCAACAGACTGATTCTCAAAAACGTATTAAGCGACGCTGGACAAAAAAGAATAACAAACGTTATACCTATATGGTTAAGGTTGTATATAACACTGGCGAGTATAATGTAATTAGTGGAAATTATTGTCTGACGTATTGTTTAATTTGTTCTAAATTTGAATTGCAGTATATTGTTGGAATACGGTAACGATCATGCCAAGGCGAGATACGAAATTCGCAGTATTATATCGCTATGTTCATTCCGTTGGCATTTGCATTGTCAATTAAAAGTTTGGCAGATTTATTAATTGTATAATGAGTGATGCAAGTACGTATTAGAGAATGAGAAAACATATTTTTACGTAAAATATTTAACAAGCAGAACATCATCATCTTCTTGGGGTCCTCGTCCTTGGGGTTCTTGGGCTCTTCTTCCATTCTCCTCTGTCAGACGTCACGGCATCATTTACACCTTTATTATTTCATACCATTCCTCACACAATCGACCCGTCTTTTCTTTGCTCTTCTCTCCCTCTCCATCCATGAACATTAATTAGTAAAAGAAAAGTAGACCTAACCCCTTTTAAGTCCAACTATCTTCATCTGCCTAATGGCGTTGGCTTTCAGCTTTACTGAATGCAGCTAAAACCAGTTTTCGACATTAAGTAGTCACTTAATGTGCAGTGTGTGTGTGTACTTAATGTGTGTGTAATAGGCAGTCGCCTATCTGACCTCTACAATCTGACTAGTGAGTAACACGCCATCCAATGCTGGAAAGACCAATTGTCAGATTCTCGAGCTTGTGAATGTCCGCAACGACTGTCCAAATATCTACTAATGGTAGCCGGGACAAGCGAAACCTGCTTTCGGAGGCATAAAGGGGCCTCTCTGTGTAATGGATCGCCACTGGATCACGGACCAACATCGATAAGCATAGTTTAATCGTGAAAATCGTCCCGTGCGGTTCTTATATCTTAGCCAAGAACATTTCCATAAATGGTAAAAAATACAAAACATAAAATAATATTCTTTTATTTTTTTTCGTCTGTCTACTTCATAAAATAATCGTCTAGTATGTAATAAGTGTAAGCATGTGCTTATCATCAAGAGCACTCGTTAAAGTCAAACAAATAATTAGTTATTCGTTGTTCTAATGATAAGTAATTGGGCTTGTCGCTTGTTACTACTTCTTTATTACAAGACAACTCCTAATGAAGCAACTACTGTAATTATATCTTTAATAGTGCTTCTCTATTGACAACGTATCTCTATTGACAAAGTATTTTGACACTCTTAAAGTCATAAAGTAATGTTTGTTTTTATTGTATGCCTTTCAAGTAAATTGCATGAAAGTACATGCGTTAGTTCACCTTCATGTTGTTACCATTGTTAGTTTCATTGTCCATTTCAACATTTATTACACAAAAATATCATAGTATTAAGTTCCTTCTAAATAAATCAACAACGTACGCGATTAAACTTGGACAAAACTATCTACAAACGGGTTCAATAATTATATTTGGACGCTTCACCTATTCAATGAATTATTTTGTTTCATCTTCATCCATATTTCAAGGTCCGTTTTTTGCGATAACACTTTAGCAATAAAATTGTTTTAACCGGTTGATGGACGTCAATACAAATACAACATTAAAAAAAAACACGAAAGATTCTGCGAAACTAATCATGTTTTTCGAAAGACGGCTAAAACTTCTTGTTTACTAGAAATGAGATGATTCAGAGATTAGCAGTAGGCAGATTGTTTTTCGGTATTAATATCAAGTAGTTTACAGCAGAACAGATGCAGAATATAGGTACCAGCTTGTAATTTTGGTTCAGTACAAGAATATGGATGAAATAGTTCGTCCACATTCTTATAATGAACCAACATTGTGTGACGGATTATGGGAAAAGAGAATAAGATGAAAATGCTGAAAAAGATGTACTTATCAAAAGAAAAAAAGACAAATTGCGCTGGCTCCAAAAACATTGGTATAAGTTTACGGGCAGGGTACCTATAATGATAATGATTTGAATGATGACGATGCTTAATTTATTCGAATTCGGAAAAGGTTCTTTGAAATAGTAACTGATGCTGATGCTCCATCAAAATTCATATATAATTTTTGAACTTCAGCGACTGTACTGGTTTATTTTTTATGTTATGAATATTCAGATTTAAATCTACACTACTTCTAAAAAAAGAATATTCCATTGCTCATGGCCCAAAGTTCTCCGTTGGAAAAAAAAAAAACAGTACCTCACGTTCAGTGGCAACGAAGTGAAGTGGTTAGCGTGTTGATTACATCTAGATAATCATCATAATGACGTTGATACATCTAACAGGTACTCAGTATTATGTAAAGCCTATTACAGAAGATGCGGAAAAATCTTCGACAAGAATTATCTCTTTGTAAGAACATTTTCGGTCAGAGTAGGTTGAGTTTTATTGAGTTGGATGTGGGAGGGCCAAGTTCAGAAATAGTGGCTTGTAATGGAGTAGGAATCGTGAGGAAACCGGCATGTCCTAGAACCAAAAAAATTCGAAGACTTGTGACATCTACCAATCCGCACTAGGCCCGCGTGGTGGATTATAGCCCATTCCCTCTCATAGAGAGGAGGCCGTGTCCCAGCAGTGGGAACATTAATAGGCTGATGATGATGATGATGATGATGATGAATAGAGTAGACCTACCTACCCTCAGTATTTGGTAGAGAAGGAATTTGTCCAGTATTCGACTGACATGATGATGGTAAAGGTAATTTTCAAAGACTCGTCATTATCCTGCCCTAGTACCATGTATCTTGGGGTCAGCACAACAGAGATTTTTCTTTCACTATCTCCTGTCAACCATCACGCAATCTTTTACTCCCTTTTTCTCTCATTTCATTCCTCTCTCCCTCTCCATCCAATAACTGGGATTCGTCCCTCTGCGTCACAATTATAATTATGTATATCCATACCTCAGACCAAATAAAAAGGTAAAGACGGAGGAACTCACTTTATTGTTCGCAGCACTATGTCTTGGTTTTTTTACTAGGTCTGAGATCCATACCAAGACAGTCCTTTCAACTTTAAATTAAAAAAATAAAATTTGAAGTCTCTTTTAGGGCAAAGTCTCCAAAGAGAGACCAAATTGTGCACGCTGCGTGTCCCATCTACTTAATTAATACTTAGGAACTAGAAACGGACGTCGTTGAACGTCGACGACTAAAATCTCAGATCCCTAAAATTCTAATGATCTTCAGATTCTGCTTATCGTCATTTTGTAACTGGGCTATTTGAAGAACACAATAAAATAGAATCCGTTATTTCATTATTTATACAAAATAATTTTAATGTTAATTTATGGTAAGTTTGTGTTCAATCGTTTTAAGGTAATACCATATTATTAATATATTCTTAAATTTGAGGCTTGCTGCACCTACTAAACATTTTTACTACATACTCACTGCATAGTATAATCAAATACACCGAATCCAAATTATACAGCAACATACAATTTTCTAAACGAGCAAAATCGCAAGAAAACTGGAATCTTTTCTAAACATTTCCGGTGCAAAAAATTCGGTACTTTACGTTAGATGCAGCTCTAAACCTTCGCCAAAAAAAAGGTAGACGATGTCACCAAAACACACACGGCCCAAATTGCGTAGATTTGTAAAACTTTCGCTCACAACACTTACTTCAAACTAGTTTCGATAGAAGTAGACATGACGCGACGGCGCGTGCGCGAACGACAACGGCTGGTGCAACACTGCCTGCGCAGGAGTTGATGTTCTGCGATGTTCGGTTTGGTATTTTTATGGAGTGTTAAAACCCACTTGTGTTTATTTCTGCTCAAAGAAAATATTGAGATCGTCTGTTGTCAGTTGAGGTCTAAAAACAGACGACAGAGACACTGTTCAGGCTTTTTAAGAAATCGCCCATAACACATTGACGTTTTATTTTATTTAAAATACGGAAAGAGAAATCGGTACAATAATAAATGGTAACATAAAAATACATTTGACTTCATATAGGTGAATAATGAAGATACATAAATTAATTTAATTGTCACACCTAAACACACACAGACACACTAAACTGTTAACTCCATGTAATACTTCGTCAGTTAAGTCTGGTTCAGGATGCCCAGATGCATGAGAAGATCACATTTGCATTGTTATATATTATTGAACATTTGTTTCCACATTTATCGTTTTCCATCTTCACTTACTATCTGAGACCATAAATATTATTGCTTCAATTTTCTTGCTGTTTAAAATTGATTGGCCTAGTTTAGATAATAATCGAGGAATTTTTAGTTTGTTGTTAATTTGCGGAAAGTAGACTGAGTTGTTGCTTTCATACAGGGTATACACAATATACATTTAATCCATGTACAGGCTGTAAACAGATTCTTCACGAAGCCGTCAACCAAGCATTCTGAACATCAAACTAATAAACTCTACGCAAAAATTATTGTTGGGAAACGACTTTTTTTTTGGGGTGATAATTCACGTTTTACGGTAAAACTCAATGTAACGCACTCAAAACATTGTGCTGATGGATGCATTGAATAGTAAACGGGTTATGGAGGTATTTTAAGCAAAGTTATGACCTTAAAAACTAGTATTTGAAAAAAAAAACTTGTTAAAAAGTAGGAACTTTGACCTTATGGCAATGTTGGGGATAACAAGTGCCTTTCGGGTTCGTTAAGGGTCTTTTTACACCCTTTATAACCCCTGCACTATGCGTTACATTGAGCGCTACCATAAACCGTGAGTTTTTACCGATTGTTTAGCGGACGATGGCACTAAATTTCCCGTCCAACCCTATGTAGGGACAGATGGGAGCAAGCCGAAAGGCTCTGTAGTAGCGATCGTGTACCGCAAGGCTGTATGCCTCCCCCAAGGTGGTACGATGGGCCGATAACCCTATAAAGGCCACGATTATCTGCTGGATGCGAGAAGCACTGGGCCAGTTGACGTGGTGACGTTTCGGGGTAGCCTAAGTCCAGCAGAGGACGGTTTGCGATTGAAATGACTTTCATTATTTTTATTTTGGTATTTGTGACACACTTCACGCCTGAAATACCTAAAAGCTTAAGAAGACGAGTACCTCATCGTAAATCCACATTTCAGGAAGCGAGCATATTGTCATCAAATAGGTACACATTTTTGGATCTTAAATTTTCTATAATTATCTTTAATACTTACTTGAAGATTATCCCAAAACCATAAGACACGTGTAAGTAATGTCGCTCCGAAGTTGTTAAGTTTAAAACTAGAAACAATGTGTTCGTCTAACTGTTCTACGTCACGCACCTTAATCAGTGCACAATGTTATAGTTACACTGTTCTTGTTAAAGCCGCATAGCAGTTTACTTGAGTATTCCTAGCTAAAAATAGATCTGATACTTTAGTTGCTTCATCTAGACTTTTCTAAATAATAGTTGCTGGTTCGCTTTGAGCAAGTGTGATAATGGGGGTGTTTCCGTTTTCATCCCAAGTTTTCATCCCACGAATATTTTATTCCGTTTTCTACCCAAATCTTAGTCCGTGTTCTACCCACAATCATAATAATAGTTGTTTTTTCCGTATTCTACCTAAAATATATTCCGGTTTCTACCCACTGCAGTTTATAATTGTTTTTTTGTACAGACAGAAAAATAATCTTAAACTATTTAAACTTTGTATACTTATAATTTGATGAATAGGTACTTATTTACGACGTCACTTCCTTGGCACAGACGCGCATACACACACACACAGGCACAGACACTATGTCTATTTCATTCAGCCGGAGAGGGAGTGAAAGAGAAAGCAATATTTCTAAAGAATATTGCTAATCTGTTATACCCTTTGTTTCTCTTATCTGTTAGAATAGTCTTTTATCTGGTAGAATTGATAATAGTACGAATCTGTGATTTTCTAGATATCAATATTCTAAAGACTTAGTTGTGTTAATTATGAATAAAGATTTTTCTAACAAAGTTTGTTTGTCTGCTAACGTTACTTACATAAGTTACTAAACAGTTATGTACTATGCCGTGGGTTGAAAACGGAGTCCATTTTTGTTGCGGGTTGAAAGCGGAATAATTATTATTATTTTTAACTCCTGGGATGAAAACGTAGGATGAAAACGGAAACACCCGATAATGGTCGTCTATTCTGTGTTTTGTTCTTTACTCTGGAGTGGGACAGCACCAGTCTGATACTGATGCGAATGCGAAAAGGACTGCTATCTGGCTTATTTTTAAAACATATTTCAAGTAGTTAATTATGTTGTGTAATATTTTTTTTTCTTTGTTGAGCTTATAACCTCATACACATAAATAGTTTTATGTTGTAAACATAAACTTATTTTTATGTCACCGTCAAATAATGAAGTATTGGATGAATCACATCCAATTAACATTATTTCCTTGTTCATTCTTTGTTTGGCCACAGATAGTGTTGGGCAATGATAATAATCCGGTTAAATATAATTTGGCTAATAATCGATTAAAAGCAGTTAGTAGCCATAAATAGCAATTATGGATGATAACCCCGCTGTTAATGTTATTTTAGTGATTCCCTTATGGTTTTCAGGCTTAGGACTGTCAGATTAGACTTCATTTTCATCATCTTTCTTTGTAGTAAATAAATGTGCAATTTAAAACAAATCTGGCCCATTAAAAAAAAAATAATCAGCTATTTACATTGATTTTTGAAAATTAGTTTTTTTTTTTTTTAGTTCTTAATCAGTCATGTATTTGGGATATTTTTTTGGGAACTTTTTATTTTCGTTTTTATTTGTTTTTTTTTGTTTGTTGCTCAAAAATAATTTTCAGCCTAATTACTGCTAGAAACACATCCAGTGTTTTCTTCAAAATCTCCTAAGTTTGGTACATCGACTGGATGGGACGCTAATGGATCTATTTCTGGTGCATTAAGAAGTACAGGTTCATTACAGTCACAGGATATTTCATCGATTTCTGATGTTGGAGAGGAAGGTTCCGAATCCATGTAGAAATCACTTTCCGTATCTACTCAACTCAAAGCATTTATTTCAATTAGACCATTAAGGCACTTTTGAATGTCAAAATTACAAATAAAAAACAAAGCTACAGTCCCAGTCACAAGGCATAATAACTTGAGAAAGTACTGTAGTTGCCCATTCCCTAGCGTAGATCTCTATGGAGAAGAACGGGTAAGAAACTCCATGGACACTCTTTTGAATCAAAATATTGTTACAAAATCTTGGTTACATCATTAATTTTGAAATTATACATATATGTGAGAACGATGTAGAAAGACGTGCACATTAAGAGCGTCCAGAGTAGAAAAATACAACAATTTAACAACAAACGAATTAAAATGAACCCTGGCAGCCAAGAGATGACCAGTCCCAACTGACAGCGCCCGCTCACGAACATGACGCGCGCATCGGCGCCATTTAACTCAACCATATTGAAGGGAATTAAATGACCCGACACACCCGCCACCATCAGCGAGACATTTGAGTGAGCATGACATTCTCTCAGCCACCAAGGCATATTCAAGTCAATGAAAGATAACTAAATGTAAATGGTGGCTGAACAATACAAAGTACTCACACATGTGCTATGCAATTATATAATACTAAGAACTGGAATCTACACAATGCAAGTAGGTATATTTTAACAATCTTCTGCAGCTTCCACAATACATCAACATGGGAATCAATTCTTCTTCTCCTTCTTTGCGTGTCGATAGACTCAAATAATGCCCGACCAGTTCAATCAATTAGTTTGCCCCTATGGTTGTGGAGCAGGACCAGCATTTAGCCAAGCATTTTTATCATCAATGTAATCCCCCAACTTATAATATGCTTGCCTACATAGTGTGCGTTTTCTACAAGATTTAAATTTCATCTCGTTCAGTTGAAGAATGTGGGGAGGTATTTTATTGTAACATTTCAAACAGTACCCCATGAAAGATGAATCTACTTTAGCAAGCCTGAAACCTGGCTGAACTAGTTGGTCCCTATTTCTAGTGTTATAGTGGTGTCTGTTACCTCTTCTACTGAATAAATGCTGATTTTTCTTAACGTACATGATGTTTTCATAGATGTATTGACAAGGTACTGTCATGATATTAATTTCCTTAAACAGTTCTCTTAGAGAATCGCGTCTACGTAATTCATAAATGGCTCTGATGGCTCTTTTCTGCAGAATAAATATAGACTCGATGTTTGCAGCCCGTCCCCATAGTAAAATACCGTATGACATAATACTATGAAAATAACTAAAATAGACTATTTGATATATATATATATATATAGGTAAGTTATTTTTCCTGCTCGTTCACTAGATAGTTTATTTCTTTTTTTTGTATGTACATCCGGTTCAGTACTAAAGGTCCTTTCCGTAACTGCTGACGTGTAAGGAGCTGATAAAATAGCAACTGTAATTTTATGAAGTTTAGTAGAACTGCAAATACCCTTCCACCAGCTAAAGGCGTCTGTTTCTTCGACTTGAGACCAAATAAAGCGATTCTTCCAAAACTTGTCTTTTGCTTTGTAATCGGCTAATTCTTTCATGACGTTTATTTTTAAAAGTTGGCCCAGTTCTTATATATATATTGCATTGCTTTTATATCTTCTTCTGGATCTAATTCTATTCCATGTGAAGCAGGGTTGAGCAAATAAGCAGCCAAATATATTGGTTCAAAAGCCATTGCAGTCCGATTATCTTTTTCACATACAAAAAGTGAAAATAAATAAAAAGAATAACAATACATTGAATCACACTGCGTACACGCACCCAATTTATGTTCACACCCACAGATTTTACAATAAAACAAAAAAAAAGCATTTATTTTTTTAACAATACAATAATAGCAGGGTTATCATCAATTGCAAGGCTATTAATGGACACTTATGGATTATAATCGATAAAAACTCAAAGCATCCGGCTATTAACCCAACACTAGCCACAGATAATGTTTGGCTTTGATTAGCAGTTCATTGTACGTTATTGAAACTAAGTATAATGTAACAAACAACTGGTTATTTTTTCCTCTTTTTCTCAAAAATTTTACACAAACAAAACATGTTATTAAATTTTTTATTAGAAACTGTTATCTTATTTACAAAGCTCTCATCCTCACGTATTAAGTGCTTGGCTGACGATGGCCGAACATCGTTTACACACTGGTCCGATGCTGCTCGTAGGCTATGTACTGGATCTCTCTGATTTCTTCTCTCACATATACCACGTTATGTACCAGGAATAGTAGGTAGATGTTCAGGCCTGTGGGATTGAAAAAAAGGGTTTTTATTAAAACAGCGGATTAATTGTGTTATATGCTCAGTTCCTACACTATTAATTTTGTCAATTTAACAATATTCAATACAATACTGTAAACTATATGGGGTAATATATATAATATATAATAGTATGGGGACAAGCTGCAAAAACCAATAAACAGCACCTACAACGAACACAAAATAAAATCATCAAAGTCCTATTTAATTACAACTACAACACTCCTTCAGATTTACTCTACAAAAAAACAAAATTATTTAACTTACAACAACTGTATTCATACCATACATGAATGACTGTCCGAAAGATCCTTAAAACCAACATACACGCAAATATTTCATTCACACAAAGGACTCGTAGATATAATACCCGTAATCAAGACGACCTAGAAGTACCAAGAGTGAGAACCTTGTATGGCAGGAAAACTATACAGTATGAGGGGGTTCGGCTGTACAATAAATTACCTAAAAAAGTCAGGGAGTGTACAAGCATACCAACATTTAAAAAACCGGCCAAGAGCGTGTTGGGCCACGCTCAGTGTAGGGTTCCGTAGTTTCCCGTCCGTCACAATAAGTGTTCCCACTTATGAGTTTAAAGGTGGGTATCCATTATGTTCGCGCTCCAGCAGCGCTCCGCGCTCTTGCAACTGCTCCCGGTAGTGGGTACGTGCGCGAACACGGAGCGTGCAATACCCGACCCAATGTAATAAGTACCTACAGCGCCATCTCTCGGTGAATTGGGTTACTAATTAATACATAGACGTGCCAGAAGTTTTCGGTGGTAATTTTGGATTGCGAGAACCGATTTTAATAATTCTTTTTTGTTTGAAAAAAGATACGTTCAGGATAATAAAATATGTAAACGAAGTTAAAAAAAATGCTTGCATATACGAATATACTACAAACTTAGTCCAGAAATTATTTTGTACAACTTTTTGTCTTTTTTGTACAAAAACTGTTGTTTCCATCAAGTTCAAAATGATTTTCCTAGAAAGTCCTTATAAAGTTCTACTTTTCAGATTTTTTTCATATTTTCTAAACCGATGGTTCAAAAGTTAGAGGGACACATTGAGGACACATTGTTTTTTACTTTTGGAGAGATTATTTCCGAAATTATTGACATTATCAAAAAATGATTTTATTAAACCCCTATTCATTTTTAAATACCTTTCCAACAATATATCACTCGTTAGGGTTGAAATTAAAACCCTAATAAAACATTTACCCACTTTGTCGGCGTGATTGATATACATATTGGTACTAAATTTCAGCTTTCTAGTGCTAACGGTCACAGAGATTAAGCGAGGACGGACAGACGGACGGACGGACGGACAGACATAGCGAAACTATAAGGGTTCCTAGTTGCCTACGGAACCCTAAAAAGGCCTGGGGAATTACATACTAGACGCATTAGTTTAGCTTTTTGTATTAGACACATATTTAAGTTTAGTGTGAACTGTTTTGTATTTTTATTTAGTTTAATTACATACTTTCCATTGTATAAATTTAGTTAAGTTTCTCTTCAAGTGAACTGTAATTTGTTCTTTGAGAAATAAAAAAATGTCTTTAAACCGAAACTCGACCAATGACTGCCTCACTAGTCGTATAGTAGTTTTGTAATATCAAGAGAAAACATGATCATGATGTTGAAGAAACATAGCTAGAATATTATTTAACCGTGAAAGAAAATTAAATACCAGTTTCACATTACACATACTGAATCGAATTATGTTTTGAAATCCAAATATTGTGTGTGCTATCATTGTGTCGAAATGCGTCCATGAAAGTGCACAATCGGCACTGATGCAACTCGGACACCGATATTATTGCATAAAAGTATTGAAAACACGTAAATAAGGTATTTTACCGCCCTTCTAGCATTCAAGAAGTTGAGCATCCCTGAACTATTCAGTTTTGAAGGTAGAGAAAAAGTGTACCATGGAACTTACACCCAGAAAATGTTGAACTGGATTATGATACCTATCTGTGTTAAAAATATAGGTGCACCATTAGTAGCAGCTGGTTTAGTGCTGCCGAGAATCGAGTAGAATGGCGTGACATAGCAGAAGTCAAAGCAGATGAAAATTTTGCAGTGGGGGATACCTAACCGGAGTGTGTATTAGATTATAGTTGCTGCCAGTTAAGATGTCAATAGTGGTCATTGACCCACCAACATTTATTAAAGTTCTTAACTTTAAAAACCAAAAATAAGCCTTTTGAAGTCTTTAATCGTCATCTATCCTAATCTTCAACATTTTTTCCACTGAAAAACGATACGCGGTCGGTTCATTGTTTTGGTTCGTACGAAGAATTATTAAGGAAAGGGCAATGACCGCTATTGACAAGCTAAAACGCAACAACTGTAGACCAGCTGTGCAGTACTTGGCACAAAACAAACAGTCGACTTGCGCAGGCGTACCTACACATGACCTCTCCGGTGGACCGTATCGTATATGTGTTGCATTATCCACTCACCTAATATTAACGGGATAATTAGTTGCCTTGGCAAGTGAAACCATAGACAATAAAATATATATAACATCTCGCCTGTTATCCCGGAAGGATTAGGCAGAGTTGTACCTAATAGTACACCGACATTTTGCAAGTTATGTACAAGTCCCATGTAACAAGCGGCGAGCCTTTTGACATCAACCGGGCACAAATCTGGACTCCGTGGCTGCTACTACAAAATTCTTTAAGGAAAAATCCAATAACACTTTGCCCGACTTGGGAATCGCACCTAGAAACTCATGCTTAGAAATCGCACTTGCATGCGACCATTTGATCAACAAAGCAGTCTCGTGCAAGGCTTACGTAATGAGCAAGTAGTATTTATGGAATAATTAATACCTAACCTTGGTAATGACAAGTGAAATCACAGATAAAAATATATTAATTGGTTCTAATCAATACGAATATGTACTAACCTACAAAGAAGATGTAAATGACGTTCTTCTTATACTCTGTGTAGTCGAAGAATGGCAGGTCGGCGAGCAGCGTCATCAGCTGCGAGACTGTCGCGAAGTAGAAGTAGATCTTCAGCATTAATTTGTTTTTCTGGAATTATTGTAAGAACATCATTTAGTTTATTATAGCTTATTATGAGTGCACAAAATTTAGACAAGGTGCAATAATAACGCTTGACGAGGTTGGTTCATGGATTGACTACCCATTTCGTTCTGAGTCTCCTCCGTACCTCTTAAAGCACGTAGGCGTAGGCAGTTGGTCTTGCTGGTCTTGGCTGTAATAAGATGATCTTTGTCAGTCGTTACGGATAGTCAGACGCAAGAAAGTCCGACAGTCAGTTTTGCTAAGAGGTAATCAATTGTGTGTCCAGTAACTTTTTGACTTATAAAATAGGTACATTATTTTATCACCGGTTCTTTGGGACGTAGACGATTTTTGGTTACGGTCGAATGGCCCGCGGTCCATTCGCTTTGGGCTGTTCAGAATAAATACCGATACTTATGTAAGTAAGTATTTAACTGCATCTAGTTACACTGGAAGCAGACCCCGAAATCGTTGAGAGAAGCTAGTCAGAAGATGATGAAAACGGGCTAGTTTCACTATTTTTACAGATTTCGCCTGTTAAAAAAGTCTTCGCAAAAGTTCATACGAGTTACTTAGTATTAATAAACTATGTAATAAGGTTTTGCAGTCCATTAGCGTATGCTGTTTATGGAGGTAAGAAGCTGAAGTAAAAAGATTATAAACATTTATTACAAAGGCAATCTGTTTTTCCAAAAGTTGTTTTATTCCTACATTTCCCATAAATCCCGCAGATGTGACTGCAGAATCCATGTTTTCTAAACTGCGATGCAAAGTATAGTAGGCGTCATGTGATACGCTTAAAAATGTGCACTTACGCTTATGCTTATGTACTGTTCTTTAACTGTGGTAAAATTTAAATTACATTTCAGGTGTTCCACAGGGTCCGGTACGGTTCAACAAAGACCTTTGACTCTTCAGCTCATCCACCACCTCGACTTGCTATATTTTGATTTGCTATAGTTAATATAGACCTAAGAAGAATAACCCTATGTACACCAATCAGTATAACTACAGTATGCTAAAGCCCCAGTCACAGGGTCAATTAAGATTTAACACACCCTTTGACTCACCTTATGTGCTCCAATCAGTAGCAGTATAACCAGCACAATGTCTGCTAATCTCGCAGTCATTGAGACAGGAAGGTGAACTACAGGGTCACTATATAGTGCATGTGTCCGTAAGATATATGACACGTCAGATCTTCCATAATTTAGAGCTATTCTCTTATTATTGTTCGTGTCAAGAAGACTTACCCTATGTGCGCCAATCAGTAGAACCACAGTCAACACGATGTCTGCTAATGCCGCAGTCACAATGACAGGGAGGTGAACTGCAGGGTCACTATAGTCCATGTCTCCATGTGGTTTGTCACTCGTCAGCTCATCAACCATCTCGTACATCAGCATCGGGAATGCTACCAGGGCCAGTGTCTGGAATAAGATTGGAAGAACTTCTAATCTATCTTCCACAAGAAAAAGAGAACAAGAACACTTATATTTTGGGTACGTATCGGGTAACGGTGTTATTACACCGTTCATCACCATCCATCACCCAGCGATGCAATAGCATCGCTGGGTGATGGATGTAATGAATCCATGAAAAAGTCCCTCTATTGGGCCTCTCTTTTAAGCATAGTTCTTAGATTACCTGGCAGGTACAGTTCACAATGAACTTTTTTTTAAGGATATTTTTATGGAAATGACAATGATTATCCTTAAGTTGGACTTTGAAACCTGCATGGGATGACAAGTATTTTATTATGTAGTTAAAATAGTGCGGATCATACGCCATTTGTATTTTTGTTTTGTCTGACTGTTGGGATTCAATGCTTACTTCTTATTCTAAGAAGGCTTGCTTCTAAAAACATCCTAATTTTGAGTACAATAATCATTGATCAAACAAGGGCTGTACAAGTTAAAAACTGCCATTCGTTACTACAAGAACTATTGTATAATAGAAAAGTAATGAACAGTGGATACATTTTTCACCTTACGTCCATGTGAATGTAGCGAAATGGGCAAGCCACAGATTTTGACTAAGGTGTAGAGTTTGTGAAGTTAGACCTTGTAGAGTTAGGGCGTGTAGAGTTAGAAGCTTGGCTCTACATGAGATCTGATAACTTTTCGACAGTGCGAGTCATATGGTCTCGTCTTGGCAATATTTTACATGATTTTTTTTTGGTGGGATTAAGTTTATCTGATCAAAACCTACTGTTCACAAACCAACAAAACGATAGGGTACTGGATCTTGAGATATTGATTGGAGGAGTTAAAATGCTTAAAAAGCAATACAATGAAATGCAAAAGCTAAATAAACCAGGTTAGAAGATCAAAGCAAGCTCCCAAGTAACATTTTTGGATTCTTCTTTTAAAGGAAAAGTTTGTCAGCGCTCAGTTTCGTTGGTAAATTTACTTGGTACTTATTATCAATAAAAATAATAATAAAAACCCAAAGTATCGAAGGCACACAATAGTGAAAAGCCGCCAGTAAAACCACTTCTGCAGCTACCAACCCGGTTGCAGCAAATGTACGTGTTACTGTAATGAGACCTGATACCCTTTTACTACTTTTACCTTTGCTACAATATTAAAATTATCATTCCACAATAATGATAAACTTGCTGAGTAATTTTGTTTTGTATCTTCTTTATCATATTGTGAAGATGGGAAGTTCCTAATAAAAATCATTTGCGTTATCGTTTGTTTACTGAATAATTACTAATTTATTTCTGTGCCGTGTTACAGTTTAACTTACTTTCAAGTAACGTTCAATGAAACTTGAATTTTCTGGTTATGACCATAAGAAAACATCAAAACATAATGCTGTCCTTTACACAAGAAACTGGTATTTTTCTCTCACACTGAACACACGTTACAAATTACTAATACATTTCAAGCCAAAACTATACTAAACCGTACATAACCTGTTAGCTAATGTAATAACCATTCTAATGATATAACTGGTAGCGAGGTAACTAACGCAATTTCGGAGATATCGTCGTTTTCAATCAGATGCGCCGAAATCGCATGCCAACGAGCATATTGTTGGACATAGGGGGTAGGCGAGAATTAGGAACCGTTGACAAATAATGGGTTATAAAAGATTACTAGTTCAGCTGCTTACTACAGAATAACGTGATTACCATCATTAGTCTGCCCTTATCCCAAATTATTTGAGCGCAGCGCAGCATTTCTTTCTTTTCCAATCTCCTTCTATAAGTCGTAATCTCATCCATCATTGCACTTCAAATTACTAATTACAGCACTTACTAGATCGGCATATCCAAACACAGCTATGCCTACGTAAGTAGGTATACAGAAACAACACTTTCTTACTACAGGTATCTTAGGACATTTTATTTTACACCAATTCTTCATATTTCTTACACTTTAGATACATTTCATATCAAATCTCATCACTGACTGGGTCTGAGAGTCTCTTATCCGAAATTGCATCCTCTTAGACCGTCTTTTATAAGATACTTCCGCTACTTAAAGACACATTCATCCTAATATGTGTTGTACAAGTTTGGTTATCCATTGGTGTGTTTATAAGGTACGACTATCTTTTATGCGTAAGGATAATGATCAGTGGATGTTCTGTTAGAAAATAATGTCAGTCAAGTTCTTGTTTATATTAGTGGTTTAGTACTGGGGTTTGAATGAATTCCACGGTTTTCTTTAATTTATAAATTAGCATAGCATTGCTAAGGCTAAGTGTTTTATGTTTACTCAAACGGGCTTGAATTTTACTATTTTTTCTTTCTTAAATGTGTCTAGTTATTAACTATGCTTTTCAAATTAGTATCTTTCTTATTTCAATCATTTAATTTTTCACTTTTTTTCAACAACTTTATTAATTTATAATCCTGAACGTTTACATTAAATACAACTTTAATTCTAAGATCAAAAAGAAAGTAAAGTATACCGGTACCTCTTTTGTCTAAGAAATGACTAGTGGTGTCATCTGGTTTGCTGATTACGAACTAACACACATTCATGAACTATTTTTATCTTCCTTGGTAAGTGTCCACAATGATAACCAAGTCTTTTGTCCAGCTGTGGACGCCTTCCGGTTCAGATGATGATGAAGAAATATCGAATTGATCGCAACGTTTTTTAACCAGCCTTTATATGTAAATTGTCAACAATGGTGTTTTATGTGCCACCTTAGCACAGTTTTCTGCAAATGATGACTGGCAAAAAAGCGGTATAACGAGAGTAGACATCATAAAGAGCACTAGTGTAGAATACATATCGAACGGTTTTTTTTTTAATAGAAAGAGTTAGATACGAAACTGGCAACAAACTTTCAGAAGGAAGAGTAGTAGCATCGGATGAAGAAGATAACGATTTGTCTCAATTTTTGAAAGACCAAGACAATGCTTTATCATGGTTTATTTAGTAAATGTTGTCGGTACAGGGTGCCGAAAGATAGGTCTAGGCTTAAATATAAACGTGAATAACCTAGGTATACATTGGAAAATTTCCGTAGAAGAAAATCATGAGTTGCTTCGAAGGAAGACATCATCAAGTTCAGAGCAGTGTATCACGGCACACGTCCTCCAACGCGACGAGTCAATTAGATAATGATCCTTTAGGGCTGTCGCCTTATCAGATAGGTACAAGTTTTTTTTCCAGTCATCATCGTAGGTGCAACACGTCTTTTTTCTGTTATCCTCCCCTGTCAGCCGATATTTTTCATTGCACAAGAAAGAGAGCAAAAATCGACAAGCTGTTTCTTCTTAATGCCGTGATTCTTGAAAGCTTTCCATTACTCCAGAATTGAGGGTCAGATTGCATTTGGAAATATTTTCAACATTTACAGTTAAATTGCTTCGATCATCTTTAAATAGTATTCAACACTTACAGGGAATTTTGAAAGAAAATTCAGTAAAAGCCATATCGATACAAGAGTAGAAGAATCTTTTACGAAGAATATTTTGTATTAAACTGTCTATTCCGACGGGCATTTCAAAACATCAGAAGCTAGATGCGCAGTTCCAAATGGTCGTTTCCTATGGAGAAGAACCGGCAAGAAACGCCACGGTTACTTTTTAACACAATTCTGAATTCTAATTTGACTGGGTCCGCCAACCCTAACGCTTGACCAACTAACTCAGTCACTATTGTCCGCGCTGTAGTCCAAACGTTGCATTTAGAAGCAACTACCAATGTCACACCAGATGTAAAAGTACCATGTATATTTTGTTAGTGTTCGTTACAAACAAATATTAACATGTTGATAGAAATACCGGAGTTGAAGCGGTGTTGTTTCTGCTTGCCGCTGCGACGTGGAATTCTTGTGTTTGCCTACCTGAGCTTGGTTAGTGTCATCTTTTGTACCTTTATTAACTTCTTCTTTATTGGTAAACTAGAAAGGAGAAGTTGTGTGTTGTGGTTGCCTATGCAATGTGGGTGTCTCGTCATTCACATTATCGTTATCAGTATTCTTGTGTTCGCCTGAGTAAGTGCCTGACTTTGAATAATGTTACTATTCAACATCCTTCGCAGCATGTCTTCTTCTTCCATACTTCTCTATTACTCGTCATCTAAGCAGTCACCTCCTTTTTAGCGATATCATCCTTCATACAGTTCATCCATCGTTTCTTTGGTCTTCCTCTACTCTTAAAGACATCTACATTCATTCTCAATATTTTCCTCACTGTTATCATTCATACCTCTAAATTAGTTTATTGATTAACTGGATAGACGAAGATGTTTTGGCGCAGTGGTTTCTTGGTATTAGCTGTTGCTGTCACACATAATTTGTATGAACAGATTTCCTCATCACTCCTATTGAGGATGTAATCATCCTGAATTTGCCTATGTGGGTGCTCCGATCATGTTGGTAAATGTAATTTGATTGAGTGTCATTATCATCAAACTACAGTAGTCCACTGTTGGACGTATAGGCCTCGCGCAGGCATAGACAAACCGACGCCACTTAACTCGATTCTCGGCAAATTTTATCCACTTACAAATTTTAGTTGCTCCAGCAAGCCTGAGACTGAGTTGAGTGGATTAGACACTAGCAAATTTTTCAAAAATTTGCTAGTGTCGTTTGCTATAATGGCTGTTGTATTGTTAGGCCGATCATCCAAGTCCTGTGCGAGACAAATAAATACTTTTTATTTATTTCTTTCTAACAGTGCGGTTCTATTATGGCATTCATTGAAATGTCTTTTAGTGTGTATGCAGGCCCGTCGCTAGCTGTTTCGTCGCCCTCGTGCTATAATACCAATTATGCCGCCCTATGACCAGGCCCCGGAATGGGACCCGAAACTGGCCCGGGCATTTGAGAGACGGTCGGACCTCCACTCTCAAGAGAAATAAAAATCACTAATGTTTTTGAATCAACTGTAGAATACATCTAAAATAGAATGTTGGCCTTAAATGCTAGGCTGTGACTTTGATAAAGAAGAGTCTCGAAGATAAAGGAATATCGACGCTGTCGTTGTTTGTTGTTTCAAAAGCTGGCGACGCGTCGCCAGCTTAAAAAGAAAAGTGCGAGTAAAAACGGATTAATAGAGGATAAGTTTACTAGTTACAGATGCAGCTGAACGTCTTCTAAGTATCTATAATACTTGATTAAACAGAAGTAGAAGTTACTCATTTTGAAGAGTTATTTGAACAGTACAGGAACTAATTAAAAAAATTGAGCCCTCCACTTCAGAGAAGTTAGCTGTTTTCTTTAATCCTTTTATTCAGAAATAGACGTTTCTTAATCGACGTAGAAAGACAATTTTAAAAACTTAAAGAAGTGGCTCCAAGAGCGAGCGAAATGAGCTCGGAAATTTTAAAACCTTACCTTGGACAGGTTAGAATTGTTTTATTGAATTTATTTATTGAATGTTAGGATCCAAGAGAAAAAGCAGGTTATAAGAACGAGACAAGCGAGATCGAAATTTTTTACATCTTGCCTCGAAATTTAGATATTAGTAACATGTAATTCACTCGATTTGCCGCCCCCTGGGTGTGCCGCCCGTGTGCGGTGTACGCTTTGCACGCTCGCTTACGGCGGCCTTGTGTGTATGAAAACGGTCATGAGCCTTTATAAACGAATGAAGATATCAATACCCACTAATTAAGTATTGTCATAAACTCCATTATGTCATAAACTGGCGGATTCCTTGGTTGTTTGGTTGTGCATAGTTACAAAGCAACAAGCTAAATATAAAAACGCTTTTTCATTTCCTCCAGTCTTTACTTGGAGCACTAGATGTAGCAAACTCTAGTGCTCCTAGACAGAAGAACTAGACAGGACACTCCACTTACAAGATTAATCTGCATAGCTAACGACACAACATGACCTTAAACTTCGTTTGTCTTGCAATTCAGCCAATTATGTGGGTAAACTAGAATGAAACTGCAGCTGCCTGATCTTTGTAGAGTTCTCTATGGATAGTATCTACGTTGTAGCCAAAGTTATAGGAAGATGTTTTGAAAAGAGAAGTACCCCGTAGAAGTCCAACTTTTAACAGATGTTATGATGCAAATGTTATGATGAAATGTGCTATAGATGATGGACATGGAGTAGTCTTTTACTAAACTGCCTGCCAACAAATCCCTGTCCTCCGTTCCACATTCAGTCTCTCTATACAAGGTGTAAACAAACCATTTTTTTTTTTTTTTCGTTTGGGAAATCATCAAATAACTTCTCCCGCTCTTGGCGGAGCAGGAGGGAGTGTCAGACTTTTACTGACTAAAACCCATCCATGTTCCTTCATCGCCCTTTGTGTTCCGGGGCCACGGTATCTCTTTCGAACAGTCCCGGCAAGCATCGGCCCTTGCGGACCCCTTCCTTTTTGCTGAGTCTCTTTAAGGCACGAGTGGAACATGAACGCGCCGTCGACACGGCCTGTTGTCATGAGACGGAAGGACGGAGAGCTAGCCCATAGCCCACCGTCCACAGGCCCGCGCCCTCTCCCGTCCTCTCCCTCTCACGTTCCGCCACCTCCTTCTCTAGCATTACTGCTTCGCAGAAGGAGGTGATGGCGTCCCATACCATGATGGCGGACCATGGCTTGAACCAGGGCCGGACGCGAGAGGTCGCCGCTTCGAGGATACGGCGGTGCTCCGCCCACGCGGGGCACACCTCCACAGTGTGCTCAACCGTGTCCTCCGGTCGATCCTCGCCATGGAAGCACCCGGGCGTTTCCTTTCACGAAGCCAAGCATTCTGTACATCAAACTAAGTGACTTTACGCAAAAATAATTGCCTGGAAACTACTTTTTTTTGGGGTGAAAAATCAAAACATTGTGCTGATGAATGCATTGAATAGTACTGGGGTCGTAGAGGTATGTAAAGTAAAGTATTAAAACATTAAAAACTTGTAAACAAGCACGCAATGACGGGGAGATTAGGTGCCCAAAGATGCTTTTCTTAAACTTATATTGTCACTTACGTGGTATAAAAAAGCATAAAACAGTGTTTGATGCTTTTCTTTTTGTAAAAACTGCGCGGTTGGGGTCGAGGATGTGTGTGCGATAATTCAGAGTTAATCATTAAATAAGAAGAAAATGAGGATTTTGAAAAGATCCGCCAGGTGCATGCTGTGTCCCTGGAAATTAGTCGTTTATTCCAATGTGCTTTGACCCACAATTTTAGACTGGTTTGATGTTTGGTTTGGAATATAACTGTTATCGTTATTATATAACTAAACCTATGTATGTAACTAAATGATAAGAAGTTTTTACTTCATTAGCTTTTTATTTACTAACTGTCTCAAGCCACTTCCCTGAATTTTCGAGATAATTGCTATCAATATTGTCCGATTGTCACAAAATTACTCGTTGGGTATCACTTAGCTTACGAAAACAATGTTTTGCTTTTAACCAAGATGTAAACATTATTCCCTGATAATGATTAATTAAGTGGAAATGCTACGAATAATATAAATAAGTGTATAATTACTTTTATTTTGCAAAGAATATAGGAGCAGTATATTTTTGTCAGTTCTTATTCATACGATTTATGAAGGACAAAATTCATATCATAACATAACTTCACGTCTGTAATCCCTCAAGGGTTAGGCAGAGGTGTACCTAACAGTACACCGACATTTCGCCAGTTGTGTTTAAGTCCCAGGCCCGCCTATTGCCATGAACCGGGCAGAGATTCAGACTTCGTGGCTACTACTGAGAAATTTCTGATGGAAAACGCAATAAAACTTTGCCCGACCTGGGATACGAACCTAGGACCTCAAGCTCAGCAGTCGCGCTTGCGACCACTAGACTAATGAAGCAATCGTACATTAATATCACTTCATCATCAACTTATCATCAACTTAACTGCCAAGGCCAAGTTAAATAGCCTGTTTAAACACTATTTCACAACTGGGATTCCGTTCCCAGAGAGGACTCCTGTGTAGGTCGTAATGCGGGTCCAGCGAGGATTTGATCATAAAACAAAATACATGTCATCGATTTTTTGGTTATCGGCAATGTTTGGTTATATCGCGATAGAAATCACCGTTTTTAGACCAGTGGTGATGAAATAAATGACACAAAGTAATGTACCGATTGGATATGAACCATTCAATGAACTAATTGGTAAGTCGGGGCCAATGCGGGTATCTCTGCAATAAAGAATATTTTCTACTATATAGCTTCTGCCCGCCAATTCGTCTGCATGACAACAGTTAATCAATATTAAAAACAATCATTGAGCCTATCATCCAAATCCGTTCAGCCGTTTTTGCGTGATTGAGTAACTAACATCACAACTTACACACTTTTCCAATAAATCTATTTTGAACGGGTCAACATGTTCTGTTCCAGTTGGTGACATGCGTCTTCACGATCCTGCAGGTGATGGTATGGATTTACTACCGCGACATCGAAAGCACCTTCACCACAACCACCGCGCTGTACAGAGGGGTCATCATGGAAGCCCAGCTCTGCGTCATATTCATACTGTACGCTATGGATGTCGTGTTCCATATTGTTTTAATTTTTGGAGCTCATTTCGTAAGTGTATTTATAATAGATTTTCTTTAACCAAACTTAAGATATTAATTAAAATATGTACATATAGAAATAAAGAAAAGCATTAAAGGAAAAGCATAAAAAATCGTCCACATCGCTGTCAACAGGAATAGTACCCAGATGGCTGGCAGCATTGCTCCGTTGGATTGCAATGCTAAAACTTTGACCAATAAAAAAATAGATTTTGTTTTTAATCCCGTCGGTGTTCCCTTCGGATAAGCGGCAGTTTAATCCTATTGCCCTTATAAATCCAGCCACCAAGTTGCTACAAAGAAAATTCCAAATCGAAAAACTGAATTACCAGGGATCAGACATAGAAAACCACGCCAAGGCCTGCTCCTCGGTAATTCCCTGGTAATTGTGCTGGCAAGCCCTGCACCTTGCCAGCACTAATCCAACGCACCAGTAGTGTGAGTTCCAGTATTTTCTCCCTAGCCCCGGAATTAACGAACTTACTCAATTAGGAGATGGGGCATATTAAGCTGGAGCCGTCTGGCGTCCGTCGTCTGTAGTCTTCTTTTGATACACTGGCCTGCAAAACTAAGTACTACACTTTTAAAATTTCATTTTTTTCTAAACTATAGAAGTTAGAGATTTATAATAAAATCGTTTTATAGCAATTTTTATGTAGAAAATTAAACTCTTTTTCGAGTCCTTTTTTTTTCGAAAGTATATCTTGTGTACTTAAAAAGTTATTGCAATTTTAAAAGTGTGATACTTATTTTGGAGGTCAGTGTAGTAGTTAAAACAAGCATTTTTCATTTTACATTATATGAATTCACGTCCTTTCCAATAATGTTTTATTACGATATGATGCGCCATTTGTGCCATTTCTTTTCGCTGTACTTCAATATTGTATGTTCACATCTTTCAGAAAAGGCGTCGTCTCTTCCGCGTGTACTACTACTACGGACTAACTACGATGGTGGCCAGTTTCGTGGTGGTGCTGATCACCTACCTAGACCTGGACAGGTTCCCTATGTGGAACTTCATCGTCATTGAGTTTTCTCTCGCGTTCACAGGGTTTGGTAATAGCTCAATTTAAATTTATATGCAAACAACATCGTCTGGCGGCGGCGGTAGGGATGTTAGTCCGTCAGTTAGATTATCGAAAAATATTGACTATGTATTTTTTGTTTCATCAAATTAATAAAAAAACACGAATTTGAAACGCGTGAAAGGTCATGAGTGGGGGCTTGTCGTCTTGACGTCACTTTCCGGTAAAAAATGTACTCAAATCTGACGTCACACGTGATTTCAACTGGTCTTAATTTTTTGTTTTTCGAAAAAAGAAAAAAATATGTGTCCAATACTTTTTGGAAATCTATCTGACGGACTAATTAGTTTTTTTTACATGTACCCTATTAGATGCATGAGCAGTGCGCCGCGCGGAGCGTACATGTGCTAGGAATTAACAGATTTCATACAAGCCAAAGCGACGTAAGATTCCGCTTCTCCACCCGACCAGCCTTAGTCCTGGAGTGACGGAGATCGCGTACAGACAAGCGCAGCGTTGTAAGTCACGCAACTAGCTGGACCGGTGATCTTAAAAAGATCACTGGGTCGGACTGGATACGGAAGACATGTGTAGGGTATTGTGGCGCAGCGTATTAGGGGCAGAGGCTTATACCCAGCAGTGGACTTCGGGGTATAGGTAATGTGCTAGACCCTAACATAGTCCCCGAAGTATATATAATATTTATATGCTCTGTTTGACATTATAATTAGCACTAGCATGTTATAGACAAGCCTATTGCTATTTTCCGGGAGCTAGTATAGAAGCTCTGGACAAAAACTAAAATTACATTAAAAAATCAATTTCTATTGCCCCGTCCCGGGGCATTGAACCCAAGAGGCCTGAATTGCCTGACTGAAGCTAAATATTCCAGTTATTCTGCATCAGTTAGACTTGCGAGATTTTGTCTTTGAAGCTTACCAGTTTGTCATATTACAGCTTGGAGTTTTAATGTACTAACTTCTGTACGGGGTCAAAACTACAATATAACTATGATATTTTAACATAATTGTGTAGAACAATGATGTGGTGAGGTATTAAGGCGCCCTTAAGATTAGAAGTCACAATCAGCAACAGACTGGATTTGCAGTAAAAATATTTACGCCCAGCATACCCTGGGCGGTCGACACTTATTCTAGCTTAAGGACACCAACCTAACTAGACAACACGACCTCACAAAACATTGATTTACAGTGTTACAGCTATATCTGCTGCTCCTGATCCGAAGTGAGCTTCGCAAGGATCGCTACCAGGAGGGACGGTCCAGTTACACCAACCACATAGCTGAGGTGTTCGTAGAGCCACCGCTGAGGCGGCAATGGAGGACTTTTATTCTATAGAAGTAATAAAAACATAGTCATAATTGTTTGTATTTTTTTATTGATCTATCTATGTACATTAGATAAATATATTCAGCTATAACTTACTTACAAAAAAATAAACAATAATGCATGTTTAATAGGGTGCAATAAATGATTAAACTGTCTAGGTGCACATGTAGTAGAAATTCCATTAAATTTCTCAAGATGTTTGCTCAGCACGTTCCTACCAATTTATAATTAAATAAAAAAACCAAATGACTAAACATTTTGACAAGATGTTGTGATACTGTATTTGTTTATCAACTTCTTTATTAAACATATCAGCAATATTTCCAGACCTGCAAAAGATTTTTTAAAACATTATTTTTGTGTACGAAACACTTGATACTTACTCCGCTAAATTAGATTCGAGGTCAAGTCGATTTCTTCACAATGTTTTCATGAATTCTCTCAAGTAATGTAAAATAATTGTAAACCATCAACCTGTGACAAGTGGGTGTGTGTTAAGTGGGTCCACCATCATCACCATCTGTGTTATACATCATGGAGCAACTGCCTATTTGACCTCCAGTCATCATCATCAGCCTATTAATGTTCCCACTGTTGGGACACAGGCCTCCTCTCTATGAGAGGGAATGGGCTATAATCCACCAGACGGGCCCAGTGCGGATTGGTAGATGTCACATGTCTTCGAAATTTTTGGTTCTAGGACATGCCGGTTTCCTCACGATGTTTTCCTTCACCGTTTTGAGAGCAGTGGTGATGAAATAAATTACACAAAGTAATGCGCCTGTCTGGGTTCGAACCCACGACTTACTGTTCGTAAGTCGGGGCCGCCACCACTGGGCCACCGCTGCTCTCCAGTTAGTGTTAGGTAATACGACCCTTGGAGGGGGGGCACCATTAGTCCTCTATAGTCAGAAAAGCTAAGTTATTATTTTCTTTGTCTCCAACAGTATTTTTTTACATTATGATGTTGTTGACTGGTCAACCCACAAATATTTTAAGTAAAACGTGAAGATCCATTGCCAAATGATACTTCTAGTGACTAGTGTAGTATGTTCTGGGTACTTACCAACAACGAGAACAGCAACAAAGTTAAATACAAGGTAAAAGTAATTTTCAGCCACCGGCAATTCATTAATATGATAAGTTAAGTAGATCTCTCCGAAGTAATGTCCATCGTCATAGACCACTACGGTACACAGTATGACCGCTATGATGTAGATAATAAGGGTCAGAATGCAATAGCGGTAGTAGGCGCGGTAGAGACTGGCACTTTTCTGAAAAAAGAAATCGAATGAACAATGAGTATTTTTTTTTTTATTAAGAAAAAGAAACGTGTTTTTCTCCAAACGTTGAAGCCAAAAGCACGGAGTCAAATGCTGGTAAACCAGGTTAGGGACCTATTCCTACAACTACCAATATTATTCTTAGATACCTAATACTAAGGTACCTACTGTAGAAGCCCTGGTTTCAGTGGCGTTTTTGCCCTATGCCCAAGAAGGCCACGGCCCGAGCGTGCAAGGCCTACTTCTCGTTTAGCCTGTCGCCCAGTAGCTTCTTTATTAATAGTAAAAGTAAAAAAGGGAACAAAAGAAAATCTCACATATCCCAGGCAGAGTGCTAAATTATTTTCGCATACCTAAGTGACCAAGGTATCTATGTACCTATTTGTTAGAGCACTATACCTACTACTCCTGCAGTAGCTAAAACTTTTTGTATTTGAAAAGATGCACCTGCCACCTGAACAATAATTCCAGGAATTTACGTTTTTATATGTAAAAAACCTAATGTTATATTACGCGCTAATTAGTAGGTGTAAACGCTTTACAGGAAGCTTATAATAATAAGCGTAAATGAATGTGCTGTGTAATTACTGTTAGTTCAGATAGACACAACGCAAACACTACAGTAACTTAAATAGACCAATTCAATGTGCAATGCTCTATTAACCGCTGCTTTCATAATTAGTAAATAAAATAAAAATTCACTATTTAATATAACATACTATAACATACAATTTTAATATAACATAATCTGAGACCTATTTTTCCCGAAGGAAGAAATACATTCAGACTGTAGCTTGCTACTTCTTTCTCTATCGTGTGGTTAGTGCCCAACCTGATGTCAGAGTTTTTATGCCGCCCCCCCCATACGACTTTTATCCGAGGATCATCATCTGCCTAGCCTTTTCCCAAGTTTATTGGGGTCGGCTTCCAGTCTAACCGGATGCAGCTGAATACCAGTATTTTACACGGAGCGACTGCCTATCTGACCTCCACAACCCAGTTAGTACTGGGTAATACGATATCCCTTGGCAAGACTGGTTGTCAGACTTTTTGGGCCACTGACTACCTGTAACAACTGTCAAAGATCTACAAATGACAGCCAGGACCAACGGCGTAAACAAGCCCTCCACACACCTCCATATCGGTCTCCACCGGCGGTGTACAACAGCACGCACTGTTGACGCACTGTTATAAACCGCCAACAAAATTTTACCCCCACGCTTTAACGTGCTTTCCGAGGCACGGAGGAAACTCGGAATGTAATGGGTGGTCAAGTGGTAGGTAAGCTTAACCTTAAAGATCAACCCCAGCGGCTGCTATTGTTTAGCCACGAGCTTCTCTGACTTGACGACTTTTATCCGAGGATACAACGAAATAACAAAACCATTTTTGAATATACTACTCTGTCAAGAAAGTACCGGGAAAAGATCAATAATACACAAAATGTCTGTTATTCATCCAAATTTATTTTATCACCTTCAAAGTATGCTCCTTTAGAAACGATACACTTGCGCCAACGAATAATCCATTCATCAAAACATTTTTTAAACGCTGCTTCCGGAATTGAGTTCAGTTCTCGCCGCGAATTCTCCTTTAACCTTCCTCCGGAATCCCTCCTTCTTTTTCTTTCCGGAATTTTCCTTTTTCCTTTTTTATTTTCCTTTATTCCTTTTTTTTCCTTCTATCGATTGAAAACGGGTGCCACGAAGTGGTAATTTGAGTTTAGGAAAAAGAAAAAAGTCAGCAGGAGCCATATCTGGTGAATATGGTGGTTGCTGGATGGTATTTGTTGAGTGTTTGGTCAAAAATTCGTTCACAATGATAGCCTTGTGCGAAGGCGCATTGTCGTGGTGCAAAATCCAAGAATTTTCTTTCCACAAATCTGCCCTTTTTCGTCGAATTTGCTCTCTTAAACGCCGCATAACGCTCAAATAATATTCTTTATTTACCGTTTGACCTTCCGGCAAGATTGTCAGTCACTATTTCCTTCACTTTTGCGATGTTAACTTCAGTTGCAGACGTTGACGGCCTACCAGAGCGAGGCAAATCTTCCATCACATCTCGACCGCTTTTGAACGCTTTGAACCACTCATAAGCACGAGTTTTTATATATATCGATATATAGATAAAGTCGATTCACCGTAAGCCTTCTGTAACATTTTCAGTGACTCCGAACACGAAATTCCATTGGCGATGCATAATTTAAGACAAACTCTTTGTTCGATATTTTTGTCCATTATGAAATTCGCAATACACACTATATATGATATTACTAAAACCAGCACTGTATTTAATATAAATAACAGATGCAACTCAAACTCCGCGCCAAAATGGAAAACAGTTGTGCCAATCTGACAACTACAAAAAAACAAAAATTTGAATTTGGAACCATAAACAAATCATCCATTCCCGATACTTTTTTGACTGAATGTATAGTTTACCTTGATTCCAGCTGTGATGAAGGTAACGATCATTCCAAATTCCACAAGTTGTACCACAATAGCGAATATATCGAACCACAATTGAATTCTGTAGTGATGGTAACTTCCTGTTGTTTTCAGGGGTTCGTTGTTTCCATATAAGTATCCAATAGTTCCGAGCATTATTGTACCGGTCCATAGTACTGACACTATCTGTAAATTAAAATAAGTATTTAATCATTTTCATTATTTTTTTCTTAGGGTTATCCATAAGGATCTTCAGCTTCTTCTCAGTGAGAAGAAGTGGACTATAATCAAAGATATTTAAAAAACTTATAGAGCGGACATTGGGAATAAAAAAAAACTCGTACAATTTTTTTATCCCGAACATTTTCGATTTTGACATCAAGCGGGTGTATGACACTAAACAGACTAAGTAGTCTTAACAATGAATAGATTACGATTGTCTTCGTCTTGTCTCGTCTATCGACCGTAAAAAGTTGAATGTCTTTCACTGTAAGTCATCATGAGGGCTGGTTTATTTCACCAGCCCGCTTAGCATGACCACCGTAGACACGAAAGAGAATCGACAAATCTTTTGCTCATCTGTCATTGAATCGACAAAATGACAGATGAACAAAAGATTTGTCGATTCTCTTTCGTTTCTACGGTGGTCATGCTAAGCGGGCTGTTTTAGACTTTTGGTTCTAGGACATGCCAGTTTCCGCACATCACAGTTACGTTGGGACTTTTAGAGCAGTAGCGATGAAAACTATGTAGATTTCGGTAAAAGGTAGAAGTATAAAATAATGATATTTTTTACTTACCAATCGCAGAATCGCCCATACTAACAAACAGTACCTTAGTGTGCAACATGAACCCTTAGCCTCATCCTGTTCTTTAATAATTTGAGGTCTCAATTTCGGAGAAATATTATACATTGTGAAAGTTAAATCTTTTCAAACTTAAAAGATTGTGTGAAACCACAAATAATATATATTTTGCAACACCTGAAAAATATAAAAAAATACACTGCTATTTGCGTCTTAGAAAACCCATAATACAATAAACTACTTTTGACTAAATGAATACGATACATATCCCTAACATTGATTGCAAAGCATATAAGGTCAGTAAGGTCGCCTGAAAGTAATCTTCGAAAAAGATAAGTTTGTGACGTTATAGCGCACAATAATTTATTTATCTCTTAGTTGCCACGGCCTATTTGTATGTTTATTTTTTAATTGTATTTTTTGTTTTTACTATGGACACTTTTAAAGTGCACATCATGATTCATTGTTCTCACATAATATACCATCTCAACATGAATGATGTAACCAAGATTTTGTAACAATATTTTGATTTGAAGAGTGTCCATGGAGTTTTCTCCATAGAGATCTACGTTAGGGAATGGGCAACTACAGTACTTTCACAGTTTTTAATGTCTTGTGACTGGGACTGTAGCTAAATTTAATTTTCATCTTTGTTTCGACAATTCAAAAGTGCCTGTAACTGGCTTAATTGAAATAAATGCTTTGATTTTGATTGATTTTATAAATACAATGATACATAATATACAATATATACATAATACACAATACATCAGCTATTTTAGTAAGAAAAACTGATAATAATATTACTCTAATTTCCAAGGTCCATGTAGGTCCAGTCAACTTACCGAATTATTTTTTTTCACTGAAAGTCACTTGGTAATCACTCTTGTACCTAACTGTATCACTCACTCGTAGATACGTCCGCTGCTCTCGTAGTACTTATCTACACTGTTTAATTAATCGGTTGAGTACTCTTTATTTATATTATAATTGTGTTATTAATGTGTGTGTGCATAAGTTTGTTTGTAAACAGCAAAAAACCCAGTTATTTAATATAGACTAAATGCTTCAGTGGGTATTTTTGCTGACTTGTGAACCCATTGAGTTTGTTTATTTGTAATTCTTGGTTATTTCCTACTTTTATTAACTAACCCATTCCATGGTAAAACGGTTATGAAACCGAAAACAACTACGTCAATCTTACTGTGTTCAGACTTATAATAAATAATAATAATACATCGTTTATTTATAAAAAGGGGCACATATACAATTAAGTATCTTAACAAATAAAATAGAGCACTGTTGCTTATTGCCTGAACTAGGTGGAACCTGTGTTTCAGGCTAGGAGGTGCATAAATACCTACTTAAAATAAATAAATTAACATTAAAAGAAAATTCAATTACTAAAATTGCAACTTACATAGAAAATAAACAAACAAATGTCAGCAGTTTATTTGCAGACAACAAGTAAATCTTCTGTCTGTGCATAAGATATGGGTTGTAAAAAAGTATTAATAGACTTCTTACAGCTAAAATAGTTTAACTTATATATACTTAGTTTTCTATTTAATCTATTGTACAGAAATGGGCCTAAAAATGAAAAGTATTTTTCCACAAAGGCATGTTTGGAGGTTGCATTAGAAAAGCATACTATATCTTTAAACAATACCGCGGTTAACCGTAGAACACCCGTGTGCATTGAATATATTTACTAAAACTCGAGAGGAGCCGATAAAAGCATACTTATTACAAAATAAAGGACTATATTTAGATAAAGAAGTTAGCTTTAGTTCCTTCTGCGCATGCGGCTTCCCTAGTAGCTCATAAACGGCACAAATATGTGGATGTCTCTGGCTATTCTAAATTTGATTTTGAAAAGATGATGTTAAAAATAAAAACTACACTGAGAGGGCTCGGCTCTCACAGTGTAGTTTAAGCATAGTGTTACTAAAAAAATTAAAAGTACTGAATTACTGTTGACGATTATGGTACCATATAAAAGCTAACTTCTGAAGCTTTTAAATCGTGGAAGATATTTATAAATAAGAGAAGTATTATTTCAACACACATTTAATGTAGGTACTAGCTGTTGCCCGCGACTTCGTTCGCGTGGAAATCTTGGTGTATATGTGTTAGACTGCCTCGTTGGTCGAGTGGTCGCATGAGGACCTGGGCTCGATTCCCGGGTCGGACAGTGTTAAAAAAAAAAATTATTTCAATAACGTTTGTTGTCTCTTTTGTGTTGTTTTGTTTTCGTAGCCCGAAGAAATACCAAACTTAAGTGGCAGTGGGCAGGGCACATATTACTCGCAGAACGGATGGCCGATGGGAACGAAAATAAATAAACAAATATCGCTGGAAATTACACACAGCGCCATCTAGTGCCACATTGAGCAACGAGGCTTGTGTCGTGGACACCAGATAGTTGATATATACATAGATAGTTATGCAATCTGAACCACAGCGCGTGATCACCGTGAGAGCGTAAATTGCACCGTTGCAGTTTAGAGTGGTCCCTCTGGAACGTTCCATGCGTTTTGTTAACTTAGCAGATAAGTAGCGTTAAGACACACATGTAGCGACTAGAGTCAGTATTGAGAATTACATTGGAGCATGCGCTTCTGCTCACACGTAACTCTACTCTTTTATTTAATATAAAAAACGCTTCCAAAAACTTGACTGGCGCAGCCGGTAGGATCGCCGAATAGAGTTGCGCTGTCCTTCGCGATTTTCCGAAATAAAACTTTTTCGAGTAACGCGTTCGGGTGGCCCTGAAAGCAGCTGTGGTGATTCTACGAACCAAACAAATTCGTCATGTTGGAGCTGAAAATGAGAAAGGCGAGCTGGTGAGTCCAAATTTTAACCTTCCTTTCCTATTTCCTTTTTTTGTGTTATTTTGCGATTAGACGTCTCGCGTTATAACGTTATCTGGTTTTGCATAAAATCTGTAAGGCTAGTTTAGTGATAAAAAAAGGTTATTGAATGTGTTAATATATAAAAAAAAAAAACTTATTGAAATATTGTTAATGAATTTAAAAAATATTTTATTCAGATAAATTGTTTAAAGTTGTACTAGTTAATTATACTTATTACTTTGTATTAAGAAGTGTTTTAGGGAACACTATACTTTTGTACTTTTGATTATATTATAACTGTAAGCTAATTAATAGTGTTTAAAATGGAAGATCACATAAAAATCACGATAATTCCGAATGAAATGATTAAAATTATTCCTATTTTTGACGGCGATAAGCGCCATTTAAATCTTTTTATACGTAAGAGCGAATATATCATAAATAAATACAAGGGAAGTGCCGAGCAAAACTTGTATGTAATGCATTCTATAACGAGTAGATTAGCGGGGAATGCAGCCGCGCTTATCAGTGAGCGCGAGGATATTGTTACATGGGAAGAATTTAAGGAGTTATTAATACAACATTTTGGAGACCCTAGAAGTGAAGAATGTTTAGCTATTGAATTGGAAACCATGCGTATAAAAAACGGTGAATCATTTTTGGAATTTTGCAATCGCATACAAGTGCGTAGTATTTTAATATCAAAAGTTAATAGATTATCGAGTAGTATGCGTGAAAGTAAAATAATCATTTATAATAATACTTCTTTAAACGTGTTCCTATATAATCTACCGGAAAATATGGTGCGTATTGTGAGATTAAAAGCGCCGTCCACTTTGGAACAGGCTTTAGCGTTCGTATTAGAAGAGGTCAACTTCCATGACCAATATAATGCCCGAAATAAAACACTACTGCCGTCCCCCAGTAAAAATACTACACCAACGTTTAAATTCGGCACAAATAATTATAATACACCTGTTAATAATAAACCTATTTTTGCGCAACCAAACACACAACCCAAATCATATTTTGGAAACTTCCAAGGTCAACCATTTGGGATGCGACCTCCGCAATTTGGATTTCAAGGTCAACCCTTTGGTTATCGCCCGCAACAATTTGGGATACTTCCGCAACAATTTGGGATGCGCCCCCAACATTTTGGGATGCGCCCTCAGCAATTTGGAAACCAACAACCATTTAATAAACCTCTACAACCATTTAGCAACCAGAACCAATCGTTCAATAGACCTTTACGTGTACCCGGTATTCAGCAACCTAAAATTGAATCCAGTGACGTTACAATGCGTACAGCGCCTCCGGCCAAAGCCTACATTAAAGGATATAATTTAAATGAGCTTAACCTTGACCATTACGATGATAGTCAACTTCCATGCGATTACCAATTTAACAATGAATATTATCACGATTTTAGCCCTCTTAATGAAAGTCAAGATGAGAATTATTCGGAAGAAATTAACCAGGAAAATTTAGCGGAAAATAATGAGGATTTTCAACTAGTGGCCTCGGAAAAAATAGACAAATAATACACCTAAATTGCAATACATGTCTTAAATTGCCGTACATATATATACCAGAAATAGATGCCAAATTTATGATAGATACGGGTAGTACAAAATCATTTATAAATCCGGGAAAAGCCAATTATTATTTTCACGATTATATTTATCACGACCCATTTGAAGTAAGAAGTACTCATGGTACAAGCCAACACGAACAAGTACTTTTGATTCCAGCATTTCCGACCTTGAATGTTAATGAAGTTCACAAATTCCATATCTATGAAGTCGACCCAAGCTTCGATGGTTTATTAGGTAATGATATTTTACATAGTGTGGAAGCAGTAATAGATTTAAAAAATGAGATCTTGAAAACCAAAACTACGGTAATACCAATCATGCGCGATAAGAATAAACATATATTAGAGTTAGCACCCCGATCAGAACAAAGAGTTAAAATCCCTGCAAATTATCATTCCGGTGATGCTTTAGTAGATTTTAGAGAATTTACTGAAGGCGTGCGTATGCCCAGCGCTTTAATTAAATGTAAAGATGGTTACTTTACTACCGTAATTCAAAATACCCTTGACAAACCAATTACATTAGCCATTACTAAACCATTTAAAGTAGAACCGTACGATAATTGTAGAAATGATTGCAATGTTAATAACTTAAAAGAAACCGAAAATATTGAAATAGAGAACTTATTAACGGATAACTTACAGAAGCTTCGCTTGAATCACATGTCAGCTGAAGAAAGTGAAGCCATTAGCAAATTATGTTTAGAATATAAAGATATATTCTATTGTGACGGCATTCCATTAAGTTTCACGAACCAAGTCAAACACTGTATTAGGACGAAAAATGAAGATCCAATTTACGTCAAGCCATACAGACAGCCCCCTAGTCAGTCGCAAGAAATAAAAAATCAAATCGAGAAGTTACTCAAAGAAAATGTAATTCAGGAATCTTATTCACCTTGGTCAGCCCCAGTTCATTTAGTTCCAAAAAAGACAGATGCATCTGGAGAAAGGAAATATAGAATGGTAGTTGACTATAGACGGCTAAATGAAATTACAGTTGACGACAAATATCCACTTCCTAATATCACTGATCTATTTGATAAATTAGGTAAAAGTACATACTTCACTACATTAGATTTAGCAAGCGGTTATCATCAAATAGAAATTAACGAAAATGACAGACAGAAAACAGCATTCAGCACAGAAAATGGACACTTTGAATTTTTAAGAATGCCGTTTGGTCTTAAAACCGCTCCAGCAACATTCCAGCGAGCAATGGACAATATCTTACGAGGCTTACATGGAATCCATTGTCTGGTTTATTTGGATGACATTATAATATTCTCGAATTCACTTGCCGAACACATCCAGAAATTAAGAGCAGTTTTTGATCGTTTGAAAACAAATAACCTCAAAATTCAACTTGATAAATCCGAATTTCTACGGAAAGAAGTTCTATACTTAGGTCATGTTATAACTAAAGACGGTCTTAAGCCTAATAATGACAAAGTTAAAGCAGTCCTTAACTACCCACTACCAAAAACCGTGACAGAAATTAAAAGTTTTCTAGGCTTGATAGGTTATTATAGGAGATTTATTAGGGATTTCGCTAAGGTAACACAACCATTAACTAATTGCTTAAAGAAAAGGAATAAAATTATTATAAATCAAGCGTACATAAATGCGTTCCAAAAGTGTAAAGAGCTTCTTACTAATGCTCCTTTACTCCAATATCCCGATCCAGATAAGCCTTATATCTTGACTACAGACGCTTCGTCACACGCCTTAGGCGCAGTACTATCGCAAGGCACCATAGGTACCGATAAACCAGTGGCTTACGCCAGTAGAACCTTAAGTGATACAGAGACTAGATACAGTACAATAGAACGGGAACTATTAGCGATCATTTGGGCTGTAAAACACTTCCGGCCATACCTTTATGGTAATAAATTCATCATTTATACGGATCATAGACCCTTAGCCTGGCTCTACTCCCTTAAAGAGCCGAATAGCAAGCTCACCCGTTGGCGACTTCGTCTTCAAGAATATGATTTTGAAATTAAATATAAAAATGGCAAGCAAAACACAAATGCTGATGCCCTATCACGTATTAAATTAAATGCATTAGGTTCTGATGAAGACGAGTTATCTATGAAAGTTAATATAGATGAAAAAGAACAGAGATCAGAAAAAATCCAAGCTACTCATAAAATGGAAAATTTAATTGACAACGATAGTGACGACTCTAGAACCATTTCTATTTCGGATTTGTCTGCTACTGTAACAGCTAGTTCCGAATATGATACAAATGAACCCATTCCATTTAATCCTGCGGAAGATAAAACATTCACGGTGCATTCAGCTGAAGACATGGAATCAATTGGTATTCCAATATTACAAGAAGCAATAGACACTAAACCCAACCAGATATTAGTCTTTACCTGGCATAAAAATGATATACAAGATCTTTCCCGTGACAAACAAAAAATTCTTGAAGTATTTTTACCAATAAATAATGATGAATTAATTAAACAGTTTTTAAAAGAATAAGTTAAATGTAAAATTAAATACTTCATATATTTTGAAAGCATAGAGCATAGGAAACAATTTAACAAAATTATAATACAGTTATTTAAAAAGGGGATGGTAGAATTCATGGAATGTACAGAGCGTGTAGTTTTTGTTGAAGATGAAAACGAACAAAAAGAAATCATCTTACAACATCATGAAGGAAAAACTTGTCATAGAGGTATAAAAGAGACCATGTCTAGGATAAGAAGAAATTACTTTTGGAATAACATGCAAGAGACGATTTCAGCCGTAATAAATAATTGTGCAGCATGCCGCAAAACAAAGTATGACAGAAAACCCATAAAGCCTTTTCTACAGTTAACTCAAACACAAAATGCACCATTTCAGGAGATATTCATAGACATTTTTGCTATAGAATCTGTTTATTATCTTACATTAGTTGACGCGTTCAGTAAATTAGGACAAGCAATAGAAATATCGAACAGATCGACACCCGAAGTAATACGCGCACTTATTAAATATTTTTCTATTTACGGAACCCCCAAGAAAATTAGTTGCGATCCTGGCAGTGAATTTAACAACGAATTATTGAAGGAACTAATGATAATGTACAACATACAATTACATATCAGTACACCTAATAACCCAAATTCAACAGGCATAGTAGAGCGTTTCCATTCAACTATCATAGAAATATACCGTTTAGCTAAATACGATCGAAAATGCACAGATGCAGCCTCCGTTATGACCTACTCAATAATGGCTTATAATCATACCATACATACAACGACAGGTTTGACACCATTCGAAGTTGTTTTCGGTCATACTGATTCAAATTCTATATTAAGTGCAACATTCGAGAAAAACTATACACAACAATTACTAAAAGATCATGCGAAGCGTACTAAACGTCTCTATAGTTACATATCAGATCAGATGACATCAGCAAAGCTAAAGATTAGAGATAGCAAGGGTGGTGAGACAAGTAAAAAGTTTGAAATAGGTGACGTAATTTATGCTAAAGAGGTTAATAAAAGATTAAGTAAAGACAAGCCACGTTATAGAAAAGCAACTGTTAGCGGTAATGTAGAACATAATGTAATCCCTGTTACAATTGGACCTAGAAACACAAAAGTCCCACTTAAAAATATTAAACGTCCTCCGCAGGTGGACCCTCACGCTATTGGCAGTAGCGCAAATCACATGGGCCCTTCAACTTCAAAAGGTTGAGAAAAACCCCGGTGTCCTTCCCGTGAGAAAAGGATAGGCATTTAAACAAGTAGATAAGTGGTTAATTATAAAACTTTTAGATTTAAATAATTTAGGTAATAATCTAGAATTAAGTCTAATTAAGTATGATGAATTCAGTAGATTAGTAGATGTTAACAAACCTTACAGCCATGAGTTTTTAGGCATTCGGACTCAAACAGATTACCTAAGGGATAGGACTATGGAAAAATACCAGCAACTGGTACCATCTACAAGATTCAAGCGAGGACTAATTGATCCACTTGGGTCTATAATTAAAATCGTGACAAGTAATTTAGATCACAGTGACGCGATCCGATATGATTCCCTTATTTCTCACTTAAAAAACAATCAATTAATAATAAATAGAAAAATTACTTTGGTCTCCAAAATGTTAGATGGTTTTGTTAACAGTACAGAAATCTTACACAACAATACATTAATTTTGGATGAACGTTTAAAACGGATTGAGAGATTAGTTAAGAACTTAATTACTAAAGACGAAAATTCTATTTACGCTACTTATATTTTAGGAATGTTTAATATGTTTTTAGCTAGTTTTAGAACCATTAACATGATTTTAAGTGAGATTGAAACAGCCTTAGCCTTTAGTAAGGTGTCTGTACTGCATCGAGCGATTGTTAATTCTACTGAATTATTGCACATGTTACAATCTATAGCCAAGACAGAAAACCTGTTATATACTGTTAATGAAAATAATTTAGTTAAGTTTGAAGATTGTATTACTGTTAAAGCTTATATTAAGCAAAACCAGATCACGTTCATATTAGAGATTCCACTTATAGAAAACAGCACTTATGGTTATCTTAAACTTTACTCCTTACCTGTGATTAACACAGATTTAAAAGAAACTGTAATAGTCGTTCCTAAATATCCCTACCTTTTGGTGAAAGACTCAGATTACATACCAGTCGTGAAAGCCTGTGCACAGATTGCAATAGATGAAAAATTCTTATGTACCGATGATGATGTGTTGACCCATAAAGAACCATTTTGTGAAGAACAGCTGATGAAGTTCCATTCTAATACTACTGCATGCGAGCAGCACGCAGTTGACATTAAAGATTTGAAAGTTCAACGAATTGGCCGTGAAAGTTGGATTTTATATTCAAAATATAACATTATAGCAAACAGAAAATGCTATGATGACGTCGTGTCGTGAGCCACGAGTCTCTACAAGGAACATACATAGTTACTCTGGACGATGCTTGTACATTTAACGTCGGGCACATACATCTACGAAAACACCAATTTTCTCCTACAAATCTGAATTATCCAACAATTCCAATCGTTATGCTACCAGAATTGAAGGCTGAAAAACGCATCAATAGTGTCAGTGCAGTGAATATGAAAGGTATACGTACTGAAAGAATTAGCTCAAGTGGTGAAAATGAGCAAAATGAAATACAGTGAAAATTATAGTGCGGTTATCACGAAAACCATTAGCTTAGGTACTGTAATTCCATATGTAATTCTACCTTTAGGATTTATAACCATTCTTGTTTTTAGATATAAAATCAAATTGTTAAATTGTCAGCGAAATGATCAGAACCTTAACAATTCTGATAATTTCGTTCTTGAGGAGGGAGGAGTTATGCAATCTGAACCACAGCGCGTGATCACCGTGAGAGCGTAAATTGCACCGTTGCAGTTTAGAGTGGTCCCTCTGGAACGTTCCATGCGTTTTGTTAACTTAGCAGATAAGTAGCGTTAAGACACACATGTAGCGACTAGAGTCAGTATTGAGAATTACATTGGAGCATGCGCTTCTGCTCACACGTAACTCTACTCTTTTATTTAATATAAAAAACGCTTCCAAAAACTTGACTAGATACTTTTTGTTTGTAAATACATACTTATTATACATATAAACATACATGACTCGAAAACAAAGGTCCATGCTCATCTCACTACCGCTGCGCCATTCGGGTCGTCTAAAAAAGTTCTGACGATGAGCATGTTTTGGAGATCAAGTTTTAATCAAGGATATGCTTGTGTTAGGTGATTCCGGTCTTCCGCTTAACATTATAAAATGTATTTGTACATTGAAAAAAATACTATAAAATAGTGTTATTGGGTTATTGTACAGGAATTTCTCAGCAGCAGCCTCGGAATCTGGATTTGTGCCCGGTTGATGGCAATAGGCTCGCCCCCTATTACATGAGACTTAAACATAACTGGCGAAATGTGGGTGTACGATTAGGTACACTTCTGCCTAACCCTTCAGGTATTACAGGCAGGGGATGTTATGTTATGTGTGAGAAATGACTGCCTGATTAAAATGTGATGGGTGTGTAAAGTGAGCCATCAAACGCCTTGATGGGCGCTATATATTCTATTACCGTTCTGTATTATTTTCCGCAAGCACGTGCAAGTTTTGGGCTCAGAACAACCAACATATAATTAACCGAGTGAGAAGCATGGAGTGCTCAATTGAATGCCTTTCACTTTTATGGTTTGGCTTTTGGATCTGTTAATCGTCATAGTAAAACTTGGGTTTTAGGGAAATTGTAACCTCTTAAATTGAAATAGCAAGTTATTAGGAATAATTTATGGGTATGCGGGGAATTAAAACGCTCTAGCCTTTAGCAGCACCTTTTTTATAATGTTACTGCCCAGCTCTGTGATACGAAGCCTGGTGCCGTTGCACAGTCTGGATGCATCAAGGTTTCGCATCAGCAGAACTGGAACGCCAACTTTAAGCTCCAGCTGATTTGACAGCACGCCCATTAACTCCAGGGAGTTGACAAATTCAACGGGGTAGGCAGTACTATCGTTATTAGCTATGAAAGTGTATACTTTTGAATCGCCGACGATCACGGCAGTTTTATTTTTGTTTGTTTTAATTACCCACTCGTTCTTTGGCGACAGCACTGCCCCATCACACAACCGCTCTCCATTTTTATTTAAATTAACCTCCAAATTGAAACAAAATGTGCGTGATAGTTCATCCTCTGAGCCACTGGATGGGGAAATCTGCGTCCGATTCCAGACGAATTTCTCCCATTTGCAGAGGCGACGCCACGAGACATGTGTTTATTTTATACACCGGTGTGCCCCTCTCAATAACTGGCAGTATCTGTCTAAAGTCGCTTGCGAGCAAAACGACGACACCACCCATCAGCGCCTGGTTGCCGCGGATGTCCTGCGAGCTGCGGTTCAACGCCTCATGCTTGTGCGACATTGTGCACTCATCATCATCATCATCATCAGCCTATAATGTTCCCACTGCTGGGACACGGCCTCCTCTCTATGAGAGGGAATGGGCTATAATCCACCACGCGGGCCCAGTGCGGATTGGTAGATGTCACATGTCTTCGAATTTTCGGTTCTAGGACATGCCGGTTTCCACACGATGTTTTCCTTCACAGTTTTGAGAACAGTGGTGATGAAATAAATTACACAAAGTAATGCGCCTGTCTGGGTTCGAACCTACGACTTACTGTTCGTAAGTCGGGGCCGCCACCACTGGGCCACCGCTGCTCTCTATGTGCACTCGTCCCATACTATTAACTTCCGCTGCTGCAAAAGGACTTTCCCGTTTTTGGTGACGTTGCAAGTTGGGGTATCTTCGTTTGCAAGATTCAGCAGCAATTTGAAAACGAAATGTGCAGTCCGACCACACCCTTAAGCAAAGTTGTCCAATGCTCAAGGAAGACACGACAGTCACAGCTATATGACGGCACGGTTGGCGCCGTTGGTGAGCGAATGGCTGCTGCGCTGTGTATATCGGGTTTGATGCCTGCACTGAACAACTTTTTGTATGGCCTACAAAAAGTTGTTTCGGGTCAGACTGTTTATGTTTGTGAGTTTAAATGTTTGTAAACACACCCGCGATACAGGAGAAATTTCTAGTGTGAGGCAACGTTACCTATAAAAAAAACTTTGATACTGTATATTACGGTCCCTGCGAAGTTCATCCAGCTGTTCATTCAGCACAAATGCTATGTTCCTGTGAGAAATGGTCTAAAATAACCGTTCTATTCTAATGTATGTTATGACAGTTGTCAGTTGTCGAACAGTCGAAGAATATGGACATAATGCAATATTGCTCATCCTCTTAAGTTATTAGCGCAATAATATATAGCCTATGTGTTATTCCAGACTATAATCTATCTCTGTGCCAAATTTCATCCGAATCCGTTCAGCCGTCCTGGCGTGATTGAGTAACAAACATCCATCCATCCAAACTTTCGCATTTGTAATAGTAAATAACTAGTATCCATAGTATACGATAGGGAGGGGCGGGGAAGGGGGGCAAAAAGTAGGGTTTTGCACTTTTCCCATACTCGTGAGAGTTACTTGTTTACGAATCTGTCAAAATATACCCCCTCCGGGCTCCACCATCTGGGAGAACAATTATGTCCATCAGTGAGTGAGTGGTATGTATTATGTCACCGTAAAATTTTAAAAACCGTTAGATTGTAATCAATCTAGCGAGATTGTAAACTCTTAAAAGATTGTCAACCAAACATACCTACTGCTTACAATTTAACGCATTATTTTTTGGTAGATTATCTATCGAAGTGAAACCGTAAAATTGTGAAATGTATGTGACGGAACTCATCTCGCGCGCTGTGGAGGAGGGGGTAGGGAGGAAGGGTCCCCTTGCCCCCCTGGTACCACTCCCACGAAAAGGTAATACACCATTCCTGAGAAAAAACGATTAATGTAACCTAACCTCAAAATACTTTATATTCGAATAAAAAGCGTAGTCGATTTCTGTCTGCAGGGTTTAAAGGAACCTAACGTCGGGGTGCTTATACTCCCGATTATGGGGGTAAAGATACTTTGATTTGATGCATTTCACAATCTAACGGTTTTTACAATTTTACGGTGACATTTAAAGTAAGATGCTTGCCAATAAGTTGTTTTGATTAAGTGGCTAGCGAGGTAGCACAAGAGTTTGCGATTAAATATCATGCAAAGTAAGGTACTCGGTAGTCGTGGTATGTGTGATGCGGACAAATGAGAAAAATATCTTGAGGAAAGTTTTGGTGAATGTGGATAAGTATTAAGAGTAGAGGAAGACCAAAGAAACGATGCGTGGACTGTGTAAAAGACGATATAGCAAGAAAGGAAGTGTCTGGAGAGACTATCTACGAGTAATAGAGAAGTATATATTGGGATGAGGGTAAGAGAATGACGATGCAAAGTACGGTTCTTACTGTACTTTAGGACGAAGGGGAAAGGGAAGAAATATGTGTGGAATAAAACAATAGATTTAATAGAGAGATTTATGTACATAACAAGAAACAACATGAATGTAAAAAAATACTAACTAGTTGGATTAAACCACTTACCTACGAAAACACGGAGGCACTGCTAAAATAAAACTCAAACCGAGATCATTTTCTATCCCACACACTCACGCAGCCATAAGTACACCAAACACACCCTTCACAGACCCACGCTTATATTCTCAACACTCACTCATCCACTCTCCCTACACAACATAACCCCTCCCCCACTCAGGATCACATCATACACTCGCTCACACATCCCTCCCCATACACTCACTCACACACCCCTCCCCATACACTCACTCACAATCAACCATTCCCCACACACCGTCTTAGTGACAAGCACATTTACTTTCTCACCTTTAGTTATTCTAGATCTAATTTTGTATTTTTCTAATTTATTTTTTTCTGTAATTTTTGGTAAAAAAAAAAAACAAGTTCGCTAATGTTAATATAAGTTATGGAAGAGTGGAGTTTCCTAACACAGGCTTTAGACGCCTAAAAGGAAACTCCAATCACTAGTTTGTAAGAAAACTTGGCAAAAACATTTTTTTCATTTCATTTTCAAAACAGATCGTGACTAGTAAACATGAAAAGCGGGCTTTTTATTAAAAAAAATATATACATAATTGGTATTTATTTCATTGATCAACCCACATAAATACATATTTATAAAATGCAAATAAAAATAGATATATCTTATTTAAAAAATAAATACATTAGATTTTTCATTTTAGTTTCAAGTATTCAAATAAAGGTGCAGTTAAATATAGGAGAAAGGGAAAAAACCAGCTTGTGAGTAGACAATATAAAACATTTTAAATAATCCATGTATGCTATATTTCACACTCATAATAACAAAACAAGTCTACAATTTATACAACAATAAAATATCAAATGACTATACGTTTACAGGAGGTGTAAAGTTGTATGTCTGCATCAACTTCCTTATCGAAAAAATCAGCAATATTTCCAGACCTGTAAAATGCAAGAATAACATTATTATTATTATAGACAAATAATTACTAATAACATGGGAACCCGCAACATACAGAGTGTAAACGGACTCATTCTGTACATCAAACTAAGTAACCCTACACAAATATTATTGCTTGGAAACAACTTTTTTTTGGAGGTAAAAAAATCTAATTTTTCGGTAAAACTCATTGTAACGCACACAAAACGTCGTGATGGTGGATGCGTTGAATAGAAAGGGGGTTACGGAGGTGTTTAAAGTAAAAATCATTAATTAAAAACATGTGTTTAAAAAAAACTTGTTAAGAGTTTTAACTTCGACCCCCAATATCTCCGTAACTAAAAGGTTCCCAGGTAAAAAAAAAATAATGCAATGACGGGGAGAACAAATGCCGTTATGGATCTATTTATATAAACTACTTTTAGAATGTCACAGCGAAAATATTTTTAGGGAGGGAAAATTCGTTTCCCAATTGTTGGTTCAAATGACAGTGTCGTCGTTTCGTGTACTTACCGGTATCGATAATGACTGCCAAGATGAATGCACCGTTAAAACAAAAAGCATCTCCAATTATCGGCCAATCATCAATATGATAAGTTACATAGACCCGTATGAAGGGGTAGTATGAAGGGGCATATCCATAATAGTCGAGTATGGTACACAGTATGACCACTATGATGTAGATAACAAGGGTTAGAATGCAATAGCGGTAATAGGCGCGGTAGAGCTTGAACTTTTTCTGAAAAAAAAAAAAAAAAAGTTTTTTGTATATTTGTAGATACAAAAAAAGATACTGTTTTAAGCTTTGACGGTTCGGTTGCACGGTTTCGAGTCAACCCGCGATCATGGCGCTTGCAACAGCGTCGGAAAACTCGAAATATCGGAGGCTCAAAAATAATACTAATCACGGAAGATATCCTGTAAGTGACATATTAAGTTTACAAAAAAGATGTGCATATACTAACAATTTGATTTCTTTAAATCATAATGCACATCTACATTGTCGGAGATGTGAAAAAAAAAAAACAAGAATTCTTTTTATGAAATATTATCACGTTCTCGAAAACAGTTTTAACCATTTCAATGAAAGTCACAATATAGTGGTCGTGGGGCATGCGGGACGAGTTGATGAATAACTCAACATATCGTTTACGGGGTGATCAATCGGTCTACCTAGGTATCCTATCTGGGAAAATTCGTTTTCTCTAATTCACCCGAGCAGAGCTCCATTGCCCGGATACTAATATATTATTGCTCGAAAATTATGGTACTTAATTTTCGAGCAATAATATATTAGTATCATAGTCATCGTTTGACAGGAAGTTTATAATAATAAGCGTAATAAATGAGATGTCTAATTATCGCTTTTTAATAGGCATGACGACAGTATCAAAAAATTGCAAATCTATTTAGTCCGTCAGTTAGAGTATTGGAAATTAATAAACACGTATTTTTTGTTTTTGTAAATCAATGAATATTGATCAAGATAAAACGCATCTAAACTCGGGAGTGGGGGCTAGTGACGTCAGAACTAGGTAAAAATTATACCTAGGCGTGACGTATTGTGAATTTTAAAAGCGTCATATCTTCGTCAATTTTGTTTTACGTAACAAAAGAAAAAACACGTGTCAAATATTTTTTTATAATCTAACTGACGGACCAATTACTTTTTTTTTTGTCGTCTCGCCTATTATATAGGTGCATCACAGACAATACAATAACAAAGTTAAAAGGTGAGTGAACGCCCTCACCACCCAGAATTCGCCTGTAAAGTAACAATTCAGATTTGAGCATTACATCAGTACTTAAGTGAGGAGAACTGAGCATAACAGTGTGCAACCTGCTATGAATATTATGTTATGATTTTATTATACATTCCATGCTCTAGTATCCGCAGCATCCGCAAAAAAAACGATCCAGTAAAAAAAAATAACAAAGTGTTTTCTTTTTTTCTCAATCGTATGTTATATCATATCAATTTTGTCATATCAATGTCTGTTTGAATTGACAAAACATTTTTGAATAGTTTACCGTGATGCCAGCTGCGACGAAAGTGACAAGCATTCCAAATTCCACAAAATGTACCAGAATAGCATATACATAGAACCGCAAATGTTCTCTGTACAGAATGTAATTAAGTGAAGTTGTTTTGAGGCTTTTGTTTTGTAAAAATGTTATAGTTTCAATAGTTCCGGCTATCAGTGTACCAGTCAATAGCATTGACACTATCTGTAAAAAAACACATTTGAATTAATAAAAATACTATAGGGTAGAGGAATAGATGAACAGACATTGTTTTTATATACATTAAGGGTGTAAACAGACCCTTAACGAAGCCGAAAGACACTTGTTCTCCCCGTCATTGCGATATTTTTTTTGTTGCGGACCATACCTAGGAAGGTACCAGTTACGGAGATATTGAAGGTCAAAGTTCCGACTTTTTCACAAGTATTTTTTTTTTCAAATACTAGTTTTTAAGGTCTTTGCTTGACTTTAAATACCTCCATAACCCGTTTACTATTAAATGCGTCCATCAGCACAATGTTTTGAGTGCGTTACATTGAATTTTATCGTAAAACGTGATTTTTCACCCCAAAAGAAAAAGTCGTTTCCTAGCAATAATTTTTGCGTAGGTGCAGTTACTTAGTTTGATGTACAGAAAGCTTGGTTGACGGCTTCGTGAAGGGCCTGTTTAGACCCTTTAATAATAGATAAATTTACTTCTTATTCGTAGCGTTAGCTATAAGCACAATCAGACCATAATGTTCCCCCACTGCTGGGACACAGACATTAGGATGGTCGATGTCACTTGTTTTCGAATTTTGGTTAAAGGCCATCCTAGTTTCTTCAAGTTTTTCTTCACCGTTTAACAGGCCCTCGAGTCCAATTGTATTCGTAGCTGTTACTTTAGTTACGTGATAACAGAAGTAAATGGAAACTTGACAGAGAGTAAGATAATTGCTAAGTTCGATGTGAAAAGGAATAAATATAATAAATAATAAATCATTCATAAATCATTCTAAAAATATCTTTGCACTCACCAACCGCAGAATAGCCCATACTAATAAGCCCCACCTTATAACGCTAGTGAAACCCTCATCTCTTATTTTGAATACTGGAGATCTTAAAGTTGGAGAACGCATTATGAAAGTTCAATCTTTCAAAATAATAACTTGTAATAAGTTAGCTTTGTGCCCGAAACCACCTGAAAAATATTATAAAATGTTATTTGCATCATGACACTGTTGACAACAACTTTTGAGAAAATATTTTTTTTAAAAAAAGACTGCGTAACTTTACAATAAACATGACTACAAAGATAGAATTTACTTTATTGTATTTACAAAATTGATACACGGCTATTTTAAAAGGTTTTAAAGTATTTCATTCCATCCAAGGGTACCTTTGGACGGACATATAGATCTTTAAATAAAAAAGGAAATAATACAGTAATAAACACTGTTTTAAGCTTTCAAGGTCTATTAAGGAATCTTCCGTAATTATTTCCCGCTGTCATGGCGCTTGCAACAGCGTCGAAATATCGGGAGCTCAAAATTGACAATAATCTCGGAATATATCCCGCAAGTAACATTTTAATATAGTAATATTTAGCAAGTCCCAAATATTTGTCACAAACATGTCCCTGAAGTGGACCACTTCAGGGACATGTTGCACTTCACTAAGTGCGGAAAACTAAACCCCATGATAGATAGATAGATAGAAGTATCAAATTAATAAGCGAAATTTTATAATATATTGTCAAAACTTACGGTATCTTAGTTTTCGCTAAAATGACACTTTTATTATCTGTTCACGTCCGCGTCTCTCACAATACTAATCAACACTGTTTAATTAATCTGTTTATTGCTCTTTATTTATAATAGTGAACAACATAACAATAATTAGTATTTACCATGTGTGTGCGGATATGTTTGTTTAAACCCAGTTATCTAATATGTGGTCCATATTGACTGTGGGTATTTTTGCTGACTTGTGAACCTATTGATATCGTTTATTTGTTATTTTCTACTTTTATAAAGTACATTTCTTGGTAAAAACCTCATTCCATAGTAAACCGGTAACGGAACCAAGATGTAGACGTTTAAGGCACAGCTGGTCATTTAACAAGCTTTGGAGGCTATACTTGGGGTCTCATTGATGGCAATGAGGCAATCCAGTGAAAAAGAGAGCCCGATATATGTAAAATCTAGAGGGGAGACCATTGATAATATATGATAGTTCTACTACTCATAATACTCAATATCTGATGGGCAGATATCCCGTACCACATCCATGAGGCCAGGTCCATGGGCTTTATTTCGATCAGAACGCGTTACAAAATATATGTAAACGGCTGTTTTCGCTAATTTTACCTTAAATAGCCCGACGTTTCGACCGGATCGACGACGACGTCTTCCCGCGACCACGGCTGGTATATGCTGGTGCTGTATTCCGCTTACATATGTTTTATAATGTGCTTTATTTCGGTCCAATCCGGATGGTATTGAAGCTGGTAAACCGATGACTTTTTCTGGTAAACGCCATCTTGCGCTGATATATTTATAGCATTCCACAATGTGAACTTAAGTAGGTAGTAGATTTACAAACAAATGATCTTGGACCCTGTCGGGCACAGCAAAAGAGAAGAAACAAAGAGGGCTTTTTGAAAATTGTGTAAAAATCAATCCGCTGTCAAGACTGCCAAATTCTTCACAGTGTGGCTCATAGCAGATGAACATCGAGAAAACATGGTGCGCGATGAGGCATGCTTACGTCCTGCTTTGGACTGATTGACTGAAAAAAAGAAGCAGATGCAGTGACGAATTGAAATAGTGTTCCTAGATGATTTGGTAGTGTGAAGAGGATGAATGAAAAGTGACTTACTAAAGATAGTTACAAGGCTGAGATATGAATAGAAACGCTATATTATAATGATGTCCTTGTTTCTAATGTTCTCTATATAGGTCACCAACCAGATGTATGAATGTAGACGAAGCAGAATATGTATATAAAGGGTGTAACAAGACCCTTAACGAAGCCGAATGGCATTAGTTCTCCCCGTGATTGCGATAATTTTCATTAGCACAATGTTTTGGGTGCATTACATTGACTCCTACAGTAAAACGTGATGTCTTAACCCAAAAAAAAAGTCCTTTCCCAGCATTTTTTTTGCATAAAGATACTTAGTTTGATGTAGGTACTGTGTATGTATGAGTGCCTGGTTGACGGCTTCGTGAAGCTTCCGTTTACATGTATGGATAGTGGCTGGTGGTATACTGTAGTTCTCCATTGGGTTAAAAGGGCGATAGTTTGTTGTATACGAGTAAAACCACTGGTAACAATATAATTATAAAATACAGTTTTTTATTAATTAATCCCGTCTAAGTATTAATGCTAACTATTGAATTAAAAAGGTCATGGATGTCAGATGCGATTATGAAGGCCAAACTAATGGGTTTTTAAAAGCTGGATTTAATTGTCGCCCAAAAAGTTGGTGAGAAAAACACAGTTTGAAATTTCATACATACATATATAAAATACAAAACACGACCTGCTACGATCCGTACGTACTCGTTGTGCCTCGTTCACGTTCATAATCTGGTTATACGTACACGCAAGATACAGCACTGAGTACAACGGCGCTTGTAATTTTTTAACAAAAAAAAATATACGAATAGATGGCGCTCAATGCCTGCTAAAACTGCACCCCCAGCAGTGTGACACAAATAAGATATCAAAAAAGGATTTTTTTAAGGTTTCACACCTTCATAATTGTCTTTTTTGTTATCAAAGAGAACGCCCAATTTTCTATGTAAGTAGAGATATTCTTGCGTCTCAACCATTAGGAAAATATGGGACATGTAGGTCCTCTTCATGAAAAAAAAATCAAACATATTCAATGATCAATCAATTTTTCTATATAAAACAAAGTTTTAATCTTCATATTGTGATTTTGTCAATAAGGGATTGCTCGACTAAATACTGAGAAAACCAGAAAGCGATCAAAACGTAAGAATAATATTTTTTTAGCAAATAAGAAAACATGCAGCTACAACCTGCTTTCAGACATTCTCCTTTGAAAATGAGCTGTAATTCCAAGCCGCCTTAATACCGCCTTGGTTTTGACTTGGAATACAGATTTGAATCATCATCATTTCAGGCGAAAGACGTCCACTGCTGGACATAGGCCTTTCCTAAGTCTCGCCACATGGACCGGTCCCGTGCGACTCGGCATCCAGTGTCGAACAGTTAACCTCAACCCCCTGTGATGAAAGTGACAAGCATTCCGAACTCTACAAGTTTTACCAAAACATTGGATTCATAGAACCCTTTGCATTTTCCTGCTGGGGAAGCTCCATGGCGGCCGTCAAGCAGGCTACCTCCTCCCGCAGTTTGGCCACATCTCCTTCCGGCGAAGGAGGAGGAGGCCTAGCAAAGTTGGCCTCTGCTGCCGCACAGGTTGGAGGCGGAAGCCACGGGTTTGGCATTGAGATTTAAAGACGTCTTCATTCCCCTTATTGCGGCTTCCACCTCCTTTGCAAACCTGGCCTTACGCTCCACCTCGGAGCCCCCTATGTGCACCTGCCTCGTCACCCGACCCGGGAGCAGTATTGCCCGGGTGTCGCCCCTCTTCGGCCACTCTCGCCGACCTCTCTGACCTCGTGGAGGCAGAGAGCCCCCTCCCCTTGCCCCGGATCCCACCACGCTTGACACCTTCTTCTCGCCAATCCGCGAGGTTGCCATCTAAGACTTCCTAAACTATTAAATGAGCAATATTAGTAATCACGTTTTCGAAAACGGCTGTAACGATTTCGATAAAAATCGATCTACATATTATATGTATATCATATCAGGGAAAAATCGTTTTCTCTATTTCATCTGAGCACAGTTCGGTCACCCAGGTACTAATACATTATTACGCGCAAATTATGGTGCCCACGTGTCAACGTTTGACAGGATGTTTAAAATAATAAGCGTTAATAAATTAGATAAGTAATTATCGCTAGTTTAGTTAAATAGGCGCATCACAGACAAAACAATAACTAAGTCTAAAGGTGAGTTAACGCTCTCACCGGGAGAAATCGAATGTAAAGTAACAATTCAGGTTTGAGCATTACATCAGTGAGTGAGGAGAACTGGTGGCCTACCATGACGTCTTAAAGCAAGATCGTTTTAATCTTGTTCCAGTGTGTGGGTAAGAGGCGGAGCTATAGAGGACGTCTAGCGCCATCTCTTTCCCACACTGGAACAAGATTAAAACGATCCTGCTTTAAGACGTCATGGTAGGCCACCTGAACGTTACAGTGTGCAACCTGCTATTAAAGTTATTATATCATAACAACGACCTGTTTCTATACTAAATCAAATATTACACAGACTGGAATCCCGACATCGAGGCACAAACTGTTGCAATATTTTTTTCATCAGTAAAGAAACAAACTGCTGTTTCCTATAAAAATGCCATACAAACACGGTGAAAATGCATTAATCAACTGGTTTTTTTTTAAATTGTTGATCAAAAATTTCTTGTAACCGTTTTGCTATGATGCATCCATCCCGTATTATTGTTACATTAATGGCGAAAGCTGCCTCACCGGGCACGTAACGTAACGTAGTACTCAATATGGGATCTTGGATTGTCATATTACAGGCGAATACTCCGGTGAGACAGCGCCTTTATTTTCGCGTAGAAATTTTGATGAGTAAGTGTGAAAAAAAGTTTTGTATGTGCTATTCCATACTGTAATTATATCTCTGTGCTAAATTTCTTTCAGATCCGTTCAGCAGTTCTGGTGTGATTGAGTAACAAACATCCATCCATCTAAACGCATTCGCATTTATAATATTTTAGGAAACATTCTTTTGCTCTAGAATCCGCAGCATCCGCAAAATAATTGATCAAGTTAACAAAAAAAAAAAATGTTGGACATTTTTCTCAACCCTGCCTGCGTTTGAACTGACAAAACATTTTTGAGTAGTTTACCATGATGCCAGCTGCGATGAAATTGACAAGTATTCTGAATTACACAAATTGTACCAGAATAGCAAATAATCCCAAAATAACCACAAAATATAATAATTTATGAGCCGATAGAAATTTTCTTCAGTTTTTTCTTGGGGTTCGTGTTGTAAAACTTTCATAGTTCCAATAGTTCTGTGTATCATTAAACTGGTCAATAGTACTGACATTATCTGTAATAAAACACATTTTTATTAATTACCACATGATACGAATAGAGGAATAAAGGAGTAAATCGACCCTTAACGAAGCCAAAAGGCACTTATTCTCCCAGTCATTGTAATTTTTTTTATCTTCTGGATCATACCTGGGAACCTTCTAGTTACCGAGATATTGGTGATCAAAGTTCCACCTTTTTTTTTACCAGTTTTTTCAAATAGGTACGTACTAGTTTCTAGGGTCTCAACTTGACTATAATGGGGTGGGCAACTGGTGGAACTAATGGCGCTAGCATCGCATGAACCAAACCGTCATTGGTTGAAAATCTGTCAATGTCATTTTATATTTCAAAATAGTTTGACCTCATTGGTCAGATTGGGTCTAAGCTATGGACGCGCCATCTACAATCAGCTTTGACCAGCCTTCCCCATTACCTCAATATCCCAATATTACTATTAAATGCGTCCATGAACACAATGTTTAGAGTGCATTACCTAAAGTTTTACCATAAAACGTAATTTAATATATAAAATTACCAAAAAAAGACTGCGTAACTTTAAAATAAACATGACTAGAAAGATAAAATTTACTTTATTGTACAAAATTGATACACGGCTACTTTACAATATTGCTTATTCGATGGGTACAACGGCGGTCATACCGCTAATAGCGACATATCTTCGAAAGTTCGTTAAGTCCATCCAAAGGTAGTCTACATTTGCATGCGGACTTAACGAAAATATACCTACAGACTTCTATTTTGTTGGTTTAAATATAAAATGATTATTTTCAAAGTAGGTTAAATTCATCAGTTGTTTTGCACAGTTTAACACATGTCATTTATTATGTATATATTGGCGTTAACCTGTCGTCTATAAATGGCGGGCTTTACTGTAAGTTATGCGACGACACATAGCAAAAAACAAAACTCTGTTTCTTTTACTTCTCAAACTTGTCTGCACGAGTCGACAAAGCAGATTCTATTTCTAAATAAATGAATTTTCATACTGATTTGCATCCTACACGTTCTTTTTTAAATTTTTCAAGTTTTTCTGCACACGTTTACAAAGTAGGCAACTCTAAAGGATAAAAAACCCGTCAAGTGCAAGTCGGACTCGCGCATGAAGAGTTCCGTACCATCGTAGTAGGGGAGCCCCCTTTTATTTAAATTTAATTATTTGCTGTTACAGCGGCAACAGAAATACATCATCTGTGAAAATTTCAACTGTCTGGTTAACGCGGTACATGACACGACGGTACATCTTAAAAGATAGACATATGGTATCGAACACTTTTTTTTTAACTTTTTATGAGGAACAATCCCGTCATACCTGTTTATTGAGTAACTTTAATAAATACAACACATGAATATAACATACAATAACATAACATGAATACATTTTCCCTGTATTTGCAACATTTTTCATTGATGCTCCGCTTTTATTGATTGTAGCGTGATGTTATATAACTTATAGTCTTATTAGCCTTCCTCGATCAATGGGCTATCCAACATTAAAAGATGTTTTTAACTCGAAAGTAACTGTTTTTAACTTTTTTTTTCCTAAAATTAGCGCTTTCAACCAACCAAACAAACAAACAAACCTTTCAGCTTTACAATATTAGTATAGATTCAAGTAGGTAACAATTTAATTTCTCTGAAATATTTGCATTCATCGCTAAAATCAAGGTGCATGAGATGAGCCCAAACACAATATAGATGCTGTAAACTGTTGAGGACCTCTTGTAACTGCCTTTCGTCTCCATCGTGAGACCTTCGCTTCGATGACAGTCATACTCCAGGCAGGTCTTAAGTTCTCATCAAGGTGCATGAAGTGAGTCCAAACACGATTTTTCAGTTTTAAATGGGACAAAATTTGCGATAATGGGTGAAAACGCTCCTGGGTGAAAGGTTGAAACCTTTCCCAGTTGTTAGACACGTGGCGCAGAATGCTGGCTCGAATTTGAGCAGCCATGGCCACGTTACCGTTCACCAAATAGGATAGGGATGAAAATAAGCATACGCCATCGTCAGGTATATTTACTATTTTGCTAAGAATTTGCGCTTTGTTAGAAGTGATAATTTGCCACTTCTCGACACAATCAATGGCAGTGAATTGGGACTGGGATTGTGAAGTCAACTGCACACATTCCGCTGATTTAATGAAAGTCGGTGATTCTTCAATTATGCATGAAAGGTCAAAAGATCATTTTGATTATTTAAATTGGTCAACGGAAAACATCAAAATGACCTTCATTGAAGTTTCCTGAGAATCGGATTATTTTTACTCCCTGTTGTGCTTCCCCAAAACCAGCAATACAAGTACCATCTTGAAACACCTCCGCTGCCATGAGTTCACAAGTGGTTCCGTAGCTGCCATTACAAGACATTTCAGTGACGTATTTACGCTTTGAACCATAAACAGCTACTGACCGATCCTGGGTGAAAGGTTGGAATCTTTCCCAGTTGTTAGACACGTGGCGCACAATGCTGCTTCGAATTTGAGAAGCCATGACTATGTTACCGTTCACCAAATAGGATAGAGATGAAAATAAGCATGCGCCATCGCCAGGGATATTTACTATTTCGCAAAGTATTTGCTGTAAGTGCTAATAATTTGATTATTCATAAACAATGCTCACGACCAGTAAGTAACGTAAAAAATATTACTTGGAACGTAATTTTCTTTATAGCTACTCTTTTACAACACCAGCCTAAACCAAAGATACTAAACACTAAAATTAAAATACAAACGTACGTATTCAAGGACACCTTTTCTAGTAAGAACGACTAATAAAAGGGTTAAAGCATGAAATTGCCGTTGTATAATATTAGACACTTCGAATTGACATAAAATCTTCATGGTGTGAGATTTTTGTGTGAAACTTTTTTCACGTGACACCTATGAGGTTCTTCTTTTAAAAAATGTGCAACTATCGATTTTCGACTTTCAATTGTTTTTTTTATTCAGCTTAGACGTAAAGATGGATACTTCGAAAATCCGAGTTATTTTTGAATACGAGTTCAGACGCGGAACTAATGCGGCAGAAACGGCTCATAATATCAATATTGCGTTTGGAGAGGTGATCAATCTCGATCTCGGTGATCAATTCGGTGAAAACCGGGAGCGATCACCGCATGGTAAGAGGCACATTGAACATCAATATCAATCTTGAAAGGTATCGACCGATGAAGTCTACGCTCCGTCCAGCACAGATCCAAATCCAAAACCCCGAAAGCTTTCAGCTTGAACTCCAGAACCGTTTCGAATGCCTAGGAAGCTCAGTGGACGAATATAACGATGGGTTCGTGGAAACTGTCCATACGACCGGGTCTAAGTTCTTCAAGGCACGTCGTACAGATCAGAACAAGAGACTCTCCGATCACACTCTAAAGCTCATGAAGGAGCGGCGTGAGATGATCCTGCAGTCTTCAGACGAGGCGTGTAAATAGATGCAGCTCAATAGATGGATCTCTAAATCAAAAGATGTTCAATTTTCGTCTTCCTACATGAATAAAATCAAAACTGTTTATTTTACAATAACAACAAAAATATATTTGAAATCCTCAAAATGACACAGTTCAGGTTCGCAACACTTTTTTATTATTTCTTAATTTTTCCCCGAAAATAAAAAATATTTATTTACTTTGCACATTTGTGTTTGGGTCATAGGATTACACCATCCTACCAAATTTCACCTGATTTGATTTGGTCCAGTAGGTTCGGAGCAAATTGGCTGTGACAGGCGGAGGGACAGACAGACGCACGAATGATCCTATATGGGTTTTGTTTCTTTTTATCATTTTTTGTACGGAACCCTAAAAACTGAGCGGTTTTTAGGGTACCGTACAAAGTGCTGGGTGCCAACAATTTTGAACTCGCATAAGCCACAAATGTTTCCTAAAAGCTTAAGTATTGGATGGATGCAAGTCTATGTGGCGACACTTAGGAGAGGCCTATGTCCAGCAGTGAACGTCTTTCGGCTGAAATGTTGATGATGACGATGATAAGAAGTACTTGTTAATTTAAGAAGAACTTACAAAAAAACCACAGGCTTTCTTAGGCAAGAAATATATGAATCATACAGAGTAGAGTGGAATAACAGAAATCTACTGATAAAATCACTTAATTAATAAACTAGTCATAGGTAATTGGTATTTATTTTATTGATCAACCTACATAAATACTTAATGAAGAATAAATCGTACAATAAACATAGCTATATCTTATTTACAAAACAGATATAAGTATTACATTTTTCATTTTAGTTTCATGTAATCAAAATAAGGTGTTAAATACTTATTAAGGACGGAAGGGAAAAAACCAGGTTGTGAGTAGACACTTTAAAAAATATTAAACAATTCATTTAAGCTATTTTTAATATTTTACACTCTTCTAAACAAGTCATCGAAAGGGCTACGCAACGCAACGTACATAATATTATTTTATTTTATTTTATTTAAATAAAATATCAAATGACTAGACGTTTACAGGAGGTGTACAGCTGTATGTCTCCATCAACTTCCTTATCGAAAAAATCAGCAATATTTCCAGACCTGTAAAATAAAGGAATAACATTATTGTTATAGACAAATAATTACTAATCACATGGTACCCCGCAACCTGCAAGGAGTAAACTAAACAGGCCCTTCACGAAGCCGTCAACCAAGCATTTTGTACATCAAACTATGTAACTCGACACAAAAATGATTGCTGGGAAACACTGTCCCAACAGTCATGGAGACATCACATGTCTGGTTTGAAGCACATCACATGCCGATTCGTTTACAATGTTTTCATTCATCGTGACATCAAACAATGTTACATAAATGTTTGGGTTCGAACCTACAACTTGCGACAGATACTAATTGTGGCTCTGTGCCACAATTACTTTAAAAAAAGCCTTATTACGATACGATCTGTGACTTAAAATTAGTTTCTTGACAATAATATACTCTTTGAGATGTCACAGCGCAAATATTTTTAGGAAAAACATGATTATTAACTTCCCAATTGTTGGTTCGAGTGATTAGTGTCGTCATTTCGTGTACTTACCGACATCGAAAATGGCTGCCAAGGTGAATGCAACGACAAATTCAACAGCATCTCCAAAAATCGGCCATTCATCAATATGATAAGTTAAGTAGACCTCTATGAAGTGGTTTGCATATCCATAATAGCCGAATATGATACACAGAATCACCATTATGATGTAGATAGCAAGGCTTAGGATGCAATAGTGGTAGTAGATGCGGTAAAGCCTGACCTTTTTCTGAAAAAAGAAAACATTTTTTGTTAATTTGTAAACACAAAAAAAGTTTTATATTGTCACTTACGGGATATCTTCCGTGATTTGGTAATTGTTTTGAGCTCCCGATATTTCGACGCTGTTGCAAGCGCCATGATCGCGGGTTGACTGGAGAATGCGGGTGGATAGAAAATAAATTGTTAAGAGCAGACAAATCTTTCTACCCTCTTTCTTTGTCTTTTGCTACGCGCACTATTGGAACTCGCCACTTAGTCACAACAAAACACACTCACAGTATCACCAGGTCAGCTCAAAACAATTACTAATCACGGAAGATATCCCGTAAGTGACAATATAAGTTTAGTTGTTAACCGTGAAAGCTTAAAACAGTGTTACAAAAAAAGATGTACTTATATACTAAAAAATTGTTTTCAAGACTACATAGTCAGAGAAGTGAAAGAAATCAAGGATTCTTTCCATAACATGGAATAGGCTAGTTTCCACCATCAATAAATTGCAAATCTATTTAGTCTGCCAGTTAGAGTATTGGAAAATAATGGACACGTATTTTTTGTTTTTAAAAATCAATGAGTATTGACAAAGAAAAATAAAACGCATCAAAACTCGGGAGTGGGACCTCGTGACGTCAGAACGCACTAAAATTATACCACGGCGTGACGTATTGAGACTTTTAAAAGCGTCGTATCTTTGTCAATTTTGGTTTATATAACAAAAGAAAAAATACGGGTCAAATATTTTTTGATAATCTAACTGAAGGACGAATTAGATTGTTTTCAGTACACAAGCCTATTAAATGAATATATTCTATGCCTTTATGCCTTATGCATCTTATCCTATATTATTAAATGAGCAATACTTCCTACTTAATATTATAAATGCGAAAGTTTGTGAGTATTGATGTTTGTTACTCTATCATGCAAAAACTACTGAACGGATTTTAATAAAATTTTGCACACAGATGGTTCGCAACCTGGATTAAAACATAGGATACTTTTTCTCCGGGTAGTAAGAGAGGTCAATTGTCAACTTCACGCGGGCGAAGCTGCTGGTAGAAGCTAGTATTTGTATATTTGTTATCACGTTCTCGAAAACGGTTTTAACCATTTCGATGAAAGTCGCAATATAGTAGTTTACGGGGGCGATAAATCGATCTACCTAGGTCTCCTCAAGGAAAATCCGTTTTCTCTATTTTCACCCAGGTACTAATATATTATTACGCGCAAATTATGGTGCCTAGGTGTCAACATTTGACAGGAAGTTTATATTATATAATGAGCGTTAATAAATGAGATGTCTAATTATCGCTAGTTTAGCTAAGTGGGCGCATCACAGACAATACAATAACGAAGTCTAAATGTGAAGGAACGCCCTCATGGGCTGCGAGACTGTTTGAAAGAGATACCGCGGTCCCGGAGCACAAAGGGCAACGAAGGAACATGGATGGGTTTTAGTCAGTAAAAGTCTGACACTCCCTCCTGCTCCGCCCAGAGCGGGAGGAGTCATTTGATGATTTCCCATTCGAAAAAAAAGGGAACGCCCTCATCGGGAGAATTCGCCTGTAAAGTAACAATTCAGATTTGAGCATTACATCAGTAAGTGAGGAAAACTGAGCATTACAATGTGCAACCTGCTATTAATGTTATGATATCATTTGTAACAACGACCTGTTTCTTTACTAAATCGAATATTCTGGGTGGTAACCCGGGACATCGATTCACAAACGGTTACAAGATTTTTCTCATCGGTAAATAACAATAAACTGCTGTTTCCTACAAAAGTGATGAGTAAGTGTGAAAAAAAGTATCTTGTGCTATTTCAGACTATAATATATCTCTGTGCTAAATTTCTTCCAGTTCTTTTCAGCAGTTCTGGCGTGATTGAGTAACAAACATCCATCCAAACGCAATCGCATTTATAATTTATTATAGCAGACATTTCATGCTCTAGTATCCGCAGCATCCGCAAAACAATCGATCCAGCACCCCTAGCCAAGTTGACAATCTACAATCGTTAACGTTAGTTGAAAACTATTCAAATGAATGGGAATGACATACTCAACGTTAAATCACGTGATCAACAAAAACGAATAGAAAATTCGTAGACAAGTTTACATCGGTCAAAATGATAGAATAGAATGTTATCGTTTCTACAATGTTGATCGCTATAAACTCTTTGGTAGGAACGCTCACCATAGACTAAAGTGTAGGTTTTTTCTACAGACATTAGAGAACGAGCGATCGACTCAGTCGTGTCAACTTGGCTACTAATTTAGCGCTTTCTACAATCGCTTACGCCGAGGCGGTTACGATTGTAGAAAGAGAATCGATATGAAACGTTTGTAATTTGGCTAGGCCTGCAGTTAACAAAAACAATACCTTAAATCCAGCTGTGATGAAGGTGACAAGCATTCCTAATTCCACAAGTTGTACCAGAATAGCATATACAAACACCCACAAATTTTCGCTGTAGCGATCGTTATTTGGTGAAGTTGTATCGGGGGCTCCTTGTTGTAAACGTTTAATAGTATCAATAGTTCCGGCTAACAATGTACCAGTAAATAGTACTGACACTATCTGTAATAAAACACATTTTTATTAATTACCATAGGAAACGAACAGAGGAACAGATGAACAGCCGAACATACATTGTATATACATACTTATGTAGATTAATTTACTTCTTATTCTTAGCGTAAGCTATAAGCTCAATCAGCCCACAATGTTCTCACTGCTGGGACTCAGGCCTTAGGTTGGTCAATGTCACATGCTTACGAAGTTTGGTTGTAGGGTAACGTTGTTCTTCACCGTTCTGAGACTTTTGAGAGCAGTGACAATAAAATTAATAGCAGAAACTAACTATTAGCCTACCTTACCTACGTTTGGACACACGGCCTTAACTCAATAAGTTAAAGCAGACCATGATTTTTTTTACCACCACCTAAGGGCTATTTATCCCTCAAATGGCTTAGCATGATCCTCCGCTACTCCTAAAATACTGCAGCATTAATTTTGAAATAAATATATGGTAAAGTTGAGGATTAATGCTAAGTCCGGAGGATTTATGTGTGACGAAAACACGATTCCATAATTTTTTCTCGATAGAAAAAAAAACCAAAGTTACCTCCAAATCGAACAATAAACCGCTGGTATTCAAAAAGTGCTTGAAATTAGATCATGAAACTTTGCATACTAACTGAACTAACAATAAAGCAGGTCTTCAAAATCAATAGATTTTTTGTAAATCGCAAAAAACCACTCATTTTGCACTATTCGGCCGCAGTGACTGACTTAACAGCCGCTTTGTAGTGCAAGCTGATTAGAACTTTATTCTAACAGAATTTCAAACGAAGTTTGAACCACCACAAATAGAGTTGCTAATTTTAGGGTTAGAAGGGCCTTAAATTACCAGATTAAAAATACGTTTTTAAGCAATGCTATTTAACAGGCTATCGCGTCAAGTTACGCGTTAAGTATAAGAAGTTAACCAAAACTTGGCAGAGAGTAAGATAATTATTGCTAAATTCAGTGCGAAAAGGCAGTAGCATAAATATTGTATTTTTTATATAAAACAAAGCAAATAATTAATAATTCTAAATATATCTTTGCACTTACCAACCGCAGAACAGCCCATACTAATAAGCCCCACCTTATAACGGTAGTGAAACCCTCATCATGTTTTTTGATTACTGGGGGTGTTAATGTTGGAGAATGCATTATGAAAGATCAATCTTCTAAAATAATAACTTGTAATAAGTTAGGTTTGTGCCCGAAACCACCTGAAACATATTATAAAATGTTATTTGCGTAGTGTTTCCAACAACTTTCGAGGAAATAAAATATTCAAAGAACGACTGCGTAACTTTGCAATAAACATGACTAGAAAGATAGAATTATAACCTTTTTTTTGTCTTTATGGCTAAGACTTAAAGAACTTTATTTAAAAAGGGGGGTAGTCAGTGGTAAAGTCAGATAAATTACTTGAAATTAATCGCCGATTAAGATAATATGTAGTTAGCACTTCTCAAATTATAAACGATATAATTTTATTATATATTGTCAAGTAAACTTACGGTATCTTTATTTTCGCTAAAATGACACTTTTATTATCTGTACCTATACGTCCGCGTCTCTCACAATACTTATCAACAGTGTTTAATTAATCTGTTTAGTGCTCTTTTATATAATTGTGAACAACATAATAATAATTTGTATTTTAAATGTTTGTGCGGATATGTTTGTTTATACACAAAACCCAGTTATCTAATATGAGGTCCATATTGACTGTGGGTATTTTTGCTGACTTATAAACCTATTGATGTTGTTTATTTGATATTTTCTACTTTTATAAAGTTCATTCCTTGGTAAAAACCTCATTCCATAGTAAACCGAGATCGTTCAAGACACAGCTGGCCATTTAGCTTTGGAGGCTATACTTGGAGTCTCATTGACGGCAATGAGGCAATCCAGTGAAAAAGAGAGCCCGATATATACAAAAACAGAACGGTCAACTTTTCTGGTACTATAATCTAGAGGCGAGACCAAAGATAAGATAGTTCTACTACTTTTAATACTCAATATCTGACGGGAAGATGTCCCGTACCACGTCCATGGGGAACTGCTTTAGTTCGGTCCAATCCGGATGATATTGAAGCTGCTAAGCCAATGACTATTTCTGGTAAACGCCATCTTGCGCTGATATATTTATAGCATTCCACAATGTGAACCCTGTTGGACCCTGTCGGGCACAGCAAAGGAGAAGAAACAAAGAGGGCTTTTTGAAATTAGTGTAAAAATCAATCCGCTGTCAAGACAGCCACATTCTTTACAGGGTGGCTCATAGCAGATGAACATCGAGAAAACATGGTGCGCGATAAGGCAGGCTTACGTCCTGCTTTGGACAGATTGACTGAAAAAAGAAGCAAATGCAGTGACGAATTGAAAGAGTCTGCGCCTGGATGATTTGGTAGTGTGAAGAGGATGAAAGTTGTCTTACTAAAGATACTTACAAGGCTGAGATATAGTACGAACGCTGGGAAGGTGACATTTTGATGATGTCCTTGTTTATAATGTTCTTTACTTTCAACCGGCGTGCGTGTATAACCAGATGTATCAATGTAGACGAAGCAGAATATGCATGTATGAGTAGCTGGTGGTATTCTGTAGTTTTGCCTACCCCCATGAGAAAATGCAATTGTATATGATTAAAGCCACTGGTAACAACTAGCCTTTTAAAAATACAGTTTTTATGAATTAATCCTGTCTAGGTATTAATGCTAACTAATGAATTAAAAAGGCCATGTCAGATGCGATTATGAAGGCCAAACTGACGGTTTTTAAAGGCTGGATATAATTGTTGTCCACAAAGCTAGTGGAAAAAACAGTTTGAAATTTTAAACATTCATAAACCCACAACTTTTTACCTGCTACCATTACCATATACGTACTCATTGCGCCTCTTCCACGTTCATAATCTGGTCATACACGCAAGGTACAGCGAGTACAACGCAGCATGAAATTTTGAAAAAAAAAAAAAACGAGTAGATGGCGTTCCATGACATCTAAAACTGTAGTGTTTTTACACTTTTATAACCACAAGAACCGCTGCCATCAAATACATCATCATCAATGACTGTTGGCTAAGATAACTTGGTAAATCTCACATGCATTATTTATTATTACTCATCATCTGCCTAGCCTTTTCCCAACTATGTTGGGGTCGGCTTCCAGTTTTACCAGATGCAGCTGAATACCAGTATTTTACATGGAGCGACTGCCTATCTGACCTCCACAACCCAGGCAGTACTGTGTAATACCCCTTGGTAAGACTGGTTGTCAGGGTTTTTGGCCTTTGACTACCTATCGACGTCATAGATCCAAATGACATCCGGGACCAACGGCTTAACGTGCTTTCCGAGGCACGGAGGAAACTCGGTATGTAATAGGTTGGTCACCCATCCACAGACCAACCTAGGCAAGTACGGCTTAACCTAACGATCGACCTAAGCTGTTATTATTTACCCACGAGCTCCTCATTATTTATTATTACTATCTTTATAATATAAATTGTGTTGCAGTGATCTAGATTAAGTTGTGATTTAAAACTAAGTATTCAGTCTGTCTGTTAATATTGTCTTTATTGTTTTAGCGTCAAATTATAACTGGTTTATGCCTTTTGGTAAAATATGGTTAAACCTACCTTTTATCTGTTTATCACCATGTACTGTACCCATATTCGCAAAATAAAAATTACTTACTTACTTACTTTGTCATAGGCAGGCTGCTTCATAACTAACGTCTTTCAGTGTCTCTACTCCATCTGACGACCTCACAACGATCTCACGACCTCTGCGAATGCAACATGTGACGTGACTTGCGTCAAACAGCTCGTACGAGAAACCGAAACCATCCAACTGATTTCAATGTATTTTGTGAACGTGTATGGTTGGTTCCAGCTTAACTAGTTAACTAGTTTTGGACCCGATTTTTGCTGTTGGCGACAGACATTCGCGCGGCGCGTTCGAAGTTATGGGCTAAACGCTAGTTTTGCTATATAATTATAAAACGGCACTTTCTTAAACCATTTGTTTTTAACCGCATGAACACTTGAACAGTGGGATGTGTGGTTCCACCATTTGAAAGTCGCTTTTGGCTTGTGTCGCAGGGGTTTTAATTCTAGCCAGTTTTATTCACAGTACAAACACAATGATCGTCCCCGTTTCTAACCGAACCTTTAAATAGGTGTTTCCTTCTTTCAATCCTACATACTACATACCAGCAGCTATTCTTAGCCATGTGGTGTCCTGTTAGCAAATAGATGTACTTGTCATTCATTTGTTTAGGTTTTAAAACTGAAGTAGGACTTCGGTGTAGCTGATTTTCTCAGACTTATATAAATTAAATTAGAGTTCCATTTAAAATGGACCTTTTCCAATTTAAGTTACTTTGTTAAATACTGGTACTCAACTGCATACAGTTAGACTGGAAGCCATCATTAATACAGTCAGGAAAAAGACAATGAATTCGAATGTAATTAGCACAATGGAGAACACTCCAGCCGGTACTACTAGAAATTACGTTTTATCGACTTTGATACCCAAGAAAGTAAGGACATGAAATAGACCACTCGCACCGAATTACAGAGTTTTGAAATAAATCAATCGTAAGCTTGTCGGAATCTCCAATTGCGAGTGTTATCGTATCAGGCTCAACTCCCGCTGACGGTGACGCATCAACCGCCCGCGCGTTTGTCAGCTCGGTTCTCAAAAACACGGATATGACCATCATCGTTTAACTGAGTTAATAAACGTATTAGTTTAGCCAACCATGTGCACTCTCTGATTTAGTTAGAACTGAAGCAGATAAATGTTCTTTAGAAAATGACTTACTTTTCAAAAAGACAACGATGAGGTAAATGAAGGAATGGAGAAAAAAATGAAAATTCACGTCGAAGACACTTCTGCTTCTTAGATTGTCGATGGCACAAGGCTTCTGATTTGAGTCGGGCTAGAATTTCGCTATACGAGTTTGGCATCAGATGCGTCGATCAGCTCCTGTAATGAGCAAACGACACAATATTAAGTCACTACTAATGGGATTCCGTAAAAATAAAGGCACGTGCAACAAACATTTTGTTTTATTTAGTTTGTCTCGCTTCCGTAGGTTTTCCAGGTTATAACGAACGGCTAGTATAGCCCTATAATAGTCACTTTAAGATGCGCGGGCGCCAGATTCCACGGACCAACCACTTAGCAAGCGTCTCGCCGTTCATACAATTTACAAAACGTGTGCGCGCTTACAAGTCTTTCTGCTCCTATTTTAAATAATTTACCTCTACATAACGATAACGAGTGTAGATTCATGTTTCAAGGCTTTTGTGTTTTTGTATCAAAATCTAGTGTATTTTTGTGGATTTTTACGGCCCTAGTATCTTCTAATGAATTGAGTTTCCTTGAAGAAACGGTTTCAAAACTCTTTGTAAAATAGTTTGAGGGCTAATTTACAAAGTGAGTGGTTCAAGATGCGGTTAGAACTGCCAGTGTGCACCAGATGTTGTTTATGTCTACCTCTCCGATATGGATTGATAGCGTGGGGATATCTTAGATTGGTGAGTAGGCACTATTGTTATAGATCATTCTTTTTTTATTCAAGAGAGTGCATGTGTGTCTGCCCTTTGGTATTCTTCGTACAGTCACAAGTACGTAGATATGTACTCGTACCTATATATAATTGAATATCTATGGAAATAGTTTGACTTTGACAGCGCCTTCGTGCTATAGTAATAAGAACTGTTTTCCACCGATGAGAAGGACACTGTGACCAATGTCTATGTTCCCAGGTTTAAAAATGAATGTTATTAATTTCAATATAACTTTGGCCTCCAAAAAAAGTAAATGCACAAGGCAGGATAGGCAGGGAGTTTTGAGATATATCAAACTAAATGTTTTCGTTATTATTTTCTCAGGTAATATCAGCCCTGGTTATGGTTGGCGCTGAAAAATCATTTTCAACTATGTTGGGATTGACAAAAACTGAACCAGAGATAAGTTACAAAATCTATGCGGCATTGTTGGCATTATTAATGCTCTTTACATTGGGGGATATCATTATGAACATTACCTTTGTTATTGGAGGACATAGGGTAAGTATAGACTAGCTCTGAATATGTTATTCAAAGAGCCTATTTTTTTGTTAATAAAGAAAAAAAGTTGTGAAGCTGGTAACTTAAATCAAATTCCAAGTAGCTAAGTATGGTGTTTTAGAAAAAAGAACACGATTTAATCGTTTGAAGAAAAACTATTATCTTCGAATCTGCGATGAAGATTTGCTAGACCCAAGATATTAACTTTCAGCAGATGGTACATAGTACATTTCCCCAACAATATAAATCCACTTCATCAATTTATACTCTGTTTACCAATTCTTTCATCTTTTCAGAAAATCCTAAAGCTGTTGAGAGCATACTACGTGTACAGTTTCGTCCTCTGGATAACGACGACACTGGTTGGCTTCGGCCTGTCTGCCTACACCGTCTACTGGTTTAACCTTCAAGAAATCGATGAGTTCCGCACTTGGGTGCTTCTCGTTGACTTGGCCACTTTTCTAGCTCAGATCTGTAAGTTGTGTTTATCCTGGCCGGCAAACGTAGGTGCTCATAGATAAGTGACATTCGATTTTGAAGCGTTTCAAATTTAAAAAAATCGCAAAACGGCATTATATCAATCTAATGCCTACATTTCTAACTATTCCATCTCAGTATCGCTGATAGTGTCACACATAGCAAAATCAAAATCAAAGCATTTATTTCTAGTAGGCCAGTTGCATGCACTTTTGAATTGTCGAAACAAAGATGAAAATTAAATGTAGCTACAGACACAAGACATAAAAACTGTGAAAGTACTGTAGTTGCCCATTCCCTAGCGTAGATCTCTATGGAGAAGAACGGGCAAGAAACTCCATGGACACTTTTTTAAAGGTCCAAGGTCCTCCGAGCTCCAGCAAGAGAGCTGTTGTACATCATACCTAAATTAGAATCTTAGTGACATAACTTAGCTTGCCAAACCCATTGAATGATTTTGTCCGTGGGATACAAAACCAACCAACACTGCAGTGGACACTCCACTTTTTTTTTTTTTGGGAAATCGAACCGACTTAACTGAACTGAAAACCTAGTTCTAGCCGATGATAAATAGGATACACCTAAGTTTAACCACCGGAGTTCGGCTGCACCTAGTTCTAGCCGCTATGATGAAGGCTAAACCTAGTTCTAACCGAAGATAAGAGGATACTTCTAAGTTTAGCCGCATGTGGCCGGCTGCACCTAGTTGTAGCCGGCTAAAACTAGGTGTGGCCGCACTTCGGCTAGCCGTAACATAGACAGCAAGTTGACTCTTAATGATTATTAATTTTATTTCAGTAATCCAAGCATGTATTCTTCTACTAATAAGAAGTCAGATGATCAAAATTAAGAAAAGCTACGAGTTCAGGTTTATAAGAAACGCAGCCGAATGTGAATGTTCCATGCATTCTGAAGAAGAAATAGTCGATGAAGGGAAACATACAAGTTGTGAGGAAGGATTCAAAGAGGCTCACGGCAAGACGTCGACGGATTATTAGAAATACCGATACATGTTCGAATACTGAACTTTTATTTATAAGTTAATATAAAAATACGACGGTATAGTTGGTTTTGTTTCTTTTATGGAGAAAATGTTACTTTTATCATGCCTTTTTCCTGTTTCCATTCTTAGCACCGGTTGAAATTCTATAAAGCTCAAACTGCACCGCAGAATCTTGCTATGTAACCTGACTCGTCCTTGTTGCCTAAAGTAGCCTAATTAAATGTCGCTGCCCTTCGTAGCCCGAAGAAATACCAAACTTAAGTGGCAGTGGGCAGGGCACATATTGCTCGCAGAACGGATGGCCGATGGGACCGAAAATAAATAAATAAATATCGCTGGAAATTACACACAGCGCCATCTAGTGCCACACTAAGCAACGAGGCTTGTGTCGTGGACACCAGATAGTTGATATACTACATAGATACTTTTTTGTTTGTAAAAATATACTTATTATACAAATAAACATCCATGCCTCGGAAACAAATGTCCATGCTCATCACACAAACATTTGCTCCAATCGGGATTCATACCCGGGACCCGAAGAACGTAAGGCAGCCTCACCACCGCTGCGCCATTCGGGTCGTCAAATTCAGGCTACAAATTCAATGAGTCATTATTATGGACATTAAAAATATGGTAAATAAAACAGAATTATTGTTCACAACAGAACGTCTTCCTAGAATGGCAAATGCAAAGTTCCCAGACGTAAATAGATTCAAACGTTTACTGGAATGGCTCTGAGTAAAGATGATTACTGACGACGGTCCTACAAGATGTCCCAGGATCGCGGTGCGCGGGTTTGGGGCCACCACTTAGCCACTGCCTTGTGTCGCTACCACATACCCTATTAATGCACGTAACGTGCTCATGTATACGAGTGTGTCTACTTCCTAATTTGTACTCAGTTGAAGTACGATGAATATCTTTGTTGGTTTCATCTAATTCAGTGTCCATGTGTTCGTGGATTCCAGTTTCAAAAAAAGTGAAAATTGTGGCGTTGCTCTTTTGTTTTTGTGTCGGGATTTTGAGAATGTTTTCTGATTTTTTATTATTATAGACGTGTGAAGTTATGGAGTCGATGATAATCAGGGTTTTCCCATATTGACAAACAACGAATTTTAGTTCCGTTAAAGATAATTGTTGTTTTCAGCTGTTAGGTCAAAAATATTATTGTCGTGATTTCCGATCATTTATTATCGCTTGTTTTTGTTATTGTACCGTATAAATGGGGGAAGATACTTAGGTACATATTATAAAGTTAGTGTCGGATTCCTCAGAAATACTTAGAATTTATTCAAAGTAACTGTTTGACCTGAGTTATTGTGAATAAAGAGCAAGTATTTATTGTGTTTTTGCGATTCCAAAAGTGTAATAACTTGTAAAAGTGATGGACAAAATGATGAGAATTCGTGGTGAGATACCAACGTTGAAAAGATGCTGTATGTGTCTGCCTCTAAGACATGGGCTGATCATGTGGGGTTATATCAGATTGGTGAGTTTCTATATAGTATTTTAAAATATCATAACATAGCATCACGCCTGTAATACCTGAAGGGTTAGGTAGAGATGTATCTAATAGTACCTAGACGCCAGTTGTAATGGGGGGCGAGTAATTTAAAATATCAATAATTAAGAAATAATATAACAACAGGCCAGCCAGCTCATTAAATAAATAAAAAAATACCTCTTTTAATTAATTTCGCAATAAATTACTGTATGGAAATAAGAAATCTGGCTAACTAACTATCTAGAATATTGATTATGAAATGCAATAATTAATATCATATCACCCAATAATCAGTTTTAGATGAGAAAAAACCATTTGGAAACTTTCTAAACGCCTTTTCTACACCTAAAACGGTTACAACAACAAATTCAGTGATTTAATTGCAATTCACAATTAATATTCTAGATAGCTAGTTAGCCATATTTCTTATGCCCCATACAGTAATATTGCTAAATAAATTAAAAAAAAGGTAAATGTTTGGCAACTATTTGCAACGTTGCCAACTTTTTGGATACGCGCTCTTAAGACATACACCAACTCACACAATGCCCGTTGCCCGTGGATAAGTGGTGGATTATGACTCACTCTTCTAGGGCTTTACACAGATAGGGCACGCCACGATAGTGGCGATAAGTCCCCTCTTTGAGGAGTGGCTTGAGAGACGCCACGGCGTCCTCACCTTCCGCCTGACGCAGGTCCTCACCGGACACGGTGTTTTCGGGAGGTTCCTGCACCGAATCGGGCGGGAGGAAACGCCCGGGTCTTTCCACTGCGAGGATCGACCGGAGGACACGGTGGAGGTGTGACCCGCGTGGGCGGAGCACCGCCGTGTCCTCGAAGCGGCGATTGGCGGCGGCGACCTCTCGCGTCCGGCCCTGGTGCAAGCCATGGTCCGGAGCGAGACGGAATGGGACGCCGTCACCTCCTTCTGCGAAGCAGTAATGCTAGAGAAGGAGGTGGCGGAACGTGAGAGGGAGAGAACCTCACAGCGTCCCGGCCGCCGCGGGAGACGCCCCGGGCGTCGGGGGCCACCGTAGGCGCGGGCCTGTGGACGGTGGGCTATGGGCTAGCCGTCCGTCCGTCTCATGACGACAGGCCGTGTCGACGGCGCGTTCATGTTCCACGCGCGCCTGAAAGAGAGTCAGCAAAAGGAAGGGGTCCACAAGGACCGATGCCTGCCGGGATTGCGGAACTGTTCGAAAGAGATACCGTGGCCCCGGAACACAAAGGGCGATGAAGGAACATGGATGGGTTTTAGTCAGTAAAAGTCTGACACTCCCTCCTGCTCCGCCCAGAGCGGGAGAAGTCATTTGATGATTTCCCATCTGAAAAAAAAAAAAAGAAAACGGCTTTACACAGATGATTAATTGAAAATCCCTTCTATAATTTAAAAGAATTCCTTCAGTTTAAATTTAAATAATCTAATTGTAACAAAAATTTGCATGTCATTATTTTATGATTGACGCCATTGTAAGAACTTCTGTAACCATATTTATCAGCAAATCAATCATTGACTTTGACTTTGATTCTGTCTTATACGCTTCCTCCGTGCCTCGGAAAACACGTAAACCCGTTGGTCCCGGCTGTCATATAAAGGTCTTTGAAGATCTTTCTTTCTTTCTGATCATTCTAGTAGCCCGATAGCCTGACAACCATTCTTAGTAAGGGTATCGTGTTACCCAGTGCAATCCAGTTAGGATTGTGGAGGTCAAATAAACAGTCGCTCCATGTTAAATACTGGTTATCCAGTAAACCTCGAAGCCGACTCCAACACACAAAAAAATGGGAAAAGGGTTTGCAGATGATGATGATGATGATGATGAAGGTACTTTTAGTAAAATCAGAACTCTATTATAGTTGGTGCCAGTTAAGATGAGAATAGCGGTGCTGTGGGACTGTTCGAAAGAGATACCGTGGCCCCGGAACACAAAGGGCGATGAAGGAACATGGATGGGTTTTAGTCAGTAAAAGTCTGACACTCCCTCCTGCTCCGCCCAGAGCGGGAGGAGTCATTTGATCATATCCCATCCAAAAAAAAGATGAGAATAGCGGTCATTGCCCTTTCCTTAATATCTCTTCGTACGAACCAAAACAAATAAACCATGTATCGTTTTTCACAAAAAATGTTGAGAATCACGATAGATGACGATTCCAGACTTGAACTGGCTTATTTTTGGTTTTCAAAGTTAAGATGTTTAATAAATGTAGGTGGGTCAATGACCGCTATTCTCATCTTAAGTGGCACCAACTATACAACAACCATTTCAATCTTTCATAGTAAAACTTTTACTTTTTTATTATCAATGCGACATTTAGTGATTTTTGTGATTTTTATTGACATTCATTTTAAAAAGTACCTATATATTATTAATTTTATTTGTGTATTGTGAATGAGGGGACCATGTGGGTCACATTTTTATTTTTTGTTTATTTTTTCCCACAACTGTCTGGCAGTTTGAGTACTATAAGCGACCTACCCAAATGTCCTCCTTTCTTTGTTATTGTTCTTCGTTTCGACGAACTCAAGAAGCTCAACCGAAACGTGTAGCTACACGATAACTGACAAATGCTTGCATAACTGACTGGACAGGTCCACTCAAATCTATGTGGTTCTTTCTTCAAAAGACCATTTTAGTGTCAAAATCGAAAATGTTCGGGATCAAAATTTTTGTACGATCTCTTTGATTTCAATTCATAAAATAAATAAATCCATACTTTATCCTTTCTTTCAGGTAATAGGATTCATATTTTTGGTTGGGTCCACAAAGGGTTTCTTCGAAATGCTAAGACACTCCAGGGAAGAAGCTGGTTACGAAGTATATGTAGTGTTGTTTGGATTCTTTGTAACAGTAGGAGGAGCTGATATTGTGTTAAATGTAGTATTCGTTTATGCAGGCCATACGGTGAGTTTATTTATTTCGTTTACCCTTAACATAACACGGCCATTAACATGAGTTAGAGATATGGACAGGACTGAAATGAGAAGTGGTGGCAGAGATGGGCAGATAGCATTAGAAAGCAAGAGAGAAAAGCAAAGAGAGCCCTATACCCAGCAGGGGTCGAAGGCAGGATGTGGCTGCTGATTAAGCCAAAAACAAAAATGTTACTTAAAATAAACGGTGTGAGAAGACCCTTAGCGAAAACGAAAACCACATATTCTGCTCATCATTAGGTTTTTTCTTTTTCTTTTAAACACTACTTGGAAAACCGCAGGTTCTGGAGATATTGAAGGTCAAAGTGTCAATTTATTTTTTCTACTTTTTTGCAACATCTAATTTTTTTCCGCTAATTTTTCTTAACAAACAATAGTATAATTTTAAAATTTACGTAACAAATTAATCGTTTTACAAAGTTACAAAAACGCAATGTATGCATTTGTAATTTCAAGCGCACACCCACACTAACCAAGCCGCGAGGTCGGTCCACGCACACAAGCGCGCGGTGTCAGCTGTGCCCGATGTGCGCGTGACTTCAGTCATTCAAGTCATAGATAAACTATAACTATATATACACACATCAACACGGTCTAGGGATATTTTTAAAAAAAGCGAATTACTATCAATGTGTTAATTATTTATATGACATGTATATATTTAAAAGATACGTTATTTAATATTCTACCATTTTTTAATAATGGTTAAGGTATAGATTAAATTTTCAGGATTTTATGGAAAAAAAATGAAGCTTAGACGGAAACCGTATATGAATGAACTTTTAATTTGTGAGTAAAAACTGAAAAAAATAGAAAAATCATTTAATTTGTGTTTATAAACTTGAAGTTAGTAGTCTGAGAAAGCGCCCATGATGTTCATAACACATCGGCAACGATTTGGCATGCTCAGAACAAGGTTGTCAATGTCTTGCTGCGGAATATTGTCCCATGTCCTTCTGAGGTGCGCAAAAATTTGATCTTCTGTAGCCAGATTTTCAGGAACTTCCTTCAGAGCTCTTCTTTGCAGCATATCCCACGCATGCTCAATGGGATTTAGATCTGGCGATTGAGCAGGCCAGTCTAAGGCCCTAACATTATGTGTATGTAACCAAGCTGCTACCGTTCTCGCCGTGTGTGCCCGGGCATTGTCGTGCATGAGCAGGAAATCTTGCCCCATTTGTGTTCTGTGGGGCAAGATTACGGGCCCCAGCACCTGTTGGACGTATCGTTCTGCCGTCATATTGCCCCGCACCCAAACGAGATCCGTCCGTCCTCCAAGACGAATTCCTGCCCAAACCATAATTGTTCCTCCTTGGTATGGGTGAACTTCCTGAGGGTTCTGGAGACGGCTCCATCGTCCAGGAACTCGCCAAACACGCGTCCTTCGTGAATCTGGATGGAAGCCGAACCTGGATTCATCCGTGAACAGCACATTGGACCATTGGTCATAGACCCAGTCCACGTGGTTCCGAACCCATTCTAATCGTCGTCCACGATTGCCTCTCCGTAAAGGTGGGACCCGGAGTGGTCTACGAGAGCGTAGATTGCTTTCATGCAGTCGCCTTTTTACAGTTTGGTCACTCACAAGCACTTGGTGTTCCACTCGCAGCCTTTGGACCAATTGAGTCGCCGTTGCATTTGGTTGTGCTCGCGCAGTAATTTGCAAAAATCGGTCTTGTCTGGGGGTAGTGATGCGACTTGGCCCCCAGTGCCTCTCCGCTACTTCACCTGTGGCACGATAGCGTGTCCACAATCTTGAAATTACATTTTGATGGGTCCCTATGGCCTCAGCAACATTACGCTGAACAGATCCAGCTTCCAGCATTCCCACAGCTCGTAACATCTCCGCCCTCGTCAAATGTCGGCGTTGCATGGCTACAATACCTCAATTTTATCTTTATCTTTTGTTTAAAAATGAAAAAAAACTGTAACTAAACGTAATTCGTATTGTTTTCTAAATTTCGCACAAATTAAAATTGCCTCTCCTATACATCAAGACATTTTTATACCACCGAAACAAAAGAATTTTCAAAAATTTGAATTTGGAATAGGCTGAGATAAATTACAAACAAATCGGTGTATAAAAGATTCCAATGCGGCCAGTACTTTTCGAGTTATTTAATTGAGTATGAAATATCCCTAGACCGTGTTGATGTGTGTATATAAAAGTCATCAGAAGGCTTAAAGTCACCCAAAGGGCAATGGAGAGGCCTATGCTCGGAGTTTCCTTGCGTGATCGAATCAGAAATGAAGACATCCGCAAGAGAACCAAGGTTACCGACGTAGCCCGAAGAATTGCCAAACTTAAGTGGCAGTAGGCAGGGCACATTGCTCGCAGAACGGATGGCCGATGGGGCCGAAAAGTTCTGGAGTGGCGACCGCGAACCGGAAGACGTTGCGTTGGAAGGCCTCCTACTAGGTGGACCGATAACCGTGGTGAAGGTTGCGGGAATCCGCTGGATGCGAGTCGCACGGGACCGGTCAATGTGGCGACACTTGGGGGAGGCCTATGTCCAGCTCTGAACGTCTTTCGGCTGAAATGAAGATGATTATGATAATATAAAAGTAAGATTATCTATGACGCACACAAGCGCGCGGTATCAGCTGTGCCCGCTGTGCGCGTGACTTCAGTCATTCAAGTCATAGATAGTCTTACTTTAATATATATATATATATACACACATATTATAATATATATACTATTATAAATGCGAAAGTTTGAATGGATGTATGGATGTTTTTTACTCAATCACGCCTGAACGGCTGAACGGATCTAGATGAAATTTGGTACAGAGATAGATTACAGTCTGGAATAACACATAGGCTATATACATATTATCGCGCTAATAACTTAGGGGAGTGAGCATTATGTTCATTAATTCAACAACATTCTTCAACTGTTTGACAAGTGACAACTGTCATAACATGCGTTAGAACAGAACGGCTATTTTAGACCATTTGTCACAGAAATAAGTAGCCTAACGGTTCAGCGGCCTTCCTGTGAACCAGGGTTTGCAAGTTCGAATCTCAGCCAGTATGGAACCGACCTTTTGGGATTTTTAATGGTGCTGTTAGTTTTCCAAAAATAATAAACATGGTTCGCCAGTTCAATCCCCACCCGGTTTTCACTTTTTGTAAGTTCTAAGTATTTTGTTTTATTTTAATGCTTTATGATTTTCAAATCATTACAAAATAGATTTATATTTACTTTTCGTCAAAAAAATTTTGTTTCCCCGCAATTATTTTTTCGTAGAGTTCCTTAGCTGTACAAAATGCTTGGTTGACGGCATCGTGAAGGGTCCGTTTACACGCTGTATACTACTCCATGACAGCCATAATAAGAATACGCTTATTTCACATTAGATACCTTCTTCAGAGATACAGGTAAGATGAAGTCGGGTTTTTGCATTAGAAAATTTCTACGTTGTAGCCACGTAGACTGAAAGTATGCCCGATTGATAGCAACAAATTCGCCCTCTATTTCATGGGTCTTAAATAATATTGGTAGAAATATGGGTGTACTATTAAGTGCACTTCTGCCTAAACCTTTCTTACAGGCGTGATATTATGTATTGATCTCGTCTGCAAACACATCACAATCAGAGAGCTTCTAGAGAGGAGAATGCGCGTCTGTATGCCTAAGGCTCCAGTGAAACTGACCATTTATCAGTGGTAACGATGAGGCACAGCTTAGAAATTTTCAAAAGCTGCCGAAAAGCCTAAATCAACCCTGTTGAAATTAGTTGACGAAATAGCAAACGCTTTATGAGCAATTGCCACTGATCTTAGCCCTACACATACATATAAGACACCAGCACCCTGTTTTAGAAAGATCAATCAATATAAATCTTACTGCACTCACGGAGAGGATGCCTGTGCTTCACCAGTGGAAACATTGTAGTTGTAGCCTTATAATGCAAACTTAAACATCAACAGCCATCAATAATTATACTACTGACATGAGTTTAGCGATCTCTCTTATTGTTTTTGTTTCTGTTAATTGATTTCAGGAAACATTTGCTACCTTTCCGTATAATTTTCGTTTATTCCCTTTTTTCAGAAAGATCTAAAGATGTTAAGAGCATACTATATCTACAGCTTCATCCTCTGGGTCCTGATGATAATCATGGGCATCTCACTGTGCATGTATGCTGTGCATGTTATGAACCTCTACCAGATGGATTTAAGGCGTGTCTGGATGATATTGTGCGACATAACCACTTATGTGGCGCAAATCGGTAAGAAACTTTATTTTTAGTCGTAAGAACCAGATTGTACAGGAATAACAATTAACCCAAACCGTTCCGCCAACCCTTACTTGCTTGGGCTGAGGGCTGTGTCCTAGCAGCGACTAGCATCAACCACATCGACCTATACACAAATGTACAGCGCGTGTCAATTTTGATCAACCTTGAAACACATACTCGTATTACAATAGAAATGACAGACAACGACTATAGTGTTCTAGATAGTAAGGTGGTAGGTAAGTGGTTGGTGGTTGCTTATCTGTATTTGCCGATTTGGCGCAGCCGTGAGGCACACAATGGTACATTATTTGTTTAGATTTAAGGTTTTTTTTTGTTTTGCTAGTTTTATATTGTAGGCACTTGTGACATGTGTCAAACAAATGTATTTTCTTTCTTGGTTTCTTTGTATGGGGATAAATTCTCAAACACAATGTAACAGTCTCGTGGCACAATAATACAGTTTGGCGTTCTCGTATGATGGTCCATTGAAAGATGAAGGCATAAAATGCCCTTAAGATTCTGTAAAGAAGTTAATAAGCTGTAATTTTATTATTTGCAGTGGTTCAAGCATACGTCCTTCTACTCGTAAGAAGTGAATTTGTAAAACTATCAAACGACTGCGAGTTTAGGTTCGTCAACAACGCTGCAGAATCAGTATGTCAGATGAATTGTGAAGAAGAAGAAGACATAGGCAATGAAGTTGATGGAAATATTACAGTCAAAGAAGATGTTATACCTATTACAGATATTAAAGCCGATGGAGATATTACAGCCAATAGATATTATATTGTAGCCAATGGAGATAAACAAGGCGTTTACAAAAATGGAACAAGTGAACCTAATAACACATTAATATATTGAAAGACCATTCTTATCTTCACGTAATTAAAAATATTATAGAACTATTGGGATACTATTTAGAACGGTTAAATAAGTTGCAAAAGAATTGTTATTTAATAAAATTAATTTATTATTTTAAATACAAAAATGTTTCATTATAATAATTGAACGTTTATGGTATATTAAGGCAATCAAGTTGCATTGTTTCATTGCAGCAGTAGTTAACCCAATCGTCCTGGCAGTCATGTGTGTCACAAAGCGCAATGTGTCTGTCTATCCGGTAGTGTCCTTACAATTTATGACTGAAGAACCACTTATCCTATATACGTAGTTTTTTGTTCCTGGGTTCGTCCTATGACGTATGACGTTCGTTTTAGTATATCCACGCACTCGGTGTTGTGAGCACAGCTATTTTAGTGTATTTATCTTTATGGCAATTTTACTTTCAACACTTATTGACCATCTTTATATTGATGTTTATCCATTTATTTATTAATATTGTTTTCAATTCTTGGGTCGCTACTTTTAAAATTACTTGGGAATTGGCAACTGGCAACCAGATCTGGAAACCATAAATCGTCTGGAAAGCCACTTGTTTTTGTTATTGAAAACGAAGATACTTACTTATAAATTCCGAGTGCGTATCTTCTAACAGTATAAAAGTACTTATCTATAATATTATTTATACCAACCAGTGTAAAGACAACCGTTGACCTCAGTAGCTGTATATCAAATAATCAGTTTTAAAAGTGGTGGGTAGTGAAATCATTTAAAGTATTTATGAAAGGGAAGAATCGGCTTTGAAAATACAAAAGAAACAAAATGCGAATGGAGCTGCCACTGTTTACCCGATGTTGTTTTTGTTTCCCGCTACGATATGGACTAATAACATGGGGTTATCTCAGATTAGTAAGTACTATTATCACTATACCAACCTTTATTCCGTGATTTTATTATAGAAAAGGAAACCAGTCGAAATCTACGAACCTGAGGGCCTAGAAAAAGTGACATTCAAGTACAAAATAATATTTATTGGTGACTTTAACTAAGAAACTTTTCTTGATGTTCTTGCTAGGAGTACAAGTATCTAAGTAAACTCTTATTAGACCTAATCATTATTCTTCTCCATAGTGTGTCGATAGAAAAAAAGTTCAAATAATATGTCTAGGCCAAGATTCTGCGGCACACACTCCGCTTACTGATGCAGTCATAAGGTCATCAAGTGCGCAGATGTCAGGGCATGCGGCGCCGCGGGCCTGTGGACGGTGGGCTATGGGCTAGCTCGCCGTCCGGCCCGTCCATCTCATGACGACAGGCCGTGTCGACGACTCGATCGATCGGGCTGCGAGACGGTTCAAAAGAGATACCGCGGCCCTGGAACACAAAGGGCAATGAAGGAACATGGATGGGTTTTAGTCAGTAAAAGTCTGACACTCCCTTCTGCTCCGCCCAGAGCCGGAGGGGTCATTGGATGATTTCCCACCAGAAAAAAAAGGGCATGCGGCGCAAGATGGAAGGTAGGCCATTGTTTGTAGGGAGACGCCACATACTTACACACTTGAAATTTGAATCATCCCTGCACCCCAATCTGAGAAAATTGTCTTCGCTCCGGCCGACTTGGTTTAGAAGTCTATTTAGAGATTTCCAAATCTTATTTCGATTCATTTCTTTCTTCGGAATTAATAAGTTGTGTTGTATTTTTCCAGGCAACTTCCATGTTCTTCTTCATTGGAATGTTTATATCCTTCTACAGGATATGGGACAGGGTTGCAAAAGAAGAAGATCCCAAAATAAATATAGTTTATACAGTCATATTAGGATTCCTGCTACTGTTGACAGTGACAGATCTCGTATTAAATACTATATTCGTCATTGGTGGTCATAAGGTGAGTTTTCAGTCTATCAATAATACAATTAGTGCAGCATACCATTTGAGGACCAGTAACACTGGAACGAATAAATTGTGGACCGATACGATACTCCAGTAATTTTCAGTATGGAGTTGACCGCATGCAGTGTTGCCATCCGCAATTTGTCCGTACCGGTTTAAAAGACCTTGTAAATTTTATGGTGTGGTTAGATCAACGAGGCAGATTGGTCTAGCGGTCGCAAGTCACTGCTGAGCCTGTGGTCTTGGGTTCGATTCCCAGCTCGGGCAGAGTGTTATTACTGTTTTCAGGAAATCAGGAATTTCTTTTTTTCCCCTAAGATGGATTTATTCCCAGTAGATGGCAACGGGTTCGTAAAAAAAATTGGCGAAATGTGGGAGTACTATTAGGTGTACCTAAGTGTACTTCTGCTTGACCCTTTGGTGATTACAGGCGTGATGTTATGTTATGTTAAATATTATGGGATGGTAGGTACACTACAGTAACTACAGTCCTCGGCCGTTATACGGCACATCAAGTTGAAAGACAGTAGCACAGGCATTAGTAATAGAGATAAGAGATAACGCTCTAAAAATCCAAACTTTTTCTTAAAATCTGTTGCCACAAATGATATCGTACTGTAAAACCTATGTATACCTAAATGCTGTACACAGAAGCTGTTGGTGAACCTATATTAATAAATATATAAATAAAGACTGTAAAGTGAGAGTGGTAAAATGATTAACCAAATTGACACTCTACCTCAATTACAAAAATCATTCATCATTATCGGAAATTTAGTAGCGCTGGTATATGCACAATCTTAAATAGAGATAGGTGTCTGATGTAGGACAATCCTGAGGTACAGATCACCTCTCCGGCTTATCTTATACAACATTTCAATTTTAGCAAAAAAATTAAGTCAAGATTCTAGAGGTAAAATTGGAAGTAGGTACATAAAATTAATTATGTGAAATTTGACAATTAACCATAGGTAAAATAAAATATGCAATTGACATTTATTAAAAAAGTTAACTTGTGGAACACCTTGAAAAAGTCAAAATTATTTATTTGCAGTAAATGTGGTACAAAATATAGTAAAAATAATATATAGTGCAATGACACATTTCGCCATAAAATTGGCATGCAAACATTAAAGAATTAGATGCTAATTTCAAAACAATAATTGAATGAACTTTACAAACATTAAATTAGGGTTACCTAATTTGTGGAGGTGTGCCCCGCGTGGGCGGAGCACCGCCGTGTCCTCGAAGCGGCGATTGGCGGCGGCGACCTCTCGCGTCCGGCCCTGGTGCAAGCCATGGTCCGGAGCGAGACGGAATGGGACGCCGTCAACTCCTTCTGCGAAGCAGTAATGCTAGAGAAGGAGGTGGCGGAACGTGAGAGGGAGAAAACCTCACAGCGTCCCGGCCGCCGCGGGAGACGCCCCGGGCGTCGGGGGCCACATGGTGGCCCCCGGCCACCGTAGGCGCGGGCCTGTGGACGGTGGGCTATGGGCTAGCTCGCCGTCCGTCCGTCTCATGACGACAGGCCGTGTCGACGGCGCGTTCGTGTTCCACGCGCGCCTCAAAGAGAGTCAGCAATAGGAAGGGGTCCGCAAGGACCGATGCCTGCCGGGGTTGCGGGACTGTTCGAAAGAGATACCGTGACCCCGGAACACAAAGGGCGATGAAGGAACATGGATGGGTTTTAGTCAGTAAAAGTCTGACACTCCCTCCTGCTCCGCCCAGAGCGGGAGAAGTCATTTGATGATTTCCCATCCGAAAAAAAAAAAAAAAAAAAAAAAGCGTTACCTAATTTAATGTTTGTAAAGTTCATTCAGAAAATTCTCTGCAAAATTCTGAAAAAATGGCTTATTTCACATAGCTTTTATTCCTTAACTGAATTTCTCAAAAAATCTAATTGTCAATCTTACTATTACCGGAATGTATTGTAGAGAATTACCTAAATTTTAATAATATGTTGCTGTGTTTGTATATTAGAAAATATTTTATTTTCCTTCTGTTAACAATTTCTTTGTTGGTTGTAGTGTTTAACAGCAAAATTTTGTTTTCAATTGAGTAACTTCGAACACGCTTATAAGCGTGTATAACTATAAGCGTGTTCTATGTGAAATAAGCCATTTTTTCAGAATTTTGCAGAGAATTTTCTGTACGGAGGAAGATCAGTAATAAAATTAGGTAGAGAGTTAAAGATGACTGGAGCCATATATACCCAATTACGTCTAAACTTAGGAGTTTTACGTTGTAAGAACGACTTCCTAGCTCTTAATAATTTAGACCTCATATAATTTTCAGAAAAACCTGAAGTTGTTGCGAGCCTACTACATCTACAGTTTCATCCTCTGTATCCTCTGTACGCTGATGGGCATCGCCTCGGCCGTATACACCTTGTTTCTGTTCAAAATCGGGGAGATCGACTTCTCGTACCACATCTGGATCATTCTCGTGGACACAGCTACTTTGTTGGCTCAAGTTTGTAAGTAAATATGACTAAATTAAGATTGATTATCAACCGGCTTTACTAGGACCTTAACTTTGGACCCTTACCTCTTCTCCGATATCGTGTATGAAGTCGCTGTATGTAAAATACTAGGGTTCAGTGTGCCTTTCTGACTATGGTTCCGATGGCCTAACCATGCATGGCGAAGGCGCTGGACGACAGCCCACTTACTTTAAAAGAGGAGAACAAAATCCCAATAGTGGTATTATTTAGCATATTGTTTTCTGATGATTCTTGATGGAGACGACTGCCTGAGTCGAGATTACTTGTCGCACGCAATGGCGCAAGCGATTTCTAAGGGTGCCTGTTTGATTGTCAGGTCGGAAAACATTGTTCAATTTTCTTTTAGCAGTCTTAATTTGTTCCCAGTTCCTGTGCCTACCTCTTCGGGAAATACAGGCGTTAGGATAAACTTCATATTAGGAAAAGTAAAACGTCTCCTAATAAATTCTTGTTCCTTATTTTCAGTGGCTCAAGTCTACGCCGTGTTACTCGTGAGAAGCGAGATCATTAAACTGAAGAGCCACAGCGAGTTCAGATTCGTGAACAACGAAGTCGAAGCAGAATGTACCTTGAAGTGTGAAGAAATCAACGGTAAAGAAGAATCAGAATATAAGTATGAAAGATACGCACCTGAGTTGTATAATAAATGACAATAATAATTATATAATAAGTCCTAAGCTTGAAACTCTACTAAATCCTACAACGATGTGAGTGATAAGTTTATTTGATAAAAAGTCGACCGTCCGCTGCTGTTGTGGATGTGAAGTGAACGATCATGACTCGTTCACGAATACTGTTTTTTCATTAAACAACTTTTTTTTTATTAACCTGTTTGAATGTCCCACTGCTGGGCAAAGGCCTCCCCTTTCTCTTTCCAAACCTCTCTGTCCTGTGCGATATCTGGCCATGTTCGCCCCGCAAACGAGATCAGATCGTCACACCACCTTCGTTGCGGTCTGCTGCGACGGCGATTTCCTCCGACAGGCATCCAATGAGTGACGATCGTTGCCCATCTCTCTGGGCGCATTCGTGCTACGTGGCCAGCCCACACCCACTTCAGCTTGGCTGTTCTTACTCTAACATCTGCAACTTGAGCAATGGAGCGCAGGGTAGTGTTTCTTCCGGGGTTGCGGGACTGTCCGGGGTTGCGGGACTGTTCGAAAGAGATACCGTGACCCCGAAACACAAAGGGCGATGAAGGAACATGGATGGGTTTTAGTCAGTAAAAGTCTGACACTCCCTCCTGCTCCGCCCAGAGCGGGAGAAGTCATTTGATGATTTCCCATCCGAAAAAAAAAAAAAAAAAAAGGGTAGTGTTTCTTACGCGATCTGTCCGCTTTACACCTATTATGCTGCGTTTCATTGCCCGCTAGCAAATCTTGAGTTTGGACTTCTGTTGTTCAGTAAATGACCAACTTTGCGCACCGTAGGTCAGGACGGGCAGGATGCACATGTTGACGAGTTTTCTTTTCAGCGTTATTGGAAGGCTTCCCTTCATGTGTTCTTTTAGGGCCCAGAAGGACTTTCAAGCATTTTGGACTCGTCTTTCTATTTCTTTGTCCTGCCTATTTTTAAAAGACACTATCTGGCCCAAGTATGTATACTCATCGACATAATGCAACACATGCCCGTCAACCTCGACCCTACGTTTCGTGCTGTTGGTCATGACCTGGGTTTTGGATCTGTTCATAGAAAGTCCAACCTCAAGACTTGCTGTGCTTAGATATTGGAGCATTTCTTGAAGTTCTGAAGCTGATGTGGAGAATAATACAATGTCATCAGCAAAGCGGAGGTTTGTTAGCTGTTGGCCGTTAACGTTTACGCCTCGGGAGTGCCATGACTCAGGCAATTTGTTAAAAACCTCCTGCAGTGTGCTTGTGAACAGTTTTGGTGAGAGTGGGTCGCCTTGTTTGACACCATTTTCTATGTGGAAATTTGGACCAGAAATATGTTATTTGATGTTGGCAGAGCTATTTCGATAGATGGTGTCAATGAGGTCAATGTAGGTGTGCGTCACGTTTTGGGACTCCAAGGCATTAATAACTAACTGTTGGTCAATACCGTCGAATGCCTTGGCATAGTCCACAAAGGCTAGGTAAAGTGGTTTGTTGAATTCGCAGAACTTTTCTATGGCTTGGTTGATAGTATGAAGATGATCGGTTGTGGAGAAACGGGGACGAAATCCAGCTTGTTCGGGAGGTTGGTGAAAGTCAAGGGTAGGACAGATACGGTTCTCTATTATTTTAATAAATACTTTGTATAAATGTGAGATGAGGCTTATAGGGCGATAGTTCGAGATGTCAGCTTTGTCTCCTTTTTTGTGTAATAAAATAATATTGGAGTGACACATTTCAGAAGGAATACGGCCGGTGTGTAAGTTGGTGTTGAAAAAAAATGTGATGTGAGGTACAAGAACACTGCGCCCTAGCTTTAAAACTTCTGTTGTTATGCCGTCCATCCCAGGGCTTTTATTGCATTTTATTTCGCGAAAGTCTTGATATTGTTTTCTGATTCTATTTTATCCCTAGAAAGTTACGATAATGCCTTTATTTTATAAATACACTCATGGCCTAAAGCTCACATAATTTAACCAACTGAGCTATCCAGGTCTGGTTGGTTAAAGTTTAAGTCAGAAGAAGATAGTATTGATGTTTTGTAAATATCGATACAGTTTCATGCTCTGTAGGATAATTTATTAAACAACAGACTGTCATGTAGCCTAGTTCTAACACGTTAATGCGACGTGAATACAAATTCAGAATTTCGAAATAATAAAGCGTCTGGTCTTATTTTTATTCTCTAGTAGCACCATTTGACATTTACTTATAGTTTACAGGTTTCTTTAAATTAGAATATCTTGTTACTTTTTCCATTAGGGATTCTGTCATAGATTCACGTCACGTTCCAGTATATTTTCAAACGTCTTCAGTTTCCGCGTCCGGAGAAGATAAGGAAGGGTCCACCTTTTCTTCACATATCATGGTACATTCTGCTTCTGCCGCATTGTTCACAAATCTGAATGACTCGGCGTTGTTCCTCAGTTTTATGATCTCGCTTCTCAGTAACAGGACGAAGTAAGATTGCACAACTGGAAAAAAAATAGTGATTGGTTAAAAAAATACAACAGGTTTCAGGCATGGCCTTCACATCAGATGGGGGGTTTTTTCTTCCCGGCTAAAGTACTAGGAAGTTGGGAAGGGCATTTTGGGAGACTGTCTCATGTAAATTACGACGTTCATAAAGTGCTAAATTATAAGCATAATTTGAATAAACGACTTTGATTTTAACATCTAGCAAACATTTCTTGTTAGCTCAGCCTGCCTCCCCCCCTCTTACTCTCTCCTATAAAATATTGTTCCAAGTAAGAATCGATTCAGTGGCCGTGTAAAAGCATTCGACCACTGTGAAAATGAAGTCTATAGCTGCAAAGAATGTTCCGCTATCACTTGTTTATTTATCATTTTGGTGATAGAAGTACATTAACCCGACGATTGTCGTATGAACCAACGATAGTACCCTCGTAAAAAGAACGTACTCTAAACGACAATATTTTTTTTAAACCGTGGAGTTATTACGAGGAGAGATAGTAGGCACCCGCTAGAAGGATCACTAACCAGCATTAGGTGTGAGGAGAAAGATAAAATATTAAACACAACATAACAAAAGAACACTCAGAATCTGCTACCACAACTATAAGCCTTCGGCAAGAGATGCTGCAGGTAACATAGAAATGGAAGGACAGTAAATACACTGTGATATGTATAGGAAATTGAACAAGTATGCTTGATCACTAGTTAATGGTAACCGCCGGAGAGAGATATTCGCCACGAACGTTTAAGTAGATTTTCCGTGCATTTTATTAAATGAAAAAGATTTGAGAATTGGTGTTTGGATAATAATCATTTTACTTAGCTTTATTAAAAAAAACCCAACACTGGCAGTTTACAGGATAACACATCGAATAGAGAATAACAGAGCGATAATTGTGTCCTCAGTCATGATTCATACGTAAACATAGTCGAGTCTGATAATAAATTTTTGTGCTCACCTATAATCACGAAGTAAGCTGCGAAGACCATCATAAGTATTTCCCACGTATGCAGTGCCGTTTCGCTGCCTATCGAATTTGTTAGTGCCAGACAGATTGAAGAAGTAGTCAATAATATCGACAAGACCAATATCACTATACTGTAAATATAGTACGGTCTTAGCAGCTTCACCTTTTTCTGAAAGATTAAAAGGTCAGGTTATTAATGACAGTTTCCGAGAAAATACAATTGGATAGCAAATATTTATCATCCCATAAAAATAAACAGTTTAATTATCAAAAGGATTTAGGATAGCGTAACTTGGATGGGGATTGGCAACAAGTAGAGCAGACCGATGGAACGAAAAGAGGAAGACCTTTGTCCTAGTTCCTCAATAGGAAGGCTAGCTAGAAAAATCCTTTAAATTCTCACCTGATGACCTCCGATGACAAACACTATAGACATTATGATATCCGTCATGAAAGTAATAACTGCCAAAACGAATACAGAAAAATATAATAACATCCAGCTTAAGTGTTCCGAATGTCCAAACATACCGATCATGAATATCACAACCATCAAATAATATGCCATAATCGGAATGAAACAGATGTCAACGATCTGGAATAGAAAAAAACATTAGGTTAGTATTTTACACATTAGCAAAGTTGGTTTTAAAGGTAGCCGCGAGTTTCTATATGTATTTAGTCTGGGCAGATGATGCGATGGAATGATAAAAATTTCGTGAGGACAGTTTTGACAATTAATTTGGATGCCTGTAAGAGTAAGTCAAGACCAAAGAAATGATGGATGAAATCTGTGAAAGATGAAATGGCTAGAAAGGAGACAATTCATGAGATGACGACTCATGGAGAAGTTTGGAAGAAGAAGATCGATGATAAATTGAGATAAGATAATGATGATAATGACGACGATTCCACATTGGTAAAAATGAGGGCTCATAACTACATAACAATTGCCAGGAAAATGGTGTTGGACTGACCGTAGTATCTAAGTTAAGTTGCTTGTGTAGTCTAGGCAACAGTAGGAAGCAACTGTCAGTCGCTTTATGCAAATTACAGTCCTTGTACAATTACTGTATCTCTTACAGCAGCAACCCAAGAACCAACTTATTTAACCAAAATGAAGATCAAAGTGATTTTGTCAGACTTGTCAGTGGCAACATCGCAACAGCAACCTAATTGCAATGAGAAGATTTTCAAAGTAAAGCAGAATCATAGCTTTAGGTAAAATTATTTTGGAAGGACTGTAGAGATGTAACCTCTATGGTCATAATATGGTATGCATAATAAAGGAAAATAAATAAACACAAAACTTTTAATGAGAATAAGAAAAGTTTAGAGAGAGCTAGGCGTCCGTCAAGTGGTGACAGGTAAAAACGTAACGTTTTCTATATGTCCCAATAATCACATGTTAAACGCCTTTTAGTTATATTCAAACACTTATAAATCACACACAAATCAGTTAGATCCTTAAAGCACTGATATAATTGTCAATCCTAGAAGCAAACGGTACTATATACTAGTTCCCATGAATCATTTATGTTAACAGTACAGAGCTAAAAAAATACTCACGATCTTGAAGTAACCCCAGGCGAGCAAACCGTACCGTAGCGGCAAGCAGCAGCAACATCTTTTAAAAACTGGAACTTCTACTTTCTCCTTTATCTTCTCTTTTAAGTTCATGATTTAGTTGCTCCTGGAGTACACTTAGATCTCCTCTTTCTTAATGAAAGAGAATCTTATCTGGAAGATACTGAAATAATGAAGAAAAACAAACAATTTCGACGTTACCAAAAAGTTATTTTTACACTCAATTAAAATGGCGTAATTAATGATTGACCTCCGGACACAACTGTTGTAGTTAATGATTGCGCTAGTACTGTGCATATGACAAATGGTTGATAATTGTAACAACGTTTATCGAAAGCTAACCTTTACATTTATAATATTGAGAGATAAAACGAGTATAACTATTCCTACGTAAAAAATGCACGACTTGCACAAATGGTTAAAACCAAGAGTATTTCAAATATGACGTCATTTTTAAGGCTTATCTGGCTTGGTCCGTGGATGGGTGACCAACTGACCAGTGACCACCCATTACGTACTGAGTTCGTCCGTGCTTCGGAAAACACGTTTGTAGATCTTTGACAGTTGTTACAGGAACGAAAGACTGACATCCAGTCTTACCAAAAAGTGTCGTTTTACCATGTACTAACTGGACTAACGTGGTCAGATAGGCAGTCGCTCCAATGTAAAATACTGGTATTCACCTGTATTCAGTTAGACTGAAGCTGTCCCCAACATAGGAAAACACACGGAAATACCGTCGCGAAAGATGCACGACAGAAGGCCATTGAATTTAATTTCATTCCATCGAGATGAAGTAGGTATCTCAATATGGTGACCCCACGCAGTGCTTATGACTGCTGTGGTATCTGCTTTGTACCTACATCCGCATGAATCACAGCATGGATAATATCTTCCCCGGATACAATAATTGCTAACAAACAGAGAGGCATTTGAAAGCCAGAACATTCTCATATACAGGATGGATTTTTGAACAAGAATCTCTATGGTAGCTGTTTTAAGCCAGAAACAAACGAAGGTAGGTAACAAACAAACAAACTTACTTTAGCTAATTAAATTTAATTAGCCTTAAGTAAGTTTGTTTGTTTGTTTCCTTTTCACGCCTAAACCACTGAACCGATCATCCTGAAATCCTGTCAGGTGTGTACAGAAACGGACATAGGAACAGTACTTGTTTTTCCGAGGGAAACCACAATAACGTTCTTACGATAGCAGATGGCGCTACGTGTCTTTGGATTCATGATTGAATTATATTAGTAGGTATATAATTTTTTTTATTAGTGTGTTAAGAGTTTAATTGTAAAATTTTTAACTGACGCAAAATAAACCGCGGGCAATAGAATTTGAGAAGTTTACACAAAAATGAAACAGGTATTTTTTTTGTAATGAGCAGTTAATAAAAAAAATGTCGTGTGTAGACATCGACACCAATCGTTAGCGCTAATTTTTGACGTAAAGCATGTCTGAATAAATTGACACATCACAGGTCAATTCTCCAATCTGTAGCTGGGATACGGGGTTGCATTTGCAATGTCCACAATCACCCCAGTAATGTCGGTTTGCTAGTGTAAACCCCGACTCTGGTCAAAGGGAGGAGTGAGCTGCTCCTCTCAAACTCAAACACTAAAGCGTCGCAAACTTTGGAAAAAAATTGGTAAGCCTGAATATAATGTAGGATTTTTGTAATATAATGTAAGATCTTATTACTCCAAAATATTATGGCAAATAATGTAGCTTGGTGTCTGTACAGACGCCCACATCAAGCTACCACAATCTGTCAAATTTCTTTAATAGATTTTCAACTTTATCGCTGAAGCATTAGTTCAAGGTTGAATCCGAAAATTTGACCGTTTTGGGAAGCTTGATGTTCTGGCGTCTGTAGTACAGACGCCGACAGACTATGTACAAACCACCTATGGGGTACGTACCTACTGAGCTATGGGGGATGACAATCTTCCAAGCATTTACTTACACAACTCCCCCCAGGAATTAACATCGATTGTATTTCTTTTGTGATTGAGAACAAGGTCAAAAACTCGATGGGTGGGTTGAGTTATTGTTTTTAGTAGTCGATGTTTAGAGTTGACTCCATAAAAGGAATCAGTTTCTTTTTTTCATTCCCTTTATCAAAACTGCATTTAAAAATAAAAAATAAATTATTCTATTGAGTGTCATTAAGTGTCTTTACAAAATTATCTATACAACATTTTAATCATTTTATATAACACCCACGTATACATGTACAAACATACCAACAATTATTAGTTCGAATGGTCTTAAATGAATGTAGACTATAAGAGTAGAGGAAGACCAAAGAAACGATGGATGGAGGTGACTGCTGACATAACGAGTAATAGAGAAGTATGGAAGAAGAAGACATGTTACGCTGACCACAAATAAATGGGGATAAGGGCAAGATAATGGTGATGATGATGATGATGATAGTTTTAAAATTATGTTATTGTTCCAACAGAATGGTCCAGAATGTTAGTATAGTAATACAGTCTTCACCAAATTGTGCAAAGAACAACTAAGCCACGGATAAGTATGTCGTAATTAAGGTCAACACGAGCACCAAGTCGTGGGTTCCAACCCAGGAGTATTACTTTGTATAATTTATTTTATCACCACATCTCTCAACACAGAACTCAGAACAACATCGTGTAAATAAACCTCCTTCTGGCGCAGTCGGGGAAAAAATTTAAAATTCGTAGACACGTGACATCTACCAACCCGCAATGGGCACGCGTGTCGGTTTTAGTCCATTCCCTCTCATAGAGGGCCTGGGGAGGCCTGATGGAGGCCTGTCAGGCCTGTGTCCCAGCAGTGGGAACATTATAGGCTGATTATGCTATGCTACGCTTAAGGTCAACACGCTGTCACCATCACTGCCAGGATCAGCATCGCCTCAACTCGTTCGGTGTACTCCATGCGCTCCGGCATCGTTTCGGGTCGGGACGTAAGGTTTTGCCGATCCGATGCCGTGCTAATAAGTGAGTTTAACTCCTCTCTCTCCGCCACTGTTTTCAAGACCCTCTTGTTGCTGATCCACATTAATTTTATGCATTAATAATGCCACTTCGTTCGTAAATTCGGTTGTGTTTAAACATCTGACGCGCTATTTATCTCAATGATCATGCATCTATTTTGCACCGGTTGACGTCATCGCGTCAAGGACAGTTTTCGCCGAAATCCAGCACTGTGTCTCTGTCTCGCGTGGAGCATCGGATTTTTCCTTAACTTGTTATTTATGTGTGTTTTTTGATATGCATCGTGCTATATTTGTGATTTTCAAAAGTTCTGCGCAAATATATTTTTTAGACTAACGTTACTAGTGTTGCTAGGACACATCAAGCAGTAATCCATTGGTTTTGTAAAATAGTTAGTAAATAAATAAAAATATAAATAGTAATAGTAATAGTAGTAGTTTTTCACCGTTCGCAACGCTTAATTCTTTTGGCGTATCACATACAAAATCATGCAAAATGTCTCTATTATTGGTCATGTGCCAAATTGCACCACTGTCGAAGTACCACACATCTCGATCCAGCTTTACCGTCAGAGCCGACAACATAGTCCTACCAAGAGTTTTCTGAACCTTCTCCTCCTCTTGACAACTTGAACTAGATGGTTTGTCCTTATGCGGAGCTTTCTGTCTGCAATCTCTAGCGTAATGACCTAATTTTTTGCATCGAAAGCACTTGGGACGCTTCGAGATCGAAGTCGTTAGGGCATTCTGTTCCGTACCTTCTGAATCACCTCGTCTCTGTGCCTCCTGGAGTAGTTTAGTTTTCACCAGTTCACTTGAGAGAGAAAGGCTACTTTGCTCTAGCGTCATAATGAGTGGGTCAAACTGCTTGGGGAGCCCACTGAGCATTATTGTAGCAACAAACTCGTCTTGCAGAGAAGCATGTATGTCTTGCAGTTGTTGGGCTATATCTAGATTTTTTGTAACATACGCCTCCATACTCTCAAACTGCTCTAATTTTAAGCTAAATAGCATTATGAGGAGACCTTGTCTTCTACACAAACCTTTGTCCTCGAACGAATTCTGTATATTCTTCCAGGCGTCAAACGCAGTACCTATTGCCAGGAATTTTTGACAACGGAGTAAACAGATGGCTGAACACTGAGGCAGATACGTGCTAGCGCTTTTTCCTGTTTCTTCTTGTCTTCGCATTCTGGTTTATTTTTTTGTTTTTATCTTTCCTTGCATACATATTTACATTCATATTTATCATTTTAAGCAAACACTTTCACGGGCTTTATCTTCTCTATCTCTTATACCTGTTTAATATTTTCAATATTCACATTGAGATAGACAAAGGCACTTTATCATCCACTTCTTTGATCCGTTTTGACGTTTTTGTATGAACCAAAGTAATTCCGTATTTGAATCGTCGTCGTCATAAATAAAATCAGCGTCACTCGTAAATTAATACGTCGATTTTTAACCGAAAATACAATTATCCTATTAGCATTTTAGTAATTTGTTAGCAACAAGCATAATCAGTATCATCCACAGATAGGAATAAATTCATGAATCATGAGAATATTTCATGTGAAACGAGTAGGTATTTTTAATTTTAAAATCGACGTATTTACGTTACGTTACTCCGCGCACTCGTGTTGGACCTCTGTAATCGTTAGCTGTGAGCTACGCACACAAGTGACACGCGTCTTACGACAACGACACCGGAGAAAACCAATGAAGGAAGTTGTGTAGAGCGTAGAGCAAGCCACGATACGAGTCATAGCCTCGCCGGCTTGCGGAGCGACGGTACTCACGAAAGAAACAAGTAATGCGCGCGCGTTTCTTGATTCCAGTCAACGTGAACGGGGCCTGCAGCGGGACCAGGCGACCGTTTACAACTGGCAGCTATCCTCACCGATACCTGTATCGTACAGGTAAAGCCAGCTTGCTAACGCGTCTGGACGAAACCGCAGTGATGGTAGTCGTCTCAACGCAACTCGTATGCTTAGCTGTGTCCATGGGTATCATGAATTATCGAAGTGCCAATGGGCAAAAATACCCTGGGTGGGCAGTCTCGGCAAAGATAACGACAAAATCGCTAACTTTCGATAGCTGATTACTAAAGAATAAATTGGGTTGCATTAATGATGCTTGCAAGAAACCCATCATGGATGTAGAGACTTGCTTTTCTCGCAAGCATCGTTATTGCAAACGAATTTATTCGTTAGTAGTCAGGGATCGAAAGTTAGCGATTTTGTCGTTATCTCTGTCGACACTGCTGGCCTTCGACATAGATGCTTGTGGGAAACGCAAGTATCTACATCCAAGATGCGATTCTCGCAAGCATCGATAATGCAACCGAATTTTTTCGTTGTTATTTTAGCGATCGAAAGTTAACGATAAAGTCGTTATCTATGTCAAGACTGTCGGGCTCTGGACTGCTAGGTATGTTAGCGCTTTTGCAGTTTTCGATACCACAGTGTCTCCTTGCACCGTATCCTCGAGTCGCTCTGCCGCATCTTTTTGTTTGCGTAGAAAAGGAACAAAATCAGCCTTACCAGAAATATTGTTACTTATAGTTACGTGGCTCACAGTAACCGGGCAGTTATTGACACTAACTTCATCATTATCCTGCTATAATTCAGATTTACTTGAGACCTGTGTAGCATGTTAATACTTCTGTATTACTCATTATTAGTCACTCTCTTCCTTTCTAGCCATCTCATCTTTCACACTTTCCTTTGATGGATACTAACATCAGCTGTTAAATTTGTTGGTTTTGTGGGTAACTATTGAAGGTCTCTATGGGATCAAACTCAAAAAACTCATTGGACCATTACGGCACTTTCGAATGGCAAAAATACAAAAAAAAAACAAAGCTACAGTCACAGACACAAGACATAAAAACTTGAGAAAGTACTGTAGTTGCCCATTCCCTAGCGTAGATCTCTATGGAGAAGAACGGGCAAGAAACTCCATGGACACTCTTTTAAATCAAAATATTGTTACAAAATCTTGGTTACATCATTCATGTTGAGATTATAGATATATGTGAGAACGATGTAGAAAGACGTGCACATTAAGAGCGTCCAGAGTAAAAAAATAAATCAACAATTTAAAAATAAAGTAATTAAAATGAACCGTGGCAGCTAAGAGATGACCAGTCCCAACTGACAGCGCCCGATCACGAATATGACGCGTGTATCGGCGCCATTCAACTCAACCATATTGAAGGGAACTAAATGACCCGACACACCCGCCACCATCAGCGAGACATTTGAGTGAGCATTACATTCTCTCAGCCACCAAGGCATATTCAAGTCAATGAAAGATAACGAAATGCAAATGGTAGCTTTACAATACATGGTACTCACACATGTGTTATGCAATTATACAATACTAGAAGATGGAATCTATACAAAGCAAAGATACTTTTACAATCTTCTGCAGCTGGCACAATAATTTGCCCAATTAGTTTTCCCCTATGGTTGGGGAGCAGGACCAGCGTTGAGCTAAGCATTTTTATCATCAATGTAATCCACCAACTTATAATATACTTGCCTATATAGTGTGCGTTTTATACAATATTTAAATTTCATCTCACTCAGTTGTAGAATGTGGGGAGGTATTTTATTATAACATTTTAAACAGTACCCAATGAAAGATGAATCTACTTTAGCAAGCCTGAAACCTGGCTGAACTAGTTGGTCCCTATTTCTAGTAGTATAGTGATGTCTGTCACCTCTTTTACTGAATAAATGCAGATTTTTCCTAACGTAAATGATATACATATATGATGATGATGATGTTCATATATGTATTGACAAGGTACTGACATGATATTAATTTCCTTAAACAGTTCTCTTAGAGAATCGCGTCTACGTAATTCATATATGGCTCTGATGGCCCTTTTCTGCAGAATAAATATAGACTCGATATCTGCAGCACGTCCCCATAGTAAAATACCGTATGACATAATACTATGAAAATAACTAAAATAGACTAGCCTCGCCGTATCAACATCAGAAAATTGACGGATACAGCATACCCTGCTGTACTCAGCCGTCCTGCAAGAGATGTTAAATGAGGACCCCATTGTAGCCTTGAGTCGAGCGTAATTCCCAAGAAAACCGTTTTATCGACAAATTCTAGTTTCTCTTGATTCAATACTACGTCACAATCACTACATTTGACATTTGGTAAAGCAAATCGAATGCACTTTGTTTTTTTCCCATTTAGTACTAAATTATTAGCGGTAAACCAATTATGAACCTGCAGTAGGGCGTTATTTACGTCGTCAAGATTAGTGGCACGTCTGTTTATCCTAAATATTAAAGAAATTTACGCAATCAAATGCCTTCGAAAGGTCACAGAAGATTCCTATGGCATCTTGTGCCTCTTCCCACGCAGTAAATATGTGTTTAAATAAAGTGACACCGGCGTAAGTCGTACAACGTCCTTTGGTGAAACCGTACTGTTGCTCGTGTAAGATTTTATTGGTGTTAAAATGGTAAAACATTTGATTGAGCATTATCTTTTCAAACACCTTGCTAAAAACCGGCAACACGGATACGGGCCTATAGTTATTGGTATCTTTACTGTCCCTGGATTTAAAAAGAGGTATTAATTTACTGAATTTCATTAGATCCGGGAAGACCCCTTGATCCACGCACAAATTAAATATCAAGGCTAAATATGGTGCTACAGTCTCAGTAATTGAGGTACAAGCTTTGATAGACATACCCCATAGATCTTCGGTTAATTTAATTTTGATTTGCTTAAAAGCTTTTATGATTGTTATTTTATATGCTGAAATTTAAATTCATTTGAACAGGCTGGAACGTTCGCTTTCAATAAATCAATAGAGAGCAAGGGAGAGAGAGTAATTTAAGGTTTCTTTAGTTTGAAGTGGGATACTGGTAAAGAAATTTACAAATTCTTGAGCAACTTCATTATTAGAGTTCACGAGCCCACGTGTGGTCTCTAGTGTTATGTCATTACTTTGTTTTCTATTTATATTTGTTTCACTGTTGATAATTTTCCAAACAGTCTTAATTTTGTTATCAGCTGATTTAATCTTGTTGCTTATAAAGAGGGATTTAGCTACCTTGCAAGAATTTAAAAAAAAATTCGAGTAAGTAGCAACATATTTACTAAAAGTTTCTGTGTTAATGTAAGGCTTAAGGCCGTACAGCTCAAACAAACGTTCCTTACTTTTCCTAATACCCTGTGTTGCCCAGTCACTAAAAATAAACTTTGGGCCAATAGTTTTAGTTTTCTTTTTCAAAGTATTATTGAACTCGGCGTGCACTACCGAAAAGAATTCTTCATACAATTCATTTACATGGTTTCTAATATGGCCTGGTATATTTAGTTTGCTTATTAAATTATTATTAAACTTTTCTAAATTGCTGGGTGCTATTTATCTAATTAGAATCTGAGTTCTTTGCAATTGAAGCAGAAAGCAACAGTCTGTCCGCTGTGATCTGAAGGAAGGTAATTTACAATGGATTTATCTATGTAGTCGCAGCAACAAAAAACATTATCAATACATGTAGCAGTATTTGTAGTAATTCGGGTTGGTTCTGAAAAAACATTTGACAAATTAAATGATTTAAAGAGACTTAAAATCTACTGCTGTTTACAGTATTCTCTAAGATATTAACATTAAAGTCACCACAGATCACAATCAATTGGGCTGTTTTGTAAACAAACCCCCCTTCTTCTAAATAAAACATTGGAAAAAAAGTTACCCAATACATATGCGTGTTATCTACTTCATTGTTAAGTTGACTTTTTTTAAGTGATTTTTACATCTCAAGTGTTCTTCAATAGTCTGGTCACGTTAACGGGGTCAAAAGTAACCGGTGTAAGCTTAACTTTCTCTTTTGCCACTTCTTTTTCATACGACAGAATATCTCTTATAAATCTCTTTATATCGAAGCCGTACCTAAGATTAGTGGAACAGACAGAAGGGATTTAGCTTTAAAAGAAAGAAAATATATTTATTTGGCACATGCAACAACGGCTGCGCCAAATAGGCCCAGTTCAGCAAACTACCGAGCAGCTAGTGCCCGACGCTGGTTTTCAACTGGACCTGAGATGGTGATGTGACAGGATATACAACAGTTTTGTGCTGTGTGTGTTCTCGAAAAGACTGTCAGTGACAGCCTGCATTACCTGACCTCTCTTCAACTCTTTTTATTTGTATCCGGCGTCAAGATATACAGTGCAGGGTTAATGTACACTCTGTTCGTCCATGAGCCCGAGAACGTTGCTAGTAGTTCGTTTTACTAACTGGCAGGAAACGATAACGTGGCTCGGCGGCTAGCCTAGAAGTCGATAGTGGGATGAGCAAAACTCTTTTTGAAAGCATTTGACTACAATTGCACTAGATTGCGAAAAGTGGAAACAGGGAAGAGAGGCCAAACCCTGCATTGGGACAACATCGGCTCATAAATAAATAAATAATTAATTAATAACTGTTGCTGTTCCAATTCTTGAAGATAACTGAGGGGTCATCGTCCTCCGTGATTAATCAATAGAAAAAACACTGACGCATCAGAACTTCGTCGCGCGTGTTCAAAAACATGTTAATAAAAAACATGTTTTGAAATTCGTTTTTTAGCACTCGCCGCAAAACTAGTTTTTGCCGGCTGTTGAATTTTCAACGCGTGATAGAAGCGTTACAATGGCATAGTATAAATTCAGCATCGCGTTCTGTATCAATGCAAACGCGTAGGTGCCTGTATTCATACAGAATCATTACTAACGCACGACTTTAAACGCGATGAATGTAGTCTCGAACGAGTCCAACTTGCAAACTGCAGCGTCCAGTCGTCTACGGTCACTCGAAAATAGTCACTTGCACTACAGAGTACGACTGTATCTATACTTTGCGTGGGTGTGACGCTTTCCCCGTCTTTGTTTGTTTTGTTTTGTTTTTCTTTTTTCATTATGAATCATGTTTAGTAAATACTCTCCTTTGGAAAGCATGTTAAGTCGTTGGTCCCTCCTGTCATTTGTAGATCTTTGACAGTCGTTACGGGTAGTTAAAATCAGAAGCTCGAACGTCTGACAACCAGTCTTACCAAGGGGTTATCATTATCTTCCTGCCTTTATCCCATGTTACTTGTGGTCGGCGCAACACGTTTTTTTCTTCCACTCTCCCCTGTCAATCGTCACGCAATCATTTACACCTTTTTCCTTCATATCATTCCTCACACAATCCATCCATCGTTTCCTTGATCTTCTTCTCCCTCACCATCCATCAACATTTATATTCAACACTCTTTTAATCACATGCGATTTTTCCCTCCTCATTACATGTCCATACTAAGAAAGTCGATAACCTTTTAAACTTTTCTGAAACTGGCGCTGATATTTTAGTAGGATTATATTTACTTAAGTTACCTTGATTGAAAAGTGCTATTATTGTAAAATAATCTGTCGGTGTGTTTTGCCTTGACAGTTAAAATAAAGTTTTATTAATTCCGTAAATAAGGGGGCGGCGAATATTTCGGGCCCCTGGGCAATGCAACCCACATTCGGTTTTTCCCAAATGTTAGGTATTTGCTTATCATTTTGATTATTCGTCATAACTTCAAGGGCTAATGGATAGAGTTATAAATAATGATCAGTTAGCTGTCAGTGGGAAGAGTTGTCTCTAAATGAAATATAATTATTTTAAGTAACAGTGGAAATAGTCTAGAAGTTTAAAGGGTTGGAAGATTTTTTCTGGCTAAGCAGGGAAAAAAGTATTTTTCCGAAGCTTGAAGTTTTTTTTTTCATAAGTTTTCTTCAGAGCGTATTATTATTATGCGTTTTGAACAGTCGGAGATCAAAAGATGTTGCTTCTGTTTTCCGCTCCGATATGGCTTGATTTTACTTATTTATTTGAGCTTGGTAAGTTAATTATTATATTTAGCTTTTTTATATCTTCGATAGATGTACCCATAATTGAGGAGCTCGTGGCTAAATATTAACAGCCGCTCGGATCGGTCGTTAGGTTAAGCCGCGCTTGCCTAGGTTGGTCTGTGGATGGGTGACCACCCATTACATACCGAGTTTCCTCCGTGCCTCGGAAAGCACGTTAAGCAGTTGGTCCAGGCTGTCATTTGTGATCCTTGACAGTCGTTACAGGTAGTCAGTGGCCCAAAAAGTCTGACAACCAGTCTTACCAAGGGGTATCGTATTACCCAGTACTAACTAGATTGTGGAGGTCAGATAGGCAGTCGCTCCATGTAAAATACTGGTATTCAGCTGCATCCGGTTAGACTGGAAGCCGACCCCAATAAAACTTGGGAAAAGGCTAGGCAGATGATGATGAGATGTACCCATAATTTAATGGTAATTAAAGGGATAAATCAAGGTATAATCAACATCTTCTTAGAATTAAACTGACGATTTTATGATACGCTTCCATGTTTTAACAAGAATAATTTTTCATTCAGTTATCCAATCATTTTCGCCTTAATTTAGTGTAATAGGTACCACTGTGTCTGCATCACCCAAAGGTTGACTGGTAGAAAATGCCTTCTGTTCTTGAAATGTTAAATAAAGAAACAAGTCGTCGGTTTGAACCAATCCAGGCACTTTATTTAATTTCTTTCATAACCCGCTGCTCCCAAAATGGCGGAAATAAACACAGTTAGAAAGCCGATGGGTCCTAAAACCAAAATCTAGAAGACATGATTATGGTGGATAACTATACCCGCACTGGAAACGCAATAATGTACTAACAATTAAAAGTCCTGCGTGCCAGGAGTGGAAATGTTATAGGCCGGTAGTGCAGTTATCCAATCCTATATTCACAGAACACAAAACGATTCCGGTGATTTATACATAAAGGGTGTAAAATACCTCTTAACAAATCCTAAAGGCACTTGTTCTCCCCATTATTGAGCTCATTTTTTTGTTCTATGCCATACCTATAACCTTCTAGTTACGAAAATATTGGGGGTCAAAGTTCCAACTTTTTGAGGTTTTTTTTTTAATACAATTAGTGTAAGATTTTTACTTTAAACACCTCCACGACCCCAGTATGATTCAACCCATCCACCAGCACAATGTTTTGAGTACGTTACATTGATTTTTACCGAAAAACATGATTTTTCACCCCAAAAAAAATGTCGTTTCCCAGCAATAATTTTTGCGTTAAGTTTCTTAGTTTGATTTCTGTACATCACGTCATGCTTGGTTGACGGCTTCGTGATGAGGTTGTTTGCAACATTTATGTTATGTCAGCACTGGATCGGCATCATCTCGGCTCATCGACTTGTCGCCAACTTGCGTCGTCGTCACTGGTAGTGCTGGTGCAAGATTGCAAGGTGGCAATGTAAAACGCTGATGTAAGCCTCGGTGACGAATAGTATGTTTTGTAGTATGCAGCTCCATAGAAAGAATGATGCAAAGGCTCGAGTTGAGGCAATGGTGCCATGCTGGTACGCTACCGAGCCGATATTATGTGTGTTGTTACCTTACTGCTCTGTCTGATAATGGCAGTATCAAAATTATCTCCATTCTTATCCTTCATTCGGATGTATATTAAGTATGTATTTACAAACAAAAAGTATGTAGGTAGTAAATCAACTATCTGGTGTCCACGACACAAGGTTCGTTGCTTAGTGTGGCACTAGATGGCGCTGTGTGTAATATCCAGCGATATTTATTTATTTATTATTCTTCGCTTCTATGTTAATTTTTGAAAGTATTTTTTTTTTAATTTTCAGGCTTCAAGTATTTCATTCCTGTGTATTGTTAGAATAAAGGACGTGCATAATAAGATTATTTCGGACACATACAATGCCTTGGATATTTTAGGCTTAATAATGAACATAGCCGAAGTGGTATTCAATATAGTATTTGTCTTTGCAGCTCATATGGTAAGATTACTATCGTTCCTCATTTTTTACCAATTTATTGTTAGCTGACTTCACATGCCTAAAATTTCCTCGAAAACTCAGGTCATATTCTTCTAGTCTCGAAATTGGCTCGATTTCTCGAGAAGTCTGAAGCAGAAAGTCGGGAAACCTAACCTGGCAAGCAGCATAATTATTATACGTTTCAGCATAAGAAGCCTACGCCAATTACGAGTATCAGCCCTTTTTTTTTCGGATGTGAAAACATCGAATGACTTTTCCCGCTCTAGGCAGAACAGGAGGGAGTGTCAGACTTTTACTAACTAGAACCCATCCATGGTCCTTCATCGCTCTTTATGTTCCGGGGCCCCGGTATCTGTTTCGAACAGTCCCGCAGCCCCGGCAGGCATAGGCCCTTGCGGACCCCTTCCTTTTGCTGACTCTCTTTGAGACGCGCGTGGAACACTCCTGCGCCGGCGACACGGCTTGTCGTCATGAGACGGACGGACGGCGAGCTAGCCCATAGCCCACCGCCCATAGGCCCACGACGAGTATCAGCCCTGACTTAGGAGTTGGGTCGTGGGTTTAAACCCAGCCAAGTGCATTCATTTGTGTAATTTATTTAATTAATGAAGGAAAATGTCGTAAGAAAATCAGCATTACCTACCGGCCAAGTGCGTGTCGGGCCACGCATAATGTAGGGTTGGTTCCGTATTATCCATCAAAATATGCGAACGATGATTTTTATTGTAATAATAAAACAAACTTACATTTGCAGTTGAAAAACTTGTGCTCCGAATCATTGTGCTTAGAAAAACATTTTATCCAAGTACAAGTAAAAAAATATATAAAAATTCGGAAACATGTACCATCTACCTACCCGCACTGGGCTCTCAAGGAGTGGTAGCCTGTTTTCCGGCAGTGGGAGGATTTGTGCTGATTATTCTAACTTTCAAATATGCGTGCAATGGAAAGGGCTATGTATCCTCTGAGGGATGATATCCAGAACGAGGTGATCCGACAATGAACCAGAGTCGTTGAGACATATAGAATAAGTAAGCTGAAGTATCAATGGTCCGGCCATATTAGCCGTTGAAGCGATGACCGTTGAAGTAGACCTGTTCTTGATTGGAGACCGCTAATTGTCAAGCGTAAACTGGGACGGCTTCAGGTTCGGTGGAGCGACGGTCTTCGCAGGGTAACTGGACAGCAAATGGATGAGAGTTGCCGAGAATCGACTGAAGTGGCGTGTGTGATTGAAGAAGCCAATGCCCAGCAGTGGACTGTTGAATGCTGATAATGATGCTAACTTTCATGTAATTCAACCTTAGTGTAGTAAAAACAAATCCAAGTGCAGAGACTGTTCAGTCCGCTTTTCCTTAACCATGTCTTAAATGTTTTCTTTGTTATGTTTCAGAAAAATGTTAAGTTGTTAAAGATCACCTTAATCTGTAACTTATCCGTGGCAATGCTGTGCGTTCTGAAACACGTCGGCGAACTAGGTTTTTATACAGTCAAGTTCCTTGGTTTGGTGAACATCCTACAGCAAATCCCGACGGGATGGTCACTTACAAAAACCTTCATCAAGGCATTTCTTGTGGAGGCATCAGTAGTATTTCTTGACACCGGTAAGTCATTGTGCTTTTCTTTGAATATTTTGTTTTATGTATGCCTTAGGTTCGTTGAATTTCATTAAGACACATTGACCGGTTCAGGACCTGTAGTCTCATTTTTTAAAATAATAATACAAATAGTCACCCTGACCGTTTTCGATCACGGCTGCGGGACGAGACTGAGAAATTCCTATTGGAAAACTCAATAACACTTTTGCCCGATCCGGGAATCGAACCCGGGACCCCACCTCAGCTGTCGCAATTGCGACGGCGAGACCAACGGAGCAGTTATGTTTTCATGTGTAATATTTGTTATCATTTTTATCGTACCTACTTAAAACTTGGTTCATTAGAAGAACAATATTTATAACAACACCTGCAGCTCAAACTCAAATACGGCAAAGTCTATTTTTAACCGACTCTTTATTAGAATTAGAATTAGAATTAGAATTTATTTATTTGTAAGAATGTAGTTTTACATAGTATGATGTTAAATTTTTTATAAGTTCTATACACTCTACCACAATATGTGGTGTACAAATATTAAATAATTAAATAATAAAATGTCATTCATAAAACTAAGTACATTAAATGTCAAGATTTGTGATACAATATGTCCAAGATGAATTAGTATTATTATAATTATAGATTTAAAACCAATGTCAATATTAAGTACATGTCATCTTGGATTGTTACAATATTCCATATATTCGCCAATGTCATAAAAACAATTATCTAATAACCAATTTGTCAACTTTTTCTTGAACATGGGGACAGGAAGTTCCTTAAATGAGTTAGGTAACTTGTTATACACCTGAATGGCATTTACGTACACATTTCTCCTAAAAATTTGCAATCTACATTGAGGTACATTTAGTTCATGTTTGTACTTATTTCTAGCAGAAGCCTTTTTGTGGCTCACTTCTGATTGCATGCGAAAATAATGAGGGTTTTGCTTTACTAGCATACATAGTTCTTTGATGTACATGCAGGGTAAAGGTAAAATGTGAAGCTTTTTAAATAAGGGTTTACAGCTGTCCAAAAACCAGGCGCCAGATATTGCCCTAACACACTTTTTTTGTACCCGAAATGCCATCAAAACTTCAACTGAATTGCCCCATAGTATTAGGCCATAAGACAACACAGACGATACATATCCGTGATATGCAGTGACGGCCGCGGCTACGGACACTGTTGACCGAAGACGTTTTATTGCGTATACGAATTTGTCTATCTTATCGCATACGTAATTGATGTGTGATTTCCAACTGCAGTTTTGATCCACTATTATGCCCAAGAATTTTGTGTTTACTACCTGTTCTAGGATACTGTCTTCATATTTTACACTAAGATTCTGAAAGTTTGATTTATAAGTTTGAAATTGAATTAGTTTTGTTTTATTTAAATTGATTTTTAAATTGTTGTTATTAAGCCAATTTACTATATCTTTGATTGCTTCATTAATTTCTTGTTCCAATTTAATTTTGTCATTACATTTTATTATTAGTGTCGTATCGTCAGCAAGTAATATCGTTTCGTGTCGTGTTGCATTGGGAAGGTCATTAATATACATCAGAAATAAAAACGATCCCATCACGCCACCTTGTGGCACTCCAACTGCGTTGGTTTTGTAACTAGATTTATATTCTACTTTGTTTCCATCAATTACTTTTGAAATTTGCACACATTGACGCCTATTAATTAAGTACGATTTAATCCAGTCATTCGCTTGGCCCCGTATGCCATATTTATCCAATTTCCTTAGTAACAACTTATGATACACGAAGTCAAAGGCTTTACTCATGTCTATAAAAATTGCTACTACAGGTATGTTGTCATTCATTGCCTCAGTTATTATTTTTATTAGATTAAAACAAGCTAAAGACGTGGTGCAATTTTTTCTGAATCCAAATTGCTCCCGCCGTAGCAAATTAAACTTATCCACATAGTCGTCTAGCCGTTTTAACATTGTCTTCTCAAATATTTTTGATATTATAGGAATTAAGGAAACAGGTCTATAATTTGCCATGTCAGTTTTATCACCATTCTTAAATATTGGTTTGACTATAGAGTATTTTAATGCGTTTGGAAATATGCCTTCTAGGAATGACTTGTTAATTAGGTAGCTCAGCGGTTTGCATAGGTGATTGGCACAAGCTTTTATAATTTTGGTACTTATTTCGTCAAAACCGACTGACGCAGTATTTTTTAGGTTTTGGATTACCCTGAACACTTCTAATGGATCAGTAGGCTTTAGAAATATTGTATTATTATGGTTAAGGTCCATTGTTCTATTTATAGCGTCAATATTATATGTTAATTCATTATTATTTGTCAATTGGATATAGTATTCGTTAAACATGTCACAAATTTTTTGAGGGTCAGTAATGTTGTCGGTTTTTAATCCAATTTGTTTTATATCATTACTTTTTTGTGTGTCACCAATTTTTCTATTTATAATATCCCAGGTAGCCTTGCACTTGTTTTTCATATTCTGTATGTATCTTTTGTTGTGAATTTGTTGAGATTTATTAATACAACATTTAAGTATGGCACTATATTCTTTATACTTTTTCGTTAATCTATTTTTGTTTGTTTTATTATGAATACTTTTTAAATGTAAATAACGTTTCCGTATACATGACTTTTTTAAACCTTTCGTTAACCACAGAGTCTTATTTTTTCCATTCGACCTTTTTATCTTTTGTTTGGGAAAACATAGTTCATAAAACAGTTGTAATGTCTCATGAAAAACTTGAAATGCATCTTCTAAATTATCCATAAAATACATGTCTGAGAATGAAAGTGCCGAAATACAGTCGCAAAATTTTTGTATGTTTTCTTTATGATAGTCCCTTTTGTACTCAAACCAACTTAGCATACCTTTAGGGTTACTAGTCGGCACTGTTAGGGTTTGCCCTGTCTCATGATCCGATAGAGCAAGGTGATGAATTTCACCTTTAGCTTGCTTGATATTGCTTGCAAATAGATCTAAACATGACTGTTTTCGAGTTAGTGTTTTTATTTGCAATTCAATATTGAAATTTTTCAACAACCCTAATAGTTCTTGGCAACTTTTATTTGGTTTAATTGTATCTAAATTCCAATCACCACAAATAATTACCTTCTTTGATTTCTTTGTTATTCTAATTAGTAATAATTTCAATTTTTCTAAAAAAACTTTTGGATTGCTATTTGGTGTCCTATAAATACAAATAATGATGATTTGATTAAATGTTAATTCTATTCCTGTACATTCAAAATTAAAATTACATGCAATGTCATTTGTTAATCTATCTAATCTAATACAAGTCATCTCATTCCTAATGAGAATACATGTACCACCTCGTTTAGTATCTCGACAGTATGAAGCGACGAGTTTGTAACCAGGAATCTTAAGAAGTGATTCTGATTTGCTTTTAATAAATGATTCACTCAAACAAATTACGTCGATTTCCTTAGAATTCAAAGAGAATTCATTAAGTGCCACCGTTATTTCATCTATCTTATTAAGAATACCTGCAATGTTTTGATGAAATAGTATCAGACTGGGTTTATTGTGAGATACGAAAAAATGGTGCGTTTGATGTAAGGGAAGGTTCTTTTATATTTTACTGCTCTCAATTCGATTGGTATTTTTTTTTTCAAATACATATTATTGTTTTTCTTTCAGTAACAAATTACTATATCTACTTGATGGCAATTAATGAGACAAAAAAACTTGAGAAAAACTGTCAGTTCAGATTTGTGAATAACACGGTTGAAGCGAAATGCGTAATAAAATTCGAAGAAATAAATGAAATAACGGATGAAGAAACGGGAGAAGAAGATACGGGAAAAGTAGAGATAGAGGAAAGATCGAAAGGTAACCAAATTGAAACCTTTTCGAACAATACTGTTAATGAAGAAGATGGTGAATGAAAAGTGGGTATCGAAAGATATGCATTCCATTATATTTAAAACAAAATATATTTAAGATGAATAAGTATAATTAATCGTCTTAAATAGTTTGTACAATTAAATGTTTTTTTATGTGCAAACAAGTAATATTTGCTATATTTTAACCATTTCTAAGAGTCTTCAAGTATATTACGCTTTTTGTTGCAATAAAAACTACTATTAAAAAGACATACTATTGCAACATATTTTATTATTGGCTTAATATATTATATTTTTGATTAAATACGTTCATCAAGTTCCGATTTTTTTATTAATTTTCATAACTTATTCAAACAATCGTATTTCTACTTTCAATAGTCATTCTGGCTTTCCTTGTGGTGTGATGTGTTTCTTCCTTTTCAGTTCTATTTCTTTTTTTCAAAAGTTTTCTATTTCCGATTTTTTCTTCTTCCATACAATGTACTTCAGCTGAATTATTCACGAATTCACCTGCACTCGCCGCTGCCTTCCAGTTTGATGACCTGACTCCTCAGCAGCAGAATGAAGTAAGCTTGCATAACTGGAAAGAAATGCGTTTGGTTTTAGATATCTAGAATTAAGAATACGATGGTAAACACGCAGAAACCAAATCTATCACAAAAACTTCTTAACCAAGAACGACTGGTCAAAGGCTGTACACATCAATGGTGACAATGAACATTTACCTGTAAGGACTTGTAGCAACTAAGAGCGATTCGAGAGCTTGGTTCTCACAAATCTCTACTTAGGCTGCCAACAGACGGACTGCATCGCAGCAACTGCACGCAGTCGATATATTCAACTGCGTACTTGCAACTTGTACGTTCGATTTCGTTCTGACTTCGGCTGTAGTCATGTGCAGCAACCGCATACAGCTAATGTGCAGTTGCAACTGCATGCGGTTGCTGTACACGACTGCAGCCGACCGCATGAAGTTGATATCATAACTGAACGAAGTCGAACGTACAACTGCATGCAGTTAAATATATCGACTGCGCGCGGTTGCTGCGATGCAGTTCTTACTTCAATTCTTCTTTGGTTTAGTGATCGCAAGGGCGACTGCTTTGCAAGGGGTCCTCGGTTCGATTCTCTATCGGGTAAAGTGTTATTAGGTTTTTCTATCAAAAATTTCGTAGTAGCAATCCTGGTTTTGTGCCCAGTTGATGGCAATAGGCTCGCCCCCTATTAACATTACTACAAGTCTGATGTTATGTTGTTATGAATGAGAACTCGGAACAAAATAATGCTCACCTACAATCACGATAAAAGCCAAATACGCCCTAGTGCCACTGTAATTAAATTTTGCTATAGCAACACCAACTGCCGCCACAAATAACAGTGTCAACACTATCAACACCCCGATGTTGTACTTATAGTATCTTCTTATCAGCTTCACGTTTTCCTGGTAGTTAAAGAAAAAGATTCATCAGAGAGATATTTCAAGGAAAAGGGGGATTTGTCGTCAGTAGATTTATTTTTGCACATGCTTTTCGTCTGTAATATTGAGTTCCATTTCTTTTTTAACCAACTTAAATAGAGAACAACAAAAATATCACAAAGATGGGAAGATCCTTTTGGTTTCGATAAGGGTCTTTTAGGAAGACCAATAAACCAAATAGGTGAACCCATTTGGTTTATTGGTCTTATTTAATTATTTATTTCATGAGGATTGTGAAGGTTATTAAAAAAAATACCGCCTGATATTCGCCTGTATTTGCTTAGACTAGCCGAGTGATGATTAGCCTCCATGCTATCTATCACTGTGACTTCCCAAGAACGGCAAAGAAATGACCAACAGCTGCGTCACCGTATAGTTAGAATGCAATTAAGTAAGTAGGTAGGATACCTAAAGACCTCACCTCATCCCCACTGCAGGCAAACACCATCGTCACGATGAAATCTGTTATCAATAGAATAAAAAGGATTAGAGTCATAAAGGAATATAATATCCAGACCACATATATATCATCGCCGATTCCGAAACACGACATCAAATACGCAATTAGCAAGAAATACCCTGCTATTGGTATGATGAAAACGTATGCCATCTGAAACATAAAACTGCGTGTTACGAAATTTATGAACATACATTAACTATAACAAACTTAAAATAATAATAAAGAAAACAGAATCAAAAACCTCCCAGAAGGCTGGCATGGCTGGATGTTTTTTTTGATGTTTTTATATTTAAAAAATATGAATACTTACAATTTTGAAATAAGCCCACGCATGCAAGCCAGGCATTAGCGGAAAACACCCACAACATTTTGTAAACTCTGGTATTTCCACAGCCATTATGTCATTCAATACTGTGTGGTTTTTCTAACCGTCTGATATTTCTACATGGCACTGGAATCACCCACAAATAAAGTGTAAGGTAACTTAATTCAAATTACAACAATATTAATCAAGCTCCAGACACAGCAGCTAGCGCGGTTCATATTGATGGTAATCACAACAATATTATAGGTAATAACCTCCCTATCAGAGATACTGCTGGCTACAAACTGCAGTCATAGGAAACAAAACATTAAATACAAGTAACGCACGGGCTAGTTGCGCTTAGTGTCAAGGTTAGTTTCAGCTTAGTGATGCGCGATCTGATCCGATAGTTCACAATCTAGGTACAGTAGGATGATGCGATTCTCTGATATTTAAAGATACAAACGAATACTTTACAATGCTTGGAACGATACAAGCGAATCGGAATGAATGGATCGTATCGTACCACATTGTCATACATAAGTTGCATTTCAGTCAGAAAAATAAAATAAAGTCAATACATAATAAGTTAACTTAGAGTGTTAATCTTTTTAAAATGACGGCAGCGCGTTTACAAATGCCACAACATAGAACTTGAGTTGGTATTATTAAGGGTTCAGCCGTGCAAGTACGTAGGAATCGATTCGATAAATCTGACAGTCATTCTCGACAAAATGAGTTTATAACAAAGATAAAAACTCATTTTGTCGAGAATAACTGTAAGATTTATCGAATCGATTCCACCGTACTTGCAATGCTGGTCTCGACATAGATAACGACATTATCGTTAACGTTCGATCGTTTAAAAAACAATGAAAAAATTTGGTTGCAATAACGAGGCTTGCGGGAATCGCATCTTGGATGTAGAGACTTGCGTTTCTCGCAAGCATCGTTATTACAACCGAATTTTTTCATAGTTATTTTAGCGATCGAAAGTTAGCGATTTTGTCGTAATCGCTGTCGAGACTGCCGGCCCTGGTCCATCCGCTACATCGACCGTACACCAAATCAATAGTACGCTGTATCGACAGTATACCATATCAATGGTAAACTGCATCGAGCCATCGACTGCACGACCCGAGGGAAACTGTCGAGTTGACGCAACTGTCGAATTCACACAACTGTCCAATCAGCGAAAGTGACGAATCAACGAAAGTGTCGAGAGCGGCCAACCCGCCTTACTTTTCGTGAGAATTTTGACAAACGCTCGTACGTGATTATGCCATTGTTACTAAAATATCTTTAATTTTTTTGCACTGATAGGTATCTTGTACTCTTTATCTAGGCTTCTATCGAAGCAAAAAATAAAAATTTGTAGAAACAAATTCAGTATAAGCCCCCAAAAATTGCACATTATTTCACAAACTTCTAAGACTTATTCAAAAACACGTATAGCCTAGAACAAGTTTTATAAATTGTCGAAAAATATTTTTCGTTTAATGTCCTCGCGTTAGACGGTATGAGGTGCGCGGGAGACGGGTAGTGCGGGGTCGAGGCTAGGTAAGACAGGGCAGTTGTAAGAATACCACCGCTGTGGCTCTGGATGAAACAACAAGCTTTTCAACCATGCTCGCGTTGACGATAGACTGGCCGGGAAGGGCCCTCTTAAGTAAAGTGACGAGCGAGGGAAACTGACCAGCGTTACGCGGACTCAATGTAGTGACTGTCGATATTATAAACCAGACCCATTATTAAGAGACCTATAATTTTAGTGCCTCGTGTGTCTTTTAGCCATGTTTTACTATACGGCATCCTAGAATCGTATCGCATGGGTTTGACCCGGATTATTCAATTCGAAGTATCGATACAAATGGAAGTATCGTGCCTATCCCTATTTCAGACTGGCGCCCACATGTCAGCGTCAGCGGGATCACCCAAACTAGGTGAGTTTATTTGGAGTTACTCCAAAACTTGTGAATATAGAACCAAATAACGGTTTATTGATGTTAATAGTGTGCTCTCTCTCTCTCTCTCTCTCTCTCTTTTAGTAATTCCTTTGTCTGATGTTATTTTTGTCGGCTATGGGGAATCTCGTCCTTCTCGAAACCGGGCCAAGGGCAAGTTACCCTCTTTGAAATTGATAATAATGAAGTAGTTTCCACGTACAGAGCTCACTTAAAAAGGTCAACTTGGCCTAACCATCGTGGAGTGTATGTGTGGATTGTGGAGAGTATGGTCTGACAATCAGCTGTATTATCTCTAGGTCATTAGGTTCTCGATATTGACTGGCTACTACTTTTTCTACTTACCACCCAACACCACAAAAATCTACAAAAAGATAATGAGATTGATGTATATATGAATAGAGATTTAAAAAATACTAGGAGAACAGATGGTGGATTCCGAGCGAGTCACACCCAATTGTGTCACAGTGTGACTCGTTGCAACCTTTTATTACAGGAGGTTTGGTTTTCATCAAATCGGGCACGAGACTCCTCTTGCTTGCTTTTGCTTCTTTATAGATTTGGATTTCACGCCCGCTTGAAAACTGCACCTGAATACATGCAATAATCAAAAACATGAACGATAGAATAATAGGTACCTACTTGGAAAAATATCACAATAAACAGTTTATTGTTGTGTTTATTTCTAACTGACAGTAACAATGACAGTAGGAAACCAAAACTAATTCCTAGTATAACGATAAACAAACAATCATCTCTGGAATTATAAAAAAGGGAAACCACGTTTTAGTTCATCAAACATGTTTGTCTTCCTATTTTTTTGGAATTTTAATATTGTAAGTAAACTTTGTACTGTATAAAATTTTTGAAAGCTTAGATAAATTTATTGAATAGAAGGGAATAGAATGGTTTGAGTTTGAGTCATCATGGTGAAAGGATAAGTCAGCTAGACTCTGCGTTACCGAGTGCTAGCTGTCCAGAATGCGCCGGGCGTTTGGAATCGCAGTACGATGTTTTTATCGCCGCTCGGGGAGGCTCCTTTCATGCACCCCAGAAGAAGAAGAAGAATAGAAGGGGTGATGCATTGTGGCCCCAAATATTACAGTACACTAGTCTAACTCTATGCATAATCTCTGATTTAAACTTCTCTCACACTCATACCATGTCGATGTTCTACAATCTACACATTCGCACGAACTGCTTTGCTACATCTTTTATTATGCGCACAAGCAAGGAGTGGAATTCCCTGCCTGCGTCGGTGTTCCCAAGTTCATATGACCCTAATCTATATAAGTCGCGAGTTAATAGGATTCTTTTGGATTAGTTCGTTCCATCATTCGTATCATCACCTTTTTTTTTTTTTTTTTTTTTTCGGATGAAATTACTTCACAAAAAAATTCTAAATTACTTCATCAAATTACTTCTCCCGCTCTGGGCGGAGTAGGAGGGAGTGTCAGACTTTTACTGACTAAAACCCATCCATGTTCCTTCATCGCCCTTTGTGTTCCGGGGCCACGGTATCTCTTTCGAACAGTCCCGCAACCCCGGCAGGCATCGGTCCTTGCGGACCCCTTCCTTTTGCTGACTCTCTTTGAGGCGCGCGTGGAACACGAACGCGCCGGGACGCTGTGAGGTTCTCTCCCTCTCACGTTCCGCCACCTCCTTCTCTAGCATTACTGCTTCGCAGAAGGAGGTGACGGCGTCCCATTCCGTCTCGCTCCGGACCATGGCTTGCACCAGGGCCGTACGCGAGAGGTCGCCGCCGCCAATCGGCGCTTCGAAGACATGGCGATGCTCCGCCCACGCGGGGAACACCTCCACCGTGTGCTCCACCGTGTCCTCCGGTCGATCCTCGCAGTGGAAACACCCGGGCGTTTCCTCCCGCCCGATTCGGTGCAGGAACCTCCCGAAAACACCGTGTCCGGTGAGGACCTGCGTCAGGCGGAAGGTGAGGACGCCGTGGCGTCTCTCAAGCCACTCCTCAAAGAGGGGACTTATCGCCACTATCGTGGCGTGCCCTGCACAGGGTTGCGACAGTCGCTCTCTCCATGTCGCCATGAGATCCCGCCGGAAGTCTGTCCGCTGTGCGACAATTTGTCGCGGCAGCGGAGTTTCCCCCCGGCGTAGCGCCTCCGCGCGCCATTCATGTAGGCGCGCGAGGACTATCGCCTCCAGATCCCATGGTGGCAATCCGGCTAGGAGGCTCGCCGCCTCGCGGGAGATCGTGCGGTACCCCCGGGCCAGCCTTACGGCTACCACCTTTTGGGGCGCGTTCAGGTAGTGGGCGGCGCGCAGCCTCAATGAACGCGCCCACACCGGGGCCCCGTAAAGGGCCATAGACCGCACGACTAACGCGTAGAGCCTCCGGCAGGAGGCGTTCGGCCCCCCCAGGTTGGGCAGGAGGCGTTCGGCCCCCCCAGGTTGGGCAGGAGCCGCCTGAAGGCAGCCCCAGTCCGTTCCAGTTTGGGGGCCAAACGTCGGAAGTGCTCCACGAAGTTCTACCGGCTGTCGAGGACGAGTCCTAGGTACTTCAAAGTCGACTCGACACCGATGGATACCCCTCCTACCGTGAGTAAGGATCCCGGAGGTGGCGCATTCCGAGGCCCATGAATGCACAAGCATAGGGAGGTCGGCGCGCAGCACCCAGTCGTACCCGATGTTCCACAAGGACGGCCCTAGAACCGATCCCTGTGGAACGCCGCACGACATCTCTCGCCGGTTCCATTCTTCGCTGCGACCGGGGTAGATGACGGCTCTATCCGTCAGGTAGTCCCCGACCACACGACGAAGGTAGGTCGGCACCCGGTGATACCGGAGTGCCTCCCTAATGCAGCTCCAGGGCATGGTGTTGAAGGCATTGGCGATGTCGAGAGACAACCCCACCCCGGGACACCGCATCCCCCGTCGTGAGGGCTCTCACGCGCATGATGGCGTCCACCGTAGAGCGCCCCTTGTGGAAACCAAATTGGTGTTCCGCAAGATCCGGCCCCGTCCCCGCAAGGTGCTCGGCGAGGCGATTTGGAATGACTCTTTCAAAGAGCTTGCCCACCTCGTCGAGCAACACTATGGGCCGGTATGCAGATGGAGAGTCCGCAGGGCGCCCCGGCTTCCGAATGAGGACCAGCTTCCCCGTCTTCCAACGAAGCGGGAACTGGCCCCTCTCCAAGCATGCGCTTAGGAGCCCCTCCAGTCGGGGCCCGAGAGCCTCCGAGGCCAGGACCCAGGCTTTGCCAGGCAAGCCGTTGGGTCCCGGGGCGGTATTTTTGGCACTGAGCCTGCGTACCGCCACTCTCAGGTTCGTATCATCACCTAATCTATATCCTCAAGACAAGATTGAGGTAGTAGGAATATAAAATACAATGCCAAAGTCTTATATTGAGTTTACCACTTTAATTTCAATTCATAGAATTCTTATAGGTTTTTCTGTAATCAATGATGATAAGCAATGAAAGCAATGAACTATATTTTGTATTTTTTTCAAAATTTTAGGCTAAGTTGTTTTCGGAGATCATGGGGGAATGGTCAATTTAAAAAAAAAAACATTTCATATATGACACAGTAAGGTTTCAAAAACTTCTTTTTAAGTTTCCTAATTTGTCCCCCGAAAATGACCCACATTTAAAGAAATTATTACTTTGCAAATCTGTGTTTGGGTCATCCTACCAAATTTCACCTGATTTGGTCTAGTAGATTTGGAGCAAATTGGCTGTGACAGACGGACGGACAGACAGACAGACGCACGAGTGATCCTATAAGGGTTCCGTTTTTTTCATTTTTTGTACGGAATCCTAAAAAGGTATTTTCCAGGCGTTACAGGTACGTGAACGTCAGGTTGATTGTTGTGGTAAACACTTGTATTAACATAATCACAATAGCAACATAAATGATACGCAACTTTAAAGATAACAGGAAACTACAGCTCTACGGAATCCGTAACGCCTCTCTGGATCATCTTATTTCATATTTGAGTGATAGGATTCAGAGAGTTGATGTTAACGGGAAAAGATCTCCCGGATCCGTAGTAAGAATGGGGGTACCCCAGGGCTCAATTCTTGGTTCATTTTTGTTTCTTATTTATATAAATGACTTACCTTACCTCATAAAGGATAATCATGACATAGTATTGTATGCAGACGACACTTCTCTTTTATTTAAACTCAAACGTCACCAGTTAGTTACGGATGATGTTAATAGCGCCCAAAAGTTGTTCATTGGTTTAATGTTAATAATCTACTTCTAAATGAGAAAAAAACAAAATGTGTTAAGTTTACAATACCCCATGTAAGACAAGTGGAAACTACTGTACTAATTAAGGATGAAGAGTTGAAACCGGAAGAGAGCACAGTGTTCTTAGGCATAACTTTGGATGCCAAGCTTCAGTAGGGCCCGTATATATTCAAATTGTCCAAGAAACTTAGCTCTGCATCATACGCCGTTAGAAAAAATCGTGATTTAACTGATTTAGAGACAGCCCGTTTAGTTTACTTTAGTTATTTCCATAGCGTGATGTCGTACGGTATTCTCTTGTGGGGCAATGCCGCCGATATTCAGACAATATTTGTATTGCAAAAAAGGGCAATTCGTTCAATTTATAAATTAAGACCCAGATACTCCCTCAGAGAAAAATTTAAAGAGATTAATATTCTTACTGTGCCCTCTCAGTTTATTTATGAAAACCTTTTGTACGCACACAAAAATATTAATTTGTTTAAAAAATACAGTGATATCCACAACATAAATACGAGGAACAAACACAAATTTGTTGTTCCTGCAACGAGGCTCAAAAAAATAGGGGGTACGTTTAGATGCCAATGTATACGTTTTTACAATAAACTTCCGAGCCATATTCAAGCACTAAGTCTAAATAAATTCAAATCGTTCATAAAACGGAAGTTATGCCTGAAAGCCTACTAACATGTTAATCACTATCTCGAAGATAAAAAGGCTTGGGATTAAGCTGCTCCAGTTAAATTTGCTCTGTGAATGGCGAAATTTCGGACTTCGCTTGTTTATTGTTGTTTACACTCTGACATTGAATGATTTGACATGTATTTTATTATTTTTTACTTTATTTTTTTTTATTATTTTATGTGACATTTACTGATTTGACATGAATACTTATTTCATTAAGTATTTTACTTTTTATTATCATTGTGACATTTAATGATTTTTGTGATTTTGATTTACATTCATTTTGAAAAGAACTTGTTATTAATTTTATTTGGTTATTGTGAATGTGGGGACCATGTGGGTCACATTTTTATTGTTTGTTTATTTTTTCCCACAACTATCTGGCAGTTTGAGTACTATAAGCGACCTACCCAAATGTCCTATCTTTGGTATGGTTCGTCGTTTCGTTGAGCTCCTTGAGTTATAAGTCGAGCTACACGATAACTGACAAATGCTTGCAATGACTGGACAGGTCCACTCAAATCTGTGTGGTTCTTTCTTCAAAAGACCATCTCAGACACTAATCTGCATAGTCCTCATGTGAATTGAGCAAGATTATGTCTGGACTTCAAAAGAGACTATGACCTCTGAGTTTGTTTCGGCTGTTTCTTCTCAGAGTAGTCAGGTACGAAACACCGGCCCCATCTAGTTTTAAAAAGTGACGTGTAAAAGTGTTTGTAAAAACCTACTTGCAAAATAAACATCATTTATCATAAAACTTGTATAATATAAAAATATTACCAATAATATTATTATAATATTAAGTACGAGATCAAAAAATATAACATAGATTCTCCAATCGTATTCTACATTTCGTTACACATCACTCAGGTTCTCTAGAATTTAAAGTTTAAACGCCACGTTGTGTTGGAATTCTTCTCCCTTAAGTTCTATTTCTTCTTTTCAAACGTTTTCTATTTCTGCTCCTCTCTTCTCCTCTTCTGTTGTCATACATTGTGCTTCAGGTGAGTTGTTCACAAATCTGAACTCGCTGCTCTCTTTTGTTGTAGTTTCACGACCTCACTCCTTAGCAGCAGAATGAAGTAAGCTTGCACAACTGGAAATAAATGCAAATAGTTTCAGATCATCATCATCATCAATCGGAGCCCAAATTCACCCACTGCTGGATATGGCCCTCTCTTTACTTGAGCCAAGCTCTACGTTCCTGGCTATACGTATATACCTAGCAGTAGCGAAGGGTCAGTTTTCGTAAAAGGTAAACCGGAGTAAATCATCATCTTTAATGTGAACGGGCGCTGTCAGTTGTGCCATGGCTTATTTGAATGAATTATTTTGGTTTTTGAATTGTATTTTTTATTTGACTATGGACACTTTTAACGTGCACATATGTTCTCACATAATATACCATCTCACATAAAGATTCTTTATTTATTCTAAAAGAACATACATTGTTCACTTATTGAATAAATACATAACTAGAGTAAAGTATGAATGATGTAACCAAGATTTTGTAACAATATTTTGATTTAAAAGAGTGTCCATGGAGTTTCTTGCACGTTCTTCTCCATAGAGATCTACGCTAGGGAATGGGCAACTACAGTACTTTCACAGTTTTTATGTCTTGTGACTGGGACTCTAGGTACATTTAATGTTAATCTATGTTTCGACAATTCAAAAGTGCATGTAACTGGCCCACTTGAAATAAATGCTTTGATTTTGTGGTTATATTATTTGTCTATACTCCATAGAGTACTGACTGTTTCATTTTACAAAGGGAATCTGGTAGGAATCGAGTGGTATGGTACCTTCGCGACTGATACCTAGAATGATGCACACGCAGCGACATGAGTCACCGACAGATCCACAAACTGATTATAAATTCATAATCAGCCTTCCCAGTGCCTTAGGTGCATTACAAATGCATAGTTAGAACTATTAATCATTAATCAATGAGGATACACAATGAGCGCGAGTTGTTTGTCACTAATTAAACGCACTATACAACAGACGCCCTCGGTACCGATTTTGCGAAAGACCTAATACTAAATGAGCAGATACGCAAGAGTCAAAAATGTGTAAAACAGGGTGGGCACACTCGCAGGTGGTGGAATAAGAGTGAGAGATATAGGAGTGTGCCTAATTATATTAACGCATTTAGTGGAAATTAAGTCATAATAGTCATTAGTCATTTATTCATTTGTTTAACATAGGTACAATAATAATGGTATCAAGGCAATAAAGAATGCGCTATGTTATGCCAGAGAGCGTACAAATGTAAAAAATAAAAAAAAAAACAATTATAAAGAATCGCATACTAAAATTAATTAATAATAAATGACAATAGAAATCAATGTCAATAAAATCAATAAAAAAATAAATCTAAATAATACAAAATTAAAAATGTCAGTAAAATGTTAAGACATAGACTGAAAACAATAATTACACAATGTCTCTCAATACTAATGTCAATATACAATACTAATGTCAACAATTACAATACAAATTTATTAACAAGGACAAACAATACACATTAGCATGTCAAGTTTCCATCATTCCATTTTTGTCTGATAAGAACTCCGAAATACTGTAATATGCTTTGTTCACCAGTAAGGCTTTTAGCCGTTTCTTAAATAAGCTTAAATTCAATTCTTTGATTGGTCGTGGTAAGTGGTTGAATATGACTGGTGCCATGCAAAAAACACTCTTATACATTAATGCTGTGTGGGACCTTCTTACGCATAAGCTACTGTTATCCCTTTGACTTCGGTTATTAATTTCCGTCATTTTTTTAAACAACTTAGGGTTGGCCTTAACAAATACTGCAACTTCAAAAATATATTAGCATGTAAAAGTCAATATTTTAAATTTAATAAATAAGGGCTTGCACGTATCTATAACCTGTAATCCAAACATTGTCCTGATGCACTTTTTCTACGCTTTAAAGATTATTTCCCTATTGGTTGAATTCCCCCAAAAAATAACACCATATCTAAGAACTGAACCCACCAAGCCATGATATGCTGTGATTAAAGCGTCCACACTCATAACTGAGGTAAGTTTGTATAGGGCATAAGCAGACTTACTAATTCGTTTGGTTAGCTCCTCCGTGTGTGTTTTCCAATCTAATTTATAATCAATTGTTAATCCTAGGAATTTAGATGTGTTTACTTGTGTTATGCGTTGGTTATCATAGTATATACTCATATTTGTGTCTGATCGTTGGCTAAACATCGTTAATTTCGTCTTTTCTATATTTATCTTTAAATTATTGTTATCTAACCATTGCACTATGGAGGTGATTGTCTTACTTATTTCGTCATTGTAGGTTTCAGCGTTTGTGCTATTAATGGTCACAGTGCTGTCATCAGCAAATAGTGAAATAGGGTGACTTGTAACTTTCGGCATATCATTTATATAGATTATAAATAGAGGAGGTCCCAAAACACTGCCCTGGGGTACGCCATATGTAATTGTTCGAAGATTAGATTTGTAGATACGTTGACATTTAGATTTAAAATCTACTTCAGATACTTCAACGTACTGTTTCCTGTGCTTTAAATAAGATTCTATCAAATTTAAGACATTACCTCGAATGCCGTAGGGGTCTAGTTTACTTAACAAAATATCATGGTCCACATAGTCGAAGGCTTGAGTCATGTCACAATATATCGAGCACACAGGTATTCTATTGTCAACATTCGTATACACATTGTTTAAAAAGTCATAGATGTCTAAATTGATACTTTTACCTTTCCGAAAACCTTTTTGTTCCTTTGTCAAAATGTTTTGTTTATCTAGGTATTTATAAATCTGAGCTTAAATGTATTTTTCAAATATCTTGGATATTATTGGAACAAGCGCAACAGGCCTATAAGAGTCCATGCATTCTTTGTCATTTTTTTTAAATAATGGTTTAACTACAGTTGTTTTGAGACTAGTTGGAAAAGTACCGTGTGTTATGCACAGATTGAGAATATAGCTCAAATGTCCACTTATGGAGTCTGAGACGTACTTAATTACTTTGGTGGAAATTCCATCATTACCTACACTAACGGTATTTTTTAAAGATTTAATAATGATTTTGATGTCATTTTCATTACTTGGTGCCATAAACATTGAATTACTTTATGTTGAGATATTTGATGTCACTTGTTTGCCTCTGTTACTGATTGGTTTTATCTTGTCGACAAAAAAGTTGTTAAACGCTTCCGCTATCTCGTGCGGTTGTGTTACTTTTTTATTTCCAATTTTAATGTGTCCAATTGAGTTTTTATTAGGCATATCCATCTTTATTCATCTTTGTTCGATTAATGATTTCCCATGTCGCTTTCGACTTGTTAGAGGATGATTTGATTTTATAGCTGTTCTGAGCACGCTGTGTTAACTTAATTATTTTTTTTATATATTGCTGAATATTTTTTGAACTTTTGTTTGTTTTGCTCATTGCGTTCCAGTCGGTAACGCCACAGAAGTGTTCTTTTATTTTTACTGCACGTTTTAATTCCCCGCGATACCCATTGTGGGCTTTTGTGTACGGTTAATTTTAAACGTTTTAATGGAAAACATAAATTATACATTAGGATAAATGTCTCCAGAAATATATTATAGGTTGTATTTGGATCGTCAAGTTCATATATTTCTGATAAAGAAACATTTTGTAAACGTTCCCTGAACTTATTCATATTTTCTTGATCGTAGTCGCGGCGTTTAACATACCAATGTTTTAAAACACATATCCTTTTCACCGGACACTTGAGAATTTGACAGGTGTGGTCAGATAACGCTGCTAATTGATAGGCCCTTCTATATAAATAACCCTTGATTACTGTAATTATGAATAAGACTGCCTCGTTGTATAGTGGTCGCAACTGCTGAGCATTTCCAGGTCGGGAAAAGTGTTATTGGGGTTTTTATGTCAGGAATTTCTCAGTAGTCGCCACGTACGCGTAGTCTGGATTTGCGGCCGGTTGATGAATGACCTAGGCTCTTCCCTTATTACATGAGATTTAAACATAACTGGCGGAACGCTACATATTAGGTACACCTCTGCATAATCCTTCGGGGATTACAGGGGTGATGTTGTGTTTGAATTTACTATGTATCATCATCTGCCTACCTTTTTCCCTAACTTTATTAGGGTCGGCTTCCAATCTTACCTGATGCAGCAGTATATATATACATGGACCCATGCCTATCTGACCTCCACAACCCAGTTAGTCAGTACTAACCAAGGGTTACTGTATTATCACTGGATTAGACTTGGTTAGACCGGTTGTCAAACTTTTGGGCCACTGACTATCTGTAACGACTGTTTATTATGCTTAAGGACGGAAGGAAGAAAAAATAATGCTCACCTAGTATCACGACATACGCACCGAAGAGTATAAAATTCAGTGTCAAGTCACTGACAACCCATTTTGATATAGCAACACCAAGACCGATCGCCGTCACAATCAGCAGTATCGTCACTATCAACACTGCGATGTTGTACTTGTAGTATCTTCTAATCAGCTTCGCGTTTTTCTGTTAGGGAGAAAGTTTCATCAGATATTTAACATACACAAACTCACGACGTTTTCCCATGAGGGTAGGCAGAAACCAGGAACGCCACCTGCTACGATCGTAACGTACTCGTACTTCTTTCGCCTCGTTACACGCACGCCGGTTGCGATTACTACGCACCCGACCTTTCTGAAGAACCTCACCAACATATTATATTTTTCTTTAATTATGTTTTTATATTCACAGGTTTGTGCCTATGGCTTCACTCGCATCTTAGAAGAATGTGAACTCGTTATCGTATAGACAAAGCAATAAAACAAGATAAGTGAACATAACATTATGACATCTCACCTTATCATCATAACCCCCGAAGATAAACAAAATGGACGTCAAGAAATCCGTTATGAATAGAATAAATAAGATGAATATCATAATGGTACATAACAACTTCAAGATCAGATATGTCTTGTTGGTTCCATAAAAGCCCAGTACTAACGAAAGTAGCAATAAATACCCTAGTGTTGGTATGATCAACACGTCTCCTATCTGAAACATAAAAAGTAAGTATAGTAAGTAAAGGATTCGCACAAGACAATGCTGGTCCTTTCAGACTGACAGAGGTGACGAAGCGGATGTATGGCCAGCGCGCCGCGGGGTGAGGCGGTGAGCGCTGGTCACATGGTGTACGTGTGTTAGGCATCATCGGATTTCATACAAACCAATACGCAGTCAACATTTCAGCAGAGCTTCGAGTCAGCAAAATTGGATTTGTCGTCTGTCGCCGTCACTGCGAGCGATGTTAATGGTGCCCCGCCTTCCCCGCATCCCCCATCGTTGGGACTTGGGACACAGAATAAATAGTACACTTGGGACTCCGACCAACGTGCTCGACACAGCGCAATACGTCGCTGACCCAACGTAGTTCATAAGTAGAATATTGTTTTTAATATGTATCTTTAATTAGGTATATTATTGTATACAATTATTTTATCTTGCCTTAGAGCTTCCTGATAATAAAGTGTTATATTATTGATATTCATCTATAATTTATATTGATATTCAATAATATAACACGTGAGATCCGCTTTACTGTCCGATCGCGCGGACGAGTGGTGTCGTGTGATAACCGCCTAAATATCAGCAGAATTGGAGAATTACAAATATCGTGTGTCACCAGGGTCACCAGTCTTAAGGCGTAGGATCCTGAGACTGGTGGCGCACTGTTCTTGTTCTAATTGATCTTCTCCTTAGCATGACAATGGCAAAAAATTGAATCGGCCCAGAATTTGGCGACGAGTTTGTAAACAACACGGCACGATATTACCTTAATGTCTCATCATTTGTGGAACAACACCACATTTGTACTCCACGGACAGGATTATTGATAATTGTATTTCCATCATTCAGATTTTTCATGCATTTTCGATTTGTACTTACAAAATACTGATGACTTTAGGATAAGAATGAATTGTATTAGTTGTATATCGTAGACTACAAAGATTATGCAGTTTTTTTCTCATATTCCTTTTAGATATTTATTTTGTACATTATTCATGATTCATATCATTATAGTCATCTTCTGTCGCAGTTGCAGGAAATTAAGTGGCATTTTTTTTGTGTTTTATGCAATCTTTACTAACATTATAATTATTATAACAAATACTTACAACTTTGAAAACGGCCAGTGCAAACAAGCTACCACGTAGCTTAAAACACAAACAGCTGCTTTTAAACTCTGAAGTTTCAGACATTTTAGTCTTCAATACTATGTTGTTGGTGTAACCGTCAAATATTCCGAGATAACATTACTTCTTTATAGGCTTTTATTTCGAAAAAGACAATCACTCACGAGGACAATGTAAAGTAAATTAATTCAAATGACAACAATATGAATCAATCTCCTGACACAGCAGAAAGTGCGGTTCATGATTGAGTTGCTTCTAATCAAATTACAATTGATGATAATTGCAGTAACGTTTATGCCTACAACTCTGAGACACTACTAATGAATGCAAGCGGCACACGCAGTAGCGACATGCGGGCTAGGTCAAGGCTAGTTTCAGACTGAGGCGCATATACTATTGTAGTATTTGCTGAGGCGCACATGGCGGCGGTATCACCTATACTTACTAGATTTGGTTTACTTGGAAGCACTCCAAGAAAACGATTTGCCAATGAAGAACAAAATATGGTTTTAGTCCCACGTTTCTTGTCCAAAGGTTTAAAAATGAACGAAAGACAAGGGGCTCACTATCTCTAAGTTACAACGTTATTTTTGTGAAATAAAATATTTTTTTTATTTCCTCTCCACATAAAAGAAAGCTTCATTGACCCTGGGCGTTCCTCGTTAATCCTCGCTCGAACAAGTTCAAACCATTTGGTTTGAATGAGGTTGGTCAAGGTTGTGCCATTTAATGGATGGGCGTGGGTCGCCAAATATTTGTAGAGTGCTTTTAACGAATTATGTACCACTTTATATACATAAATAGATTTTATGCTATGTAGGTAATAGGATACTGGTTGTTGTTAACCGTTTTCCTATCGCTCTCTCTCTTAATATCGTAGTTCTGTTATTCAGGAACAACAACTGTTGAAAATTGTTACACGTTCCATACAATAATTGAAATTGAAAACAAACAATAATATCTGGAATTCATAATTTAGATCCAAATTTTGCTATTCATGGCCATTTTAACATTCCAGTTATGTATAGTTTATGACTCACTTAATCAAAAGCTTTCAAAAAGTCATCTAAAGTTTAAAATATTTGTCTTTTTTCGGTTCATTTGAGGGTTGCGTAAATTCTGGATAATTATATTGAAATTGAAAATAAATAACATTAAGTACTTAATCGTTTAATAATATATATATAATGCAATAAAATACAAAACAACATTTTTGGTCATGTACAGACAGTCTCAATAAAATTGTAAATACTTAGTAAGTATATAAAATTTGCTGTCGTTGAAACGACTCATTGTTTTACGAGAGAGACTAGTCATATGGCAGACGCCTTCAAAGCGTTTCGTATTTCTAGTACGACTAGCACAGGATTTAAATGATTGTTCAAAATTTGAACATTAACAAACAATTCCTTGTACGTTTAAAAAACGTACTTTCTTAATTATTCTTCTACATTCCGTTACGTTACCATAATGTTCTCCTGTTCTTATGTCTTCCACGACTTCGCCGTCATGGTGTGTAGTTTTCTTTCTTCTTGCTTCAACTTCTTCAAACGGTTTCTACTTCCGCTCCTTTATTATTTGTCATCATACATTGCGCTTCACCTGAGTTATTTACGAATCTGAACTCGCCGCTGCTTTCCAGTTCGATAGCTGCACTCCTCACCAGCAGAGTGAAGTAAATTTGTACGACTAGAAAAAATACATCGGTAGTTAGCGATGAATAAAAATGGTTACCAAAACTCTGTCTAAAACAACTACAGTCAGACATCAGCATAGATTTTACGGGAGACCTAGAACTAGATATAGCTATAATTAGATCCTGTTGGAGTTAGAGGAAGAGAGAGATCTCAGTGTGACGATATTAACGCGATCTATTATTTATTACTTTAAATCACAACCACCACCTCAGACGAAAGACGTCTACTGCTGGACATGGGCCTCCCCCAAAGGGGGGGTTTTGCCATAATCGCCACGCTTGGCAGGCGGGTTGCCGATCGCAGTACGGTTGTTATAAAAGCACAGAGAACGCTGCTGCCCATTCTCTGGTCCCTTAGTCGCCTCTTACGACACCCACGGGAAGATATGGGATGATGCTATTCTTTACGTCCGACACCATACAGACAGATTATTACTTTAAATACAGGGTGTAAAAGACCTCATCACGAAGCCGTCAACCAAGCATTCTGTACATCAAACTAAGATACTTTACGCAAAAAATAATTCTGGGAAACGACTTTTTTTTTGGGGTGTAAAATCATGTTTTGTGATAGAACTCAATGTAACGCTCTCAAAATATTGTGCTGATGGATGGATTGAATAGTACAGGGGTCGTGGAGGTGTTTAAAGTAAAAATCTTACATTAAAATCTAGTATTAAAAAAAAAACTTGTCAAGAAACTTGTTGGGAACTTTGACCCCCCAATATCTTTGTTAAGAGGTGTTTTACACCCTTTATGTATGACAAGCACTTCGGCCTCGACTTTGTCCGTAAAAAATGTGATAGCTTGGCTATAAGGCATGATATAAATATAATTTATAGCCTACAGTACCCACAAATAATGTAGCTTTCTGCCAGTGAAAAAGTTTTTGGAATTGGATCATTAGTTTCGGAGATTACATACAAACTTATAAACAAACTTTACCTCTTTATAATATTAGTATAGACAATAAGATAAAAAATAATACTCACAAAGAGTAATTATATAAGAAACAAAGAGCACCAAATACATCGTCGTTTCGCTGGAAACCCATTTTGTTACAGCAATGCCAAATGCCCCCACAATCAACAGTATCGTCACTATCAATACTCCGATGTTGTAGATAAAGTATCCTCTGATCACGCTCGCGTTTTTCTGGTAAGGAAACAAATTAATGAGACATTTTAAAGTAAAAGGGGGATTATATTTGCTCAAGCTTATATTGGTGTCGATTCTGTTGTGCACAAACTAAAATTAATTTGGGCTGTTGCTATCATTTTCTCTCTAATAAAACGAGAAAGAGGCGGACGTAATTTAGAGCTGTCAAATTTATTTGGAACTAATATTTCCATACAAATGAAGGATGCACGTAAAAACATGTCGACTAAAAACAAGGTGAAGCGCAAGGCATAAACTAGTTTGACATCTCTAACTTAGTTCATAGCCGTCCTTTTCTCGCACTGCCTTTTAGTAAAAGATAGCAATAGCCTAAATTAAGTTTAGTTTGTGCACAACAGAATCGACACCATTATAAGTTTTTAATTATCATCGGGATATTTACCATGTTTACTGTTTGTTTTGAGTTCCCGATATTTCGGCGCTGTTGCAAGCACAATGATCACGGTTAAACCGGAAACTCAAAACAATTAAAAAACATGGTAAATATCTAGTTTTCAGTGTTAATGGTAATATTTTTATTTTTATCTCGGGCTCAGAATGCACGTTAAGCCGTTGATACCGGCTGTAATTCTTAGATCTTTCACAGTCGTCGCTCGTCACCAACGTTTATCACGGTGCCCAGTGACTCTGACTCTATTTATTTATTTAAACTTTGTGCACAATAGTGGTACATAGGCGGACTTAATGCCACTAGGCATTCTCTACCAGCCCACCAGTCTACCAGTCTCTATTCGCCTGCTTCCGCGTAGACTGGAAGCCGTCCCCAATAAAATTTGGAAAAAGCTAAGCGCATATTATTAGCCAGCTGTCGGCGTGCCTTTCACCGTGACGTCCAAAATGCCAGAAGTAACCAACACTTGAGAGCAGCGGCGGCCCAGTGGTGGCGGCCCCGACTTACGAACAGTAAGTCGTGGGTTCGAACCCAGACAGCTGTTTACTTTGTGTAATTTATTTCATCACCACTGCCCTCAAAACGGTAAAGGAAAACATTGTGAGGAAACCGGGATGTCCTAGAACCAAAAATTCGAAGACATGTGACATCTACCAATCCGCACTGGGCTCGCGTGGTGGATTATAGCCCATTCCCTCTAATAGAGAGGAGGCCTGTGTCCCAGCAGTGGGAACATCAAAAGGCTGATGATGATGATGAACCAACACTTGCGTCATCGTATAGACTTAGAAATAAAATAACCTAAGTAAATATTAACTAGTTGGTGTTGGTATCGCGATTGGGGTGTGACTGCTGACCATGAGATGCTGGGTTCGATTCCCAGGTCGGGCAAAGTGGTATTGGTATTTCCATCAGGAATTTCTTAGTAGCAGCCACGGAGTCTGGATTTTTGACCGATGGCAATAGGCTCTACGTCATGGGACTTAAACATAATCGACGTTTGGGTTTTATAGTAAGTTCACCTCTGCCTTACTCTTCGGGGATTTCAGGCATGATGTTATGTGTTGGATTTGTGAAGAATAGATTTGACATCTTACCTTATGGCCAGCGACGATAAACACAATAGTCGCCACAAAATCCGTCAGGAAGAGGAGAAAGATGATGAGTATCATACCGGCATATAACAGCACCATGGGTATATATGACCTGTTCCCTGCATACAGAGTCATTACTAACGAAGTTAGTATGAAATACGCTAGCATGAGTATAATTATCGCGTTAACTACCTGAAACATAAAAATACGTGTTACAGTAGGTAAATACCTAGGTATAGGTTTTGGAATACATTGGCCTATGGGCTAAGGGTTATGTGAATGGAAACCGAATGCTACCGGTCTCAGGCTCGTCCCGTCCCTTAGGATCTAATTGGTTTGAGAAAATGACTGTCGCAGTTCACAGATTTACTTGACCAAAGGCACAAAAGCCCAACATAAACGTTGGTAACGTAAATTCGAACGAGTTTTCACTCGAAAATGACAATTCATAATATTAACTGCGTATGTGACCATTTTACGAAATTTTAATTCATGTTATTATAATTCTACTAAAGCAGTCGCAGTCCTGGGCGTCTAAAATGGCCGCTTTAGCTGAATCATAACACGATAATAATATAAATTGCGTTACAATTTATTAAATGGTCACAGACACAGTTAATATGAATGAATTGTCTTTGACCATTTTTACGAATTGTAACATAATACAAAATTATTATCCTATTATGATTCTGATAAAGCAGCCATTTTAGACCCCCTGTATACAGCCCGTAATTCTCACAAATTTCAAATTCCGCAGCGTTTGATCGGTCATTAACTCATTACTTTAGACTTCCTATGTACGGTCGAACAAGCTATTTGGTTTACAGTTTAATCCACAAATTACATTGTAAAAAGTAAACCAAACCAAAAAAGCTTGTTCGACCGTACTATCCGGTGACAATCTGGTCAAGTTTGTTATTTTCTGCAAAATCTTTCAATAGCACTAGTAGTATTTATTCACTGAGGATAATATAAGTTATGATCGGAGTAGGTAGAGCTATTTTGGTTCAATGACCGCAAACGTTGATGTTAATATAGACTTGTAAGGTAACACATGATCTTGTGGAACGTTGGAATCAGTTTGTAACGGTTATTGATGTACACAATTGTTACTTACAGAAAACTAAAAAAAATATACCTCTATCGTATTTAAAAAATAAAGTTATTAATTTCATTAACCTGGAACGTGTCTATCTTATACCTACTTACACCTCGGAGGGCTGGAGGGTTATGTGTTCGTTCATAATCCCATAAGACGTGATCAAAGTAATTTGTAACTTATTTAATAAATATAGGTATTTCAAATTGAAGACAACGTATCGCTAGTACAATAAATAGCTATACCTTTTCTCCGATCACTATATAACAGATAGGTACTCACGATTTTGAAATAGGCCCACCCAAGCAGGCCAGGCCGAAGCGGCAAACAGAAACAACATTTTTTAAACTCTGGTATTTCCACTGACATCTTGATCTGCGATACTGTGTTTGTCTAACACTCAAATACCACTGAACACACTTGTTAAGAAGTCTTTAGAACCTTCACTGATTTCTAAAAAAGGGAAAAACTAACAAATAAAGTATAAATTAACCCAATTCAAATGACAATAAAATTAATCACAACAGTAATTAATGATTGCCTTGCTTCTTTAGAAATGACAACTGATGAAAATTCCAATCAGTTTTATAGTAACCTCTCTATCCCTAAAACTCCGAGATAGTAACTGACTACACACAATACGCACGAGCAATAAAAATGTTAAGAGCCTGGAACTTTGCCAAAGAATTCATACTATTTGGTGATAAACACAAAAATGTTTATATTAACTTAACCTAACCCAAACCTAATCTAACATGTGTGCTGAGATAGTAACCGATCACGCACAACATACACAACTAGTAATAAAAATAGGAAGTGTGATAGAAATGAATAAACGAACGCTCGTAAGCGTGAACAAATACTATCATAGAATTAATAGATAAGATACAGATACAAGAGTCGAATGATAATCAACAAGAGAGCAAAGAAAAACGAAACCCACTGATTTTATTTACTAACACTAGATAATACGCGAATACCTTAAAACTACAGTCATACAAAAGAAAGTATGGGACGTAAACGTCAAAGGACCAAGAGACGTGCGCTGTGTGTCAAGGCTAGTTTTCGACTGGTTCTGGCGCCCACATGACGGTGGGGCCGCGGGTCGGGTGGGACGACCCATATTTACTAGAGATGTTTTATTTCGATCAGGAAGCACTGCTAAAACAGTTCCACAATGAAGAACTGTTTCTAGATTGTCTACCATTAGGTTTAAAGACGAACGGAAGGCAAACGGCTCTATCAGTCTAGATTGAAACATAGTTTAATTTTACTATCCATTATTCGCGTTTAACGTCCTTGACTCGGCGCATTCTCGTTTATTCCTCATTTGAATTATTTGGTTCAAATGAGGTTGGCCAAGGTCAATCTCCAAAAATAACTACTTACTCATTTGTAGGCTTGTGCTGTTTTATGAATAGGCGTGTCTCGCAAAATTTTTGTTCACTGCTTTCTACTAAACAAGTTTCGCAGATGAACTAGATAGATAGATAGGTAGATTTGCTAAAGTTATCTTTTTCTTCTTTTTCTCACTGGTATGAATGACATTATCATCATATTATCAGCCCGGAATCAGCCACTGCTGGGTATAGGCCTTCCCTTTTTAACTGGCACTACATGCGTCACTATAATAGGCGAGACGACAAAAAAAAATGAATTAGTCCGTCAGTAACATTATCAAAAAATACATGACCCGTGTTTTTTCTTTTGTTACGTAAACCAAAATTGACGAAGATATGACGCTTTTAAAATTCTCAATACGTCACGCCTTGGTATAATTTTTAGCTAGTTCTGACGTCACGAGCCCCCACTCCTGAGTTTTGATCCGTTTTATCTTTGTCAATATTCTTTTTACAAAAACAAAAATACGTGTCCATAACTCTAAATAATTTCTATTACTTAGAGTAATAGAAATTATTTAGAGTTATGGACACGTATTTTTGTTTATAACTAGGTATAAATTACTGACGGACTAAATAGATTTGCAATTTTTTGATACTGTCGTCATGCCTATTATTGTATCATTATTCAGCTAGTGCCAAAACAAAACAGTAGTCCCAAAACTTCGCCAGCTGCAATGTTGCTAACGACCAGTGTTTCCTTTCTCTCTTTCTCTCTCTCTCTTTGTATCGTACTTCCGTTAATATTTTTATGGAAAGGACTTTAGAAGCGAACGTTAGTGACTACCGTACTGGTGGCCTACCATGACGTCTTAAAGCAGGATCGTTTTAATCTTGTTCCAGTGTGGGAAAGAGATGGCGCTAGACGTCCTCTATAGCTCCGTCTCTTACCCACACTGGAACAAGATTTAAAAGATCCTGCTTTAAGACGTCATGGTAGGCCACCTGTTCGTATGATGTTTTTAAATAAACAACAAAAAAACAGGAACATTAAAATTATGAAAATAGAACACATTCCTAGAAATAACAACAATAAAATGGGAAACAAACAACCATCTCTGGGATTACTTAAGTAATTAAAAAGGGAAAACCATGTTATGGCGTTTTGTTGTTGTCGGCAATTTAGATCACCGGACATGTTTTATTACTTTGTCGCAATTCGTCAACAATAATATTATTGTATATTCTACGCGCACGAATTCGCGGTAAAGCAGCTTAGTCACTGGTATTTTGGAAAAACAAGCTGGTTGACAAATATTTTGAATTGAAGGGGACCACACGTGAGACCCTTTGGTACCCCAGATTTTTCGACCAATAAAACTCATAATCTCTTAGTAAAACCTATTGCTTTTTCTTACTGAAATATTGTTAATCCCAGGATAGAAAAGAGCCAGTAGTAGTAGTGTCTGTTTCTGAATGCGCCTTAAATTGATTCAAATAGTCTATGACATCTGTCATTGCTTTGTCAATGTCTGTTTTGTGGTGCGAAATAAAGAGAGCCCAGTTTCAAGTAAAATATCTTTCTTTTATTTATTTAAAGAACATGGTGTCAAATGTGGTGTAAAATGGCAGAGGAAGATTACAAAGTGCTTCTGGAGCAGCAAACTATGCTGTTAGCTGCCATGCAAACCCAAATGCAAGTCATGCAGCAACAAATGAGTAACATGATGGCTGGATCCACTATAGACGCTGTGAAAAGTCATGTCAGCGTCTCATGGCCCCAACCATTGGATGTAGAAACGGGAGAACTATCCGAAAATTTTGAATTCTTCCGCAACGGCTGGGAAAATTACTGCACGGCTACTGGAATGTTTAAATGGGGACCAGAGAAAAGTGAGGTTAAGGCCAGCATTATTTTAAGTGCAGTGAGCACTGCAGCAAATTCATGAAGTTCGGACTCACAAATAAGGAAAAGAAATGTGCAAAAGAAATTTTGAGAAAAATGGAAGAAACTATCATAAAAAAACAAATGTCATCTATTCCAGATACTTATATAACTCCAGGAATCAGCTCAGCGAGGAAACTTTCGAAGACTATTTTCTTGCACTTAAGAAGCTTATAAGAACCTGTGGGTATGGTACAATGGCAGACGAATTGATGACAGATCGCCTAGTGGTTGGAATAAAGGACGGTGAGGTTATTAAAGAGTTATTGCGAAAAGACGACTTAACCCTATATTCTGCCCTCAATATATGCATATAGCAGCTGAGAAAGCTACAACTCAGTTGGCAGATCTGCAAAGATAAAATGTGGTGAATAAGATAAATACATATAATAAAAAAGATACTTACAAAAAAAAAAGGATGAAAAGAAAATGCCAAAAAGATGCAAATTTTGTGGGGATAGTCATGTTTTCGATAAAAATATATGCCCTGCATTTGGTAAACGATGTGAAGGATGTGGTGGTCGCAATCATTTTCAGAAAGTATGTAAAAAAGAAGAACACAAGAATTAATGAGAATATGAGTGACACTTCTAATGATAGCATTGTGATAGCTCAAGTTAGAACAAATAGGAGTTCTGGCCATATCGAAGCACCATTGATGTTTAATATCAAAGACAAATGAAATAAAATTTATTGCACATTGGATACAGGTGTGCAAGTATGTGTGATGGGTGCTGATTATTATAAAAACAAAACTGGGGATGAAGATTTCCGCAAGTTGACACCCTCATCAAAGAAACTCAAATGTTTCAATGGTTCAGCTATTTCTCAATATGGCACGGTGATGTTTGAATGCATGAATAAAGATAAAAAAATTAAAATCAAATTTCACATAGTAGATGTCCAACATGAGCCACTACTTTCAGAAAAAGCATGTGTAGCTTTTGGATTTATAAAATATTGTGAGGTGGTGAAATCTGACATGTGGTCAGATAATGGTAAAGAAAAATTGGACCGCACAAAAGCATTGGAACTTATTAAAAAATATGATTATGTTTTTAATGGTTATGGAGAGCTACCAGGAGAAGTTAATTTAGAAGTGGACACATCAGTTATTCCTAAAATATAACCTGCCCGGCGTGTTCCTGTGTGCCTACGGAACAGATTGCAGAAAGAATTAGAACAGTTAGAAGAAGATGTCATTATTGTTAAAGAAACTCAACATACTGTCTGGGTAAATAACATTTTAATAGTTAGTAAAGACTCAAAGTTCAGAATATGTTTAGATCCTATCCCATTAAATAAAACACTGAAAAGACCCAATTTTCAAATCACTACACTGGATGAAATTCTGCCTGAATTGAGCAAGGCTAAGGTGTTTAGTACAGTTGATGCCAAGAAAGGCTTTTGGCAATGTCGCTAAGCAAAAAGCAGTAGTAAATTAACTACATTTTGGACTCCTTTTGGACGTTACAGATGGCTGAGACTGCCCTTCGGTCTGTGCTCTTCACCAGAAATATTCCAGCAGCAACTTACCAGTTTGTTGAAGGATCTTAAAGGTATAGAAATTATAGCTGATGATATACTTATTTATGGAGTGGGTGATACTATTGAGGAGGCAACCATTGATCATAACATAAAACTAGAGAATTTGTTGAAAAGATTACAGGAGGTAAAGTGTAAACTCAATAAAGAAAAAGTCAACTTGTTGCAAACCTCTGTGAAATTCTACGGCCACATCCTGTCAAAAGATGGATTGAAAGTAGATGAGTCCAAAGTTGATGCTATTAAGAATATGCCTACACCTATTTCAAGTAAAGATGTGTTGCGTTTTTTGGGCATGGTTGGCTACTTCAGCAAATTATAAATAACCTCAGTATGAAAGCAACTAATCTCAGAAAGCTTACCAGAAAAGATACAGAGTTTGTTTGGTCAGAAAAAGAAGAAACAGAATTTCAGAATTTAAAAAATGTATTGTTATTAGTAACTTACCAGTCTTAAAATATTTTGACATTAACAAAGAAGTTGTTATTGAATTTGATGCCAGTGAGTATGGTATTGGTGCTGCTCTATACCAGAATAATCAGATTATATGTTTTGCATCTAGATGTCTAACTCCTGCAGAAAAAATAATATGCACAGATAGAGAAGGAGATGTTGGCAGTGGTGTTTGCCTGTAAGAGATTTAACCAATATGTTGCAGGTAACAGCAAGACAATTATAAAAACTGACCATAGACCCCTGATTAACATTACTAATAAGGCATTGATTGAAGCCCCAAAGACATTACAAATGATGTTACTGACTTTGCAAAAATATAATGTACAGCTAGAATGTATACAAGGTTAAGATAATTTACTTGCGGAAACTCTATCTAGAGCACCTGTCAGTGATGATAAGGACACTTTTTATAACCTAGAAGAAAAAATAGAAGAAAGGAAAGTCTACAAATTAATAAGCAAAGTATCAAGCATTAAATATCGAAAGGTGTCTGATAAACTTCTTAGTAAGATCAGAAAATATTCAGTAAAAGACCAGAGTCTGCAACAGTTAATAGACTACATACAGAAAGAGTTTCCAAAATATATCTCTGGCTTGCCAATAAAATTAAGTGTTTATTTTAGTTTTAATCATGAATTGTCAACATCAGATGGATTAATATTTAGAAACAATCAGGTGCTGATACCAGAGCTTCTAAAAAAGTAAATGACTCAAAAAGTTCATGTACGAGTAAGTCATAATGGTGTTGCTAGCACTCTCAGGTTGGCAAGAGACAATATACTCTGGCCTGGTATGCCAGAGGACATAAACCAATATATAGGAAAGTGCTAATTTTGTATTAAGCACTCTCCTTCACAACAGAATCAGCCCTTAATCTGCCATTATATCCGTTTCAATACATATCTATGGATGTTTTCACTGTTAATGATATAAAGTACCTGGTTACAGTGGATCACTACTCGGACTATTTTGAATTGGATAAACTTAATACACTTTCAGCAAATGAAATAGTTGTTCTAGGTAAGAGAAATTTTGCTCGACATGGAGTGCCACAGAAAGTTTGTACTGATAATGCCACTAATTTTGTCAATGAGATTTTTAAAAGCTTTGCATATCAATGGAACTTTGAGCATGTTACTTCCTCACCACATCCAGAGTCTAATGGGAAGGCTGGATCAGCAGTAAAGATTGCCAAGAAATTAGTTATTCAGAGTCAGGAATTAAAGCAAGACTTGTGGTGCTGTCTATTGCATCATCGTAATGTTCCTATACAAATGGACAATACTAGCCCTGTACAAAAGTTGTTTTCTAGAAGAACGAGAACTGGACTACCTTGTTTATTGCATCATCTCAAACCTAGAGTGGTTACTGAAGTCCCTAAAAAGATAAAAGAAGTAGAACTTTATCGGATTTGTTTGTTGGACAAAAGGTGGTTACTCAGCTACGTCCTGAAGTTAATAAGAAATGGAGTTTTGGCACTATTATTATGAGACTTAATGAAAGATCCTACATTGTGGTAGTAAGTAGGTAATAAGGAATATAGAAGAAGCAGATGCCACATCAAGCCTCTCTCAGGAGAAGCTGGCCCTAAGTCAGTTGGCCGACCAACAGAGCATACTGCTGAGTACAGGCCCCAGGATAATAATATTACTTTTTCAGATGTTGATACGTTTTATCATAGGCATCCAAATACAGAGTCTCAACTTCAAGATATAGAGTCTCCGGTACACCGTCTACTTCAGATACTACATCAGTTGAGCGTCCGGAAGAGTCCTCGAGGTAAGAAGTTCGACGTAGTCACCGGTCTAGAAACTTGCCTCGTCATCTTACAGACTACGAAAATATTTTATAAAGAAAAACACAACAAACATCCCCTATGTTTGCGAATGCGCCTTATATTGATTTAAATAGTGGATGACATCTGCCATTGCTTTGTCAAGGTGTTTTGTGGAGCGAAATAAAGAGAGCCCAGTTTCAAGTAAAATATCTTTCTTTTATTTATTTAAAGAACAACCGTAAGATTAAAGCTTCTGTACCTACGAGTATATTACTTAAAATGCGAAATGAACGTCAATGAAAACTTCATTAAAGTATAGAATGATAAGTAGATAAAACGGAAGGTATCCATGAGGACTTCCAAACGAAAAAGATTTTTTTTTTCAATTGTACTACAATACTACAATAGTGAACGCGGGTGGCGTGCTCAGTTCAACAATATTAATTACGCCTCATTCAATGATTTTCTTCTAAAACCTTTCACATTGTTGACTGCTGGTGTTCAAATGAGGTTTTTTTTTGCTAGCCACATGTAAATACATCCGGTTTTGACAAAAAAACAAGGATACTCATTAACCTATGGGATTTATTAAAAATAGCGGGTTTTACGGCAAAATTCCCTACCCTTATCATGTTTCTACGTAAAGCGCGCCTACGCGGTCACTAGTATCTCGGGATACACTAGATAATTACGTAGTTTAAATGAGTATAAATATTTATGTTACTTCTGTCATTTGTCAGTTTATCTGAACCAACGCTGCCATTAACAAGTTCACAACCCGCGAAGCAGACACAAAAGCAATAATTGATCATCATATATTTGAAGTTCTTATGGTCTTTGAAGTTAAAAACTCGATACTTTGTTAGTTTTCAAATTGAATTCAATATTTAGCTTTAGACTTGCATTAAAAGTGTTTGCCTTGTAAATTAAAATTGTGAATATTATCAAAAGTGATTTAAGTGTGATCTAGAAAATAATACTTAATCGTAACTGTCCGACTATCAAAGGTCAAAATGAAAGGGGAAATTCCAGTATTCAGAAGATGTTGCGTCTGCGTGCCGCTACGATATGGCTTGCTCGCGTGGGGCTATTTCAAAATGGTGAGTTTATAACCTGCTATTCAATGGAGATTACACCCGTATTTATAGTCAAGTTAAAGTAATTACTTGAGTTTAAGTAATTATTGCTTATTCAAATATTTTTATGAATGAAATAGACAATAATTTAAACGAAGTAAGAACCGTCAAAGAAAGCATAGCTAAGAATTCGAATTTATGACAGTTCTAATTTCAAGCATATATACCGATTACTATACACAGAATAAATATAATATCTAAAATAATTAGCCCCTTTAGATACCCGCAATTACAGACACAATTAAAATAACAATGCTCCGTTCCCCTTCGGGAACGGCTGGAGACATACAGGTTAATCAAGTAATCACTTTGATTTGTTTATAAATCATATGCAGGTGTTAAAGTCGAAGGGTCTCTGATTTTTGTCAACAGTAAATCACAGCACGCTGTCACCATTAACATTAACAGCGCGGCACGTGTATACTAACAACACTTCTCGTTCTTTTGTTTCAGGTAGCAGATGCATTTATTCTCTTGTTGATGGCATATTCATTCATAGAAACATTAATGATGATGTATGGAGTGAGAACCTATTCTAGTCGGTTCTTTACAGATGTTATTATAACAGCGATTGCATTTACAATATTCTTTGCGGATTTAATAGTGACCATAGTGTTCATCATTGGAGGTCATCAGGTGAGCTTGCAATAGGCATGACGATAGTATCAAAGAATTGCAAATCTATTTAGTCCGTCAGTTAGAGTATTGGAAATTAATAGACATGTATTTTTCGTTTTTGTAAATCAATGAATATTGACAAAGATAAAACGCATCAAAACTCGGGAGTGGGGGCTCGTGACGTCAGAACTAGGTAAAAATTATACCTAGGCGTGACGTATTGAGTATTTTAAAAGCGTCAAATCTTCGTCAATTTTGGTTTACGTAACAAAAGAAAAAACACGGGTCAAATATTTTTTGATAATCTAACTGACGGATTAATTAGTTTTTTTTTGTCTTCTCGCCTATTTAATTATTTACCTACTACCTACTAAATATTTTTGATATCTTGTACAGCAGAGGAGTCATGGGAATGGGTCAATGGTCAATGGGTGGAATGGGTCACCAGCTAGACTAGACAAAAAAGACAATTTTCTAAATGTGGATATAATAACATTGTATTGTTTATCAGGCTGGTGTTCGCAACTCCACGTCCAAAGTGCGTATTTTTGTCTAGATCAAAGAATGGGTGTTGAGGTGCATTTAGGAAGAGACCATTGGATCGTTCTTTTGTCTTTCTAATGAGGCTGGTGTTCCAATGATGATTACCTTACAAAAATAAATAAAAAGTAGTACAATCATGTCTCAAATAGACATAAACATTAATACAAACCTTGAAATAAAATATAATAAGTATCTTTCTTTTGCAGAAAAACTTGAAGCTGATCAGAGTATTCTATATCGTCAGTATGGGGATGTGGGTATTGACTTTTATGATGTCTGTTATATCAGTCGTTCGAACAATAATGAGGATGATTGCATTCGACGCGTTCTATTGGGAGATATTTCTCCTAGCATCCTGCTTTTTTTTCGTAGTTTTAGGTGAGTTTATTTTTGTTTTTTTTTTTTTATTTGTGTTTGCCATAGATGTTGAGATGAAGAGTAATAGTGGAAGAAAAAGCACCTATGGGGTTCGTACCTACTGAGCTATGGGGGATGATAATCTTCCAAGATTTACCCAACTCCCCCCAGGAATTAACATCTATTGTATTTCTTTCATTGTGATTGCGAATAAGGTCAAAAACTCGATGGGTGGGTTGAGTTTTTAGTAGTCAATGTTTAGAGTTGGCTCCATAAAAGGAAAAGGAATCAGTTTCTTCCTTGATTCCCTTTATCAAAACTGCATTTAAAAATCGAAAAAAGTATCCTATTGAGTGTCGTTAAGTGTCTTTACAAAATTATCTCTTTTCAATATAACCGATTGGACGTTGTACGAGTAACTACCTATTCGAACTGCTCCTAAGAAAATATTGTTAGTACGCGTTAAAAGTGCTCAAAAGTGTCGTGAAAAGTGCTGATCGTGTGAATAATATCAATAACAACAATCTGATTACAATTAATAAGTGACTTAGTGCTTTGTGTATCAAGTCTAGACCGAAACGCATCAAAATAGTTATTCATCTACCGTCAGGAGTAATTCACCATCACCTCATAAAAAAACGCGTAAGCGCCGCTGATTGCACAGAACATACGACGCGAGCTCGCAGTGAGTCCGCTCGTTGTATTGCGCGGGGCCTTTATTAGAGTGCACTTTTACCAACAAAGATTGAAGGGGTCTTTAATAGCGTACTACCTTGGAACGGTATACATTTTTCTTCTCTTTTTTTTATAATTGTTTCGGCATTGGAATTGCTGTGAGACTGATTATTAATTGGAATGGCTTCGTCAACATTGTTATGGGGATGCTGTGCTAATGAAAAAGGCAAGGATGAAAAAAAAACGATTAATTGTTTCAAATGCAATAAATTTTATCATTTTGAGTGTCTGTCTCTTCCGGAAGTTTCTGAGGACACTGATGTCTACTGTAAATGGAAGTGTTCTACTTGCGCGAGTCTCATCTCGAATTCCTCTAAAAAGGAAAATACTCCAACCCGTAATGTCTCCACCTCTAGGGTGAACAAGAGACCTGCTTTGAAATCGCCCCCTCAAGCAACCTTTGTGACTCGTGATGATGTGCGCGATATCGTCCAGGAAGTAATACAGGCTGAATTTGCTTCTATGCTTCGTCAAATAAACGATACAATACTCAATGTCGTAAATAAAGAGCTTGAACCGATTAAGAAAGAATTAATGGAGATGACGGCGTCATTGTGTTTTCACATAAAGGAGTTTGAAGACTATCAGTCTGAACATAGGGCCTTGAAAGTCTCGGTAAAAGACTTAGAGACAGAAAATACTAACCTTAAGAAGACAGTGGTGGATATAGGCCTCCGAATCAACTATTTGGAGCAACAGGCACGTTCGACTAATCTTGAACTTCATTGCTTGCCAGAAAATAAACAAGAAAACCTCTATACAGTCGTTAAGCAACTGGGATCAGTCGTTGGATGCAAGTTGAGCGACACCGATATCCATCCTTGCACCCGTGTAGCCAAACTACAAAATACTAGTACCCGCCCGCGCTCTGTTGTAGTCCAATTGGCCTCCCCAAGAACTCGTGACCTGCTCTTGGCTTCTGTCATTAACTACAATAAAGGAAAGAATATCATCGAAAAACTGAATACCACGGACCTAGGACTGGCTGGTGAAAAGAGACCAATATATGTGCAAGAACATTTGTCTCCTTCTAACAAAGCGCTGCATGCTGCCACTAGACTTAAGGCAAAAGAAAAAGGATATCAATTCGTCTGGGTAAGAAATGGTAGAATCTTCATCAGAAAAACAGATGGGTCCGAACATATCCTCATTAAGAATTTAAAGTCCATAAATAAGTTGAAATGAAAAAAAATATTTTATATTTACATTAAAAGTACATGTAATTGTAACGTGAATATAATACAAAATTCGATAGTTTACAAATTTATTACCAGAATTGTAGAGGCGTGAGAACAAAAACGCATATCATCTTTCGTAATGTATGTTGCAATAACTATGACGTTATCATTTTTACAGAGACTTGGCTTAATGATACCGTACTGAGCAGCGAGCTGTTCGACGACAGATACATTGTATACAGAAGGGACAGAGAAAGTTCTTGTCTACAGAGTGGTAAAGATGGTGGGGGTGTTTTGATAGCCGTAAAAAAATCTATAAATTCCAAACGAGCAGAACAATTTGAAAGTAATTGTGAAGACCTTTGGGTGATTTTAGATCTACCTACTGCACGATCTGTACGTCGGGTAGCTCTCTGTTCTGTATATCTGCCACCACCTGTACGCATCTCTTACTTGGAACATTTTTTGGACAAATGTAATGCAGTGTTTGAACAGTTAAACTTATCATATGTTTGCATCGCAGGTGATTTCAATATCGGTGATATTGATTGGAGCATAGTCAATAATTCTGATAAATGCCTTATGTTGTCCAATATAAGTCAAACTTTGATTGATTTTACGTATGTTAATAGGCTTAATCAATTTAAGAATGTGTGTAATGCTTCAGGCCGCATTTTAGATCTTATACTGTGTAACCAGTCATTGTGTAGAGTGAGTCAAAGTGAGGATCCGATTGCTAACATTGACCAGCATCATCCACCCCTCGATATTGTGATTTCTCTGAATAATGAAGCTAAACTCCCATATAACACTACCTGCGGTAGACCTAATTTCCGAAAAACGAGTTACATACCGATTCGGAAATATTTGAGTGAAATTGACTGGGATGAGTTATTTAAAGCACAGCAGGGAGTTAATGAGATGGTGGAGGTATTTTATGACGTTATTCATAAAGGTATAGAAAATTTTATAACTAAGCGAGTGCCTAAAAAAAGTAAATTTCCTCCATGGTTCAATCGGGATCTCATTAAATTACTTAATTGCAAAAATAAGATCCGAAATCGCTACAATATTTACAAAAACCCTTTAGACAAAATCGAACTGCAGATTATAACTAAACGCTGTAATGACCTTGCAAAACTTTGTTACAACAATTATATGAAGCAATTGGAAGACCAACTCAAAAATAATCCGAAGCTCTTCTGGAGTTATGTTAAAACTAAAAGAGGTGGGTCAAGCTCCTATCCCATTGCAATGACAAATGGTACTAGTACATCATCTGACCCCACGACAATCTGTGAATTTTTCGCATCTTACTTTTCTTCTGTCTATAGCCCTATTCAAGACGATTACAACGGCAACAACACAGAGTTTTTAAATAACATTGAAATTCATAGCTTATGTTTATCAAACATTATTGTTAGCAGTGAAAGTCTATACAAGAAGCTAAAAAGTCTGGATTGCAACAAGGGGGCTGGACCAGATGGGATTCCACCAATCTTTATCTATGAGTGTGCGGCTGAGTTAGTAACCCCGTTGTCACTTATTTACAATAAATCCTTAACCTCCGGGGTCTTCCCATCAAAATGGAAGGTGGCAAAAGTTGTACCTATACATAAATCTGACAAGGACGATTTAGTCTCTAACTACAGACCGATATCAATTTTGTCGTGTTTTGCTAAAATTTTCGAGTCTCTGATCTGTCCATTTATTCAAAAGCACTTGAAACTGTACTTATGCGACGAGCAGCATGGCTTTGTGGAAGCCAGATCAACAAACACAAATCTTTTTCTGTTTACAGAGCTATTATCAGAGGCAATTGATTCAGGTCACCAAGCCGACGTCATATATACGGATTTTAGTAAGGCTTTCGACAAAGTCTCACATAAAATATTGGTTCATAAGTTGCAAGCTTATGGTATAACTGGATCATTGCTTTCTTGGTTAAGCTCATATCTTCTGGACAGATCTTTTTATGTAGTGATAAACGGATTTCAGTCTGACAACAAATATATCTCTTCTGGAGTTCCACAAGGTTCTCATTTGGGCCCAGTTTTGTTTAACTTCTTTATAAATGATATTCCAAAATGTTTCTTACATTCTAAGGTTTTTATGTATGCCGACGACTTGAAATTTGTTAAAATTATTAAGTCCCAACATGATGTCAACCTTTTGCAGAGTGATCTCAATAGGCTTGTTAAATGGTGCGAACGCAATTCAATGCTGTTAAATCCCAGTAAATGCTATCATGTCAAGTTTACAAGAAAGCATAATTTAGTAAGAGAAGATTATCACATAAATGAAACCAAAATAGCAGAACTAAATACAACAAAAGACCTCGGTGTTACTTTTGATACTAAATTAACTTTTATCCCACACGTAGATTGCATAATAAAAAAGTCTTCTAGAATGCTTGGTTTCGTTTTAAGACAATGTAAACAGTTTAGGTGTCCTAAAACTAAAATTATGCTTTACAATAGTCTCATTCGAAGCCAGTTGGAATATTGCAGTGTGATCTGGCGTCCGCACTACGCTACACATTCGTTGCGTCTGGAGAGAATCCAAAAACGCTTTCTGTGGCACCTGGCGTTTACCAGCGGAATAGCAAAGAAAATACGTTCATATACCAAGCGGCTGAAATGCTTTAAAATGATTTCGCTGGAAAAGCGCCGTCGCCTTGTTGACGTAATGTTTGTGGGCAAAGTAATGGCCAATAAAATTGACTGCCCACAGATACTAAATTCTTTTAAATTTCGTGTGCCTTCAAGGATTCCTCGTAAGCCAATAACGCCACTCCGACCACCTCTCCGACGAACGGTCTTAGGCGCTGTCGCGAGGTTAAGCAAGATAATTAATGAATGTAGCGATCTAATCGACTTGCACTTTGACTCACTAAACAGTCTAAAAGCGAAAACTTTGAAAAACCTAGATAAGGATTAACTTAACTTTTTTTTTTCGTTGTTCTCTGTATCAGGATTTAAATAACATGTAAGGATTTAGATTAAGTAGTATTTAGTTTGATTTAGTAGTTTATATACATTAAGGTAGTTTTCTTCTTCTCTTTCTATATTGTACGTACAACTTTCGTTTTGCATGCTGAGTTTACCTGTAAGTGATTGTACACTATTGTTAATATGTTTTTGCTTGTTTTTATGCCCTTAGCTAGTGTAAACAATTGTTGGTAAACCAATAAATAAATAAAATAAAATAAAATCTGCATACAACATTTAGATCATTTTATAAAGCAAACATACCAACAATTATTACGAGTAGTTCAAATGGTCTTAAATGAATGTAGATGGCTATAAGAGTAGAGGAAGACCAAAGAAACGATGGATGGAGGTGACTGCTGAGATAACGAGTAATAGAGAAGTATGGAAGAAGAAGACATGCTGCGCTGACCACAAATAAATTGGGATGAGGGTAGTAAAATGATAATGACGTGTTTACCATAGATTCATACCCGCTGAGGTTTTTACAAATTAATGTTAACTCAAAAATAACTCTCTGTACACCGCTGAAGCTTCGGAAAGCTCATTTAAATTAAACTTTTGTATCTATTTTCTAGTTGTGCAGAGTTACTTCCTCCTGCTACTGAGGAGTGAGATCATTAAACTGAGGAACAGCGGCGAGTTCAGATTTGTGAACAACGCGGCTGAAGCAGAATGTACCATGACATGTGGAGAGAAGGTAGCGGTAGTAGGAGAGCAGATAGTGAAGGACGTCGTACTAAATTGAAAAGGGACAAGAATCACATGGCCGGCGAAAATGGAAAAGGCATAGTCAATGTTATTTAAGTTAATGTTACTGAATATCACCTATTTAGGTTACGCTTAGGTTAATGTATGTTTGTATTATGATAATAAAACAATTTATTTATATTAATTTTTAAAGCTTTTAAGCCCCCGACACAGACAAATCAAAAGGAATTTGTGTTAAAAGTATAGTATTCCTTATAAGTGAATGAAGCACGAATACTATGTACTTACTTACAGGAAAGAAACAAAGAATTAGGATTCGGATTGAGAGCATGAAAAGTGTATAATGAGTTCAGTTTACCTTAGGGTAGCATACTCGGACCAACGTTAGTTATTGTGTAACTACAGGATGTAAACGGACTCTTCACGAAGCCGTCAACCAAGCATTCTGTACATCAAACTAAGTAACTCTACGCAAAAATTATTGCTGGAAAACGACTTTTCGTTTGGGGTGAAAAATCACGTTTTACGATAAAACTCAATGTTACGCACTCAAAACATTGTGCTGATAGACGCATTTAATAGTAAACGGGTTATGGCGGTTTTAAACCCACCACTTTTTTTTCTGATGGGAAATCATCAAATGACTTCTCCCGCTCTGGGCGGAGCAGGAGGGAGTGTCAGACTTTTACTGACTAAAACCCATCCATGTTCCTTCATCGCCCTTTGTGTTCCGGGTCCACGGTATCTCTTTCGAACAGTCCTTGCGTAAGGAAGGGGTCCCCTTCCTTTTTGCTGACTCTCTTTGAGGCACGCGTGGAACACGAACGCGCCGTCGACACGGCCTGTCGTCATGAGACGGACGGACGGCGAGTTAGCCCATAGCCCACCGTCCACAGGCCCGCGCCTTTGGTGGCCGAGGGCCACAACCGAGGGAAACAACCGTGTCCGGTGAGGACCCGTTTCAGGCGGAAGGTGAGGACGCCGTGGCGTCTCTCAAGCCACTCCTCAAAGAGTGGACTTATCGCCACTATTGTGGCGTGCCCTTTTAAACCCACCCCTTATCTTGTTTCTAGGTAATGCGCGCCTACGCAGTGATCTCAGTGATCTCGGGATAGTTACACAGTTTGAATCTGTATATATATTTATGTCATTTCCAACATTTGTCAGTTTATCTGGACCGACGCGCAACGCTACCATTAACACGTTCATTTAAGGTCTTTGAAGTTTAAAATCGATATTTTGTTATTTTTTAAATTGAATGCAATATTCAGCTTGAGACTTGCATTAAAAGTATTTGCTTTGTAAATATAAAAGTGAATATTATAAAAAGTGATTAAACTGCGATCTTACTCGTCACTTGTCGTAACTGCCTGACTATCAAAGGTCAAAATGAGAGGGGAAATTCCAGTATTCAGAAGATGTTGCATCTGTGTACCGCTACGATATGGCTTGCTCGCGTGGGGCTATTTCAAAATAGTGAGTTTATAAGCTGATATTCAATGGAAATTACACCCGTATTTATAATCAAGTTAAAGTAATTACTTGAGTCTAAGTAATTATTACTTATGCGAACATTTTTATTAAATAGACACGAATTTAAACGAAGTAGGAACCGTGAAAAAAAGCAACGCTAAGAATTTCAACTTTTAACAGTTCCTCATTTCAAGCATACACCAATTACCAAATAATCATCTAAAATAATTAGTTGACTCAAGTAATCACTTCGACTTGTTTATAGATACGGGTGTTACGCCGCCGATGTGTATACTAACCAAACTACTCGTTTTTTTGTTACTACAGATAGCAGATGCGTTTATGCTCATTTTGATGGCATTTTTATTCATAGAAACGGTAATGACTATCAAGATGTATGGAGCGGGAGATCATTCTGGTCGGACCTATTCAGATATGATTATACCAGCAATTACATTTACTATATTCTTTGCGGATTTAATAGTGACCATAGTGTTCATCATCGGAGGTCATCAAGTGAGATTTAAATTTAAGTTTAATTACTACCTAAATATTTTTGATAGCTTGAGGAGTCGAGGAGTCATTAGTGGAATGGGTCACCAACTAGACTATACAAAAAACCGGCCAAGAGCGTGTCGTGCCACGCTCAGTGTAGGGTTCCGTAGTTTCCCGTCCGTCACAACAATAAGTGTTCCCACTTAAGAGTTTAAAGGTGGGTATCCATTATGGCAGCGCTCCGCGCTCCTGCAACTAAACTGTACAAAAACTGTTGTTTCCATCAAGTTCAAAATGATTTTCTTAGAAAGTCCTTATAAAGTTCTACTTTTCAGATTTTTTTCATATTTTCTAAACTTATGGTTCAAAAGTTAGAGGGGGGGACACATTGTTTTTTACTTTTGGAGCGATTATTTCCGAAATTATTGACATTATCAAAAAATTATTTTTGAAAACCCCTATTCATTTTTAAATACCTTTCCAACAATATATCACACGTTAGGGTTGAAATTAAAAAAAAAATCACTTCCCACTTTACATATAGGGGGGCTACCCTAATAAAACATTTTTTTCCAATTTTTATTTTACCACTTTGTCGGCGTGATTGATATACATATTGGTACCAAATTTCAGCTTTCTAGTGCTAACGGTCACAGAGATTAAGCGAGGACGGACAGACGGACGGACGGACGAACAGACATGGCGAAACTATAAGGGTTCCTAGTTGACTACGGAACCCTAAAAACGACGATTTTCTAAAGGATAACATATTGCATTGTACATTCAGTCAAAAAAGTATCGGGAATGGATGATTTGTTTATGGTTCCAAATTCAAATTTTTGTTTTTTTGTAGTTGTTAGATTGGCACAACTGTTTTCCATTTTGGCGCGGAGTTTGAGTTGCATCTGTTATTTATATTAAATACAGTGCTGGTTTTAGTAATATCATATATAGTGTGTATTGCGAATTTCATAATGGACAAAAATATCGAACAAAGAGTTTGTCTTAAATTTTGCATCGCCAATGGAATTTCGTGTTCGGAGTCACTGAAAATGTTACAGAAGGCTTACGGTGAATCGACTTTATCAAAAACTCGTGCTTATGAGTGGTTCAAAGCGTTCAAAAGCGGTCGAGATGTGATGGAAGATTTGCCTCGCTCTGGTAGGCCGTCAACGTCTGCAACTGAAGTTAACATCGCAAAAGTGAAGAAAATAGTGACTGAAAATCCCCATTCAACTCAGAGAGAGATAGCCGCCGAACTTTCTGTATCTCACGAGTCGATCCGTACCATTTTAACTAATCATTTGGGTATGAAACATGTTGCTGCTCGGCTAGTCCCAAAAGATCTGAATTTTCTCCAAAAACTCAATCGCATGAAAGTCGCTGAGGACATGCTAGAACGAGTCAGTTCGGACCCAACATTCATTAAACGCATTGTTACTGGTGACGAGACGTGGGTTTACGAGTTTGACATGCAAACTAGTCAACAAGCTTCGGAGTGGCGCCTTCCAACTGAACCGAAACCGTAAAAACCACGCCAAAGTCGATCAAAAGTCAAAGTCATGTTGACTGTTTTCTTTGACTATCGCGGTGTTGTGCACTCTGAATTCTTACCGGAAGGTCTAACGGTAAATAAAGAATATTATTTGAGCGTTATGCGGCGTTTAAGAGAGCAAATTCGACGAAAAAGGCCAGATTTGTGGAAAGAAAATTCTTGGATTTTGCACCACGACAATGCGCCTTCGCACAAGGCTATCATTGTGAACGAATTTTTGACCAAACACTCAACAAATACCATCCAGCAACCACCATATTCACCAGATATGGCTCCTGCTGACTTTTTTCTTTTTCCTAAACTCAAATTACCACTTCGTGGCACCCGTTTTCAATCGATAGAAGACATAAAGGAGAATTCGCGGCGAGAACTGAACTCAATTCCGGAAGCAGCGTTTAAAAAATATTTTGATGAATGGATTATTCGTTGGCGCAAGTGTATCGTTTCTAAAGGAGCATACTTTGAAGGTGATAAAATAAATTTGGATGAATAACAGACATTTTGTGTATTATTGATCTTTTCCCGGTACTTTCTTGACAGAGTAGTATAAGGGGCTGGTGTTCGCAACTCCACGTCCAAAGTGCGTATTTTGCGAACGGGGTGGTTAACGTAAACTAAATATTGTCTAGACCAAGAATTGGGTGTTGAGGTGCACATAGGAAGAGACCTTTACCGTGCTATCGAACGATGTAAAAAGGATGATTCGATCGTTCTTTTGTCATTATAGTGAGGCTGATGTTCCAATGATGATTGCCTAACATAAAAAATAAAAACTAGCGCAAAAAAAATACAAACCTAGAAATAAAAGATAATAAATACTATTCTTTTGCAGAAAAACTTGAAGCTGATCAGAGTATTCTATATCGTCAGTATGGGGATGTGGGTATTGACTTTAATGATGTCTGTTATATCAGTCGTTCGAACAATAATGCATCTGATGGCACACGAAGCGTTCTATTCGAAGATGTGCCTAATAGCATCCTGCTTTTATTTCGTAGCATTAGGTGAGGATGTTTTTGTTTTTTTTTTGGTAATGAAAAATGTGGGGACTATACAGAATGACTTTTTTATCACTTTCCAAAAAAACAATGGGTATAATAGGTGAACGGAGTAAAAGCAAATGACATATATAGTTTTTTTTTTTTTTTTTTCGAAAAAAGAAGTTCAAAAAAAAACTAAATTCATATCGTAATGCGTATGATTTGAAATTTGATATTTTTTCACTTTATTTTTCAAGATTTCTCTTTCTTCGTTATAATATGAAAAGTTTACTTGAAATTTGTAGCGTTTTTTGATGATGGATAATTTTTTTTTTACGCTGTGGAACAAAAAAAAAAACTAGGTATGCCATAAGCTTCTACTCCGTTCACCTAATATACACATTTTTTTTGGAAAGTGATAAAAAAGTCATCCGGTGTATTCATACCCGCCTAAACCAAATTGACTTTTTTTTAATATTGTTAACTCAAAAATAACTCTCTATACACCACTGTAGCTTTAGTAAGCTTGGACTTAATCATACTTCTCTTGCTATTATCCCAATTCATTCAGGGGAGGTGCAGCATGTGTTTTTCTTCCATATTTCTCTCTATTACTCTAGTTAGGCTGCCTTACGTTCTTAGAGTCCCAGATTAGAATCCCGGTAGGAGCAAATGTTTGTGTGATGAGCATGGACATTTGTTTTCGAGTCATGGGTGTTTATATGTATAATAAGTATGTATTTACAAGCAAAAAGTATCTATGTAGTAAATCAACTATCTGGTGTCCACGACACAAGCCTCGTTGCTTAGTGGCACTAGATGGCGCTGTGTGTAATGTCCAGCGATATTTATTTATCTCTTCAGACAGTTCAAGATTAGACTTGATCATTTAAATTTAACTATTTTATATTTTTTCTAGTTGTGCAGAGTTACTTCCTCCTTCTACTGAGGAGTGAGATCATTAAATTGAGGAACAGCGGCGAGTTCAGATTTGTGAACAACGCGGCTGAAGCAGAATGTACCATGACATGTGAAGAGAAGGTAGCGGTAGTAGGAGAGCAGATAGTGAAGGACGTCGTAATAAATTGAAAAGGGACAAGAATCACATGGCCGGCGAAAATGGAAAAGGCATAGCTTCAATGTTATTTAAGTTAAAGTTACTGAATATCACCTATTTAGGTTATGCTCAGGTTAGTGTATGTATGCTTTATGATAATAAAACAATAATAAATTATCTAATTGCAAAGCTTTTAAGCCCCCGACAGACTATTCCGCCGCAAACCAAAAGGGTGTAAAAAGTTTAGTTTTCCTTTTATATGAATGAAGCATGTCTACTTACAGGAAAATTCTACAAAAGAGTTCGGATTCGGATTAACAACATGTTATGACGAGTTCAGTTTACCTTACGGTAGCTAGCCTACTTGGACCAACGTTGGTTATTGTATATCTAGGTATATCAACCTCTCTGCCAGCTTTAGCTCCACAAGGGCAAAATTTTCGCTCGGCTGTCGATACAGTAGGCCTAGCCAAGTTACAAACGTTTCGAATCGATTCTCTTTCTACAATCGTAAACGCTTCGGTAAGCGATTGTAGAAAGCGCTAAATTGGTAGCCAAGTTGACAGGACTGAGTCGATCGCTCGTTCTCTAATGTCTGTAGAAAAAATCTACACTTTAGTCTATGGTAATCGTTCCTGCCAAAGAGTATAGCGATCAACATTGTAGATAAACGATAACATTCTATTCTATCATTTTGAACGATGTAAACTTGTCTACGAATTTTCTATTCGTTTGTGTTGATCACGTGATTTAACGTTGAGATGATGTCATTACCGTACATTCGATTAGTTTTCTACTAGCGTTAATGATTGTAGATTGTCAACTTGGCTAAGCCTGCAGATCTCTTTTTTTGTGACCCGAGTTGGAAGGAGGTATTTCATGTTTCAGCCGAGTCTACTTATATGGCTTCGTTCAAATATTCTGATGCTAAATGTTAATAAAACCAAATAACTTTTGCCTGTTCATTTTCATATTTTAACATTTACTGTCAGCCCTGTTAAAATTATAAAAATCTTGCTTATTATTATTTACAAACCTAAATAGACTTCAAATGAACATAATGGACAAGTTTCGAACAAAATTAAAGGGTGTCAAAAATCTGTCCGTATCGCTGTCAGCGACTATTATTATAGACTTATGTACTTATTCCTATATACTGTAAGTACAGTCGAACAAGGTATTTGGTTTACAGTTTAACCCACATATTACATTGTAAAATGTAAACCAAATAGCTTGTTCGACCGTACATAATTTGGCAAGGGAAAAACAAAGCGATTTAACATTATCTCTCACAGAGAGGAGAGAGTTATGATTGAAAATGCTCTCTTCAGTTAAGACAAGTGATTAAAAGACTAGTTTTCACCAAAAATAACCTACCTAGTGAGTTTTGCAATAAAATTCCCGCTCCTAATTATCTGTACAATTGATGCTTAGTAGGATAAATTAGATAAATAGGACATAGTTAATATAAATAATTGTGTTAGTGCTCACAATTTGTCAGTTTAGCTACACTAGCGCGATCATTACAACATAAAGTGGTTCTAGGCTGTTTAGAAATTTTGTGGTTATTTAAAAGTGAAATTAGTTAGGTATTAATTCTAAGCTTTCTTCCAAAGTGTTTATTTGATATTGCTTAAACCAATTTATAGTGGTTTCAGTGAAATTTAATTGGATTATAATACAATATCATAATGAAGCCACAAATTCCAGTGTTGAAAAGATGTTGCTTTTTTATGCCCCTGCGACACGGTTTGATCGCGTGGGCTTATTTTAAAATGGTGAGTAAGATTAAGTTTTCTGTTCATTCTGCTTTACAAAGAAAACAAAGAATAAAGAAAACAGAAATGAAGAAAACTATGAAGCGTTCATGAGACCGGTAGCATCAGTTTCTTTCCTCTCATCATTGTTATAAAATAAAAGAAGGAATATCAAATATGAAATTGTCACACTCTCATGCATCTTATTAATGTCTATTTTCTGACCAGAGAATAAGTATTTTATGATATGTCTCTAATTGATCATTATAAATAATACTAGTAAAGTTAGTCAATTTATTTTTGAGAGCTTTCGCAACTTCATCCTTAGCACAGTCTGGTGACTGTGCTAAGGATGATATTTGCAAAGTTGATGCCAAGCTGAATAGGATTTGATTGAAGCTTAGAGCAGTGGGCTAACTATACATTGATAATGATCATTAAAATGTAGGCATCTTGAACAATTTGCAATATGATACAGTGCGCTGTGGTATCCGGCAGAGTAGAATAGAACCAACCCATTACACTCACGGGTGTCGTATAAGGCGACTATGTCTGAGGCAGAACACCCTGCGCCTCCGTAGACCAGAGAATGGGCAGCAGCGTTTTCTGTTAGTCTTTCATCACTGCGATCTCCAATCGGATGGAGATTACGGCAAATTCCTCCCATCATGGGAGAGGCTTATGTCCTGTCCTGTCCTGTTGTAGTAGTGAAGTTGTAGCAGTGCGCTGAAGAGGACTTGCCCATCGTAAAAGCCCATGGTAAAATTCGTGTTGTTATGTTTTCAGACAGGAGATGCGTTTTTCATTACGGCTTTATCGATTTCTTTGACACAAGTGGTCATGATGGCGAAGGTATTGGGTTCCGATGATGATATTCTAGGTATGATCTTTGCTGAGTTGTTTATACCAGCCATTGCTTTTGCTGTGTTAATCGTGGACTTCGTGGTGACCTTAATGTTCGTTTTTGGAGGACTTGAGGTGAGATTTATGCTTTATTTATTTTATCTAGATAAAATGTTAAAAGTTATGTGTGTGTGTAGAAATTAAGTACAAAACTTATCTGGTCCCGGTAGCTTTTACTGGAATTAACGAAATTTCTCTGAAAATTTAAAAAATCGTTCAATTTACGTTATCTTTCTCCACGCGTTTTCGCCCTGGCCCTCTGTCAGTTCTTGTTCACTGACAGCGTGGGTAAACTGCAATCATCAACTAAATCTTCTTATTTTGCAGAAAAATTTAAAGCTGACACAATTATTCTATTTCATCAGTATAGCGATGTGGATATTTAGTTTACTGGTGACAGCTACGTTTGTCGTCACTTCATTGCCGATTGCGGCGGATAATTTGGCGGGAATCTCATTTTATTTTCTAAATTTGGGTGAGCATATATTTTTACCGACTTCCAAAAGGAGGAGTCGATTCGTCTTTTTTAGGGTTCCCTACCCAAAGGGCAAAAACGGGACCCTGTTACTAAGACTCCACTGTCCGTCTGTCTTTTACCAGGCTGTATCTCATGAACCGTATTAGCTAGACAGTTAAAATTATTAACAGATGATGTATTTCTGTTGCCGCTATAACAAATAAAATAAATATATAAGAGGGGCTCCCATACAACAAACGTGATTTTTTTGCCGTTTTGTCTAATGTTGTATAGATAATGGTACGGAACCTTTCGTGCGCGAGTCTAACTCGCACTTGACCGGTTTTTATTTCTTTTACAGCATGTATCTGAAAGGAGTGGTCATATTTAAGGTTTCTATGTGGTACAGACCATTAAATTGAGAGAGAGGTTGCAATGCCACTTTTTCTATCATCATCATCATTTCAGCCGAAAGACGTCCACTGCTGGACATAGGCCTCCCCCAAGTGTCGTCACATTGACCGGTCCCGCGCGACTCGCATCCAGCGGATTCCCGCAACCTTCCCCAGGTCATCGGTCCACCTACTGGGAGGCCTTCCAACGTAACGTCTTCCGGCTTGCGGAAGACGTTCCGTTCTTCCTTCTTATCAACATTAAGATCTTAAGTATTTGCAAATTTTTAACAAATGCATCGATATTTTTTTTTACTTAACTCTATTTTTCCAGTTGTACAAACTTACTTCCTAATTCTACTGAGGAGTGAGATCATCAATTTGAAGAGCAGTATCGAGTCCAGGTCCCAAAACAATGCATCTGAAGAAGAAAGTACCAAGAAATGTGAAGAAATAGTTGCGGAGGAGGAGGTTGGGAAAGAAGTCGTTTAACAAAGAGAAGAATATAAATCTGCAGAGAGATAATAATACACAATGTATGAAACTCAAGGAACTTCTAAAATAATGTGAAATAGAAGTGTTGAATATTATTGTAAACAATTTTTTTTAAATACAACTTATTTGACAGTAGATGTTTAATTTGTTTAATAAAACAATTTTGAATAATAATCGGGTTATATTTTTTTGAATCTTTTAAGTTGAATTTGATATTTTGAATAAGTTGAATAAGTATAATATAATTAGGGTTGGCACAGGTGCGTGGAGATCGACGCAAATACAGAGAGCCTATACCCCCAGCAGTGGTTGAAGTCGGGCTGTGATGTTGATGTATAAAGGGTGTAAAAAAACCTCGTAACGAAGCCGAAAGGCACTTGTTCTCCCCGTCATTGGGATATTTTTTTATTCTACACCATACCTGGGAACCTTCTAGTTACGGAGATATTTGGGGTCAAATTTCGAACTTTTTGACAAGCTTTTTTTTAATACAACTTTTTAATGTAAGATTTTTACTTTAAACACCTCCCCAACCCCTGTACTATTCAATCCATCCATCAGCACAATGTTTTGAGTGCGTTATATTGAGTTCTACCACAAAACATGATTTTTCACCCCAAACAAAAAGTCGTTTCCTAGCAATTTTTTTGCGTAAAGTTACTTAGTTTGATGTACAGAATACTTGTTTAACGGCTTCGTGATGAGGTTGTTTACACCCGGTATAATTATCTAATCATATAGGGAGACTAAAGTGAAATGACTTTATGAGTAAATAATTATTAGAGTCCTTAAACCTAAAATAGAAAAATAATTTAGTTTTTACTTGTATTAAATTGATTCCTTTTAAAAACTTCGTTAAATAACAGTAAGGACTCATCGTTAGTTATTCCTATTTTATTTTCATTCGTACAGTTTGCTCCGGTCATACCATAAGAATAGGCACGTTTTCTTTTGTTACAAGTAACTTCAATTTCTTCTTCTAACCTGCTGTCAGTTTATCAAATATATGTATAATGTCTTCTCCATTTTCCTCAAACTATCCAATTTTCAAATTACATTCCATCTTCCATTTTGATTTAGTCACGTTATTATTCACAAAGCTGAACAGACTACTATTTCTGTCAACTATTTATCTCTAGAACATGATGTAAAATATCATTACTGAAATATAAATCTTACCTTATGACCGGCAACGATAATAATGATGAGTCTCATCTACTATTATGTTTAGGGGCTAAGAGGGCAGAATAGGAATAATAGAATAGCATTTTGTATAGTTGTCGAAATGGGAAAGTTACGAGATGGGCCGGAGCCTAATATTCGACACAGCTCCAAAACCACACCCCGCTGCTGTTTCATTGAGGTAGCCCCACTTAACGAGGTTGGAGTTACATTTTCCCACTTGAGTCTGGAGACGGACGAAGACGAAGAAGATCAAGCCGAAACCACGCGAGCCCAGTTAAGGTTGGGAGATGTACATATCGTCGATTTTTTGGTGCTAGGACATGCTGGTTTCCTACTATCTTGTCCTTCAGCGTTGTGAGAGTAGTGATAATGAAATAGAAAATTCGCTAAGTTATTACTCTTACTGTTAGTTCGCACCTGAATGAGATTATTAAACTCAGGAACAACGTCGACTTCGGACTGTCAACGTGGCTGAAACGGAACCACACCAAGTAATATGCGACAAAGGCAGAAAAATCAAGGATGATGATCAGCGTTTGTAAAAAAAAAACCCACCGTGGTTTACCATAAACAAAGTTAAAAATAGCGGGTTTATCAACCAAAATTCTCGCCTGTTATTTTGTTTGCAATTAATACGCAGTCGGACAAATTAGATTAAAGGTTAAGTTGATATAAATAGGTACATATTTGTGTTATTATCTAGAATTGTCAGTTTAATTATCGCCACGCTGTAACAAACAACTCAATTTAAATCCTGGAAAATAATTAGCTTTAAATTTTGCTCTGAAAGTAGGCTTTTGACTCTTTAAAAAAAAAATAATAAAGAACAGTGTATAATCACGATGAAAGGAGAAATTCCAGAGTGTAAGAGATGTTGTTGCTGTTTGCCGCTACGGTATGGTTTGCTCGCGTGGGGTTATTTCAAAATGGTAAGTAGGTTTTAGTGAGTTTCCTATGTAGCTAGATGATTGGTACCAATAATCCAGTTGAATAGCGAGCGATTGGAGAGGTATTTGTCTAGCAGTTGAGCGCCTTTTGGTTAAATAACAATTAGGTTGGAAGACTTCAGTGAAGTGGACTAGCTCATCGTATTCTTAGCGTATCGATGGCAAAAAATTCAAATTAGCCGAGCCTAAAACTCAGCCACGCGAACCCCGCTCATTGATGCAGTGACACCAGGTGAGCAGGTGATGCGGTACAAGATGGAAGGTGGGCCATTCTTGTGGGGAGACGCCGCATAAACATTTAGGTCTGAACCGTACGTGAACCCCCATCTGCAGATTGTCTTTTCTCCGGCCGACTTGGGATCGAGGTCTGTTTAGAGATTTCCAGGTGGAAGGTTTTCTGAAGGATCGATGAAGTAGTCAGAGGGTTTAAGTCGCTCCCGCCAGAGATTACCAAGAAGCTTTATAAGTTGACTTGCCCATTTTTCTTGATCGTGTGGTGAATGCCTAACCCGGTGTCAGAGTTTCTATGCCGCCCATGGGTCTCTGACACCAAAGCAAGTGATAATTATACAAAACGTACGGTCCAACAAGCTATTTGGTTTACAGTTTAACCCACAAATTACATTGTAAAATGTAAATCAAATAGCTTGTTCGACCGTACATGATTCATCCGAAAAATCAGAGGCGCGTGCCTTGAGTTCGATCTTGAGACCTGGCTATCACTTCTTTGCTAACCTGCTACTAAGTTACTTGCCGATTTTAATAATAAGAGCAAAGTTGCTAACATTCATGTTTTTTGTGTTTTCAGACAGCAGATGCATTTTTGATAGTGTTTATATCTTATTCGCTGATATTAACTATAATGTCAGCCAGGGCGTTTGGACCCGATGAAGATCTTCTACACCGGATGTATGTAGAGCTGGGTATTGTAGTCGCCATTCTTGCGGTGTTCTTAACAGATTTCGTGATGACCATAATGTTCATTGTTGGAGCACATATGGTGAGATATATACAATATTTAAAAAAAAAACCCTGTCCGACCAGGCTACGCCGTATTACAATATTTTGATATTTTTCTTGACGTTGATTTTATCTCAAAAAGAAAAAAATACAGTTAGTACGTGGTGCATATGAAGTCACTAATAATAAGAATAACAAGATTGTTGTTCTACTTGACTAGAATTTACCCGCATTGCAATTTTATGGGAGGTTATGCATTTTGTCAAACGTATGGATTGAAACGTTTAGTAACTGTCACTTGATGAAATGTTTTTCTAGGTAATAAGTTTTATATTAACTCAACAATATGTGGCTAAAGAAATTTTGATTTGTTATTCTATAATTTATGATTAAATTTTATTTGTAACAAAAATCAATAATTTAAAATTAATTAAAGTGTCCTGCATAGGTATTGATTAATTTTTCTTGGAAATGATAATAAGAGATGTTGTTTATGAAAACAACGTACAACCATTTTGACCCATTTCCCATGGTTGGCTAAGTGACGTCATTCTAAATTCAGTATGGCCAACTCCCAAAGATGGCGGACTAGTTTTTTTTTATGCATTCCAATGACTCATTTGATACCTAATGTATCAAATGAGAAGGTTTGCTCCGAAAAAACGAAAAATAATAATTATGAAATCACTCGAAAACGTCTTTTCAGTTTTTTTTTTAACTTTATTTTATTGTTAATTGAAACAATGTGTCAATTGTACTGAACAGTTGTGTCTTGCAGCGTTAAGTACACATACATCCAAATCTGATAAAATAAATCTTTTTCTTTTGCAGAAAAACTTGAAGCTGTTTCGAATCTTCTATTTCATCAGTATTGCGATGTGGATATTTAGTTTTTTGTTGTCTGTTACGTATTCCGTTCTAGTAATACAAAATTGGATGTATATTTATTGGATAAGACACATGATAGGATTCGCATTTTATTTCTTGGTTTTAGGTGAGCAAATTTATTATTATTTTTACATCTTGACATGCGATTTCGTTTCCAGGTGACACGACCTTCTACAGTGTGGAATACTCGGGACATACAGTATAACGCATTATGACGTCATCATTCTACGTCGTTACTGAATAACATCTAAAATAAAAATGTTTTCAATAGATTGCGCTACTTGTATTTTAAATCACGTTTTAAAGGCACTAAAATATTAGAAATAAAGTATTTGTTTAATGAATAGATATGTACTAAACTTTTGTATTTAGAGACTGAAGATAGTCTAAATTATCACCGCTGAGGTCACTGTAACTGCATGTTTAGAGACTCAGAGAGCAGGAGACAGGATAGGAGGTGGAACATAGTTTGTAAGACTGCTCCATACTCAAACCCTATGTCTTCTAGAGCCAACATTATCAACACCACACTTTTCACAATTCAAATTCAAATTCAAAATTATTTATTTGTGACACATAGGTAAAAATAAATAGGTAAGTACATGGTGTTATCAAAAAAAAATATGTCTCACTATGTGTTGCCTTGCAAGGCGTACAAATAATGTTTACACATAAGTAGTGTAGGTAGATTATTTATTATTATTATACACATAAATGTGTATAATAATAATAAATAATAAAATCATTTACTTCAGGTCCGAGACCCATATTAAACAAAAATACAAACACATCATTGAAATTGCAGAATTAACATTAAAATTACAGTCGAAACATTATTTAACAACAAAAATATATAGACACAAATACAAACACATAAATAATTTAAATGTTAGAATTACATTATAAACATTATTGAATGAAACTAGATTAAATTAACAGTCATAAGTAAAAATACACAATCAATTCAGAATAAATCAATAAATGTCAAAATAAATTATCATAAAGCAAAATGTGGAATTATTAGAAAGAAATTTAAATGTCAAAACAATGGTATTATATATAATTATATGTGAATATTAGGCCTTAACAACATGCTAAAAACATACATGCATGTTTGCAACAAGCATGTTTAAAAACTGAAACTTTATTTTAAAAAATAATTATAAATTTTATTATCAAAATCTTTATTATAAAAATTTCCAGATGTACACCAAGACCTTTTTCTAAACTTGTAACTATTGTTTACAGTTGTACAAACATACTTCCTATTTCTGCTGCGAAGTGAGATCAAGAAACTGCAGAACATCGGCGAGTTCAGATTTGTTAACAATGCAGCTGAAGCAGAATGTACCATGAAATGTGAAGAAATACCGGCAGAGAAGTCGTTTGACCAAGAGAAAACTGCTAATCTGAAGAGATAGGATAAAACACAACGTAATAAACTTGAGTCCTGAATATTATTGAAATGAAAAAGAGATTTTATAGTTTATTTCAAAATAAATCTTAATTAGTTTGTGAAACAAACAAATTAATGATTTGTTATTATAGAACAACATTACCTACTTAGTTTGTATGTTAAAGTTCATGTAATACTATATTTTTAGTTCCAAAACTGTTCTCATGTAAGTGAAATCGTTGTAATTTCTGATTGAGAAAAAATCTTTAACCATATTTTGCACCATTATGTCGTTATAAAATAATTTGTGTTGTTTAACATAATATCTACCCGTATTATATATGGGAAGCAATGCTATGAATTGTGTTGACTATGTTCTGTCAGTGTATTGTTGGAGTAATCACGGAGTAAAAAAAAACATGCGGGGAAGTCTTTGGGGACTGCCGATAGAAGTTAAAACTAAGTAACTTGTGAATCCATACATTTTGAAACATCTCCCTCAACCCCCCCAGGCCTCGCCCCAGTCGTAGCACTGCTACGAGTTGTGCCCCGCACACGCCTACGTGATGCTACGCCGTAGTGGATTGGCTACGAGTGCTACAAAGCGTGATGTGAGGTGACGACCTTTCAAAGTTTTTCCTCCTCCTAAAGAAGTTTTCACTTCAAAAACAGATGCTGGTGGAATACATAATGTATAATTATGCGCCTCCTTTTTTATAAGTAAGTTAAAAATAGTGATGAATGTTAGAGTTGATGGATGGAGAGGGAGAAGAAGGTGAAAGATAAGATGGGTGGATAGTGTGAGGAAAGGCATAAAAGACAAAACCGGCCAAGTGCATGTCGGGCCACTCGCAGTGTAAGGTTCCGTAGTAGCCCGTTATCACAATATAGAACGATTTTGAATTTATTACAAAATTATACAAACAAACCCAAGTTCAACGACTTACTTATTCTGTGAGCTATGTCGATAACTCTAGTTCTCTACCGGATCACCTCGTTCCGGAGATCCACCCCACCTCGGAGAGCTCACAGCCCGTTCCATAGCTTGCTGAGCGACCTTGAATTTATGAACCAGCAGTACTAACGGTACTGCTGGTTGCCGTGACGTTTCGGTCCCGTAAGGGCTGGTTTAAGATCTTCCGTCTTTAGGCTCTGTGGAAACGTGACGAAAAGACAGGAAGATGTTTCCCAAATGCTGCCCGGACCAGCTGAATTCTTCTGTGAGTCTCAAAGTTGTTCTTACCAAACTTCAGAGTTTGCCCTAGATAAACATATTCTCTAGCAACCTCGAGAAGACCACCATTGACAACTATAGGTTTATAACTGACCGTCTCGATAGAATAAAAAACTTTCTCATAGTCCACAAATGCAAGACAGACAGAGCAGCCGATTATACTCTTCGGACTTCTGTATGATCTGCCGCAGAGTGTGGATGTGTGTTTATGGTGCTGCATCGTCCTCGAAACCTGGTCTGCTCCGGTAGCTGAAAGTCGTCAAATTTTTGCGCTAGACGATTCGTGATGACTCTTGAAAACAGCTTATACACGTGGCTGAGGAGCGAAATGGATCTGTAATTCTTTAATAGGGTCTTGTTTCCCTTCTTAAAAAAAACAACGACGACGGCCCTTCTCCACGCTTCTAGAGTTCTCCCAGATAACAGGACCGAGTTGAAAAGCTCCTGAAGCTCTCTGGCAGGCCTTCTTCCCGCTATCAGGAGCTCTGTCGTTATCCCATTCTCATCAGGGGCTTTTCCATTTTTAAGCAGTCTAAGAGCCGCCTCGATATCATGTTGGCTGAATTTTGACAGGTCTTCTTTGAAATTACGGTTCTAGAATTCTCATTTTCGGGATCAGGTCGGGATATACAGTACATGCGATGATTGTGAGATGGGAGAGATATTCTTAGGCCTCTTGAAGATTCTATAGCTGGACTTTCTATTATTATACCAGATCCTTATTTTTCACGAAAACTGAAGAATAAATTTCGCTACCCAAATTGTCAATAAATGCACTTTGCTGATATTCACCCTTATACAACATCATGACGTAACATCACGCCCGTATGCTCTGAGGGGGTACGCAGATGTGTACAATACACCCAGATTTCGACAGGTTTAGGTATGTTAAGTTCCATTTATTGGGGATTAGCCTATTACCCTGACATGTATTTTTAACAATGTAAAATAAATTCATGGTAAATATTTGTTTGGGAACAACTAAAAATGGAAAAATAAAAAACAAGTTCTCAATCAAAATTCCCGCTTTTGTATTATATTAACAGTTCGTTAACATTGAGTGCAAGTAGAACATTCTAGTATATCTCGGAATATGCTTGATAAATAAAGGTTACTATAAACAATGTAGTAATTATCAGCAATAATAACCAAAACAGTACCAATGCAAAGATAAAAGTCATAAGTTGTGTCTATTTTAATGTGTTTTCCAGAGAGGCCAGAACTTTATTCTGTGACAACAATATTGAAGTGTTGTTATTGAGATCAAGTGAAAGAAAATGACCGGAGAAATTGAAATAAGGGAGGAAGTTCCAGTTGATAAAAGTTGTTGTATATGTTTTCCTCTACGATATGGTTTGACTAAGTGGGGTTATTTTAAAATGGTAAGTACTTTGCTGCTTTAACAGCTCGAGATGTTTTTATTATAAATGGGCCTACTCTTGACCTCAATCTAGGCCTGGGGACAGAGATGACATCGACGATGGAACGAGCGTAAACAAAAGAAGCCTATTAGCTAGCGAAAAGGAAGTGTCCACGCTTTCGGTTTGAACCGGAAAAAGCTTTATGTCCAAGCATTAAAAGTGAAACGGTTTCTCGTCGACAAGGTTGCGTTTCTACCAGAGATGAGCAAGGAGGCGTAGTGAGGGATGTCTGTGAAACAAACCAATAATATCGCTTCTTTTTCACAACCTGAGGTATTCTAGCTACGTGATTGGTTAGTTCCACACACATCCCTCGCTACGCATCCTTGCTCATCTCCGGTGAAAACGCAGCCTTAGACAGTGTGCCCATTACGAAAAGCACCATTCTACAGCAACCCACAGCTAAGCTACGCACGTAAACTTAGCTTCATTTTGTACGAAAATCTGGTCGGGATCATCCACTGTGGTTCATGCTACGAGTGTGCGTGGCAAACTAATTTTATTGAACGCGTAGCTGATGTGGCAAACCTCTCTGTACCAAATGGAATGACGATCTTTATAGAGTAATTGACAGCAGCTGGATGAGATAAAAGAGGATTACCACCTTCAGTACTGGGAACCCCCCTGGTGGGTGGGTTCACTCAAGTAGCACTTGCGATGCCGGGGAACCCACCTGGAGGGTCCACTACTTACACTTGTGATATGTATGGTGGGATGGCACATTTGCTCTATGAAACGGGGGTGTACATTGAACACGAAAGTGTTAAGATAAAGGGCGTGCGATTGGAAAGGTCCATGCCTTGAAGAATTGAGGATGACTATAATAATTTTCATTACATTTTCAGGTAGTGACAGCATTTTTCATATTAGTCATATCGTACGCGTTGTTACATACTTGTATGATGCTCAGGTTTATTGGGAACGGAAACCACCGGAACCGGATTTATGTAGATATTGCTGTTACAAGCGTTGCACTTTCTTTCTACGTAACGGATCTCATAATGACCATGCCGTTCATTGTTGGAGCATATCAGGTGAGGTTTTAAACCCTGTGAAGGGAATCAAGTTTGCTATAATTTCTACAATAAGCTTTCTCTTTCCAGAAAAACGCGAAGCTGCTAAAACCATTCTACATCTTCAGCATAGTGACTTGGGTAGTAACGATACTGTTGAGCGCTCTGGCCGTGAGTGTGTCATTAGAGTGCTGGTTGTCACGCTACATGTCGCTGCGCTCATTGGTCATTACTTTGCTGAACTTCTCAGCGTACTACATTATTATAAGTGAGTATACAATTGCAAACTATACCTGCCCGCGTAGCATGACCACCATAGAAACGAAAGAGAATCGACAAACCTTTTGTTCATCTGTCATTTTGACGATACAATGAATGAGATGAACAAAAGATTTGTTGATTCTCTTTCGTTTCTACGGTGGTCATGCTACGCGGGCTGGGGGCTGAGAAAAAAAGAGATGGCGCTAGCGACCCACATAGCTTCACCTCTTTCCCACACTGAAGTGACTTGAAAAATACTGCTTTAAGAGGTCATGGTAACCCCGTTGAGTGGAAACCGTCCAAATTTGGGTTGGGCTCCCTGCAACTAGATGGTCCGACGACTTGAATAAAAGGTGGTTGGGTCAGACTTGATGCGGAAAGCAGAATAGGATTGTAGCGCACCTTGGGAGAGACCTATACCCAATAGTGGATTACGATAGATAATAGCGTTTAAAAGAAACATTTTGATAATGGGGATTCTTCCCAAAATATCTAAAGTCTAAGGCTGCCTGTCCACTGGAGCTGATAAAAGAGAAAAGGAACTGTGCAAATTTTAACTTATAGAATTGCATAGAATCTAAACTATTCTCTATTCTACAAATTTGCACAGCTCGACTCCTCTCTTCTCTTCGCCGCTCCAGTAGACAGGCAGCCTAGACACTCCTACCTCCTACATCAGAAGTAGAAGTAGGACTTCTACATCTTATTATATTATCTATATCCACTTTTCATCTTGCTCTCACCCTTTTCGCTCTTTCTGACAGTTAAACCCACATCGTGATGGCGCAAGCGATCTTCATGTTTCTGTGCGAAGCCGGGACGGGCAGCTAGTACAATATAAGTATTTGTACTTATAGTTGATGTCGGAATATGCCAAAATACTTTTCTCTTTTCTAGTTGTGCAAACTTACTTCCTGCTGTTACTGAGGGGTGAAATCATCAAAATAAGGAACAACGTCGAGGTCATCCTTATGAAAAATACAGTTGAAGCAGAATGTACCATTACGTGTGAAGACAAGGTAGCGGGAGATGAAACGGAAACGGAAGAAGAATGAAAAAGAATATATGATGTATAAATAATGACAGTCGATTTCAATAGACTAAGAGGAGGCTTCCCCTTCTGGAATGTATCATTATTATTACTTTTGTGACCGATCTCTGTTCGGGTGAAAAAAGAGAAAACGATTTCTCCCAGATATGAGCTAGATCGATTTTTCGCCCCCGTAAACATAAATTGTAACTTTCATTGAAATCGAGCCGTTTTCGAGAACGTGATTACAAATATACAAATAACTACAGTTTTCGCAATATAATTTAATCACATTTCATAGCGAAAAGATAAAAAACAAGTAATAAACTGTACCGGATGACTTTTTTATCACTTTCTAAAAAAAATGGGTATACTAGGTGAACGGAGAGCAAATGGCATACCTACTTAGTTTTTTTTTTTTGCAAAATCGAGTTCAAAAAATTCTAAATAGCGAAGACCTTAAGGTGGCAGTACAACTCACGGGCTCGAACTCATTGGTGGGCGTGGCCAAAAAGCACGCTGTCTCACCTGGCATCGTGCCCGACAGAGATAGTATCAGTGATGAGCAGTTAGACGCTAGTCTTCACGCACGTCTAGTTCGTACGCACACACACAGCGTTCCGAACCGTTCCGAACAAAAACGAAGTTACACCATGCAACATAATGCTATTCAACGCCGCTCAATACTCGCCATCAATATCTTTACAATATTTTGAAATAACGTTTTCATATAATACTTTTGTCTGACCTTATAAGCAATAATAGTTATTTATGAAACTGTTGTATAATGAGGGGTATTAAAACACGAATGTGGGTTTATCACACGAGGCGAAGCCGAGTGTGATAGTAGTATCACATGAGTGTTTTAAGACCTAATTATGTACAGTTGCATACAAGACTTTATCTACATCCATGATAGGAATCCTCCATAAAAGGTTCTGAAACCATAGGTTGTTGTAGTGTTGTAAGAAGTCTATGTAAATTCATGGAAAGTTGAATAGCTGAGTATTTAATACAAACAAACCATGTATAGGTAATAATATAATTATTTACATTTTGGATTGTACAATTATTAAAATACACAAAGCTTATATCACTCATTTTTGTAAACAACAAAGTAATGCATTTTAATATCGAACAAAAATGGCGGGATTCGACTTGGATTCGAATGAACCTATAAGTTTTTTTTAAATTACGGCGCTGTGGTAGTGAATCACACGTGCTAGACATTGTTCTTTTTTTAAAACGAGTTGCTTAATGAAATTTAGTACAGTAACAGTAGTGGAGGATTATAACACCCGTTTGGGTGTTATAATGATTATTATGACACTGGCTGTTTTAATGTTGGCCATAAGCTAACTGTTTCAGATACTTTTATATAGGATTTATAGCATGGGTGTAGATAAAAAGAATAAAGTAAACTTTTCCTTTAAAACTTTTATTATCAACATAAAACGTTATTATACAATTCGCGAAATTAGTGGCAACAATAATATTATTTAACTATATTGTTTTCCCTTGTCATGCTCTAAAGTTCGCCTTTATGTCGTGCGTAGGCGACATAAAGTCGTTTTTTATGCTCTAGAGCATAAACTAAAATCTTCGTCGAAGACCAAGGCAATCGGTCCAACAGCCACACGAACAACTTCAACATCATAGAATAACCTTTTTATTTTAATTCGTTTCGTTAGTATTGTCTGTCTGTTTTTCTGTCTGTCCATCTGTCTGTCTGTCCGTCTGACTAAATTGACTATTTTTCTCGCACTCAAAGTGAAAAAAAGTACAGTGTAACACACGGCGCCAAAATCCCATTATAACTCGGTTCCTATTTATTACCTCGCTAAAGCCCGGTAGTAAAACTACTTTGTAAATAATGGGTCATTTTAACCCCTTGTATTACATGTACTATTGTTATTGTTGGTCTGGGGTCACGATTTCCTGGACCCTGTCCGCCAGGTCTGTTAATACCTCGAGAGAAGTGGCTGTGAAGCTACCATTTATTATAGGAGTGCAATTAAAAGTGTACCAAGCATCCTTCAACTTCAGCAAAAAACAAATGACACGTCACTGACGTCATGCATTTAACGAAAAAGACAGAAATATAGTTCTTGTTCTTCTATCAAACAAAGTTACATGTGACATATTGTTCATATGTGAGCGTCGTCCTCCCGCACCCCGCACCGGGGGAAACATTATTCAGTGAGATGCACGAAAATTCAGAGTACAAGGCGCCGCGCGAAAAAAAATACGAAAAGGCCTTTGGGAAATCGAATACAAATAAAATTTATTGAATTCATCGATGATTGTGCTGTGTCGGTACGGACTTTGTTATGGAATTTTGACACTTCTTTTATTACTAATTTACGCCCAAAGTTGCGTTAAAATTGGCAATAAAAACAAATCTTTGGTAGCTCGTAACTTTTGAATGGCTTTTTATTTTACTATTCTGTTTCCACACAGACAAAATTAATAATGAAACGGAACGATATACTGTTTAACTTTAGATATACCGTGTCAAACAGTGGAGTAACTCCGAAATTTGTATGGAAAAAATGTCGAGTACTTCATCGTGGGTAACTTTGTAAATGGTTTACAAATTGAAAGACCAAATGAAAATTTACCTAAAGTTTTATTTAACAAAAAACACTCACTTTATTCAAAACACAAAAAACAACCTACAATTGCCAAATCTGATTCATGTATTTTTTATCCAATTTCGAATATTCTATCTCTTTCTCTCCTGCTTCTTCATCTTTGAATTGTATCATGTATTCTGTTTCTGCTCCTTTCTCTTTTAATGTAGATCCGTTAGGATTCATAATCTCACTTCTTAATAGGAGCACGATGTATCCTTGTATTGCTGAAAAAGTTACATATACAGTTTTTTTTTCTATTGTAAGATCTGAAGTCTATAGTCTGTACGCTTATCAATGAAGAAAATGAACTTGTCGTAGGTCAGCAACAAAAGTCAGTAAAAGTTTTATTTAGGTAATCTTTGTATTGGTTCGTTCAAACACTTCAGACGGTGACAGAAACTTCAGGTGTCCGGAGCCGCGTCTGCAATATGCCCGATGCGGTTCGACCAAACCTTTAATGAGGACGCATGGACACATATTTATTCTGTAACGACTTTGTTGCTGACTGTCAGACAAAAACACCTACCTACTTGAGTATTCCCCGGTTTGTAATTCTGATACAAACCCAATATCTACTTATTGCGTTTGGAGTCTGCTACAGTGCTGAATGGTTCTTCTCGCACGTGATCATAGTCGAAACACAAACACCAGTGGTGCAGTGGCTGAGTGATTGGCTGCTGTGCTGCGTGTCGCGGGTTCGATTCCCGCACGGAACAATATTTTATGGTCTACAGGTGGTTGTTTGTGTCATGTGAGTTTAAATGTTAAAAATAAATGAGAATGTGATAAAATCCCAGTGTGGAGCAAAGCTTTAACATGACGATACGATCACAGAAACTCACCGATGTTCATAAAATAACCCGAGAAGTCCAAAATCCGCATGGTGAAGGTACGCATTGATATGTTGAGAGTGAACCATCTCTGGGCAGACATGCCGATGAGCATGCCCGTCAATGCTATCGTCACTACGCATAGGCCTGCGCTATACAAGTAATAAGCTCGAAGGAGGCTCCGATTTTTCTACAAAAATAAAAATCGAAATTATACTGCTAACCAAGAGTGGGGGCAGGCCTTTACTCAGAAGTGGGAAAGAGCAGGAAGGCGCAAAAAAAATATATTGCCAACTTCCAAACTCCTAGCTGCTACGAAGGTACCTACGGAGAATTTCAATAATTTGAAACAGTTTTAATGAAACTAACCCAAAAAAGTTCGTGCTTAATTAAAAACAAGACACTTTTTTTACAAAATAAATGCAATTACAGTACTCCCAAATTAATAACGCGCATGCAGATCTTCGCTAATTGTCGTATTCCCGGAAACACCCGACACAAAACACATATTTCTACTAAATTAGTTAAGCATGAAGAAAATGCACTTAACCACTCTTTAGAGACTATATACATATCGTCTTCCGACGCTCGGGGAATACGACCGTTGCCGAACAGTGACGAAGATTTCTATGCGCATTATCACATTGGGAGACCTGTACACAGGTTTAGACGCTAGCACATCAAGCTACCCGAAACTGTCAAATTTCCCCAATCAACCTTGAACCTAATACTTTAGCGTTAGAGTTCAAAATCTAGATATTAAAGAAATTTGACATATTGTAGTAGGTACCTAAGTAGTTTGATGTGCTTGCATGTGATATGGCTCATCGACATGTAAGCTGGTACAAAGCCTACCTTAACAATTTGTCCTCCTGCAATATAAAGCAGTGTCGCCAGTGTAAAATCTGATAAAAAGAGTACGATCACGATGGTTGAAACAATACTTTCTGGATCGTTGGAGTAGCGACTATATCCGTTTCTGCCCATCCCAGTCATTATAATATTAATTTGTTGGGTCATTATGACAGCAGAACTTAGCAAAAAGTAGTCACTGTGATCTGAAACATGAAAATCTGGGTAAATATCTATATAAAATAAAGTACTTAAGTAACTAACACACACGCATTATACATAATAGAACTGACTTTTCAGCAGAAACCCGTGGTCTCTAATATACAACTTCAAACACAAGCCATGGATACTTTTTTAAAGTTCAGAAATATTTGCCCTTTTGTGTCATAGCGTAACGTACGTTACATTTATAGCTACAAAACAATACAGTTTTGTGACGACCAAAGGTAACTGCAAGCATGAGCCATGGCCAGGCCCGGACTGGTCATACAAGCAAATCGGGCAAATGCCCGATGGGCCGGATGTCCGGACCGGAGGGCCGATGTGGCCGATTGGTGATCGACTAACTTTAGTAAATTAAAAAAAACACCTCAATAACGTCCTCTACCATCAAGTCGAGGACCTAATTCAATTTACTCTAGAAAGTACCTACCTTTACTTTTTTTATTTTTCACATTTTAGTTACCTAAATATTATACCATTTTAAAAGAGTCCGCGTAACACTGGTCAGTTTCCCTCACTCGTCATTATACACACATCAACACGGTCTAGGGATATTTCATACTCAATTAAATAACTCGAAAAGTACTGGCCGCATTGGAATCTTTTATACACCGATTTATTTGTAATTTATCTCAGACTAATTCCAAATTCAAATTTTTGAAAATTCTTTTGTTTCGGTGGCATAAAAATGTCTTGATGTATAGGAGAGGGAATTTTCATTTGTGCGAAATTTAGAAAACAATACGAATTACGTTTAGTTACAGTTTTTTTTCATTTTTAAACGAAAGATAAAGTTAAAATTGAGGTATTGTAGCCATGCAACGCCGACATTTGACGAGGGCGGAGATGTTACGAGCTGTGGGAATGCTGGAAGCTGGATCTGTTCAGCGTAATGTTGCTGAGGCCATAGGGACCCATCAAAATGTAATTTCAAGATTGTGGACACGCTATCGTGCCACAGGTGAAGTAGCGGAGAGGCACCGGGGGCCAAGTCGCATCACTACCCCCAGACAAGACCGATTTTTGCAAATTACTGCGCGAGCACAACCAAATGCAACGGCGACTCAATTGGTCCAAAGGCTGCGAGTGGAACACCAAGTGCTTGTGAGTGACCAAACTGTAAGAAGGCGACTGCATGAAAGCAATCTACGCTCTCGTAGACCACTCCGGGTCCCACCTTTACGGAGAGGCAATCGTGGACGACGATTAGAATGGGTTCGGAACCACGTGGACTGGGGCCGTGACCAATGGTCCAATGTGCTGTTCACGGATGAATCCAGGTTCGGCTTCCATCCAGATTCACGAAGGACGCGTGTTTGGCGAGTTCCTGGACGATGGAGCCATCTCCAGAACCCTCAGGAAGTTCACCCATACCAAGGAGGAACAATTATGGTTTGGGCAGGAATTCGTCTTGGAGGACGGACGGATCTCGTTTGGGTGCGGGGCAATATGACGGCAGAACGATACGTCCAACAGGTGCTGGGGCCCGTAATCTTGCCCCACAGAACACAAATGGGGCAAGATTTCCTGCTCATGCACGACAATGCCCGGGCACACACGGCGAGAACGGTAGCAGCTTGGTTACATACACATAATGTTAGGGCCTTAGACTGGCCTGCTCAATCGCCAGATCTAAATCCCATTGAGCATGCGTGGGATATGCTGCAAAGAAGAGCTCTGAAGGAAGTTCCTGAAAATCTGGCTACAGAAGATCAACTTTTTGCGCACCTCAGAAGGACATGGGACAATATTCCGCAGCAAGACATTGACAACCTTGTTCTGAGCATGCCGAATCGTTGCCCATGTGTTATGAACATCATGGGCGCTTTCTCAGACTACTAACTTCAAGTTTATAAACACAAATTAAATGATTTTTCTATTTTTTTCAGTTTTTACTCACAAATTAAAAGTTCATTCATATACGGTTTCCGTCTATGCTTCATTTTTTTTCCATAAAATCCTGAAATTTTAATCTATACCTTAACCATTATTAAAAAATGGTAGAATATTAAATAACGTATCTTTTAAATATATACATGTCATATAAATTTTTAACACATTGATAGTAATTCGCTTTTTTAAAAATATCCCTAGACCGTGTTGATGTGTGTATATTTAATTCGACAGTTTCGTTGATTCGTCACTTTCGCTGATTGGACAGTTGTGTGAATTCGACAGCTGCGTCAACTCAACAGTTTCCATAATTTGCCAATTTCGTCGATTCGCCACTTTTATCCAATTCGTCAGTCGAAGTACAGTCGGTAGAAAATTGTCTGCTAATTTTAATATGTATTGAGATCTATTTAATTATTTTACTATTAATAATTTACACACAAAAGACAACACAGATAACTTAACGATTTTTATTTGTTTTTTGATTATAATGTAGCCAGTGACACTCGCGCCATCAAGAAGAATCTAACGACATTTATAATCTATCCAAATCCCCCATCCGTTGAGGAGATAAGATGGAACAAAAAAACAGACATACATACAGGTCAAACACATTACCCTCCTTTTGGGCTTCGCTGCAATCGTGTAAAAAGAGTTGTATTTCATGCATATTCCCAGATATTCCCTTTTAGGTATGCCTGATTTTCTATTTTTCAAAACAAGATTTAATTTGACCATAGACAATAAACATGCTTAGAAAACAAAAATGAGACGAATACTGAAACGCACATTTAGACTTTAGACAAACTCACAGACAAACGACATTTGACAATGACATTTGCAATGTCAGACAAGTTTGTTTAGATTGATTGCACTGATTGTTGTGAGTTACAAACAATAACACTGCATACATTTCATATTTTCCGTGACTGAATCCCAATAGATGAGAATAATGAAATATGCAGTTAAAGACCTGTGGATGGCTGCAATATCTGTTCAATTGAACACGGCAATGAAGAAGCGGAAACATTTGAATAATCAATTCATAAAAATCGCTATCGCAAGTTCATGAAATTGTATATACTAAATTATCATATGAATATATATTGAAGAGGTATGACTCATCTTGAACGACATCACTTAACAGGTTTCCCCAAAAAGTCGTATTGAGCAAAACTTTAAGGATAAACAGATGAAGTATTAACAGAACACACGCGCTCCCATCTTCCCACTGTTGATCCGTTTCTAATAATAGAAATTATAAGTACCTACACATCTGTGTCAGTGTATAGTCACCATTTGCTGCGAATAGTTGCGCTTATAATCCTTAAGTTTAAAAGAATTATTTTTAAAACAGATCACCTCATGGTGATGAAGGTGTGGGTCATTTTGAGTGAAGTGCAGTCGTTTTAGTGACTTCCAAAGATCATTACTTTGAAGATTGACATCTGACAAAATGGATGATCTGCCTGTTCTGAAGAAATGTTGTTTCTGTGTGCCCCTACGATATGGTTTATTAACATGGGGATATATCAAATTGGTGAGTTACATAAAACATTTTATGTCAATGATTGTATAATAATAATAGTGTTCCACATACTTTGAGTTTTTCTGCTGTCAAAAAACACATTATTCCAGTTTTAAAGGTGCAAAAATAATAGGTTCTTACCTATTATGAGATTAAGCTCAAGTTCATGGCTTTTAAAGTTCTTTCCTTAGATCCGCTCACTATTTGCCTCTTTTAAATTTGAGGCCGCCATATGGGGCTTAAAAAGGTGGATGGGTCAGACTGGACGAGGGAAGGTGGGGGACAGTGTTGTGACACAGATTGGGAGAGACCTATGTCACTGCTAGACATGGACTGCCATAGGCTGACCATATTGAAGTAAGAGGCATCCCAGAGGGTATTGCAGATTGGGTCTCTAATCTAATCTAATCAAATCTATTTCTAGGGTTCCTTATCTCAAAAGGAAAGACCCTTTTTATATAATTGTTTAAGTCTCTAATTATGTCTGTTTTGTTTACAGGGTATAGCTCTACTAGCATTAAGTTTCTACATAGTCATTCTGGCCGCAGTAGGACATTTTATCCGAGGAGACCAATTACTTAACACAATAATTGTCCTGATTGGTATGTTACTGGCAGCTGAAATTATAATACATATTGTATTCATTGTTGGAGCACATAAGGTACGGTTTATGAAATATAAAAAATATTTGCATAGAATAAGGTGGGATCCGAACCAGCCAAACCAAACATGTTTATGAAATCGTCCAAGGTAATGGCCACACAGGGCTTAAGTGGTTTATTACGGCCAGTTCCCTCTTTCAGAGAGGAGGCCTGTGTGGCTGTGTCACAGCTGTGGAAACATTACAGGATGATTCTGCATGCTGCATTGCAAGTGTAAGCCGCAATAGGGTTTGATGTAACAAAGATTTTGTAACAATATTTTGATCCATGAAGTTTCTTGCCCGTTCTTCTCCATAAAGGTCTCCGCTAGGGAATGGGCAACTACAGTAATTTCACAGTTTTTAAGTCTTGTGACTTTATCTTTGTTTCGTCAAAAGAGCCTGTAATTGGCCTACTTAAAATAAATGCATTGATTTTGATACCAACATAAAATTATAAATTGCTTGACACTCTTGGTGTGATGGAGTAACAAATTGGATTTGGACCTCAACCCACAGGATTGGGCTAAAATCTAAAGCGGGGAGGGAGGCATTTACCCTGTTCTAGGTTGTAATAATAATAACGAAGTAGGCAGCAGAGAGGGTGATGTCTTCCACTCTGCCTATCCATGCTCGAAGATCTGGACGCAGCAGGAGGGCTGACAATACCTTCTTCCTCTCCTCTCCCCGTCAAATGACCTGCTGGCGATGGACTTGGGGAAGTCTATGTGAACTCCGTTTCAGGTTATCCACAAGCAATGTCACAGGCATAGCCCAAATAAATTTTGGGTAAGAACTGTGTTGCATAGAAAACGCATTACGAACTTATTTTCTCAATTGCGACTACACTCCTTTTCCTATGGACCCCCATAAGCAGAAACAACAAAACGCCACCTGCCACGGTCCTTTGCATTGCCCATGTTCATCTAGTCATACGTGCACACTGATGATAAATATTCAAAACTAGCTGACACTGAGAGAAAAAGTTCACAAAAGGAATAAATTTTCCCCGTTTTTGCGACATTCTTCATTTATGCTCCGCTCCTATTGCGTGATGTTATATAGCCTATAACCTTCCTCGATAAATGGACTATCTAACACAATTTTTTTTTCAATAAAATTCCTACCAGTGCTTCCTGAGATTAATGCGTTCAACCAAACAAACAATCAAACTCTTCAGCGTTATAATATTATTATAGTATTCAAAATTAAATAAAAATATAAATAATACTAATCTTTCTTTTCCAGAAAAAGGTGAAACTGTTGAAAATTTACTACCACTACGCCATATTCATGTGGGTGGCTATAATTGTGATGTCCCTCATCGGCATTATATTCCTCGCGCTCGCTATTTGTAATACTAGATCAGTTGATAGCACTCTTATAACCATCCTGATCTCCTCTCTCTTTTCCATTATTTTCGCTATTGGTAAGTATCCACTCTCATTACTACTCTTAAAACGGTAAAGGAAAACATTTTGGGGAAACCGGTATGTCCTAGAACCGAAAATTCGATCAGTGGGTCGTTTAGGCCCTCCCCCTCATATGGGAGGCATCGGACTAATTAGGCTAATTATTCATCAGTATCACGATGACCATGCAACGTAAACGAATAAGACACCAACTGGACTTGCCATATAGCATTCAAATGTGAACTTCATATCGCGACACGTATGGTTTAATTCTAAAAATAACTTGACAGTTGTGGCTATATGAGGTGGGGGCCATACTTTTCCTGCTGGTCAATACCGGCTGCGTGCTTACGACTTGGGTGCGGACAATAATAGCATAGTTTTATGCCATGCCATCACTTATGTAACGAATTTAAAGCTTTATCAATGCCGTTTACCCCACACATCGTATAATCACATTGTCCTTCTACTTTCAGGGCTGCAAACTTTTCTTCTCCTATCAATAAGGAGCGAAATAATCAAACTTAGAAGCAACTGCCCGTACAGATTCGTGAAGGATGACAACGAACCTGAAGGCACTATCAATTCTGTTAAAGAAATGGCTATTGACGATAGTACAGTTCGCATTTTATGAGAGAGAACGGACTTAATTTAAATAAAGAATGGATAAAGCATGAATGTTTGGATCAAAGGTCGAGGCAACTAAGAATTGGTATTCGAAAGCTTTTATTTCTGACGCACTTTGCTTGACGCTCTGCAAGTGACAGAATCACTTGACAGAAATGGGGTTGGCAACTTTTGGAACTAATGGCGCTAGCGTAGTTAGTTCCAAGCATGGATTAGAAGAATCAAATCAAATAATTATTTATTTCGAACGCAAAGTCCAGGTTCAAGGTTGGGAGTGGCAAGAAATTTCGTGTTATAATATTAAATTTATATATTTATCAATTTTATGTTAATTTGTTTTAGTCAGCACCTGAATAGAATACTTACTACTTGACTTAGAATAGGGCAGTCAAATTTGTCCGCAATAACCGCCAGAATGCCATTGCCGCTAGCACGAACTTTGTTCAATAAGAAGGCGGATTTTTTAGCGTACATTCTGTATCTGTAAGTGTTGCTTTTTGAAAAATTTTATCATGTTTTTGCTACTTGTAGAAAATTTTATATACAAATATAAATATTGTTAAAGTGCCATATTATTAATACGTTTGAATGTACAGTAATATTCCTAAAGCAAGCGCAAATACAGTGCCTTTTATAAATAATAGGGAATATGCATGTAATTTTTTCTTCACTTAAATCAATAAAATACAGTAAGTACCTATTATCAACCCAAGAAAAGTACTAAAAGTTGAATTCAACTACTGCTTGTCGCTCAAAAATAAAATTAAACTTCTGCAATTTTCTACGACAGTTCAAATCCGTGACTGTCGCGACCATTTCTGTCATAGCGGTTGTCATTTCCCTCTATCTGCCTTGTTTACATCAAATTTTTTACCCTTATAATAATTTTACTAAAAAAAAAAAAAAAAATGTATGTGCTTTATTCAAGCAAACATTGCAATAACAGTAAGTTAAGTACCTAGTTTACAAATAAAAGTGTTTCTTTGACACATTGACGCCACTACCGGCGACGATGCGTTTTGAATATGCGTTCCGTTTCACCAAAAACAAACAACAACAACAGCCCATAACGTCCACTGCTGGACATAAGCCTCTCCCATGATGGGAGGAATTTGCCGTAATCTCCACGCTTGGCAGGCGGATTGGAGATCGCAGTGATGAAAGACTAACAGAAAACGCTGCTGCCCATTCTCTGGTCTACGGAGGCGCAAGGTGTTCTGCCACATTAGTCGCCTTATACGACACCCGTGAGTGTAATGGGTTGGTTCTATTCTACTCTGCCGGCTACCACACGGCTGGCACACCAAAAACACGCTACATAAAATATTTAATTGTAAAATAAGTGTTGTATTAGAAAGTTAAACAAGTGTACCACAATGTTTATATGGGCTGAAACAAGGCATTTTTAAGAAATAAAAAAAAATAAGATATAAAAAGAGTTTTGAATTTCTTGCATATTCCCTATTGCCACAACTTCATAGTCATGACCGGAAGTTACAGTGCAGCATGGTTCCTTTGGCGCTTGAAGGAAGGGCGCTGGACTCGCACATGAAGGGCTCCGTACCATCGTGTAGGGAAGGCCCCTTTAATTTATAAGTTCCTAATTTTTATTTGTTGAACAGAAATACACATTTTGTGAAAATTTCAACTGTCTACCTATTACGGATCATGAGATACAGCCGCTGACAGACAGACGAACGGACGAGCAGTGGAGGCTTAGTAATAGGGTCCCGTTGGTTACCCTTCCAGAACGGAACCCTAAAAACAAGATGGTGGCGTCAGTTCCGATTAATTTCATGCGCCAAAAGAACTATGCACCACTAACATATTGAAGTAAAGCTCCTGGGTAGGTGGGCCAAGTCTAAAATAATAATATACTTAGATCAAAAATATTACTGTATTAAATTTACGATACCCCATGTAAGACAAGTGGAAACTACTGTACTAATTAATGTTCTTAGGCATAACTTTGTATGCCAAGCTTCAGTGGATGCCCGCATATAGACAAATTGTCGAAAAAACTTAGCTCTGCATCATACGCCGCTAGAAGAATTCGTGATTTAACTGATTTAGAGACAGCCCGTTTAGTTTACTTCAGTTATTTCCATGTGATGCCGTACGGTATTCTCTTGTAAGGCAATGCCGCCGATATTCAGACAATGGTGTCGATTCTGTTGTTTACAAACTAAACTTAATTTAGGCTTTTGCTATCTTTTTCTCTCAAATAAAACGAGAAAGAGACGGACGTAATTTAGAGATGTCAAATTTAGTTGGAACTAATATTTCTATTTAAAGGCCGCTTTACATTTGGCTAAATTCAGTTAGCTAAATGAATTAGACTCTGAATTTTGACAAGTGTAAAGACATTCAGACTGTTAGACACACTAGTAAGACAATCATAGTCGTGTCTGCCGATCTAAATCAGTTAGCATGCTAAATTTAGCCAAGTGTAAAGCGATTTATAAAAGAAATGCGTTTAGTTGTCTGCTACTCTCAGCGGAGAAAACTATGAATTCTGTAGTGAAAATTTTCTCAATACTTCTTCATCAACTAAGAAAACGTTAGAAGGCAAAAGAATTGAAATTAGAGAGTTTTTGATTATAAACCCTAAAAAAAATGTTTTCTATGATAACTGCATGATTTAATTGTTTGTTTGTTTTAAGCATTTGTATATCGCCCGACACGTCTCTGGTATGATTTTTGAAAGAAGTGGTGCAGAAATAAATGAACTGAACTTTAATCTTTGTATGTACTTCCTGTTGGTTAGAATCTCAAAGTAACAGCTAATCTTTCTCTTGGAGTAACAGCATGTCTGAGCCAACTGTCTTCTTTTTTTAATGTACGGTGTAACTAATCTCAACAATTCTTTAAATTGTTCAGATTCCAATCTTAGAAAAAATTTTGACGTCTTCCGGTTCTAATACCTAATAATTTGTTATAGACAGTTTTTTTCTTAAAAGCAAATATGTTTTCACCCAACACTTCCTGCGTCATTTTTTAGTAAGTAATTAAAATCGAGCTCGACGCAACTATAGCCAAGGCGAGCCCTATCCTTTGACACAGCCTTGGATGTTTTGTTGGTGCCATGAGAGTGACAAATACGTGCGACACGCTCGGAATTCACTGTTATACTGAGTTAGCTAACTAATTAGATCAAGTGTAAAGAGCAAGCTTTTTTCGCCAATGCTCAGTCTGAATTTAGTGAACTAAATTTAGCCAAATGTAAAGGCCGCTTAAAGGTGCATTGGGGCAATTCCGATAGAAATTTCTGCGAGATGACTAGAGGTGAACATTTCAGTTGATTACTCGGGAATGCTCTATTTTACGAGTCTTACTGTTTAAGATCTGCATATATATTGAAAAGAATTTGTTAAACATAAATTAGATTTTAAAATATATCGTTGGATTTGTTAAAGAAAGTATTTTATATTACTGAACCATATTTTTGGGTCCTATGGATAATTGCGAACTATCGCGGGGTAATTCCGGAAGAGCTCAAAAGTCGCCTTTATTGTATTTCAGCCAGAGTTTACATTTCATTTCCATCATAATTACCCCATAGATTTGATTTTGATATTGTAAGTTTTTTTAAATAATAACCGTTAATTTGAATTCCTATAACTTTGTATTACGGAATTACCCCAGAAAAACCTTGATGTCCAGACAAATGTGACAGTGGTTCTCAACATATCTTTTGAGTTTTTAAGGAATTTAAAACTGCACGATGGATAAACAAAGTTATGTTTATGTACTTACATGTCTTTTAACTGTGGTGATCGTGATAATGATGATGATGATTGTGATAACGATGATGATGATTGTGATTGTGATAGTGATGGTGATTGTGATGGTGATAGCGATGGTGATGGTGATTGTGATGGTTATAGTGATTGTGACTGTGATTGGGATGGTGATGGTGATTGTGATAGTGATTGTGACAGTAACGTTGATTGTGATAATGATTTTGATTACGATGATGATGATTTTGATAACGATGATGGTGATTGTGATAGTGATTGTGATGGTGATTGTGATAAAGATTGTGATAGTGATGGTAATTGTGATGGTTACAGCGATGGTGATGGTGATAGTGATTGTGATTGTGATGGTGATTGTGACAGTGATGGTGTTTGTGGTAATGATGATGATGCGTGTGATAACGATAATTATGATTTTGATAACGAGGATTAATAATGTGATGATGATGATTGTGATTACGATGATAATGGTTGTGATTACGATGATAATGATTGTGATAATGATGATAGTAATTGTGATAACGATGATGGTGATTGTGATTGAGATGGTGATTGTGATAGTGATTGTGATGGTGAAGGTGATTATAATAATGATTGTGCTGGTGATTGAGATGGTGATGGTCGTGATTACGATGATAATGATTGTGATAATGATGATAGTGATTGTGCTAACGATGATGGTGATTGTGATTGTGATGGTGATGGTGATAGTGATTGTGTAAGTGATGGTGATGGTGATGGTGATAGTGATTGTGATTGTGATGGTGATTGCGATGGTGATTGTGATAATGACGGTGATGGTGATGGTGATTGTGATAATATGGTTATTGTGATAGTGATGGTGGTGGTGATAGTGATGGTGATGGTGATTGTGATTGTGATGGTGATTGTGACTGTGATAGTTATGGTGATTATGATAACGATGATGGTGATTGTGATAAAGATGATGGTGATTGTGATTGTTATGGTGATGGTGATGGTGATTGTGCTTGTGATTGTGACAGTGATGGTGATCGTGATAATGATGATGATGATTGTGATAACGATGATGGTGATTGTGATGGTGATTGTGATGATTGTGATAATGATGGTGGTTGTGATAGTGATGGTGATTGTGATGATTATGAAATTTGGCACATAGATAGTTCATAACCTGGATTAACACGTAGGACACTATTTATCCCTTTAATATGATCCAGTGGGACGGTTACCGATCTTTACGCGAGCGAAGCCGCAGGCAACAGCTAGTATAAGTATAAGACTTTATAATAAGTGATATGATTATACCTATCACTGTTTATGTACCTACTCAATAAAATCTTTATATACGTTTCAGTACTGAAATTACGTTTTCTTTATTTTCTGTTCAAGCCTTTTTTATTTCAGTGCAATCATTTTAAAACCGATCTCGTTTATTTGAAAATTCACAAAGGATCACGAACCATTTCTAAAACTGGTGATGAAGTAAATTGCGCCGTAATAAGTGCATGCCTGGTTCAAACCCAAAACCTACTTGCTGCTGTCGCCATTGGTCACCAGCACCACTGAACATTGTGTGTATTGCACTTTATAATACTACTTGCAATGACTAGTCTCCGCTGATATATTCCGCCATGATCGAAGAACGATCAGGATTTTTTTAAATTTATTATTTAGTAGGTACACCAACAGCAGTACCGTACCTAGGTACATACTAAGTTACATACATTTTCCAGTATTAAATTGTTATTAAAAGTCGAAACTTGGTTAATGATTTACAACTACATACTTGCTTATCATGTTAGCAAGTTATTATCTCAGAGTAAGTTATAAAGGTTAACATAGTAAGTATTTACTTACAAGTAGCATGTGAGTATTTAGTACGTAGGTACTTACCTAAGTAGGTTCCTACAATAACAAACATACTTTAGATCAGTACGCATCCGGCAGTTGGCGGGAATAACAGTGTGTACCTAATTTATTTGCGAAAGTATTGTTGAAAGCACAAAACATTTATTTGTTCGTTTGTTTGGATAAAAGATAAGGACTGCACTTTTTGGCTTTTTTATAGAAGACGGTGGAATTAATTTTATAAAAGGTTTATTTTCACAAAAAGGTTTATTGAAAATGCGTACTGAGTTGCCAGTGTGTAAAAGATGTTGTTTCTGTGTGCCGCTACGATATGGTTTGTTGACATGGGGCTATCTAAAATTGGTAAGTAGCTTTTAAGTAAGTACTTATTATTAACTATGATAAAAGTGATTCTTCTGTTTGTCATGCACAGCAAAGTTAGTGAGTAAATAATGCAGAAGCAGTCTAAGGGCCTATTTGACTTAAAATAAAAAGGTGAAATAGGCCGAATAAATCCAAAACTGGAACAGAATTTGATTAGAATTATCTGCCAAGTAAGTTAACGGGAACTATATCGCAGGTGGTGAGGGCCCTAAATGTTAAATAAACAGCAGCTAAAGATTAGCTTTAAACTAAATGATATTCGTACCTATACCTTCACCTAGATAATATCGCTGGACATTACACACAGCGCCATCCAGTGCCACACTAAGCAACGAGGCTTGTGTCCTGGAGACCAGATAGTTGATATACTACATACACACATCAAAAAAGGTTTAACATCACTTTCAAAAATCGAAATCTTTTTTGTTATAGTACTTAGATTAGATAATGATTACTTCTTCTTTTTAGATTATTTAAAAAATATATAGATTTAGAATATAAAACAATAAACCAAAACAACAACACAACAAATATTTTTTCTTGATTTATCAAGAAAAAAGCTTTGTTGCGTGTATTCTTTGTGTTTGATTTTTTTAATTGAACTTTAGTTCAATTTAAAAAATTATAATATCAGCCTAAGCTAGTGATCACAAACTTTTTTTGATGTGTGTAGATACTTTTTGTTTGTAAATACATACCGTCAAACCTTACAAGATTGCCCAAGCACTCTAACTTTGCCCAGCACGGTATTTTTCACAAATATTTAAGAAGCCGGCAACATTTTTTAGTTGTGCTTATTATTTAATCTTAGGACGAATTTTGGGACCCTGGCAACTTAGTGTAACGGACTCTGCCTTAAACCCGTGTTGAAATTGGTAGTCTAATTTGCGGGCCAAAACTCGTGAAAAACTTTCATCAAAACTCAATTTCTAATTACAGTAGAAAATTTAATTTTAAACCACTGATAGTTTGTAATAAATACACAAGGAAGATCGAATATACAAAGCGAAATTTCTCTCAACATCGAAAATATGATGGTGGGCAATGTTATATTAGTTTTTCAGAAGTAGTTGTTACATCTTTGCCCACCAAAATATTGCCGTTCACCTCAACGTCAAATTGCATCACAGTTAAGTAAGTAGGTACTTTTATTTAAGTAAATTTAGCAACAGAGTTACAAGAAAAAAGAAAAACATTTGGATCGAAAGCATTCAGAAATGTCTTAATATATACCAGTAAAGAATATTATGGCTCATAATCATAATAATCATCAGAATCATAATATAGCATTGTTTGTTTTAAAATACTGCTAACTGCATGACATTTTTAGATTAATCTTTAAGATCGAACTATTTGATCGTCACGCACCTGCGTACACCGTACTGATGTACAATAAAAAAAGATACTGGTAGAAAACATAACCTCCTCTATTTTTAGAAGTCGGTTTAAAGCGACAACCCTGGTTTATTCGTTTATTTGAATGAAACATTACGAAAAAATCGTTGCTACTTTGCCCACTCAAATGTGACAGGCAATATGAACGTCTAACGTTTCGTATTAAGGTCTTATAATAGATTGATTATTTTTCTATAAAAAGAGAAACTAGAATTTGTCGATAAAACGGTTTTCTTGGGAATTACGCTCAACTCAAGGCTACAATGGGGTCCTCATTTAACATCTCTTGCAGGACGGCTGAGCTCAGCAGCGTATGCTGTTAGGAAAATCCGTCAATTTACTGATGTTGATACGGCGAGGCTAGTCTATTTTAGTTATTTTCATAGTATTATGTCATACGGTATTTTACTATGGGGACGCGCTGCAGACATCGAGTCTATATTTATTCTGCAGAAAAGGGCTATCAGAGCCATTTATGAATTACGTAGACGCGATTCTCTAAGAGAACTGTTTAAGGAAATTAATATCATGACAGTACCTTGTCAATACATCTATGAAAATATCATGTACGTTATGAAAAATCTGCATTTATTCAGTAAAAGAGGTGACAGACACCACTATACTACTAGAAATAGGGACCAAATAGTTCAGCCAGGTTTCAGGCTTGCTAAAGTAGATTCATCTTTCATGGGGTACTGTTTAAAATGTTACAATAAAATACCTCCCCACATTCTACAACTGAACGAGACGAAATTTAAATCTTGTATAAAACGCACACTATGTAGGCAAGCATATTATAAGTTGGTGGATTACATTGATAATAAAAATGCTTGGCTCAATGCTGGTCCTGCTCCACAACCATAGGGGAAAACTAATTGGGCAAATTATTGTGCTAGCTGCAGAAGATTGTAAAAGTATCTTTGCTTTGTATAGATTCCATCTCCTAGTATTGTATAATTGCATAGCACATGTGAGGACCATGCATTGTTAAGCTACCATTTGCATTTAGTTATCTTTCATTGACTTGAATATGCCTTGGTGGCTGAGAGAAAGTCATGCTAACTCAAATGTCTCGCTGATGGTGGCGGGTGTGTCGGGTCATTTAGTTCCCTTCAATATGGTTGAGTTGAATGGCGCCGATACACGCGTCTTGTTCGTGATCGGGCGCTGTCAGTTGGGACTGGTCATCTCTTAGCTGCCACGGCCCATTTTAATTACTTTATTTTTAATTTGTTGATTTAATGTTTTACTCTGGACGCTCATAATGTGCACGTCTTCCTACATCGTTCTCACATATATCTATAATCTCAACATGAATGATGTAACCAAGATTTTGTAACAATATTTTGATTTAAAAGAGTGTCCATGGAGTTTCTTGCCCGTTCTTCTCCATAGAGATCTACGCTAGGGAATGGGCAACTACAGTACTTTCTCAAGTTATTATGTCTTGTGTCTGGGACTGTAGCTTTGTTTTGTTTTTTTGTATTTTTGACTTTCAAAAGTGCCATAATGGTCTAATTGAAATAAATGCTTTGAGTTTGAGTTTGAATGATCCCTAAACCATACAGAAGTTTCTGCAGAATGGGCAAACTTGTAAAAAGTACAAAAAATTTGGCCCGCTGTACAAATTGAGCTTTTTAGCACATACACATCTTATTTTCTTGATATTTTTACAAATCCTATGCAAAGAACAGTACATTTAACCTCTATCGTGTAGCACAATCACACATTAAAAATATTTTTATTTTATATAAAATATTTAAAGTTTAATCAAAAATTTTAAGAAATTTGGGCAAGTTGTACGGTTTGACGGTACTTATTATACATATTAAACATCCATGACTCGGAAACAAATGTCCATGCTCATCACACAAACATTTGCTCCTACCGGGATTCGAACCCATGACCCTTAGTTTCAATTCTGCGAAAAAGATCAGGCATGCTAATTTTAATTGCTTTTTCTGCATGAGCAGTAAGTCGTGGGTTCGAATTCGAACCCAGACGCGCGCATTACTTTGTGTAATTTATTTCATCACCACTGCTCTCAAAACGGTGAAGGAAAACATCGTGGGGAAACCGGCATGTCCTAGAACACAGAAGACATGTGACATCTACCTACTAATCCGCACTGGGCCCGCGTGGTGGATTATATTACAGGGTGGAATTTTGTAATGCCACCTGGAGGGAAAGTACTTACTGTTAATACTGCAGATAGAAAATTTTACTCAAAGGAAACATTCCTTTATTTTTGAATAGAAAAAAAGATTCAAAGATTTTCGAAAATTTTCTTCTCCCACACCCGGGAATCGAACCGGCTAAAATCTGAAAAAATTATACCCTGTACTTTTATTGCATCGATCGTTAGGGTCAATTATAAGGATGAAATCTCTCTAACAAACATGATAAATTAAATGAAAGGAAAACCAGGAAATTTGAAGTTACAAATTCAATGAGTCAAGTTAAAGCTCTTTATCTAACATCCATCTTTTGTAATGCAGACTCCTTTGCGACATACTCGTAGCTGCGTGTATGAGGTAATTGAAATATGGAATGTTAGATTATAATTTGAAAATTAGATTGTCACAGTTGTTATTCACATTTGATTGTTTTTACAACTCATTTCACATCTTCATCTCACGGTGAAAATGGCTTATCAAGAACAGTTTGATTTAATGGAAGCTTATTTTTTAAATAACAAAAACGTGAATCTATCTCTGCGGTGGTATGGAGAGAGAATTTGAGAGAATCTGCTCATTTCCGAAGGCTTCAAGTAGAGATGCTGCCGATGAATTAGGATCAACCCACACTCGCGTACTTAAAGTGCTGAAAAAGTATAAGTATAAATGCTATCGTGAAGGTCGGTTGGTGCAAAAATTGCATATTGGGGATCGTGAGAGACGATTACAATTTTGTGAAAACATGCTTGGAAAAATAGACCGAAACCCTAATTTTTTGAGTAACATTGTATGGTCTGACGAAACCAACTTCAGCAATAATGGCATGTACAATCGCCGCAATAACCATTATTGGTCTCGAGTGAATCCTGTTCGTGTTCATGGAACTAACAATCAAGTAAGATTTTCTTTCAACGTTTGGTGCGGAATTATGAGAAATAATGTAGTGTTAGTCCACGTGTTCGAAGGTTATTTAAACACTGTCAAGTATATTGAAATACTGGATCTCTTAAGAAACGAGTTAATTGGTTTCCCCGAGGAAGAGCGAAACCAAATAATTCTACAGCAAGATGGTGCTCCAGCACATAACAGCAGAATCACTACTGCCTACATTAATAACCATTTTAATACCTGGATTGGTACAAACGGCACAATCAGATGGCCTGCGAGATCGCCAGATCTCACCCAATTAGATTTTTTTTGTGGGGATTTGTAAAAAATCAAATTTACATGAAATCTTATGCGAATGACAACGAGTTGAGAGTTGAAGTTCAGAATACGATTTATAATATTCACCACAACACTTTATTTAAGGTTACTAGAAATGAATTCGTTAAAAGAATAAATTTGTGTATCCCAGAGGATGGAGCCCATTTCGAGCAACTAATTAGTTAGTTTACCATTTTTTGTAAATAATTAAATTAATTTAAGATTTCCTGGTTTCCCTAACGATCGATGCAATAAAAGTACAGGGTATAATTTTTTCAGATTTTAGCCGGTTCGATTCCCGGGTGTGGGAGAAGAGAATTTTCGAAAATTTATGCTTTCTAATCAAAAATAAAGGAATGTTTCCTTTGAGTAAAATTTTTCTATCTGCAGTATTAAGAGTACTTTCCCTCCAGGTGGCATTACAAAATTCCACCCTGTATAGCCCATTCCCTCGCTTTGAAAGGAGGCTGTGTCCCAGCAGTGGGAACATTATAGGCTGATGATGTACTGAATTTAGTCAAGTATAATCAAGTAAATAGCTTGCTGCACCAAACTAACTACAGCCTCCATCAAACTGCAGCCTGCATGGCGATCACAGGCTGCATGAGGACTACCCCGACCGCAGCTCTCGAAGCCATGCTGGGGCTCCCACCGCTTCATCTGTTCATACAGCAGGAAGCGACGATGACGGCTGTACGCCTTAATACACTTCAACTCTGGGGTAAGAAAGAAACACAGCACACCGCGGTACTGGAGGGATTCCACAACGAGTTCCCCCTGGCGAAAGCAATAAACGATCGGATACCAAAACAATTCGTATTCGATAAGAAGTACAAAATCCAGCTCCACGAGGATCACCGCTGCGAGGGATTAAACCCCGCGGAACTACGGATCTTCACGGATGGATCTAAAACAGGTACTGGCACAGGTGCTGCAGACTTCTCGGAGGATCTCAACATCCACATGGCCAAACTTTTGGGGGCCCACAACACGGTATTTCAGGCAGAATGCATGGGCATTTCCCTGGCGGCATCTGCTATCTTGGCCAGGAAGGTTGTGGACCACTCAATTCGTATACTCTCAGACAGCATGGCTGTACTGCTAGCACTAAACAACCACACAGTCAACTCTGGGTTAATACACGAGTGTCATCAACGCCTGAACCAGGTTGGTAATCTCAATAATATAACCATTCAGTGGATTAAGGGACACAGCGATTCCAGTGGCAATGATGCGGCGGACGAACTCGCTAGAAGGGGATCGAGCATGGCAGCGGTGGGACCCGAACCTATCGTACCACTCCCTTTCGGATACATACGCACACTGGTAAGGAACCGAACTAGTGAACAACACCACAAGCTATGGCTAGACCACGGCGAGTGCAGGCAGGCCAAGGAAGCACTTCCTACTATCGACGGCCGCCTCACCAAACGCGTGCTTCGGTTGACCAAATCGCAGCTGCGCACAGTTACAGCCACCATTACTGGACACGGCTCTTTTAATAAACACCTCTTTGTCATAGGGGTCACGGACAGCCCCCTGTGCCGTGCCTGCATGGAGGAAGACGAGACAGCAGCCCACGTGCTTCTGCACTGCCCAGTGGTTGCAACATACAGGGCAAAGTACTTCGGTAACCCAGGTACTCTCCGCGAGATTGTCAGCAACACCAAGGCGCTGCTGGCCTTTCTCGGGGAGTTAGGGTGGATCGAATAAAGTTCCCACCCGTACGCAAAATACGCGCTTTGACGTGGAGTTGCGGACACCAGATTATACTTTACTAAATTCAGTAACGACTGAATTATGACGACTAAATTCAGTGAAGTGTAATAAGCGCTTTACTTGGCGCGTTTGGTGCTACTGGTTTCTAGTTTTGCTCGTTCTCGGTGATCCATTGGTATCGTAGTAAGTACCTATTTTTGATTTTTAACTTACGATTTCTAATAGGAAAACCACCATTTTAACATAAACATCAAACCACGTCATGCTGTTAGGTATAGGCCCTTCTTAAGGCTTAAACATTATCAAAAGGTATTATGAATAAGTGGATATAAAAGGATTTTCTAACCTCTTTCCTGTTGTTGAAGACTGATGATTATAAGTTGATTCACTTTACCTAACATGTTATGAACAATTCATCTTTATCGTATAGTGTAGGTAAAAGTGCCCTACTCTCTAACGTTTCGTCCGTTTATTCGGATCTATCCGTCTCTCTCGCGCACGTCTGCAGATGAGTGCGAGTGAGAGAGACGGATAGATCCGAATAAACGGACGAAACGTTAGAGAGTAGGGCCTCTGGTGTCAGAGTTTTTATGCCGACCATCGATCGGCCTCTGTTTTGGCTTTAGGTATGTGCCGTCGAGAAATATCTCTTAGGCATGCTGGTTTCCTCACGATGTGTTCCATCACCGAAGCAAATGATTTACTTTATACATAAAAAAAAAACAATTAAAAAATTAAGTTATTAATTTAAATAAGCCGTGGCAACCAAGAGCTGACCAGTCCCAACTGACAGCGCTCATTCACGAACATGGCCCATGTATCAGCACCATTCAACTCAACCATTTTGAAGGGAACTAAATGATCCGACACACGCGCCACCATCAGCGAGACATAATATTTGAGAGAGCATGACATACTCTTAACCGACAGGGCACATTCAAGTCAAGACTGCTATTTTGAACAATCATACATTTATTTATTTAAAATTACATAAATAACTCCCTAAACAGCTATCGCGCCAATGCGATGTTACTACCAAGATACACATACCTCTAACTCGCTTACAAAAAAAAAAAACAAATTAACTCGCATAAAAAAAAATACCTACAATTAACAATCATCTCTAAATATTCTCAATGCACTTCAGTGCTACTCCTGTGAACTTCATCAGGCTACAGTGAAATATATCTACCTCATCTGAAACAATATTTAAGTCTTATGGCGCGTGACAAGGGGGCAAACTTGTTCAGGTTAGTCCTAGAGGATGGCTCCAGAAGCGAAGGCGTGGGGCGACGCGCGCCCCCGCAACCTGGTGGCGCGCGCAGCCCCAGCTCCGCTACAGATCGGGGTGGTGCAGCCAGCCGCGCAGCACCTTAGACACGAAGCTACACAGAGCGACGTCCCTGCGCACCGCCAGCCTGCGCCACCCTACCATCCCTATTACAAAGAGACTCGGGTACATGAGCGGGAAAAAGGGATAGACGCCGTACTGCTTAAAAAACAAAAACCGAGTGAATTACATAACATCAGGCCTGTAATTCCAGAGGGTTAGGCAGTAGGTGTACCTACCTAATAGTATACACACTTCGCCAGTTAAGTATAAGTCCCATGTCGAGCGTTTTGCCATCAACCGGGTACAAATTCAGAAGCCGTGGCTGCTACTGAGAAATACCTCGTGGAAAAACCTAAAACACTTTGCCCACCGAACCCAGGACAAGCTCGGAAGTCGCGCTTGCAACCGCTAGACCAACGAGTTTGTAATATGATAATGAAATTAAAACTTGTCTCTTCCTTTTCAGATCGCAACCACCATCGTGACGATAGCGTTAGTAATAACATTGGTATACACAGCAAAGATGAAGCTTCGCCGCGCGGGCCGTATCGACGATATTGTGATGATGAGCATCGTGCTGTTCATGTTGCTCACTGAAATCGTACTAAACACGCTGTTCGTCGTTGGAGGACATATGGTGAGCTTTTTGTGTCTTTTGACCGCCAGAGCATTTTGTGTCGTTTTGTGTACAGGGCACGCGCTTGCTTGTCACGTAGGTACTTAGGTATATGTGACAATGGCGTTCAAAAGTTTAAATTCATTTGCACTGCCACTCGCAGTATTCGTGAAGACTATTCTTGATTGTCACATATTTGTTCCAATGCAATAGACCTGTCCCTTATTCACATCATCAATGTTCCAACAGCTGGGACACGGCCTCCTGTCAATGAGAGGGAATGGGCTATAATCCGCCACGCGGGCCCAGTGCGGATTGGTATATGTCACATGTCTTCGAATTTTTAGTTCTAGGACATGCCGGTTTCCTCACGACGATTTCCTTCACCGTTTTGAGAGCAGTGGTGATGAAATAAATTACACGACTTACTATTAGTAAGTCGGGGGCCGCCACCACTGGGCCACCGCTGCTCGGGCACTAGAGGAGTGCACCACTGCCTATACTACACTTTTTTTTTTTTTTTTTTTGATGGGAAATCATCAAATGACTTCTCCCGCTCTGGGCGGAGCAGGAGGGAGTGTCAGACTTTTACTGACTAAAACCCATCCATGTTCCTTCATCGCCCTTTGTGTTCCGGGGTCACGGTATCTCTTTCGAACAGTCCCGCAACCCCGGCAGGCATCGGTCCTTGCGGACCCCTTCCTATTGCTGACTCTCTTTGAGGCGCGCGTGGAACACGAACGCGCCGTCGACACGGCCTGTCGTCATGAGACGGACGGACGGCGAGCTAGCCCATAGCCCACCGTCCACAGGCCCGCGCCTACGGTGGCCGGGGGCCACGTGGTGGCCCCCGACGCCCGGGGCGTCTCCCGCGGCGGCCGGGACGCTGTGAGGTTCTCTCCCGCTCACGTTCCGCCACCTCCTTCTCTAGCATTACTGCTTCGCAGAAGGAGGTGACGGCGTCCCATTCCGTCTCGCTCCGGACCATGGCTTGCACCAGGGCCGGACGCGAGAGGTCGCCGCCGCCAATCGCCGCTTCGAGGACACGGCGGTGCTCCGCCCACGCGGGGCACACCTCCACCGTGTGCTCCACCGTGTCCTCCGGTCGATCCTCGCAGTGGAAACACCCGGGCGTTTCCTCCCGCCCGATTCGGTGCAGGAACCTCCCGAAAACACCGTGTCCGGTGAGGACCTGCGTCAGGCGGAAGGTGAGGACGCCGTGGCGTCTCTCCAGCCACTCCTCAAAGAGGGGACTTATCGCCACTATCGTGGCGTGCCCTGCACGGGGTTGCGACAGTCGCTCTCTCCATGTCGCCATGAGATCCCGCCGGAAGTCTGTCCGCTGAGCGACAATTTGTCGCGGCAGCGGAGTTTCCCCCCGGCGAAGCGCCTCCGCGCGCCATTCATGCAGGCGCGCGAGGACTATCGCCTCCAGATCCCATGGCGGCAATCCGGCAAGGAGGCACGCCGCCTCGCGGGCGATCGTGCGGTACCCACGGGCCAGCCTTACGGCTACCACCTTTTGGGGCGCGTTCAGGTAGTGGGCTGCACGCAGCCTCAAGGAACGCGCCCACACCGGGGCCCCGTAAAGGGCCATGGACCGCACGACTCCCGCGTAGAGCCTCCGGCAGGAGGCGTTCGGCCCCCCCAGGTTGGGCAGGAGCCGCCTGAAGGCAGCCCCAGTCCGTTCCAGTTTGGGGGCCAAACGTCGGAAGTGCTCCACGAAGTTCCACCGGCTGTCGAGGACGAGTCCTAGGTACTTCAAAGTCGACTCGACACCGATGGATACTATACTACCCTTCGGTAATAACATTACAGGTGTGATGTTATTTTTGTTCTAGAAAAACGTAAAGCTCCTTCGCATCTACTACATCTACAACTTAGTCCTATGGGGGCTGTCAATTGCGCTGTTGCTGCTTCTGGTCTGCCTATCATTGCCCACTTTGGCGCCTGACCGCATCTTGTCTTACCACGCTTATCTACTGGTGATTGACGTCTCAAGTTACTTTGTTAATATTGGTAAGTGTTTCTATCGCATTTTTTGTTTGTTACATACAGGGTGTAAACAACCTCATCACGAAGCCGTTGAGTCAACCAAGCATTCTATAGGTACATCAAACTATGTAACTTTACGCAAAAATGATTACTGGGAAACGACTTTTTTTTTTTAGGGTGTAATTCACATGTTTTGTGTTAGAACTCAATGTAACGCACTCAAAACATTGTGCTGATGGGTGGATTGAATAGTGCGGGGGTCGTGAAGGTGTTTAAAGTAAATATCTTACATTCAAAACTAGTATTAAAAATAAAATTGACAAAAAGTTGGCACTTTGACCCCCAATATCTCCGTAACTAGAAGGTTCCCAGGTATAGTGTAGAACAAAAAAATGACGGGGAGAACAAGTGTCTTTCGGCTTCGTTAAGAGGTTTTTTACACCCTTTATAATGTATAAATTGGCCTGTAATGTTTCTACTGCTGGGACACAAGACAAATGGCCTGTCTGTGAGTAGGAGCTAATGCACCACGCGGGAGAGGATCGATAGATGGTCTTTGAATTTATGGAACGAAACACCGATTTTGTCACCATATTTTTCTTCGCATTTTAAAAGCAGTGCTGATGAATTAAATTATACAAAGTACCTAATGGCCAGCTTGCTTCGAAACTCCTATAAATAGTAAGTCGGACCCAATGCCACTGGGTCGCCACCTCTATGGGCCACTCCCTGGGTAAAAGCCTGGAATCCCGGAAGGCCCGTTTTGAGACTGTGAGCTTTCCAAGTCACATGTTGTATTCTCTACTTTCACAGTAATGCAATCCTACTTCCTCCTGCTACTGAGGAGTGAGATTATCAAGCTTAGGAACAACTGCCAGTTCCAATTCTCCAACAACGCGGCTGAAGCAGAGTGTACCATGAACTACAGGGAACAGTTGCTCGATGAAGAGATGGGGACGGAAGATGATTGTGAGAAGAGAACATGTGGGAGAGCTGAATGTCAGAAGACCTGTCAAACTAATGAGACTTGTCACCAGAATGAGAACCTAAACTGATATATTTATTAGGGATACTGAGAAAATATGCTTTCGAGGAATAAACAGTGCTGCATATAGTTCTTGTGTGAATGATATTGACTGGAAGGTGATGTTTGTGAAATTGTACCGAAAAAGATGGCGGCGATTAAAGCCACGCCCCAGAATAACCATGCAGCACTAAGTAGTTTTGTACTTAGTTGATATATTTAAGTTAATTAAACTGTTTTATACGTCTTCACGTATTTTGGAGTTTTCTTTTACGAGTAGCTTCAGCTTTTTGTTAAAATTTCGTTGATGCAACTACACGAAGTATCTATCTATATCAACTATCTGGTGTCCACGACCACAGGCCTTGTTGCTTAATGTGGCACTAGATGGCGCTGTGTGTAATGTCCAGCGATATTTATATTATACTAGCGGATGTCACGCGGTTTCACCCGCGTAGTTCCTGTTCGACCAACAACCAGTGGCCCACATTGGCCTTGGATCAAAACAACTGTAAGTCTTAACAATTTCAGAAAGATCTCCCAGAATTGTTTTTAACTTGGATTTAAAATTTCGTAAGATTAAACAAGGAAAAGTTAATCTCAATCAATACGTGATGACCAGACCAGTGTTATCGCAGAGGTCACTGTTATCATCTCAAGTAACTATAAACAAATACTTACAAATTATCTGTGTTCTTAGTTCTATAACAGGAAAAGTGAAGTGCATAAGTAGGTACTTACCAAAGAGGTTTAAAAAGACTTATACATAGAGCGGACATTGGGAGTTCCATCAGGAATTTCTCAGTAAATATCAGTCACGGAGTCTAGATTTGTACCCGGTTGATGGCAATAGACTCGCCCGCTATTACATAGGCAATGGCCTATGGGACAACTGCCTCATGAGGCAGTTGTCCCACCGCCAACGATGAGCGAGAAGCGAGTAGAGCTGGAAACTAGAAACGCGTTGGCGAGCAGCGAGAAGTGAGTATGTAGTTCCGAGTTTTGTAGCTGGGCCATAAGCGAGTGTGCGAGTGCGACGGGCAATTACTCGCTCCACTCACTCGGAGCGGCTAGTCCTGCGCAACACTGCACGTGCTGCGCACTTGTTCCCTTCCAACCAACAATGATAGTTCTGATTCATAATATGTGCACTCAGATCCGCATTATAGGTAGAAATGACCGCTGGGTTTCTTGGCGTGAATTTGGACCGCCAAGCAAGCGTCGCTGACCATGTATCGCTGAGAGAGTATTATCTTTGATAGCTTTTTTAAGTAATTTTAAAGAAATATACGCGAACCAGTAACATTTATTCCCATAATGACACATGAACGACATAACCTGATTACCAGAACAGTAAAATTACATTTTTGATATTTATTATTTACGATATAACGTGAAAAATATCGATAGCAAAAATCGATTAACGAACAAGTCTCAGTAGAGAAATAGTGGTACAGCTACTGAGCTACAGAGGGCGCTTATTGCAATTATGTAAATGTTCTAGAACATTATCAGAAAATATTCTTTATACCCCAAATGCAAACTCAAACTCAAACTCTTTACTGCATTCATGTGTAATTATTCATGTTTATGTAAGTTCCAACATAAAACCCGGTTAGGGCACGGCAACACAATAGGTAGATTGGACAAAACCGTATCTCTATTGGATTGCAAGTTTGTTTAATAACAAATATAATTATAATTGAAAATATTACTAGAGTAGGTATTAGGTTTATGTAGTTATTTTAATTAATATCATGTGGTTATTCAATTATTTTATTTACGTGTTTTAATTAGTATATTTTATTATTTTGTATCAGTTACTATAATTTCATTAATTTGTATGAATTATTATATTTTGTTAATTTATATAGGTATTATTATTCTCTATTAAATTTGTATTTTATTAATTTGTTTAAATTATTTTATATTTTATTACTTAATTCGTTTTGTTATGTTATGTGTAAGTGTAGGTGTGTATGTGTGCTTTTTGTGTTAGTACTATTTCAGTGGTTCTATGTACATAATTACCTATCTATAAATCATATTCACAAAATATTTTATTCTAAGTATTCTGCGAACGAGTAAAAGCATTTTTGTGTTAGATATTCTTTTAATTTTCTGTTAAATGCATTGAATTTGAGTTCCTCTTTAATTTGTTCCGGTATTTTGTTGAAGATTTTGACTGCCATGTGTAGTATGGGCTTTGTACGATCTAAATTGTATCATTTTGGTTTTTTTACAGTTAATTTCTAAATAGTGATCTTGTAACCAAAGTGTTACCGTATGGAGATATCACCGGCGAACAGTACGGTCTACTGGTAATATAGTTTGTTTATTTAGTATTCTTCGAGAGGTCATTAATATATGTTAGATACTGGGTAAATAAAGAAAATACTAACTAAAATTAACTTAATTCAGGTCCACTCGTTTTTCCATATCGAGATTTGCAATAACGCAAAGCGCAACAGGGCATATTTTTTTTACAATAGGTATTTTTTTTTTGTACTAGACGGGACAAGACGAAGAAACTCACATTCCAATAACTTGTTACATTAGTAGCAAATCGATCAGTCTAGTGCGATACGTCCGCTTGACACACAGAGCGTCTATATGTATATACGGGGCTTGACAGGTCGCATTCATGTGACAACATTTATTATTTTAATTGAATGTCTTTGGTACTTACTTGTACATTTATCTCTTATTCATTTTCGGATTGTCTGAAAACAAGGAAGTAGGTAGATTCTTTGTTCTTCCCCTTAATTCAGTTACACAATATTATGAAATCTTACACCTCGCTCACGGAGATTTCTTTAGAAAACGTAGAATTTAATTCGTCCTTGAAAAAGCCGTGAATAAAAACAAATAATTATTTTCGAGAGAAACCGTAATAAAATGTCAGAAAACAGCATAGACAAAATGTCGTTTATACACAGGCCTTATCAGTGTCTATTGTCGTTGGATGACTACACATTTATGATCTCATTGCTGTAAAAAACAATCGGAAGCTTACATTATCAGCGTCAACATACGCCCGGGGACTTTACTAGAAACGTAATCTTCTGTAAAAAAGAGTCCGTTCGCCGAAATTATATTTAAATAGTCCCCTTGACCGTTTTCAGTCACGGCGGTAAATCTCAGCGGAGATTATTAGCCATCGGCGCGGGAGATATCAGCGCAGCACATGTGTATGCGCAAGCACAGGTTAACATCTTCTGTTACTGTCATAGTCCGATAGGACGACAATCCGACACGACCGGAGAGAGATCAGATGTAGGACCAAACGACTTAATGTGCTTACCAAGGTACGGGAGTATCAAACCGCCAACTTCTAAACTCCAGACTACTGTAGAGCAATTTAATAGAAAAACCCAATAACACTTTTTACCCGACATAAAAATCGAACCCAGGACCCCGCACATTTTTTGTACCACATTTAGTGAAAATAAATAATTTTGACTTTTGACTAACTACCTATAAGACCGAGATATAAAAACGAATGCGCTTGAGTAAGTTAATGCTTGGCAAATTCTATTATAAGTTAAATAGTCTACCGCAATGCATTTATAATCACTCACCTACTCACCTCGTACATATTCAAGGTACTTAGAGGGAAGATACATGATGCGGACATTTTAGGGAACATAGGTTTGTGTGTTCCGGACAGGTACGTGGGGCGACGTCGGCAGCCACGCTTGCGCGCGGACCAATCTGTTAGGGGAGGCGCCACAGACGCGTGCGCTCCGCACTCTCAACCTCATAGAGGTTGACTTATTCAATTGTTCTCTGAGTGAGTTCACAAAAAATGTATTGTTTGTGATTAGTTACAAAATTTAATATTGTTATTGTGTATACTATCGCATTAGGTAACCCTGTAAAGATAGTCGTAAGATGGAGAAATAAATAAATAAATAAATAAAATAAATAAAAAATAAGAACGTTATTAGTAATGATAGACTTATTGTCTTTTTTATAGGATTATTTTACTAGTTGGGAATGGGCGAGCTGAACTGTCGCGCTTACGACCAACCAGATAGTTACAATTTTGTTAGGCCACTTAGTGTGAGATACCCCCCAGCTAGGTAGTCTGACAACAACGTGGGTATTTTTAGGGTTCTATACCCAAAGGGTAAAAACGGGACCCTATTAGCTAAGACTCCACTGTCCATCTGCCCGTCTGTCTGTCACCAGGCTTTATCTCATGAACCGTGGTAGCTAGACAGTTGAAATTTTCACAGATGATGTATTTCTGTTCGCTATAACAACAAATTATAAAAATAAACATTAATTTAAGATTAAAGGGGGCTCCCCTACTACGATGGTACGGAACCCTTTATGCGCGAGTCCGACTAGCACTTGCCGGTTTTTTTCTTTTCCTGACAACGCTTGGAATTGTGTGTGCGTTCACAAACATTTAAAAGCACATACACAAATAACGAGACCCGGTTCAACTACCTATAGGCCATACAAATATTTGTTCAGCGAATCTTTTGGCATACATTTCACATCGATAGTCATTAAAAGGGAGAAAAATCAATCAATCAAAGCGTCAATCATTATAAAACAGTTTATTAAGAACGAATGTGGTTGTTATTTCCCCGTAAAAAAACATGTAAACATGCAAAAAGCATGCACCAAGCATGAAACAAGCATGCAGCAAGCATGTCGCAACCATGCAGCAAGCATGTTGCAAGCATGCTGCAAGCATGCCAAGCAAGCAAGCATGCAGCATGCAAGCGAGCAAGCAACATGCAGCAGGCATGGTTTCTGTCATGGCTCCGTCGCTACGGGGCTCTAGCGGTCCCACAAGAACTCATCGTCGCAGATGTGTCTAACGCTCACCACCGCACTCAGCCGCGGCGGCGGGCGTTACAACCACCTGCTCCTCAACTCGAAGGGCCACCTTGCCCCTCCGCGCCTAGCGATTCTAAATTACATTCTAGGGGTAGGGCAGACAAGACTGCGTGGAGTCGGATTTACAGCGATTCGTTTCTGTCACTAAAACCTAACTTATAGAAAATGTTTTAGGAGTAACAATGTATAAATGAAAGTTCGGAATAATACTAATAATATACCATTTAATAATGCTAAGTTGAATAGTTCATGACCAGGTGCTGGATTAATATAACTCGCAACAAGCTGGTCACATGGTGATAAAAATCTAATTAGAATCTATTACCGTCAAATTCTGGAACTAATCTTAATGCTTTAACAATTTTATCGATCATATCATCTTGATCTGCCATGGTTATTTCTAAGCTATCTAACTCTAAATTTCGGGTAGCGTCCCTCAGCGCGATGCGAGAGGACAACCGGTTGCCCAGGGGTTCAATACCCCTAATAGATCGCGATGATCGTGGGTGAAAAATTTTGTAGGTGGAAAATAGCGACCGACTGTAAGGAATTTGTGCAACTCACATAAAGTACATATCGGCGGCTCCCGTAGTATCGATATCTGGATACGGTCACCAGGATCTCCAACAGCTGCTTCTGGTTCTTCTGGATTGTCGACGACGCACGTTGAAACGTGAACAGCACGCACAAATGTCCAGATGTCCAGCTCGATCGTGAAATTATAGTCTTTGATTTGCACGCACTGACTCGACAATCCTACCGGCTGCGCCAATTATGTGATAGGCAGCGAAGGAGTCCAAGAAAACCCAAAATTTCCACTAAATGAATTTAATAAAGTAATTACAATTAATTCTTAATATTAGGTAAGTAGGTACTAAAAGGTTGTCCTAACGACCGATGTATGTGACGAAAGGCCCCGCGCCGAATCTGCTGCTTATTTTTATTGGATGCATCGAGTTGGGTTGCGCAATCCCTTCACAGTAACTGAATGTATGGTGATGACGTATCTGGGAGGCACTCGCAGATATAACACGGGGGACGATTATGAAAACAATAATAAGTAGTACAAATCATTCTGCCGAGTCTTTACTAAGGGAAAACGTTTCAGTCTGTGATTCCGAATTTAACTTTCAATACGTCACCTGTAAAGATATAATTAAAACTTTTCACACCTTAAATGTTAAAAAGACCGCTGATCTATGGGTTCATTCTGTGGACGTTGCTAAATCCATTATAAACATTGTAGCTCCTTCATTAGCTGTAATATTTAACGATTGTATTGGCCGTGGTGAGTTTCCTGATCTAATGAAATATAGTAAAATAATACCATTGTTTAAATCGGGTAGTACATCAGACCCCACTAATTATAGACCCATTTCAGTACTACCCAACTTTAGTAAAATTTTTGAAAAATTAATTTTGGCACAAATGCAAAGTTTTTTTCCAATAAACAAGTTATTGCATAATAAACAGTTCAGTTTTACAAGAGGTCGTTCAACTACTGATGTGTTGAACTTTTAGGACACATTTATAATGCCTGGGAGGGCAAATGCAATGCTTTTGGTATTTTTTGCGATTTATCTAAAGGTTTCGATTGCGTCCTTTATGAAACATTAATCAGGAAACTACACCACTTAGGAATCCGTAACGCCTCTCTGGATCTTCTTATTTCATATTTGAGTGATAGGATTCAGAGAGTTGATGTTAACGGGAAAAGATCTCCCAAATCCGTAGTAAGAATGGGGGTACCCCAGGGCTCAATTCTTGGTCCATTTTTGTTTCTTATTTACATAAATGACTTGCCTTACCTCATAAACGATAATCATGACATAGTATTGTTTGCAGACGACAGTCCTCTTTTATTTAAACTCAAACGTCAGCAGTTAGTTACGGATTATGTTAATAGCGCCCTGGCAAAAGTCGTTAATTGGTTTAATGTTAATATTCTACTAAATGAGAAAAAAACTAAATGTATTAAGTTTACGATACCCCATGTAAGACAAGTGGAAACTACTGTACTAATTAAGGATGAAGAGTTGAAACCGGAAGATAAGCACAGTGTTCCTAGGCATAACTTTGGATGCCAAGCTTCAGTGGGGCTTACGCCGTGAGAAGAATTCGTGAATTAACTGATTTAGAAACAGCCCGTTTAGTTTACTTTAGTTATTTTCATAGCGTGATGTCGTACGGTATTCTCTTGTGGGGCAATGCCGCCGATATTCAGACAATATTTGTTTTGCAAAAAAGGGCAATTCGTTCAATTTATAAATTAAGTCCCAGATACTCCCTCAGAGAAAAATTAAAGAGATTAATATTCTTACTGTGCCTTCTCAGTTTATTTATGAAACCCTTTGTGCGCCCACAAAAATATTAATTTGTTTAAAAAATACAGTGATATCCACAAAATAAATACTACGAACAAACACAAATTTGTTGTTCCAGCAACGAGGCTCAAAAAAATAGGGGGTACGTTCAGATGCCAATGTATACGTTTTTACAATAAAATTCAAGCACTAAGCCTAAATAAATTCAAATCGTTTATAAAACGGAAGCTGTGCCTGAAAGCCTACTATCATGTTAATAACTATCTCGAAGATAAAAAGGCTTGGAATTAAGCTGCTCCAATGAAATTTGCTCTGTGAATGTCGAAATTTCGGACTTCGCTTGTTTATTATTAATTCCTTTCTTTTATACAGTCTGACATTGAATGATTTGACATGAATACTTATTTCAGTATTTTATAATTTTTACTTTATTTTATTTTATGTTACATTTACCTACTGATTTGACAGGAATATTTACGTATCTTACTTTTTTATTATTATTGACATATTATGATTTTTGTGATTTTTATTGACATTGATTTTGTAAATAATTATTAATTTTATTTGATTATTGTGAATATGGGTTTCATTTTTATATATTTTTTGTTTGTTTTCTTTTTTTTCCCACAACTGTCTGGCAGTTTGAGTACTATAAGCGACCTACCCAAATGTCCTTTCTTTGGTATTTTTCGTGGTTTCGTTGGGCTCCTTGAGTTATAAGTCGAGCTACACGATAACTGACAAATGCTTGCACTGACTGGACAGGTCCACTCAAATCTGTGTGGTTCTTTCTTCAAAAGACCATCTCAGACACTAATCTGCATAGTCCTCATGTGAATTGAGCAAGATTATCTCTGGACTTCAAAAGAGACTATGACCTCTGAGTTTGTTTCGGCTGTTTCTTCTCAGAGTAGTCAGGTACGAAACACCGGCACCATCTAGTGTTAAAAAAAATGACGTGTTAAAGTGTTTGTAAAAACCTACTTGCAAAATAAACATCATTTATCATTTATTTTATGGAAAACAAGGTATTACCAAATATTTTATCTGCACAATAAGTTGAATTATGCAGGCTATGATGAAATTGCAGCGATACTTATGTCAAGTGTCAAACTGACATGCCGGTAATGACAATGACTACAGATAAGTATTATCTATTTATTTAATAACAACGGTTGTATTTCTTAATAGAGCAAGATCCCAGGGCCGCAGACCTTACTTATTTTCTCATGAACAAAATGTGTGGCATCAAGTAGTATTAATGTGTACTGTAAACGTATGCATACCTACTAACTTGTGCCGACGGACAATTTTTAGATATCAGGTACTAAAGTTTCGTAAAAATAATAAAAAAAAAATTTAAAGGCCAAGGGCTGATTTTTTAATATGTTGTTAAGAACGTTGTTGGATATAAACCCGATCAGCAGAAAAACTATAATATTATCTAAATTATTCGACTAAAAGAGCTTCTTACATTTTATAATCAAAATCGTTTTTTGGCTACGAATTTGCGTAGATTGGCCTTACATCTACGATTTGGCTTCGCCCAGCTCCGCTACACCATGGCTAAACTACGCGGCTACGCCACATCTACACTTACTAAAACAATATTCAACATTTATTTTAATTGCCTTTATTCAGGCGGATGTAGTGCATCATACAAATTATCAGTTAATTTAGTACTTGTTTTTGCAAAAAAAAACGAATGTGAATGAAACAATAATGTTTTCTTTCAACTACGTAGTAATGTTATCAACTTATTATTAATCACTAAGAAACCGATCACAAAGGACGTATATTTTGCTTAGAACCAAAACAGTGCAGAACGGACCGGTTCTAAGCAAAATATACGTCCTTTGTGATCGGTTTTGTAGTGATTAATGATAAGTATAAATCTATAATGCACATTTGAACTAATATTCAGTTAGTATAATATTTAGTTACAAGCATTCCCTGTCATTGAGACGAGGCCGTGTCCCAGCAGTGGGAACATAATAGGCTGATGATGAATATTTTGTTAGAATAATATTAAAAATATATAGTAACGTTTAATATAATTTTGAAACGTCTACTTTGTATTGTATATTTTTGCAAAAACTGATTGGAGTGTAAACGGTGACCGGTCAGTTCACCAAAAATTAATTCAAAACTTTTACTTGACAAGCAACGATTTGCAAAAGTAGATTACGCACCTTGCTAAAGTGAGTAATTAATGCATTCGTGTTAATATTGGTATGGAATATTTTGAATGCTTTATGTGAATGGGCTTCGATGTGGAGTTGTCGTCTTCATCTGTCCAGTTGGCCGTAGAGTTTGTGTTGCTTACGTTGAACTCTGGACTTAGGGTTGATTCTAATTCAACCGAGGCAAGCGCCGGTTGCAACAGAATAGACGCCAGTATGAGAAGACCTCGCGTGCGCTCGGGCACCAACATAACACTCTTGCATTAATAACTCACTTTGCGCTCAATGCAATAACCTACTATTATGATACTAGTGCAGTACAGTAAGTTGGTTTTTACAAACGAGTAGACGAATATAAGCCGAAGTCGAGGGCTTACCAAAGTCACGAGTCTGTAAATACCAATTTTTGCACGAGTGTCATACAATGTTTTTCAACACATTTGGGAGAAAACAGTACAATATGTAATGAAACAAACAGCGACCTCAAAAACCACGAAAACGACACCCATGAAGAAAAAACCGAAAATGTTAGCCGGCGCCATCTTGGATTTTCATTTTGACCTCATAATCATTATCAGCGACCCCAAAAACCACGAAAACGACACCCATTAAGAAAAAACCGAAAATTTTCGTCGGTGCCATCTTGGATTCAATCACCATCACAATCACAATGACAATTACCATCACTATCACCATCACAATCACCATCATCATTCTCATCGTAATCACAACCATTATCATCGTAATCACAATCATCATCATCACAATCTCCATCCTCGTTATCACAATCTCCATCCTCGTTATCACAATCATCATTATCGTTATCACAATCATCATCATTATTATCACAATCACCATCACTGTCACAATCACCATCACAATCACTATCACAATCACCATCACTATGAAAGTCACAATCACTATCACCATCACAATAACCATCACCATCGCTATCACCATCACAATCACCGCCACTATCACAATCACCATCACAATCACCATCGCAATCACTATCACAATCACCATTATCGTTATCATAGTCTTAATCATCGTAATGATAATGATTATAATCACAATCACCATCACTATCACAGTCACAATCACTATGACCATCACAATCACCATCACCATCACAATCACCATCACCATCGCTATCACCATTACTATCACCATCACAATCACAATCACCATCATCGTTAGCACAATCACTATCATGATTTGATTTGATTTGATTTGATTATCACAAACATTATCATCGTAATCGCAACCATTATCATCACAATCACCATCACAATCACTATCACAATCACCATCACCATCACAATCACCATCGTCGTTATCACAATCACAATCACCATCGACGTTATCACAATCATTATCATCGTAATCACAATCATTATCATCACAATCACCATCACAATCACCATCACAATCCAATCACCATCACAATCACCATCGTTGTTATCACAATCATTATCATCGTAATCACAATCATCATCATCACAATATCCATCCTCGTTATCAAAATCATCATTATCGTTATCACAAACACCATCACTGTCACAATCACCATCACAATAACAATCACAATCACCATCACTATCACAGTCACAATCACTATCACTATCACCATCAGAATCACAATCACCATCACTTTCTTTTACATTACAATAACGCACAAGTACGCAATGAGATACAATACGATATTGAAATTGGTGAAATAAGAGACCCTTTAAGAGCCATTTCACAAAATTACAACGCTAGAGTTTAGGTAAAAGACCGCAGCTTTGTGTATGTGTGCGTAGCAATCCACACATACACAACGCAAACAGTCCAGCGCGAGTGTGTGTGTGTCTAGTCTAAAATCTGTGAATACAGATTATTTTCTTTTAAAAATTCTGAATTTTTAAAAAGAAAATAATCTGTATTTACAGATTTTCGAAAATTCGCTTGCCACAATCGGGATAATTATGTTAAGGCTAATGCTCCAGGGTAGCCCGCGAAATTCAAATTTTCTTACGTTTTTTGCAACTTGCAGGCCAGTGCTAGGTTGTATGTTGATTAGAATATTATTCGCGGCTGTAAGACGTATGTAGTTACAGAATTATAATCATCAAAATTATCAATACAACCCTCCAAGTTCATAAAGGTGCAGGAATTACTTTGACCTTGAAAAAGTCGTTTTTGGAGCATTCAACTAACGTGATCGATAACTGTGTATATGAATTGCAAATAAAAATAATATCCATCTCGCTTCTGTTGCTTTCAGCTTTTGCAGAATTTTCATTCTTTCCTTTTATTGACACAATGATAATACAACCCTTACTTAGCCCCATTGCTAAATCTAATAAAACAGAAATATAACAAATATTCTACAAACTACTAAAATAATACTTTACTTGATAATAAACGAAATTCTAACCCAATAAAAAAAATACAAAGCGGTTCAAAATGTTGTAGTCGTAGTATAACAATGCGTTTACGATAGATACGCTCGAAAATCGGGACGCGAAAAAAAATGGCACAGGTCCTTCGTCGATGGGCGCTCGGGCCGTACTAATAAAGTAAGTGCTCCGTCCATCAAATAAAGTACGGTGCTCGCTTATGCGTCGTAATTTATTGTAATTTAGAGTGATGTTAAAAATTATATTATGTCTGATTAAATGAATTGATTTTAATAAAACTTTGGAATTAGTTTAGTAAAAGATCATAGGCTTTATTCAAACCAAAAAATCACGATAAAATAGCGATATAAAACGTAAAAATTTACCTGAGACTTTGTTTTTTTACTAATTAATGTTATTAATTATCGATATTCTAGTGCATAATGTATCGACAAAAGTATATGTCTGATGCTTTACGTATTTTTTTCAGTGAAATTTATAAATATTTATGATAGATATAGAAGTCTGAAATTTACTCTGCGATGATTTTTCTACGCCGATGAGATCTACGCTAGGGAATGGGCAACTACAATACTTTCACAGTTTTTATGTCTTGTGACTGGGACTGTAGCTACATTTAATTTTCATATTTGTTTCGACAATTCAAAAGTGCCTGTAACTGGCTTACTTGAAATAAATGCTTTGATTTTGATTGATTTACAAATCGGGGAGAATAGGACTGACCGATTTTTTATCCAATTTATTGCATGCGTTGTACTTACCTGGAAAAGTGGCATGTTTTGTGTGAGTAATTCCCCAGTAGCCGGTACTTAAGTAAGGTAGGTATGTTAAGCGTTTAATTAGATGCTAACTCTGTTTTGCTGAGAGCTGGTCATCATCATGCTCTCCCCATCTGCAATACTTTTCGGTTCTGCGCATCCTTCATCCATCTGTTTCCCGCGATTTTGACAATGTCGTTGGCTTTTAAACGGCCCTGGTTTCTTTGGTTGGCCCAATCTTGGCCTCCATTCAGACCAAATCTTACTCCATCGGCTATCATCCTAACGTAAACCTGTGCCTAAACTATGAGTCTTTGTCAAACCAGTGCAAGGTGGCCTGGCTAAGAAGTCCTGTAAAAGAAGGTAAGTATGTCGATTTGATACGGCTTCCAAGGGTTTAATTATTTAAAAACATAGGTACTCATATATACCTCTCATCGACACTGTAAGAAAATCCCATAACATCAAGCCTGTTTTATCCTTTAGGGGTTAGGAGTTGTAATTATAGTAGGTACACTACTACACTCACGTTTCGCTACGTATTTACGTTTCGTTTGAAATCTCATCATCTCACTTGCAGACTTTGAGTCACCGTAATGTGTCTAGAGAGGAACCTACAAATATTCAAAAGTCTTAACTCAACGAAAATGGTTCCGAGAAGATCGACCAATTTAATGCCACACGTCCAGTATTCCCAGATGTCAACAGGAATAATAAACGTGATCTCATAGCAGAGCTAAATATTGTGAGTGGCACTTGGCTGGCACATCCCATCCGACGTGTGGAAAAGACCAATTACAATGCTACAAGGATATTTGACGCTCGATGAAATTGCCAGAGGCGTTGTTGGTAAAAACTTACGAATAAATAACATCACGCTTGAAGTCTTCGAAGGGTTAGCTAGTAGTGTAAACTATACGTAGTGCACCAACATCATCACATAGAAATGCCTGATTGAAAAACCCAATAACACCTTGCCAGACCTGGGAATCGTACCAGAGACCTCAAGCTCCGCAGTTAAGAAATGCTTGTGAAATATGTCATCCATTGTAACGTGGATAGGATTAACTAAATTGCAACAATGATTTATTATCGCTCGAATGATGTTGATACTTGATAGAGTGCTGTTGGTTTTGACCCGTGGCCAAAATCGGAACTAACACCGCCATCTTGAATTTCCATTGACAATTTCACAAATGTTTACCAACAGCGACCTCCTGTCAATGACAATCGAGTGCCGAACAGCAATAAGCGTGATTGACATATATTACAGGTAAAATTGTAAGAGACGCTTCGCCGAGATGAGAATCAACTGGCTCTTCCTATCTTCCTAACATGTGAATAAGAGGGACTTCCTGAGTCACGTTCACGACGTGTGACGTTCACGGGGTAACACACAGGGGTCATTGATACATCGCCACGGAACTTTCTTTTCAATACACTTCCTCGAAAAATGGTTCTTATCGCACTAAAATTAGGTTCAACATGCTATGTATTTCACACGATTGCAATTTTTTTCATTTTCCAACACGTGAGCGGGAATTAAAATTGCCACAGATAACTATACCTATACTTAGTTCAAATTGGTTGAATGCCTATAGTCGGAGGTGAATGTTTTTTTTTTAATTTCGGCAAAGCATTAATGCGTCTTTACGGCGTAAATATTTTTTGAATATTCAATTTGTGTTTATAAATAGAATATAGATAAACATGATTAGTTAAAACTAATATTTACTTTTATAAACAAATTAACTAACAAAAATAAAATAAAAACTATTTTTATATTAAGCTTTGCTTCTCCTTCAACCTGGCGAAAGCAAGCGCGGAAAGAAAATTAAAATCATAATTTCTTGATAATTCATGACAAAAATATTTTTAGTTTTTTTATTTTATTTCTTCATAAGTGTAGTGAAAAACGTCGTTTGATACACGTGGACATTTGTTTTTGCAGTTCTCGGCTCAAAAACACCCTCGCCTACGGCTCGGGAGTTAATTCCGCCTCGAATGCAATAACAAACTTTCTCCACTTGTATCAAAATCAATTCTAGTTGTATGTAGTTACTGTCGACATTTGCTATCGCCGAAAAGTAGCGCTTGGCGCTGCTGCTTCGTGCACGTAAATGCTGCTACCTTTATCAATTAGGGTACTGAGATGTGATGATTGTTTTATCATCATTAAAAATATACCTACCATACACCTACCTACCATCACTTTTGTGAAGTTTCACGTTATAATCTTTAAACTTATACAAGGTGGAAGGAACTAGAGATGAAACGGATATCCGGTATCCTGCCAATCCGGCCAAAACTTTACTATCGGGCGGATACCGGATTTGCATAAATTTTCAAAAAAAATCCTTTAAAACGGACATGGAATAAGACAACAGCTAGCAATTATGATAAGTTTTATTAAAAGCTACTTACATGTATGTACCTACTTAATATTTATAATCAATAAGTGGCACGATCACTCCCGATGAGTCCCGTTGAGACCCGAAACCGCCCGAAATGATGCAAGAGCGTTGCCCGCAGCTGTACGACGCTAAACATGTCACAACTTGCCTCAGAGAACTACTTACTCTCCACCAGAGTTCCGGCCATCCTGCCTCGCAGTTCGCCGAATAAACGTTATTCGGTATCCGGCCAAACAACTATCCGTTTCATCTCTAGAAGGAACATTGCCGCTAAAGCGGTCACCCACCACGTATTCAGTACCTACATCATTTTGAGATCCGCATATAAATTTTTCATCGGTTTAAAAAAACTTTTTTGCAAAAACTAAAACTGACTTTTATACACACAAAAAAGTGAAGAATAACTTTAGCTTCAGAAGTCGGTGACATTTGTTTGTTTGATTCGGTTTTTTTGCCACCGACTTCTGAAGCTAAAGTTACTTGTCCCCCTTTTGTGTGTTTGAAGTCGGTTTTATTTTTTCCTTTTTTATTTTATCCATTTTTAGAGAACATTATACATTCAGTCAAAAAAGTATCGGGAATGGATGATTTGTTTATGGTTCCAAATTCAAATTTTTTTTTTTTTTTAGTTGTTAGATTGGCACAACTGTTTTCCATTTTGGCGCGGAGTTTGAGCTGCATCTGTTATTTATATTAAATACAGTGCTGGTTTTAGTAATATCATATATAGTGTGTATTGCGAATTTCATAATGGACAAAAATATCGAACAAAGAGTTTGTCTTAAATTTTGCATCGCCAATGGAATTTCGTGTTCGGAGTCACTGAAAATGTTACAGAAGGCTTACGGTGAATCGACTTTATCAAAAACTCGTGCTTATGAGTGGTTCAAAGCGTTCAAAAGCGGTCGAGTTGTGATGGAAGATTTGCCTCGCTCTGGTAGGCCGTCAACGTCTGCAACTGAAGTTAACATCGCAAAAGTGAAGAAAATAGTGACTGAAAATCCCCATTCAACTCTGAGAGAGATAGCCGCCGAACTTTCTGTATCTCACGAGTCGGCTAGTCCCAAAAGATCTGAATTTTCTCCAAAAACTCAATCGCATGAAAGTCGCTGAGGACATGCTAGAACGAGTCAGTTCGGACCCAACATTCATGAAACGCATTGTTACTGGTGACGAGACGTGGGTTTACGAGTTTGACATGCAAACTAGTCCACAAGCTTCGGAGTGGCGCCTTCCAACTGAACCGAAACCGAAAAAACCACGCCAAAGTCGATCAAAAGTCAAAGTCATTTTGACTGTTTTCTTTGACTATCGCGGTGTTGTGCACTCTGAATTCTTACCGGAAGGTCTAACGGTAAATAAAGAATATTATTTGAGCGTTATGCGGCGTTTAAGAGAGCAAATTCAACGAAAAAGGCCAGATTTATGGAAAGAAAATTCTTGGATTTTGCACCACGACAATGCGCCTTCGCACAAGGCTATCATTGTGAACGAATTTTTGACCAAACACTCAACAAATACCATCCAGCAACCACCATATTCACCAGATATGGCTCCTGCTGACTTTTTTCTTTTTCCTAAACTCAAATTACCACTTCGTGGCACCCGTTTTCAATCGATGGAAGACATAAAGGAGAATTCGCGGCGAGAACTGAACTCAATTCCGGAAGCAGCGTTTAAAAAATGTTTTGATGAATGGATTATTCGTTGGCGCAAGTGTATCGTTTCTAAAGGAGCATACTTTGAAGGTGATAAAATAAATTTGGATGAATAACAGACATTTTGTGTATTATTGATCTTTTCCCGGTACTTTCTTGACAGAGTAGTATACTTAATAGACGGCAAATTGCTCGTGATTGCTGCAATCGCTTGGATGTTTATTGTTTATACAACATCATGACGGAACATCACGCCATCGGCGTGATGTTAACAAACAAAAACCATCATATCGGTTCACAACATTTTTGGCTAAGATATCGCTGAACATACCTACACAAAAAAAATCAGACGAATTGATAACCTCCTCCTTTTGGAAGTCGGTTAAAAAAAGTATTTGTTACAATTATTTGGCTTGCTTCAAGTATTTCTGTCATTTTACTCAATAGCCTGCATCAATACAAACATAAAACCTATATAAATCAATAGCCGGTACATCAATATAAACAAGTATTATAAGCGACTATCTTCTCAAGCGTCACGTTTCCAAGATATAAGTCATCAAAGAAACACCCAGCCTGTCTGCGGAATTTTGCTTGCTAATTATTGAAAATGACCTTTGTATGCAATTGTATTTTTAATATCAGTTTTATATTAGAAATGCCTAGTTGACTCGTCTCGTGACCCCTGGCCTGTTTTTACCTTGGTCAGAGGCTAAGTATTGTCATACGACGTGGCAACGTCGCCAGTCTCTTGGGCACATTACCAGCTGTCCGAGGAGTTTTTTGATGCTCTTTTTATAGTTTGTTGTTAGTTTAGTTTTTATAAAATTAAAAAGATATCGAATTAAAAATATCATCATTTAATTTATTGTAAGTATATCACAATGTTCATTAATTATCTTAAACTATATTATACACAATATTTACAATTAAATTATCTATAACTAATGAGAGAGCAAACTTTGCAGGATAGAGATTGGTGTTGATTCTGTTGTGCACAAACTAAACTTAGTTTAGGCTATTGCTATCTTTTTCTCTCTAATAAAACGAGAAAGAGACGGACGTAATTTAGAGCTGTCAAATTAAGTTGGAACTAATATTTCTATATGGTGCATGTAAAAACATGTCGACTAAAAACACGGTGAAGCGCAAGGCATAAACTAGTTTGACATCTCTAACGTAGTTCATAGCTATAGCCGTCCTTTTCTTGCACGGCCTTTTAGTAAAAGATAGCAATAGCCTAAATTAAGTTTAGTTTGTGCACAGCAGAATCGACACCATTATCAACGTCGTGGTTTGTGCATGACTTATTTTGTTTATAAATGGCACTTTTGACTCAAAAAGCGTAAACAAGCGGGTTGCATGGAACGAAACTGGATATCCCCTTACATGTCATTAACCGCAAATACAGCTATGAATAAATATATAAATGATATGAATCATCGTCTTATAAATAGATAGATAGTTTACAAATAGGTACAAAATCGTCTGAATAACTTACTGAGTGGTCGAAACATATAGAGCTTCCCGAACAAATAATGTTGGTACGGAGAGCCATGTGAGGAGTAGACCAAGTCCAAAATGTATGTACATCGAAGAAAAGTGAAGAAATGTGGAAAAAGAAGAACAGGTAGCTGTTATGTTATAGGACAAGTCAAGTATGTATGTACGTTTATCTATAAAGGAAACGATTCAAACTGTACCCAGCACTGGCGCTAGTGATAATAATGATGTGTCTTAGATTATAGAGAAAGAAGAGAAAAGATAGAGCAAAGAGGATGATATAGGTATTGTACTGACTTCCTTATATTTTAACTCAACAATCTGAGACAGGTACAAAAAAATTGCTCGGTCTTGACTTTTTGTCTGAATCGTCTCTTTAAAAAACCCTAACGTCTACTCAATGTCCTTGATGGTTGCAACCCGCGAAGTTTTAATTCCTCGTCACGACCTAGCTAGTTATTTAAATATCTGTACCAACAGGAACTACGGTAGGGTCATACACTCCATTCGTTTCCACTTTGCCTTCGTACACAATCTGTTGTAACTGGTTCTCGAACCCGTGTGGTTCTGACTCTTCCATCTTCTTCAGTAAGCTCCTTAATAAGATTATGAGGTAGACTTGGATAGCTGTAACAAGAAAATACTGTCTATAATATTATGTTAACTGGGTATTCGTAACGGGGCAGTGAGGGCTTAATAAAACACTTTAGTTAACTGGAATAAATCGACATAACTTTCGAAAATTTTCGTAGGTTCACGTTGCAGTCAGTACTGGAGAAGCCTATCACATGCTTGTTGCAGACTGAATGAGGCAGTCTTCATTAGCTTACGGTTTAGACGAACAACTCAGACGAATTCAATATAAATACTTCAGTTCGCAAGATATGGTGATGGCAGATGGAGTAGAGCCCTCATTGTTACCAAAAGACAGTAGAAGAAATTTTGGAAGACCAACAGTCAGATGGCAGGATGATATTCAGAAGATCGTGGGCTAACCTAGTTAAGACTCGCGCAGACAAGGGAAGAGAGGCACAAAAGAGAGGACGGCGATACTCTGCAGTGTGCGGATCAAGGCTGCCAACGTTGAGGATGATGACTTCAGCTCAGGAGTTAAGCCTTTACACAGCAAAGACAAGTCAATTAAGAAGGACGTAGTATACTTACATAAAGCCGCGAACATCAAAGGCAATACTTCGAAGACCATGTATAAACCCATGCGATTTCCTATGTTAACTGCGAAGTCCATGATCTGCACCAGAACAGACGCCACCGTCGTCGTCACCGCAAAGTAGTAATAGATCTTTATGTATGGTATTAGTTTCTGAAACAAGAGATAGAATACGTTAAAAACTATTCAGTTGGTAGTACGCAAAGACCAATGTTCTGAGTTAGTCACACCAATGAATATGGCCAACCCTTTTTACCATCATCATTGAACATTCTCTTGCCCTTATCCTAATTAATTGGGGTCGACGCAGCATGCTTCTTTCAGTCGTTATCTTCACACAGTCCATCGATCGCTTCTTTGCTTTTCAAAGGCTACGAAAATGCTTTAGTTTCTTTTGATCAATAAATGGGTAACTATTTGATCTTAGTTCGATTCAGTACTTCTTTTTGTGGTCTGGTCATTGCGAACTGTTCAGACCCAGCTAGTATAGAGGTCCAGAGCAATAAAATAAAAAAAAGAACTTCTTGTGCCTACCCGGATTACAGACTCTTCCACTCCTACCTTTTCTTTGTATTTATTAATGTTACCATCTTACCGCCAAAGAGTAAACTCATGTTTATAACATCTTTATTGCAATAATACTGTCAATAATTGCAATAATGCGGTAAATGGGCATCCATCATAATGATAAACGGTTCTCGCACATGATAGCAATTGTGTCTATCCGCTCATTAGCACTTTAATGTTCCTACGGACGACGAGTGACGTAGGCAGACAACTAACGTCGCACGGAAAGTTCAAGTTTTCAACATACAGGTCTCCGAGATAACCCAAGACTAGCGTTAAGAAAGGAAATATTGAGGACAGATTATTAAGACGTCATTCATATGAAAGTTGGAGGATAGGTCAGCCGTCAGATGTTCGAAAAACACTGACCAAGTATAGCAACAGCTGCTTTAAAGAACTCGTTAATTGAGTTTTGGATGTGTTTGATGAGTTTGATGAAACCTATGTTATATTTGGTTTTAATTATTTTCTAGATTCATTGAACTGATCGCTAAGGTCTAGGTACTTCTTACTGTTCTACGTGATGACTTATCTATTTTCATTGGAAACGACAAACACTACTCATATGTAACCATGAAGGAAGCGATTTTTCATAATCGTTTCTTACGAGTTCCTTGATTCAGCAGAGACCAAAGACCCAAAGAGTCCGCATATTATGACTCATTCTAAGTGCTCACAAAACTACGTGCAGTACTGTTGGACGCAGTTCGCCGAAAGCATGTGCAATGAGTGTAGTAATTGGTACAATTCCCATCTTGAACTAGAGTACTAGACCATCGTAATTGTAGCCCCATTTTATCTTATGTTTCCTTGACATTGAATAGCTTTTTGTCTATGTCATACATAAATGTAGAGTCTAGGTTTATGGCTGGTTTTTGCCAATAGGCTCACCCTAATATACCTGGTGTAAAATGGATTTGTACTGTAGACTTCTGCCTACCCCGTTGGGTTAATCTCTCGTTATGTTATTAAATTGATGCTATCCGATGACACGTGGAGGAACATATCGTCACCTATCTTCAAATTGCACTGATAGACTTTTCGGAATTTTGTCTGACCTTTTGATAACTTAAAGAATTCGTATGAAAACGAAGACCGACACAATGTCTTATCAAGCTCTCCGTCTCTCAGAAAGCTGAGATACCTAAGTACCTACTAGATAAGTAGAGATGATCACAAATTGTACTAGGTATTTCCTAATGTAGACCATTGAATGGCCCAGTGATACATTTTTGTTAATCAAGATTTAGATTTTGATTATTTTGTTCATATGAAATTTTGTGTATGTTGTCACGCCGTAACATTTAGCTCTCTGACAACTACTATTTTCTTTTCCCAAACGATAAGAGGAGCTGTTAGATAACCCTATAAGATAGGTATTACTTCCTAAGCAATCGTCATCTACATCATTAACTTGTAAACTAATAAATGTTTATCGAAGACGAAGATCCCTGTATGTTATTATGTCGACACAGTGTTGAATATCATGGGGAAGCTAGTCTTTATAAAATGTGGATGCTGTTGGACGTGACATTGCACACACTCCCCGTATTACCTACAGCCTACAGCTCAGATAGATGGGGTTATTATGAATGAAATGCAGCAGAAAGATAGCCAATCGTCTCCAAAATTTACCTTATGTGTTCCATAGAGCAGTATGGCAGTGAACACAACTTCAAAGCAGTAGATGGCAACACACACTCCCTCGGGCACTTGGCTGGCTATCCCGGCACTGCTCCCGTGGTAGATCGAGACCAAGCCGTAGTCTGCGTGCACAGCGTAACTGTACACACCTACCATAAACGCACTGAAGATCTAGAAAAGATAAAAGGGAAAGATTATTAGTATTCATCGATATAAACAAGTTTTATTAACAGTAATCCTGAAATATAGAAAAAATACAAGTTGTCCAATACATTCGTGTCATCTAAGTACCTAACCTGTTGGGGTAAGCTACCGGTCTAACCGAAAGTAGCAGCTGTTCGAGCTGACGATTTGTGTTCACATAATCGTCAAAATTTAGGACCTAGCATGGGCTAAAATGGGCCCTCAGTAAGATTAATGGTAAACTAGGTGTGCATATAATATTTATACTACACCTGCTTGGAAAGTACCTTGATACTTTATCAAATTTACGGTAGAAAGTACGTCATTGCATATCGAACAAATATGCGGGGAGAAAACGCATCTGAGCGGGAGAGAAAAGTGTATGAAAATCCATTTCTTACGTGGTTTTTCTTTTTTAATTTTGGGTAAGACTATGCGCCGGTAACCTAAATATCAAAAGCCAAAAAGTTTTTATAGTGAGTTTTTATCTCCAAGTTCGCAAAATGACACTGGCCACTAGCTGTGTGTTGGATGGTGTCGGACTGGCAGTGCGACCCTGCGGCGGCAGGATAAACAATTTGAAAAAAGAACATGTGAAATTCCTCCTACATTGTCGCAAACATCTCAAACAAACATTAATGGAAAAAGTGTTACATTAAGCTTCACTAACTGCAACAATTTCAATGTAAATTTCAATTAGTAAAGATTTCGTTTTTTATTTTCCTCGTAGGTGTAGTATAAAGCACTATGTATCACTCGAGAGAAAGTGCGATTCCCGATCTCGGGTGTTTTACGACACCCTCGACGGTAATCGGTCCCTTTCTCCTCTCGGTGAACAATGTACTATTCCGTCAAAGAATTCTCATAAGAGTCTCTCTTTGCTATTCTCGTCCTTATTCCCGTTTGTATTATTCAAATAAACACAATTTAATTATTGCAAAACAAAATGACTAAATGCTTTTAAACTAACCGTTTCCTAATTACTTACAATATTAGATATTGTTTGCTTTATTTACCTAATTGCAGCTACAAATTAACAACAATACAGGGAATTGTTTTTATTTCATTATATTATAGCATGCCAGTAAACTTTCAAATTCTCACCACTAATTTTAAATCCGAGAAGTTTTTATTTTTTAAACGAGTCGTGTGCGCATTGCGTCGTTGAAGTTCTAACACCACACGATAAGTCAAAAATAGCAAGTTTACAGGAAAAACTCCATAGGTACAAAGACCAACCTAGGTAATGGTATACCTAATACCATTTTATATTTATTTATTTAACACTTCAAGCACGAAGTACAGAGGCGGAATTGGCGGAATTTGTGTTCACTTCAAGTAGAGATCGAGACTGCGCTTGTTTCTGATTGGCTGAAACTTCTAAACTCTTTGTGTGGCTTCTCATACATTACCTACGTCCATTAGTTTAAATGCTTGGCACTTAGGACAAATAGGTAGGGTCAGTAACTAAAGAGAATGGTTAAAGTTTTAATTGTGCTAACCGCAACTTCCATGGATTTAGAACTAGCTGTACCCTAACAAGATTCTTACAATGAACCTAATTATTTGGCCAAAACATACCCTATTCCCTTATTTTACTTTGAAATACATGTTTATGTACCAATAATAATTGAAATTCATTTATAATTAAGTAGGGTAATATTTATGTACACTCGCTGATTTTGAATTTATAAATTGAATCTAATCTAACAAAACACACCAGATTTTGCAAAAAAAAAAACATGTTTATTTTTATGTCGTCAGTAGGTAGGTACTGCTGCACCGGTCTAGATAATTCATATTGTTCTGGCTAGGTACATGAACGTTTCATGAATTCATTTTACAAAATTACCTACAATTGACACGTTTGTCATTGATTTGTACAGTTTGTTGGTATATCTGCAGGCCATGACCTCTGAGATGAGCATTGACAGGTTAGTGGCGCCATCTAGTAGGCACCGCTCTTATGCAGATAGTTTTGTATGAACTTTATAAGATTTTTATTAAGTCTGAATCAAACAGCAAATCAAATTAGGGATCCGAATCTAACACTTATTTCATCACAAAAAGATCATAGATACGATCCGATGGATGGATGGACTGTGTGAAGTATGATATGGCTAGAAAGGAGGTGACTGCTGAGATGACGAATGATAGAGAAGTTTGGAAGAAGAAGACATGCTGCGCCGACCCCAAAAAAATTGGGATAAAGGCAAGAGATTGATGATGAAACCACAATTAATCAGATTTTAAAACAAAAACACTTCACCGCAACACAAGAAGGCGCGTCGCAAATAACAAAAACACAAGTTTGTCTTTTCAACACTTCAATTTGACCAACCGTAGGCGTCCGAAAGTTAACACGATTAGATACGTCCGTAAAAAATTACGTCGCAAATACGGAAACAAAAAATACTTACGAGATTCAGATAGCCAAATGTGAGGACACCCCTTCGTAAGGGCATGCAAAAGCAGCACCTTCCAAGAACTGGCCAGTCGCAATACATGTTTGAAACGTGACAGAAACTGGTTGAACCGAAACGAGTATTTTGTGTGCGTTTGAGAAACACGCGCGCGTTGTCCCGGTTTATTGTCAGGACTGATGAATCAAGCTATTTGTCAACGTATTTATCTAATGGAGTAGTCTGCCTACAGTGCCGGACATCTGACCTGCTGTTACACTTCAGAACGGTGTATGTGGCATTTTTTGTTTTGAGTCGATAAAAGAGTTTTGGAGATTGCTTCGCTGAAATGACTGAAATTGTGATGTGGATGTGGTGCTGAAAATTTATACGTGACGAGTTAATCTTATCAAATAAATAATGTCGCTCGTTAAGCATAAATAATAATTTTCTATGGTAAAGTTCATAGGATGTCGTAACGCCGATTATGTGAAAATTTAATTACCTACAACTACAACCTGAAAAAAACCCAATTTCTACTATTTTGATTTCTATAGATATTTGTTACAAAACATTATTTTCTTTTTGAGTTTTAGTATTTAAACTAAGTATATATATAAGTATGTATATAAGTGTAGATGTAGATCTACTGCAACTGATACATTTCCGGGAGATTTCTGTACCAAGGTACAGAAATGGACGACATAAACATAGATAGCAAGCTTATGTCGTGGTCCGAGACACAGATAATATAAAACTTTCCGAGACAAACGTCTAGGTAGGTACGATGATTTTTAACATGGAGCACATCGTAATTCTATTTTAACCATAATAAACGAAACAAAATGCTGTATACCCGGTTCTGAATCAGTTCATCTGCTAAACTGCATAATGACGGAAACTCCGACACTGAACCCAAAAATAATTTCAACTCTATTTCTACGAAATAAGGACGTTGATAAATTGTATTTAATTATATTATTTACAAACACTTCGCTGGTAGTAGTGATAACAATTTGACCTCCTGGAAAATCATATTAACCCAGTCATTTGTTTTTTTGAATGAGCGAAAAGAATTAGCAATACATTGCTATTTTTGTAGGAGAGGCAATTTAAATTGCCATACTAAAGATTCAATGTATTTGAAACCATATATTTCTATCGTTGATAAAGTTCCAGTAAAATGTAATTCTGGGAACAGATTCAGACTTCCCTAGTTATAGTTTAGATAAGTATTTTTATAATGAAGCACACAATTAAGTTTGTTTACGAACGGACATAATACATAATATTTATGCCGGTTTTTTGGTATTTTTGTTGTTTTCGAACACAGCTTGCTTTTACGTAACAAAATGTTCATAAACATGTTTTCAATCAAAGAACAGGCACTTATGTAGGTAAGGTAGGTCCATCTAAGTATACAATAAGTGGGACCCCAAGACCCCATTTGTGTCCATATTTTTTTTTGCATGGTCAAACTCTCACATAATATGACTAGAACGTCAGCGAGAACATATTGACACCAACTATCGTTCGTTTTGAAAGATCACTATTTTATGATATGGGGGCCCCCATATTACAATGGTGGTTACTCATACTTAGGGTAGGTACCTACTAACACATAATTATGATGCCTAGGTAGTGACTTAAAACATAGTCTAGTAGGTAATTGACTCTTAACTAATACAAAGTAAAGCGCTATCCACACAAGTCCGGGATGCCCTGACGTGAGATGTGGAGAACGGAAAGGTACATAATATTAACCTTTGATAAAACCAGTGGTCCACATTGGACCTGGATCGAAGGATTTGAAGGATTTGGAAGTCATGGGGCCAAGGCCAAAGGCCTCAGCCTTTGCCCAGCTGTGGGAAGACACACGCTAAGAGTAACAGTAAATGCACGTAGAAAACACTCTTAAACTCTAAAGTCTGTCTTGTCGAGCAAAAATTCAACTCCAAGTTTGCCATCCGAAGGCTTCTTACTCCTCTACATGGTCACCAGAAATCCTTGCAGTCTTCTCACAATAATATTAATATTTATTAAGTTGGTTGATAGGAAATGTACCTACAACCAAAAAAGGATCGTAGCAGTTTCTGTAGTTTCTGTCTACCCCAATGGGAAAAAAGCGTCACGTCGCGAAAATTCATAATTCCGAAAGTCATAAATACGAATTGTTTGTTGTCCGATTTTCATTATGTCCGAAGAATCAAATGTTCGTTATTCCGAAAAACGATGATTTTCAATAATTCAAATAATCTGCTAAAATTGTCCTAAAAGTCTTCCTAGCTGGCATGAGGAGCGTAGGCCGGCGGAACCATGACGACATATTTTGTGGCAGAAAGTGGGTGTGTTATATGTAAAATGCGAGCGTAGCGTGCGCGCGTCATGGAGTCATAGCTGTATAGAGACAGATACATGTTTGATCTAGTGACTTTTGTGGTTAAAAAGACAATATGAACATTTTGCTCGATAAAAAAAAATCAGAAGTAACGTCAATTTTGAAAGTATTTTAAGTTTTATGAGACTTGAGGAAATGCAATTTTTATGAAAATTTAACATTCAAGTGGACACGGCACTTATTTTTTTTATATTAATTAAATACGTGAAAAATAGATCGCGCGCGGCGCGTGCACCGCGCTTATGTCCTGCCGGACGTCATCGAGGGAGGACCTATGCAATTTTTGCTCGCGACCACAATAATATCGTCGCCGTCAACTACTTTATTGTCCTTCTCTACACAGACTAGCGAAGTCAGTATGACTAATATCTTCGCCAATTGTGAACCGATCTCGATAATTATTTTTTGTTTGGAAAAAAAATTAGGTACCTACTTCGCTTCTCTTTGGTGAAGATCTGATGCTGATCTTCGGAGATATAATATAATGGAACTCTTCAAATTATAGACAGCAAATCGCTTGGATGTTTATTGTTTTCACAACATCATACCAACATCACGCCTGTATGCTCTGAGGGGGTGCAGAATTGTCTACAATACACCCACATTTCGAGAGTTAGGTATGTTAGGTTCCATTTTATTGGGGATAAGCCTATTACCATGACATGTAGGTATTGTTAACAATATAAAGTTAATGCCTCGTTGGTCTAGTGGTGGCGACTACTGCGTATGAGGTCTTAGGTTCGTTTACCAGGTCGGGCAAAGTGTTATTGGGTTTTTCCATCAGGATTTTCTCAGTAGCAGCCTCGGAGTCTGGATCTGCACCCGCGCCCGCCCCGTATAAGGTACATGAGACTAAAACATAACTGGTGAAATGTGGGTGTAGGTACTATTGGGTACACCTCAGCCCAACTCTTCGGGGATTACAGGCGTGATGTTACGTTATGCTAAAATATATGTATAGCTAATATTTGTATCGGATATTACAACAAAAAAATGGAAAAATTAAAAACTTTTTTGCAAAAATAAAACCGACTTCAAAAACACAATAAAGTGAAAACGTCACTTAGTTGTTGTTTTGAAGACGATTTTATTTTTATGCAAAAAAGTTTTTAATGATTTTATTACGACGTAATAAAGCAAAACAAACATTTTATTAATCAGCTGATAACTACCGTTCTTACAGTAGGTACCTACGTGAACCTTTATTTCACTAGTACTTACCTACTACTTTCATTAGTAAGATTTCTGCATTGTAATGATTCTCAAAAATGAGTTAATTATCAAGAAAAGATTTTATTGAATAATTTTAAAGACATTGAACATGGCTATCGGTTACATCGGTACCTTAGAGCACAGTTTACGGTCGCGCTGCGATTATTAGGTAGAAAAAAGTTTTATACTAGTACTACTACTACGCTACTACTACTACAACAGCCCATAACGTCCACTGCTGGACTTAAGCCTCTCCCATGTTGGGAGGAATTTGCCGTAATCTCCACGCTTGGCAGGCGGATTGGAGATCGCAGTGATGAAAGACTAACAAAAAACGCTGCTGCCCATTCTCTGGCCTACGGAGGCGCAAGGTGTTCTGCCATCTACATTTGTCGCCTTATACGACACCCGTGAGTGTAATGCGTTGGTTCTATTCTACTCTGCCGGATACCACACGGCTAATGGCGGCACGGCTATGCTAGTGCAGACCTATATATTTTATTCTATTATAATTAATCACAAATTTGTCTTCATTCCAAATCTTCTACTACCATTCTTTAAATTCTATAGAATGATAATCGCCATTTTTTTTTTTTCCGGATGGGAAATCATCAAATGACTTCTCCCGCTCTGGGCGGAGCAGGGGGGAGTGTCAGACTTTTACTGACTAAAACCCATCCATGTTCCTTCATCGCCCTTTGTGTTCCGGGGCCATGGTATCTCTTTCAAACAGTCCTGCAGCCCCGGCAGGTATCGGCCCTTGTGGACACCTTCCTCTTGTTGACTCTCTTTGAGGCGCGCGTGGAACACGAACGCGCCGTTGACACGGCCTGTCGTCATGAGACGGACGGACGGCGAGCTAGCCCATAGCCCACCGTCCACAGGCCCGCGTCTACGGCCCGGGGCGTCTCCCGCGGCGGCCGGGACGCTGTGAGGTTCTCTCCCTCTCACGTTCCGCCACCTCCTTCTCTAGCATTACTGCTTCGCAGAAGGAGGTTACGGCGTCCCATTCCGTCTCGCTCCGGACCATGGCTTGCGCCAGGGCCGGACGCGAGAGGTCGCCGCCGCCAATCACCGCTTCGAGGACACGGTGGTGCTCCGCCCACGCGGGGCACACCTCCACCGTGTCCTCCGGTCGATCCTCGCAGTGGAAACACCCGGGCGTTTCCTCCCGCCCGATTCGGTGCAGGAACCTCCCGAAAACACCGTGTCCGGTGAGGACCTACGTCAGGCGGAAGGTGAGGACGCCGTGGCGTCTCTCAAGCCACTCCTCAAAGAGGGGACTTATCGCCACTATTGTGGCGTGCCCTGCGCGGGGTTGCGACAGTCACTATCTCCATGTCGCCATGAGATCCCGATAATCGCCTGCCTCAGTCATACATTCATAACAATATAAAGTGTATTAGTGTTACATAGTGTTATACGCACATCAAGCTATACGTGTTTGTTGCAAACTAGCTCTTATTACCAGCACGCAATATAATTGGAACTACTGATTTATTTTTACTGTGGCGTGTTCGCTCGCCGCCATAAGTCACCGGTGTTCATATCGTGACGGTTCCTATGCAACGCGAGCGCAAGCCGTCTCGACTCGTAAAATGCCTAAACGCCGGGAAAAGCAGCCCTTAAATCTCGAAAACGGTGCGTCCTATCGTGAAAATAATGAAAAATTTGCCCCCTTAATGCCGCCCTGCCGCGTAATTCTCGTAGGTAGGTATAAAAAAAAAAAAAAGGATTCGTATCTTTAATGTGTCGTAATAACAATTATTGAAATTCGGTATTTTGAGAATAGTAATTATGAACGTTCGGAATATTAAAATTTAGGAATTATGAAAACAGGATTAATGTTAAATCGGAGTTTTATATTCGGAATTTTTAACCATTCGGAATTATGAAAATCGGTATTTTGAAATTCGGAATTGTGACTTTCGGAATAAAGTTTTTCGGACTTATGTAGTGTACGCCACGTTGAACTAGTCTAACCTAAAAACAGTGACTATGTTCATAATATCAAAATTGCGGAAATATTTGAAAAAGGCTTTAAATTTCCACATTCACACCAGGTTCATTATGTATTTGAACTTGAAAATCCCTCATTGCAAATTATGATTTAAGCTCTATAATGAACACAGTACGGAAGTGAGTCAGTGCCGGTCATCTTTTTATCATTTTGTTTATCAAATGCCTACAAATTCCAAGCGGAGATTCCTACGTTGTGATAAATACCAATATCCCATTATTCCCACATCCGTTATACCAAAGTCCATTTTGCACTTTATTTTGCAACTTTACATTTTAATAAAAAAAAAACATAACATCACACATTTCACCAGATATATTTATTAATAGCCACATATCTATACTAGGGGACATAAGCCAACGAAAGAGCTGTTCAGGTGCCTATTATCCTAGTCGAGTATTATTTCAAGTTCATCGACACGCAAAGAAGAATAAGAAGCTCGCCATTGCAATCAACCGCACACAAAGAGATACAGCTACAGGCTGGGCTGCTAATACAGATTTTTTTTTTAAACAAAACCTTAATTTCTATTTGCCGGACCTGAGAATCAAACCCGAGAACTCATGCTCAGCAGTAAATGCGACTACTACACCAGCAAGGCCTTTTCTGAACTAAGTAAGAATAACCAATAGAAAGGGTCCACTAGAATTTGTTTGGACTGCACCGAGGCAAATGGCGTTGAGATCGTTGAGCTATTACTACTGTACTACGAGCTACGTATAGAGAAGACAGCGCGAACAAAGTCTGTGCAACAAGCGCGGCAGTGCGGGGCGCGCGGGGGGCGGCTAACCCCGTATATATAGATGCTGTGGCGAACAAGCTACTGAGTAACGACCGATTCCTCAATTAATGATCCGACCCAGCCTGTTGTCCCTTGCTGCCCTCTCATCAATGACGCACTAAGTCGAGGCCCGAACCCCACAGGGGGTGCCCTTAGTGACCGTTCATTTAATTTAAATCCTTAGTTTGTAAGCCCTGGCTGGGGGCCTTAAAGTAATTTTTGGCCACCACAGGATTGTCCGGTTAAGCAGTAAAGCAACCTTAGCGCGTTGCAACTGCGGGTGGTCCTTCCTAAAAAAACTGAGTAACGACCGATTCCCCAATTAATGATCCGACCCAGCCTGTTGTCCCTTGCTGCCCTCTTACCAATGACGCACTAAGCCGAGGCCCGAACCCCACAGGGGGTGCCCTTAGTAACTGTTCATTTAATTTAAATCCTTAGTTTGTAAGCCCTGGCTGGGGGCCTTTTTTTTTTTTTTTTTTTTTTTTTTTTTCGGATGGGAAATCATCAAATGACTTCTCCCGCTCTGGGCGGAGCAGGAGGGAGTGTCAGACTTTTACTGACTAAAACCCATCCATGTTCCTTCATCGCCCTTTGTGTTCCGGGGCCACGGTATCTCTTTCGAATAGTCCCGCAACCCCGGCAGGCATCGGTCCTTGCGGACTCCTTCCTTTTTGCTGACTCTCTTTGAGGCGCGCGTGGAACACGAACGCGCCGTCGACACGGCCTGTCGTCATGAGACGGACGGACGGCGAGCTAGCCCATAGCCCACCGTCCACAGGCCCGCGCCTACGGTGGCCGGGGGCCACGTGGTGGCCCCCGACGCCCGGGGCGTCTCCCGCGGCGGCCGGGACGCTGTGAGGTTCTCTCCCTCTCACGTTCCGCCACCTCCTTCTCTAGCATTACTGCTTCGCAGAAGGAGGTGACGGCGTCCCATTCCGTCTCGCTCCGGACCATGGCTTGCACCAGGGCCGGACGCGAGAGGTCGCCGCTGCCAATCGCCGCTTCGAGGACACGGCGGTGCTCCGCCCACGCGGGGCACACCTCCACCGTGTGCTCCACCGTGTCCTCCGGTCGATCCTCGCAGTGGAAACACCCGGGCGTTTCCTCCCGCCCGATTCGGTGCAGGAACCTCCCGAAAACACCGTGTCCGGTGAGGACCTGCGTCAGGCGGAAGGTGAGGACGCCGTGGCGTCTCTCCAGCCACTCCTCAAAGAGGGGACTTATCGCCACTATCGTGGCGTGCCCTGCACGGGGTTGCGACAGTCGCTCTCTCCATGTCGCCATGAGATCCCGCCGGAAGTCTGTCCGCTGAGCGACAATTTGTCGCGGCAGCGGAGTTTCCCCCCGGCGAAGCGCCTCCGCGCGCCATTCATGCAGGCGCGCGAGGACTATCGCCTCCAGATCCCATGGCGGCAATCCGGCAAGGAGGCACGCCGCCTCGCGGGCGATCGTGCGGTACCCAGGGGCCAGCCTTACGGCTACCACCTTTTGGGGCGCGTTCAGGTAGTGGGCTGCACGCAGCCTCAAGGAACGCGCCCACACCGGGGCCCCGTAAAGGGCCATGGACCGCACGACTCCCGCGTAGAGCCTCCGGCAGGAGGCGTTCGGCCCCCCCAGGTTGGGCAGGAGCCGCCTGAAGGCAGCCCCAGTCCGTTCCAGTTTGGGGGCCAAACGTCGGAAGTGCTCCACGAAGTTCCACCGGCTGTCGAGGACGAGTCCTAGGTACTTCAAAGTCGACTCGACACCGAAAGATACCCCTCCTACCGTGAGTAAGGATCCCGGAGGTGGCGCATTCCGAGGCCCATGAAAGCACATGGCCTCGGACTTGTGCAATGCCACCTCGAGACCCAGTTGCCGGATCCTCTCAACGACTATCGCAACCCCGCGTGTCATAGCTTCGGCCGCCGCCTCGTGCGACCCCCCCTGTGCCAGCACCAGCGTGTCGTCTGCATAGCAGACCACGCTGACGCCGCTAGGGAGGTCGGCGCGCAGCACCCAGTCGTACCCGATGTTCCACAAGGACGGCCCTAGGACCGATCCCTGCGGAACACCGCACGACATCTCTCGCCGGTTCCATTCTCCGCTGCGACCGGGGTAGATGACGGCTCTATCCGTCAGGTAGTCCCCGACCACACGACGAAGGTAGGTCGGCACCCGGTGATACCGGAGTGCCTCCCTAATGCAGCTCCAGGGCATGGAGTTGAAGGCATTGGCGATGTCTAGAGACACCGCCAAGACAACCCCACCCCGGGACACTGCATCCCCCGTCGTGAGGGCTCTCACGCGCATGATGGCGTCCACCGTAGGCAACACCAGTTTGGTTTCCGCAAGGGGCGCTCCCCTTGCGGAAACCAAACTGGTGTTCCGCAAGATCCGGCCCCGTCCCCGCAAGGTGCTCGGCGAGGCGGTTTGCAATGACTCTTTCGAAGAGCTTGCCCACCTCGTCGAGCAACACTATGGGCCGGTATGCGGACGGAGAGTCCGCAGGGCGCCCCGGCTTCCGAATGAGGACCAGCTTCCCCGTCTTCCAACGAAGCGGGAACTGGCCCCTCTCCAAGCATGCGCTTAGGAGCCCCTCCAGTCGGGGCCCGAGAGCCTCCGAGGCCAGGACCCAGGCTTTGCCAGGCAAGCCGTCAGGTCCCGGGGCGGTATTTTTGGCACTCAGCCTGCGTACCGCCACTCTCAGGTCTACCCCAGTCACTTCCGGAGTGTCGTCGTCGTCATCCTGGTGGTCCGCTTCCAGCACCGCAGGTGGCGGAGCCATAGGCGGGGGGGGATGTTCTCCCCGCGTGGGGAACAGAGTGCTCACCACGTCCTCCACGAGCTCAGGCCGGAGACTCTGCGTCAGTGGGGGGGCCCAGGTGCGGAGTTTATCCCGCACCATCTTATAAGGGCGCCCCCACGGATCTCTGTCGAGAGTCCCCAGCATCTCCTCGCGGGCCAGATCCCTGGCCCGCAGGACAGCCTCGCGGAGGGCGGTCTTCGCCGCTCTGTACCCCTCATAAAGCTCCGCCTCGATGGCTGCCGCATTCGGTGGACGAATGCGGAGCCTGCGATGCCTGGCGTACAGGTGTCGCGCAGCCACGCACGCCTCGCGCAGAGACGTCAGCTCTCGCGACCACCAGTACACCTGACGTCGGGCGCTTCCTGGCCGAACTCGGGGCATTGCCACGTCGCATATATCGGACATGGCCTCCTGGAACCACCCTGCCTCATTGTTAATGTCGGCAGGCCTGTCTGGTGATGTCACCCAGGCCTGCACGATCGAGGCTTCCAGGAGGAGCTCCCGGTCCAGCTGCTTCAGCGCCCAACGCGGACCACTCGGGGCCTGTTGGACCGGCGCGCTTGAGGTCTGGGTGGAGACGTCAAACCGGATGTACCGGTGGTCGGAATAGGTCTCCACCCCCTCCATGACACGCCAGTCAACGACACGCGGCGACAGAGCGGGGCTAGCGAACGAAATGTCCACTACCGACTCGCCCCGCATCCGCACACACGTGGGAACAGAACCCCGATTTAGGAGGACCAGGCCTTTCTCCAGAGCCCAGTCCTCCACCATCCTTCCCCGCACGTCTGTGCAACGAGAACCCCAAGCCAAGTTCTTGGCATTGAAGTCCCCGAGGACAAGCACGGGGAGGGAATGGTTTCCGACGACAACACTCAACTCTGCGAGAGAGTTGTGGAACTCGGCGAGAGTTCGGCTCGGGGAGAAGTAGACTCCCACCACTACGATCTCCCCGAACCGTGCTGCTACGCACCCCCGACCCCTCCTGACACCTTCAAGGGTCGGGGTACCGGCGGCGGCCGACGACACTATGGTCACTGAGCCGCTAATGTCCGCCACCCAGTCTTCCCTGGGCTGGACAAAATACGGCTCAGCGACAACAGCGATGTGTATCGACCACTGCGCCATGCTCTGGAGCAACAGATCCTGAGCGCAGGCGCAGTGGTTGATGTTCGCTTGGAGGAAGCGTAATGGGGCCGTTATTGGCACTCCATTACCGCTTCCTCCTCCCTGGCCCCCTGTGAGGGCCCCTCTACGGCAGCGGCAGTGGCAGCGGCGGCAGTTGCGGCTGCGGCGGTGGCGACGGTGGCGGTGGCGGTGGAGGGCCTTCCCTTTCCTCTGGTGGCCTTGGTGGGCGGAGCGCAGGCCTTGCTCCCAGCCCGGTGATCGGCCGGCTTGCCAGCCGCCGCACAGGCACCGCAGTGCGGCGTGGCACAGCAAGCCGAGGACACGTGACCGGGCTGACTGCAGCGGAAACAGAGGCCGCTGCGATCAACCTCCGAGGCGCACTGTACTGACACGTGGTGCCCCACGTGACAGCGATAACACCTCAGAGGTCTGGGCTCCAGCAGCTTCACCTGCGCTGATACCCAGCCCACCAATAGCCTTCGGCCCTCCACTATCGTTTTGGCCGCCGTTACGGGGCAGCATACCGTAACGGTATGCATACCGTGAGGTCCGGACGTAGGGCGCCTGCCCTGACCTGCTCAGCAGGGCACCCACCGGACCTGGCGACGGCGGCCACCACCTCCTCCTTGGTCACCGAGTCGTCCAAACCCAGGATGCGCAGGTCTGCGCTTCTGACGGGCCTGGACACTCGGGCGTCGTCCGCGTTCAAAGACGCTCTGAGCTTTTCAGCTAGAGCGTCAGCGGACGACCCACTGGTTTCTCCGGGGATCTCCAGCATGCGAGCCCCCGTTGCGGTGACTTTAAGCCGGAGGCCCCCGGTGATCCCGAGCTCTCCGAGATCAACCGTCTCTTTCGCCTTCGCCAGCAATGGCTGGGGGCCTTAAAGTAATTTTTGGCCACCACAGGATTGTCCGGTTAAGCAGTAAAGCAACCTTAGCGCGTTGCAACTGCGAGTGGTCCTTCCTAAAAAAACTGAGTAACGACCGATTCCCCAATTAATGATCCGACCCAGCCTGTTGTCCCTTGCTGCCCTCTTACCAATGACGCACTAAGCCGAGGCCCGAACCCCACAGGGGGTGCCCTTAGTAACTGTTCATTTAATTTAAATCCTTAGTTTGTAAGCCCTGGCTGGGGGCCTTAAAGTAATTTTGGGCCACCACAGGATTGTCAACCTTAGTGCGTTGCAACTGCGACTGGTCCTTCCTAAAAAAAAAAAAAAAAAGCTACTGAGTGAACTGCGGCCGTCCGACCGCAGTTGAACGGAGCACAGATTTTGTTCGCGCTGTCTTCTCTATACGTAGTAGTAATAGCTCAATGGTTGAGATGTAGGCAACATTAACATGCTGATGCTGACCGGTCTCCTAAAATCCATTCTAGCGAGTTTTACCTTTGACGTATCATCTGCCTAGCCTTTTCCCAACTATGTTGGAGTCGGCTTCCACTATAACCGGATGCAGCTGAATACCAGTATTTTCCATGGAGCGAATGCCTATCTGACCTCCACAACCCAGTTAGTACTGGGTAATACGATACCCCATGGTAAGACTGGTTGAAAGACTTTCGGGGCCACCGACTACCCGTAACGACTGTCAAAGATTTACAATTGACAGCCGGGACCAACTGAGGCACGAAGGAAACTCGGTATGTAATGGGTGGTCACCCATCTACAGACCTTTTACTACTCGTATTCATAGAAAATAGTTTACCTGAAAAATTAACACAAACGTATTAAGGATGACAATAAAATAAAAATATCTTACAACCAGTCTTACCAAGGGGTATCGTATTACCCGATAACTGGGTTGTGGAAGTCATAGGCAGCCGCTCCATTTAAAATCCTTGGAAACCGACCCCAACATTGGGAACAGGCTAGGCATATGATGATGTACGAGTATTAAGGCTGAAAATAATATTATGGCACTAACTAATTCCATGGGATGATGAATTGATGACAAAACGCAGTGTCAAAAAACTATTAAAAGCATAAGACTTGTGATGTCAATCAGCGCCAATGTTTCAAAATTTATGTAAAAAGGCGCTTGATTTAATTAAATTTATAAGATTGTAGATGTGCAATATACCGGTAAATTTGCCGACGCTCGCGTCGTTTCTGATGCTGTATTCGTTACGACGTGGATGTACTATCTGTTGTGTGTGGACCTTGGTGAGTTACAATATAATGTTGCTTTTTGGTGCAATGTTACTTTGTGTAATTTATTTCATCACCACTGCTCTCAAAACGGTGAAGGAAATAGTCGTGAAGAAACGGGCATGTCTTAGAACTAAAATTTCGAATATATTATGTACCTACATCTCCCAACTCGCACTGGGCCCGCGTTGTAGGTTACAGCCCATCCCCCACACACACACACAAGCCTCTTCTCGAGAGGCTTGTGAGTGTGAGAGGCTTGAGTCCATCGCCAACGATTAGCGAAATGCAAGTACAACTAGCAACTGGAAACTAAATAGTAGTTTGTTAGTGTAGCTGGACTACGTATTGGAGAGAGTTCTCGCCGCAGTGTATCAGCGATCAAACTATAAATATAAATGCACCTTTTCTACTGAAACGGGACCTACATCCATTGGTTCCTTGAGCGAGGAAATTAAAATGGTCCTTTTGAAACGGGTATTGGAGAGCCAAAAAATAACAACATGATTATGAGTAAAAAGTTGTAAATAATAATAATATTTTATGTACAGACGATTCAGACTTCCTGTTGTTAAAATTCACGAATAATTGCCGCAGTCGCAGATTACATAATAATAGTCCACAGTGAATGGATGAGCAATTGTGTCCATAGAAGAGCAATTATGTAAATATCGCAGCCAATTCGTACAACACCCCGTTTGTATAACGGCGACATGTTATTACGCCGCTTTGAGGAACGCGGAGGGCTCATTCAATGCAGCGTACCTACTTTATTTCAGCCAAATTGTAATCCTGCTGAACGTGAGGACGCCGTATTACATAACGGCGGCGTTTTTCAATCCGGCGCGCCATTATGTAAAACGGCGTGTTATAACACGCCGTTTCAGCCAATTCGTATATATACGAATTGGCTGCGACATATACAGGCTGTAAATAACCTCATCACGAAGCCGTCAACCAAGCATTCTGTACATCAAACTAAGTAACTATAAACAAACATTATTGCTGGGAAACGACTTTTTTTTTTTGGGGTAAAATATCATGTTTTGTGGTAGAACTCAATGTAACGCACTCAAAACATTTTGCTGATGGATGGATTGAATAATACGGGGGTCGTGGAGGTGTTTAAAGTAAAATCTAACATTAATAACTTGTACTTATTTAAAAAAAAACGGGGAGAAGTGCCTTTCAGCTTCGTTAAAAGGTTTTTTTTACAACCTTTAGACTTATAATTATTTCCCCCCTACAGATCCGGTCGCTATTCGTCCTCGTGTTCTTCGTGGTGACGGTCGTATTGATGTACATGCCTGAGTCGGATAAGAAAGACTCCCAGCCCAAAGATGAAGACTTCTTTTACGTGTTTTTTCCCTATCTCATCATGATTGTCACTGAAAGCTTTGTTTTCATGGCCGCTATTTTACTAGCAATGGGACTACTCTGCGTACGCATCACGCATTACATATTATTTATTAGTTACTTGTAGCATTCTTCTTAATTATGGACACTAAATTATTATTTTTAAATAATTTGGCAAATAACCGAGTGTACAAAGACGCGTTTAACGAAGCAGATACTTAATCATCTATTCTTCAACTCGAAGGTATAAGACCAATCTGCCTGTCTATCAAAATGTTTGGTTACGTTGTCGCCCGACCAACATTGATTCATTTTGATTTTGACAAAAATTATCGGTAACAACCGATAATTTTTGCCACCACTAGACCTGTTGGGCTAGTGGTGGCTATATTTTCTAGGAGCTATATTTTGCTGAGCATGAGGTCGATTTCGAGTCGGTTCGATTTCCAGGTCGGGGAAAGTGTTATTCGGTTTTTCCGCCAGGTATTTCTCAGGCTGGATTTGTGCCCGGTTAATGGTGATTATTTTTCAGGGAAATTCATTTCGAGTGTCGGAATACTTAATATGTCGCTTCTGCTCATTGGTGTTCGAAACTATCGCCTTAGTTTGTTTGTGCTTCTTTCATCAACACTACATCGGGTGGTACTTAGGGTTCCTTATAATAGTCAGTAAGTAAAAAATTACTCACGTCACATTACCTACATAATTAGCCTTGTCCAGTTAGACATGCAAGGTTACAAAAAAATACGAATGTTTGGAACAGATTAAATAAGAAATGTGAAGTCCCCATCGATCCGACATTTGCAAACAAACATATTCAAGGTCAAAGGTCGCAAATATGGGTTTACTTATTGCCAAAAAACAAATTCAAGGTCTCAAATATGGGTGTAAAAATAAAACCGACTTCAAAAACACAATTTAAAAATAACTTTATCTTCAGAAGTCGGTGGCAAAGAAACTAAATCAAATACACAGAAGTCACCGACTTCTGAAGCTAAAGTTATTTTTCACTTGTGTTTTTGAAGTCGGTTTTATTTTTTGCAAAAATAGTATATAATGATACTAGTGGAGAAAGTTTGTTATTGCATTTATATTTTTGAGCCGAGAAATGCAAAAACAAAAGTCCACGTGTATGAAACGACGTTTTTCAATACACTTTTGAAGAAATAAAATAAAAGAACGAAAATCATTTTTTTAGAATTACTAAGAAACTATGATTTTAATTTTCTTTTTTCCGCGCCTTGCTTTCGCCAGGTTGAAGGAGAAGCAAAGGTATGAAACCGCTAAACAGCTTATTATATTTATATATTTTTGAATTTACAACACAAATAAATATTAATTTGTTTATAAAAGTAAATATTAGTTTTAAATAATCATGTTTATCTATGATATTCTATTTAGAAACACAATTTGAATATTCAAAAAATATTAACGCCGTAAAGACGCATTAAATTAATGCTTTGCCGAAATTAAAAAAAAAAAACATTCACCTCCCACTATAGGCATTCACCCAAATTAGACTATGTTTAGTTATCTATGGCAATTTTCATTCCCGCACACGTGTTGGAAAATGAAAAAATTATCAATCATATGCTCTATGCGAATTATTGTAACTTTACATGATTAAGCTAACTTGACCGGACTAGTTAGTCTAAAACTTTCCCGTAGCTAAAGGCACAGATCTCCTCTTTGTTAGTGGGCCGTTATCAACCGCACGGACCCAGTGTGAGCCGTAATCAGTCACACGAACCCAGTGTGGGCCGTAATCAGCCACACGGTCTCAGTGTGGGCCGTAAACAGCCACACGGACCCTATAATATCGAGAGGATACCAGCATTACCGACCGAGCATAGGTACAACTTCAAGAGCAGTGGCGATAAAAGATTTTACAAGTAAAATGCCTGCTTGGGTTCGGACCTGCGACCTAACTCCGTGATTGTCTGGGCCGCCACTTCCCTGCTCATATTAAACTCTACTGCGTGTCAGTTCACATAATTATTTTGTTACGGCCTGGTAAAGAAACGGTTTCTTATTATTGCAGTTCTGGAAATCTACGCATTCATAATCGTATATAGCTATTACGTGGACATGGCAAATGAGGAGAAAGAGTACTGGGAACAGCAGGGTGAAATGCGCGAGGTCCCAAGCTACAGGCACTGTCACGAGTTCTGCGTGAACTACGTGATGCCCGTGAAACGAGAGCCGAGTGTCTCCGGCGCCGTATCGCAGGATACGCGAGACGCGTCGCAAGATACGGACACGCCAAATACAGGACCGACAGGAGACATGAGAACGAGAAGCGATAAGTAAGCGAAAACCAAAAGATAAACAAGAACGAGACAAGCGACTTAACCGACACCTACGACGTATAAATGCATTTCAAATGAAAATAGGACTGACCTCGCACCATGTTGTAACATTATATTCTGCCAGATAGAAGGAACCCCTCCTTCTATCAGGCAGAATCTTGATGCTCCGAAATTTATTTGGCATAACACACTTGGCATAATCTTCTTTATACGAATATTTTTATGGCATCAAAATTATTTAATATAGTTATTGTTTGGCTATATGTTATTGTATGTTAGAATTTACAATGGCATACTTTTAAGATGACAGAATTTTATTTGGCATAATTATGCCAAATAAAATTCGAAAAAAATAAAGTTCAATCAATTTTATTATTATGGTAAGAAAGAGAGGAAGCTGTGTTCCAGCAGTGGGAACATTATAGGCTGATGATGATGATGGTAAGAAATACAAAATAACTAACAACAAACAACAACTAACTAACTATGAATTTTCTGTAATGTGATAGATGAGGGTCTACCCTTTATACCAGAACTTTTTATGTCATAATATTACTTTGCATAACAGTAGATAGCATAAACTTCATTTCGTAGAAAATCGTTTGGCAGACACTCATTTATCATACATTCAAAACTCATAATTTTGTAAGTCAGAATCATCTTAAGGCATAAATTTCATGTGCATAAGAATTAAAAGTAGAACCATCTTATCGCAGAAAGTTCACAGTCAGAATCATCTTTTGGCATAAATTTCGTATCGATAGTCATTAAAAGGCAGAACTAACATATTACAGAAAGTTTACAGTTAGAATCATCTTTTGGCACACATTTCATTATGCATAATAATAGAAAGCCTCATCTATCACATAACAAAATATTCATAGTTAGAATAATTTTGTATTTCTTAACATAATTGTAAAATTTATTGAACATTATTTTTATCGCCACAAACATACGACGATAATGTTATGCAGCATGCAAGCAAGCATGCAACATGCAGCAGCCATGGTTTCTGTCACGGCTCCGGCGCTGCAGGGTTCCGGCGGTCCCACGCGAGTTTATCGTCGCAGATGTGTTTTACGCTCACCACCGCAGCTTCGGTTTGCTGGCCGGCTTCGTCTCCTCACCCCTCCGCGCCTACGCGAATTTAAATTACACTCTAGGGTTAGGGCTGACAAGACTACTTGGAGTCGATTTTGGAGCAATTCGATTGTCATTTATTTTTTTAGCGTAACATATTGTCGTTTTAAGACAATATTTTAATTCTAATTTAAGGTTAAAAATGTTATTTTATAGAAATGGCAATAATGCCAAATAAAATTATTCCAAATGTAATTCTGCCATCTTCATAGTATGCCAAGTGAAATTGTACCAAATAATCGTCGCTCTAAATAAACGTTATTCTAAACGAAATTATGCGGAATTTGAACATTGTCAAAGGTAATTATGCCAAATAAAATTCTGTCATCTTAAAAGTATGCCATTGTAAATTTGGGCATATAAACATTCGGCCAAGCAATAACTATATTAACTATTTTTTATGCCTTAAAAATATTCATATAAAGAAGATTATGCCAAGTGTGTTATGCTAAATAAATATCGGAGCATCAAGATTCTGCCAGATAGAAGGAACCCGATAGATGAGATTGCCATTATTATGCATTATGAAATGTACTTACGCCAAAAGATGATTCTAACTGTAAACTTTCTGAAATATGATAGTTCTGCCTTTTAATAACTATCGATATGAAATGTATGTCAAAAGATGATTCTGACTGTGAACTTTCTGCGATAAGATTTATTTATTTATTACAAAATCCACAGCTCTTTACAATCTTAATCTTAACTATTTTAACTAATCCTACAGCCAATTAAGGATTTACAGTTTAACATTTAACATAGCTAAGAATACAGAGTGTGAAAGTGTGTGTGCCTGAGGAGTTAAAGTTGGTGTGTGAGTATGTTATAACGGTGTGTGCGTGTGTGGTGATTGTCTGTATACTTTCTGTACAACCCTACCTATTTATTTATTTCGTTTAGATGTTTTTGTCAGTTCGTCACATTCTGACGTTATTAAATGTTTCCTAAATAAACTTTTTTAGTATGAAATATATCGAGATGAGAGAATCTTTTGTTATAATTACTTAGCATCCTACCAATGACTAAGTTTTGAGCGTAGTTTGTACCACTTTGTGGTACTTCGAATAATGTGCCTAGTCCGTCGAGACGAAGCACTTAATCTTGTAACTAAATTATTTAAATCAGTACTGTCAATATTCCCACTACAAATATTATAAAGAAATAGCATGTCCAGAATCATACGTCTGTTTTCGAGTGGCAGCATATTATGATGTTTACATGATAGCAGATAATCTGCAGATCTGAAACCACTGCGATAGTTAATGTATTTAACAAATTTAGATTGAATTGATTCTATCTGCTGTGTATAAACCAAGTATTGCGGATTCCAGATATTACTGCAGTATTCTAAAATACTGCGTATGGTCGTTAAATAAAGTACCTTGATGCAATTTATATCAGTAAATAATTTACATGTACGCATAATAAATCCCAGGATTTTGTATGCCTTGCCGACGATAGAGGACACATGCTCCGAACACAGAAGTTTCGAGTCAAGGACGACACCAAGATCCCTAATAACATTGCAGCGCACAACATTACCACCACTAAGATTGTAGCTATAGTTAATTAAATTTCGCTTCCTGGTAAAGGTTATAGTCTGACATTTGCTTACGTTCACATTGATTCTATTGATAATAAAGTAATTACATAATCTATTTAAGTCGCTTTGTAGCTTCTCACAGTCAGACGTATTTTTTATAGTCATAAAAATCTTGGTGTCGTCAGCGTACATCAGGAACCCTGCGTTAAGAACATGTGCTCCTACATCGTAAAGGTAGGCAGAGTATAAAAGAGGTGCCAAAGTTAAGCCCTGTGGCACACCAGATGGTATGGTTACGCAGTTAGACCTTGCGCCGCCCAATGTAACAATTTGAGACCGATTCCTAAGGTATGACTCGAACCATCTAAGCAAGTTACCGCGAATTCCAAGCTCTTGCAGCTTACGCAAAAAGATGTCGTGATCCACGCGGTCGACAGCTTTTTCGAAATCCGTGTAAATCACGTCAACCTGCCCACCACCATCCATATCACGAACCACACTCTCGAGAAATACTGCCAAATTAGTATTAGTAGACCGTCCCTTAATAAACCCATGCTGTTGTTGCGGAATCAATTTAGATATGGTAGGGTAGATAAAGTTGTGTACTACTTTCTCCATTACTTTCCCCATAACATTCAGAATTGATATCGGACGATAATTTTCTATGGCGTTTCTACAGCCTTTTCTATGAATGGGCACAATGTGCGCAGTTTTCCAAATAGTTGGACAGTATCCTTTACGAAAACATCTATTGAAAATATAAGCTATCGGTAAGGAGAGTGATTTAGCACATTTAACGAAGAGAGGGGGTATAGTATCACTTCCTGGTCGTAGTACCTTAGTCTTTCCGTAGTAGTACCTTAGATGTATCCAGATTCTCCAGGAGTTTCAGGATACTCACACTGTCAATGGTCAGGCTGTGCAGTGTATCGCCGTATGTTTCACAGTCAGTCGAGAAAGGAGTGTAGGTCCCGAGTCTGCTGCTAAAGTTTTTACAGAAAATATCATTAAAAGCGTTACAAATTTCAGCCTCACCGGTTAGTTGACTATCAGCATACGTCATGTATTTAGGATAACTACTACTATTCTTTTTTCTAGTTTTAACGTACGTCCAAAAATATTAAGGTGAAGTTTTTATGTTCTCTTGTGATCTGTATAAATAATTCTTATGACACTCTTCTTGCATCCTTTTTTGTCGATCTCTGAATAAAGAAAAGAAAAGCAGCGTAATCATGAGGGTTTTCATATTTTTTCCATTGCTTATGCGCTTTCCACTTTTCCTTAATAACATTAATTAATGCTCAACTGTACCAGACAAGGTAGCTATAGGTACCGCCAATGGTGACCTTTGGGACATGCAGGGTGAAACTCGTCTTCCGGTACCAATGGATAGGTCGACTGTATAATGGTATTAGGAAAATTGACAAAGATTAAATCCAGAGTATGAATATGGTTCTACTTTTAATTCTTATGCGTATGAAATGTATGCCTAAAGATTATTCTGACTTATAAAATTATGAGGTTTGAATGTGTGATAAATGAGTGTCTGCCAAACGATTTTCTGCGAAATGAAGTTTATGCTATCCGCTGTTATCCAAAATAATATTATGACATAAAAAGTTCTGCTATAAAGGGTAGACCCGTTGTAACGTCATGTCATAGCTGTAAATCAAAGAAGTTGGAAAGAGTCATCAAAAAAAAGTGATAGGCAAAAAAAAAATGCCAAAAAAAGTACAAAAAAAAGGGTATAGATTGGCCTCAAACTAAAAGTCTGCGCACAATACGATCGAGAATTTATCATAACAAAAAAAAAACATATTCAGTAATAATAGTAATAAAATTAAATTTTCCTGTCTGGCTAACGGCGAGTACTTGCACAGGCACAACCAAGTAGCCAGGATTATACATCAGCAACTTGCCTTGAAATATAAACCTTGTGGAAAAAGACCATGTCACGCTGTACTGGGATCGGTCTATCATTACTGACAGGACTATTGTCGCCAATAAGCCTGACATAGTGATGATAGACCGACCAGCGCGCCGCGTAATGATAATCGACGTTACCATTCCGCGTGACGAGAACCTCGTGAAAGCTGAGAAAGAGAAACAAATTAAATATCTCGAATTGGCACATGAGGTTCGCGACATGTGGAATATGAACTCGGTTATCATTGTGCCGATTGTCGTGACGGCCAATGGCCTATAGCCAAGAGCTTCGATGACCATCTATCGAAGCTCTCTTTAGGCGGTTGGATCAAGGGCCTGATTCAGAAGGCAGTACTCCTCGACACGGCACGCTTTGTGAGGAGGTTCCTGTCTCTGCGGCCCTAACCACCGGTGGCTTGGACCCTGCTCCAAACACCGGCGGACTACTATTTTTTTATATATTTAAATGTTTTTATATGTTTTTTTTATGTAAATAATAAGATGATAAAATGAATAAAGGAAATAATAATAATAAATTTATTTTTCTCCCACAAAGTACAATAAAGTTACAATATAGAGGTGTTACAAATATTCGAGGTACAAAGGTTGGTGGGAGTCAGGAGTTCAAACTAGGATATCCTGTGCTATGGACTCCTGGCCCCCCTCGCCGAGACTGACGGATTATGACAATTTTAGGGCGACATGTCATTGTAAGACTATTGTAAAATAGGAATTACAAGAAAAAGTCAGAAAAAAACAAAATTTCAGTGGCATACACACACATTTATTTGGCAAATAAACCAGTCGTTTCCAAGTGTAGTTTGAACCAACATTTCCACGCTCTTAAAAAAACGATAATAATAAATAAAGATAAATGTAGCTACCTGCACAACCGTGAGGTATGAAGTCTTAGGGGATGCACCAAAATGTGGTCTCAGTGGAAAAGGGCCTTACCCTGCTCTCCCTGGCTAACGAGAACTGGCGCGACCTGCATAGAGAATGCATTTTTACAGTACTGGCTTATCGACTTGTATACGGGTCCGGACCTTTAAGTACAGGGTGTATGCACAGAGAAACAGGTTCGGGTACTTACATTTTTTATAGTACTGACATTAACGGTACGAGTCAGTACCTATAAGTACAGGGTTTATGCATAAAGAATCGGGTAAATCTGTTCATAGTGACCATGATGTCTTCGAGTTCGTCGGACGATGAGCTTTTTGTCCTCAATAGTGTTCATAATAAAATAAAAAAAGGACAGTCGGTGTTTCTAGTGTCAACAGTAAAAGAAAGAAATGTGGATCGTGTTATCAATTATTTTTACAAGATATAAAGTTCGATGAACCCAATTTTCATGATAAGGTATACTAGGATGGCATCAGAAACATTTCGGTTTAGCAAAACTCAATGCTATGCTTCGCAATCCAAATCCATTTTTGTTTGGAATATTATTATTTTTACGACGACAGAAGGGACACCCTACACAGGCAAATGCTTAAGGCTGATGTTCTAGGGTAGCCCGTAGGGTAGAAATTACTTTTTCTGCTTTTTTTTGTTTCCTACACCTTTATGAACTTGGAGGGTTGTATTGATGATTTTGATGATAATAATTCTATAACTACATACGTCTTACAGCCGCGAATAATATTTTAATCAATATTAACCCTAGTACTGGCCTGCAAATTGCAAAAACGTAAGAAAATTTGAATTTCGCGGGCTACCCTGGAGCATCCACCTTAAACCCGTACTGATAAGTACTGACCCGTACCGATTGTCAGTACTTTAAAAATGCATTCTATATGTATGGATATTTTATCCGTACCTACTTATAGGTACTGACCCGTACTGATGAAAAATGCATTATTTATGCAAGCACCCCTAGACACTAATGACCTCATGGTGGTATGGCAGAGCAAGGAGCTGCATGGGCATTCGTTCTGATTAGGGCCACGCGCCAAAGAAATCATGCAGCACTTAAAATACCTTAAAATGCCCACAACAACAACAACAGCCCAAAACGTCCACTGCTGGACATAAGCCTCTCCCAAGATGGGAGGAATTTGCCGTAATCTCCACGCTTGGCAGGCGGATTGGAGATCGCAGTGATGAAAGACTAACAAAACGCTGCTGCCCATTCTCTGGTCTACGGAGGCGCAAGGTGTTCTGCCTCAGACATTAGTCGCCTTATACGACACCCGCGAGTGTAATGGGTTGGTTCTATTCTACTCTGCCGGATACCACACGGCTGGGCCCACCGCCATATCAAAATGAATAGCATCGACTAAACTTTTCTACCAGTACGACAGCAGCCTTTATAAGGTTTTGTACCCCAAAGGGTAAAAAAGGAACCCTTATAAGATCACTTTCTTGTCCGCCTGTCCGTCCGTCTGTCACCACCGATTTTCTCAGGAATGGGTGAACCTAGCACGTAGAAAGTAGCAGTAGAAATTTATACCAGATACTAAAGGTCTATAGTCCCTATTAGGTGTAAGTATAACATCAAGGACCTGAGTCAACACGATAAAAATATATGGGCAAATTTAGATTTTCGCGCAAACTTGTAAGTACAAAAATTTACCTTAATTTTAAACTCTTTTTATTTTTCGAACTTTTCCCTTTACTTGTGCTGTACCGCTGTAAAACCTTACTTTTAACCAAAATTGACAATTTTATGTCAACCGGAAGTACCCTATAGGTTTTGGGTCGAAAACCTTTATGGCAGTTCCCGTGGACCTAGAATCACGAAATTTGGCAAAAAGCAAGGTCTTACAGCACATGTATAGGAAAAAATTTGAAAACCGTAAATATGTAGTCTATTAACAAAAAAAAAAATTTTTAGATTTAGATTTTACTATTACAAACTTATTATTTGCGGTTGGTGCAATAGCCGTTTCTACTGATCGAACAGCAAAGTTAAGTTTGTCCGTTAAAAAGTTTGCACGGAACCCTCGGTGCGCGAGTGAGTCAGCTCTTGGCTGGTGTTTTTTTTTTCGGATGGGAAATCATTGAAATGACTCCTCCCGCTCTGAGCGGAGCGGGGGAGAGCGTCAGACTTTAAAACCCATCCATGTTCCTTCTTCGCCGTTTGTGTTCCAGAGCCACGGTATCTCTTTCGAACAGTCCCGCAACCCCGGCAGGCATCGGCTCTTTCTTTCTGCTGACATCTCTTGGAGGCGCGCGTGGTGTGGCGCGCGCTCCTGCGCCGCCGCGGCGCCGTCGACACAGCCTGTCGTCATAAGACGGACGGACGCGGAGCTAGCCCATAGCTCACCGTCCATAGGCCCACGACAACAGTGTCCTCATAACAGGATTATTTACCAATATTATTAATCTAGGAAACAGTGTTTTGTAAATGAACAAACTTTTCATAATCAAAGTTTGCATTATACCTAGGTATTGCCTGCCTGCCTGCCTACCTACAGTGCTGCACAAGGAGCCGCTGTTGCTAAACATTCGTGTAAATTGTTTGAAAAAATAAGATGGCAGCCATAGTTCAGAAATTAGCCACGCGCCAAAAGATGCATGTACAGCCAGACATAGGCACGATAAGACTTTCTATAATACATAGGTACTTAAATTACTTGTAGTAACGCAACTTGCCAAGATAAGTAAGTAGGTACCTTAGTCCTATCACTTTTAATTAGACCACACAGAAGATTTAGTAGATAACCATGCCACTTTCATAATACCTACCTACACTAAAAACACACCCAAAATAATCGAGTTTAATAGGAAATCGAAATAGTTTTTTACTGATGGTTCATTGGTCATCCGTTATCGTCATCGCCCTTTCATATCCATATCAGATAACTGAAACTCGGCTAAGTTATTATCAGAGACAAACCCAACACACGGTGTGCCGTGTGACATAATTTTAAACATGCACTAATTTTATAAAAAAAAAACTGTTGAGTAATTTTTGAAAATAGAATCAGTTTGACTGTGGTTAGAGTATTTTTTTTATTTGTTGTGTTAGTGAAATAAACATGGGCATCGAACTGCCAAGGTACAACAAATGCTGTTATTGCATTCCTTTGAAAATTGGATTGTTAATCATTGGATATGTATCCATTGTAAGTACCTACCTAATAATTATTTTATTTATTCCACCCAAGAAAAAGGCCTGCCAGTTGTTGTCCGTCTACACTAACTCCTGTCATGTCTTTTTAAATTTACGCGCCTGTTAGTTTTTATTAGCAATGATTGTCACAAAACCATCACTTAGAGTAGGTCACTAGGCGTAATGCAACCATATTTCACGCTTGTTTTCTCCAAAACGTTTGGCAAAAGTTGTACAGTATACTTACATTAATTCGTCATTTAGTTAGTTCGTCAGTAGGTAGCTTATGAAATTCACAACAATCATAGATCAAGTAGATATGCAATAGGTACCCCCTTATTTAGGGGAACGGCGCGAGTTTTTGTAAATTATCCCTATAATTTTTGGATTACCTATTAAAGCTTTTTGTCTTTCATTTTCAGATTGCTTCCTGCATGACTCTCGGTGCGATTTCATATTCGATCTTCAGAGTGTCAGCATTCGTGAAGAATAACAACAACCAGCCGAATCCTCAGCATCCGCCCAATGACGTCTCGACGGCGGCTCTGAGCTTGTACATCTCTTTCGCCTACTATCTCTTTGTGTTCCTCTTCAGTTTTGCCATAAGCATCGTTTTAGTTATTGGAACTCATACTGTAAGTATCTACTTATTTTTACAGAGAAGTAGCGTTTCTGAAGAAAAAATAAATGTGAATAATATTATAACTCGAGAAACAGGCGTCAATGCTAACTTATTTACCGGACGCCCTTGAAGCTAAGGCCTATGTAGGTAGGTATTTACGTTATGTTCCACGGTACGGTAGCGCCAATTTTATGTGCCTTTCTATCTAGTTGTTATGGCTTTTTTCCTATTCAAAACACCAAGGCTTTGTGGTATGCTCGCTTGAAAAGCAACGGTTTAGGATTACCCTGGTGGGATTACCTTTTGATTAATTGATTGATATTATGAGATTGACCAAGTTTGACCGAGTTTTAAATGATTAAGGTTTCTTCCAGGGAATACAGGAAATGAATCAGAAAAAAATTGGCGCTATTCATTGTGATTTCAAAGAAATGATTAGGTGTACGCGAGAATAATGACAAACTTTTCAACTCACCTCGTAAATTGCAGCAAACAAAATTCTTCTTAACCCTTATCAACGATATAAAATATTAAATGATTAGAATCTTTTATCATAACTTTCCTACATGTTTTTTTTTATTTTAGATTTTTGTTATTTTTATTTATATTGCATGGACTTAAAACACGAATCACGATACTATGATACAATGTTGCGAATGTACCTTTAAAAGTTTTGGCGCCATTACAACTTTTTCAAACAGAATAAGTGACATGTGGGGTGGCCACATGAATCCAAGTCAACTCCAAATAGCAAGCGTAACTTGTATGTTCAAGGCCTAACAATGACTCCTTGTTTCTTCTGTTTTAGGGCAAGCCCAGTTACTTAAGGTTCTACTTCAAAGCAACGATGTGCTTGTTCGCTCTCAGCATTGTTCTCGTCGTGGTGTCATTCGTGTTCATGGGATTCTTGGCCACACTTCCCGTTCTCAAGTGGTCTTGTAAGTATCTTTTTTTTATCTAGTTCTTATTATTATGTATGTAGGTACATTGTATTATGGCCCAGTCCCCGCAGAGAGCCGAGTCCTGTGTCCCAGCGGTGGGAACGCTATTAGGCTGAATAAGCATGGACAGCCATGGCGTTACATGCGTGTTTCAGTTAGCCCCTCAGGTCAAAGTGAGCCACTATCATTTGGACTTAGTCTCACTTAATCATTACTGAAAATAAAAAGCGCCCCCTGTCGTCAAAATCCAAACTGTGCATAAATGTCAATAATTGGCAATCAAGACGTAAAAATATCAAAATTAACAGTTCTAACAACGTATTGTTGTGATTTTTGACATTTCTGTATTGATTTCAGATTCGTTACAATTAAATGGACTTTTCTCTTCTGTCCGGCTCTGCGGTGATTATCTTTATAGTCAGAGTCTGTCAGAAACGTAGAAAATTCTAGAAAACATTAACAAGTTTTCTTTTTTTCAGTTACTCTCTTGGTTTGTATGATTATGGTTAGAAGTTATTACTTGATACTGGAAGAGAGAGAAAAACCACCGGTCTATGAGCTACAGCCCTATGTTCCTGTACCACAAGGACAGCAACAGCAAGCACCGTTGATGGCATAAACTATGGATTGTTTATTAGTTACAATAAGTTATGTGTTTTATTAGATTATTTAAAATAAAATTAATGTTGTGACTTAGGTTGTTTTTTTTTTCTTAACTGAAAAATTGGGCACCGCGCATTCTTGCCATCGACACGACAGTACCTAGAATCTACCTAAACAAATCTATACTATTGTATATATTGTATTGTAAATTGTATAACGGGCTGGTGTCCGCAACTCCACGTCAAAGCGCGTATTTTGCGTAAGGGCTATAATCCACCACGCAAATCAAATCAAATCTATACTAATTTTATAAAGCTGAAGAGTTTGTTTGGTTGAACGCGCTAATCACAGAGCATCTTTAAATGAGGCTAACAGCTGTGGAACTTATGGCGCTAGCATAGTTGGTACCCGTTTGGGTACACAAATGACATTACCACATTTTCAACCAATAACGATGTTTATCGTCATTGGTTGAAAATGTGGTAATGTCATTTTATATTTCAAAATAGCTCATTGGTCAGATTGAGACCAACTATGGCGGCGCCATCTGAGATTTACTTTGCTTTAGCCACCCCATTGAAACATTATTTTAGTGTTGGATAGCCCATAGCATCGAGGAAAGTTATAGGTATAATAATGAAAGATGTTACAAAAAAAAAGGAAAAATAGCATATTAATGATAATTTCACGCGGATGAAGATCGCAGGCAACATATAGCCAACTGCTTAAACGAGCTTGACAAAGTGACGAACGTCGAAACGCATAAACGTATTTAGCTAGTATATAATAGATTACGTAAATGGGGTGGCTAATGCAAAGTAAATCTCAGATGGCGCCACCATATCTGACCAATGAGGTTAGGCTATTTTGAAATATAAAATGACATTACCACATTTTCAACCAATGACGATATTTGGGTACCAACTATGCTAGCGCCATTAGTTCCACAGATGGCTTCCCCAAAACTAAACTTGCTCACTAAATCATAGATTAATAAATTCTACGATTTACCTGGCGCGAATGCATTGCAAATTTGACTGATTTTGCAGGCGTCTGTGCTACCTAGATCGCAATTATTTTTAATGGATTGTCGAGTCTGTGCAATCGTGTAGAGCCGGCAAAATAGCTATATCAAAAAGGTTTTTAGCCTGTTTAATTACCTATAACTATCAGTGGAAACTGGTAAATTATGTGGAAAAAAATTAAAGGGATGCCATTAATAATTTATTTTTTAATTGTTTACTTTTTTAGACATGGCATAATTAAGTTTTTTTATACCAACTTCAGCCTGCGTCATTTATGTACCAATATTTTAGTTTCATAGAGCAAATGGGGAAGGCTGGTCAAAGCTGATTGTAGATGGCGCGTCCATAGCTTAGACCCAATCTGACCAATGAGGTCAATCTATTTTGAAATATAAAATGACATTGACACATTTTCAACCAATGACGATGTTTGGTTCATGCGCTGCTACGCCATTAGTTCCACCAGTTGCCCACCCCATTGGTTGCAAAATAGCTATAATAATAGCAGCCTAGAAAACGAATTATTTGTTAAGTTGTGGACAGGCTGCGCGACGATACTGATGATGAACTCCAACACAAGAACTTTGGCGAGCCACCCGACGAGCCGCTGCTCGGACACCACTTCGTACTGCAGAAACGGCCGGAATGCGCGAAAGTCATCACGCTTGACCAGTAGCTGTTTATTTTTCTTAGTTTGATTGAAGCCTTGGCAACACTTCAACCAAATATCAAGCTATTATTCGACCAAATTGAAAATGTTCAAAAACGTTATCGGATAACTCTTTCTTTTACAGCCCGTCACGATACGTGGTCCTTTTCGTTCCAACAAATCACTTTAATTCGATGGCATAATACGTAAAACGTTGCGATGTGATCGTATCTTTTCATTGAATTTCCTTGATTTCTTCGTAATCTATTGAATAGAAGCAATGAAATTGGTTTAATTTATTATTAAAACGTTTTAGATAACCTAAATAAAATACAAAATGGCTAGTTTATCTAGCAAACAAAGTATTACCGCTGCCCAAAACCAGGTTCGTAGAAGCGTGAACGCGCGAACCTTAGAAATTATCATTGTGTTTTTGTTAGAATCCGTCGTTTGATGCCGCCTTCGAGTGAAATACACAACAGAGAGTATACTACAGGTGCTTATGTGCAAGTTGTTTGGTTTTTAGCTTGTGCAATGGATAAACGAGGCGATAATGTTAGAAGGCAACCGCAGAGCAGACTGCCTGAGAAAAGCGGTGGAAATCCTGCTTCACCAATGCTCTTCAATGATTCCGCAGTATATGGAAAACATCCTGGCCTATTTCAGCGACAAATCTACAGATGTGAAGAAGCTGGTTATAACTTTTATCGAAGAATTGAGGTAAGTTTCGCTGTGTTATTGATGACGGCTAGTTGTGATAATTATTCAAAGATTTTCTTGTCACTAGCTCTTTGCTTTAGGAATACTCATTTTTTATAAGTCATACTACCTGACAATGTAGGTTCCCGATGATTACAACCAAAATTTGTACCTTTAAAATATTTAATGATGTGATCTAGCATATGAAACATCAATGTTATTCAATCAGACATCATTCAATTAAGTTATTTGGTTAAGAAACAATGCATGGCCATGTCTATTTGGTTGCTGGAGCAATGCTGCTCAACCAATTTTAAAAGTAGGAAAAAAAATTGATCGTTTCGGCTGGCGGGCCATCTAGTAAAAAAGTTTAAAGCATAAGTTTTGTACCAACCTAAACCTTTATTTTCTCCAAATAATAAATAAGTAAATAATAAATTTCTGCATAGTTAATCGTTTTATCATGACCCACACACCTGACAGTGTTTTTAAATAATTTTATGTTTTCGGCTAGTAATTAGGCACTCCTAATTAAACAAATATGAGGTTCATCCAGTTGTTCATCAGATTTCAGGTTCATTTGATGAGATTTCGGTTGATTCAGGTTCCTAGATGGGATGCCGTTGATATGCCTGGGTGTAATCTACTTATATTCTCTTAAATACATGTCAAAATGTAGAGATTTCAGTGCTATAATATCTAAGTTAAGCGTTGCGAGTCACATGGGACTGTTCAATGTGACGACACTTGTTGGAGGCCTATGTCCAGCAGTGGACGTCTTTTGGCTGAAATGATGATGATGATCTAAGTTAATTAGTGTACTAATATGCAATCCTTGCAGTATTAATAATTCTCTAAATGCTGAAGACAATAACAATAGCATAAGAATCCATGATACAAATGATACTAAATCCAGATACGGAAAACAATTTGCATTCTATAATTATGATAATAATTTATGTATCTTGTATGTTATATCATAATATAACATCACACCTGTAATCCTTAAGGGTTAGTTACTTACTGACCAAATGTGGGTGTACTTTTAAGTACACCTCTGCATACTTAAAAGTACACCCACATTTGGTCAGTTATATTTAAGTCCCATGTAATAGAGGATGAGCCTATTCTTATCAACCGGGCACAAATCTAGGCTCATGGCTACTGCTGAGAAATTCCTGATGGAAAAACCCAATAACACTTTGCCCGACCTGCTATGCATGCACTAATGAGGCATTCAATAGCCAGATATGGAAAACAATTTTATTTTAAAATTAAGTATGATGAAATATATGTTATATCTACCTTCTTTAAATTAATAATTTAATGTTTGTTGCAGTAAACTCCACCCAGAATATATACCGAATACCATTACACAACTACGTACACTGGTCAGTGACTCGGTGATCGCTGTCCAGAAGAGAGCCATCCAGGCCTCCAGTATTGTGTACCGTAATACTCTGATGTGGATATGTCAGGGTGCTTCTGAAACTAGCGATATGCAGTTTGTTTGGAAGAATATCACAGAGCTAAAGGTAAAGGAATTAATTCTTTTGAATTACAATGTTTCATTGTGTTTTGAGGACTTATTTGTGAAACTGTACAAGTAACTTTGTTTTTCATTAACATACTATGTAAAATTTACGTATGAATGAGCGTTAAAAATATTGCTATCATATGGTTTGTTACAACAGAACTCTTTGTGCATGAGTCCGATTTGCACTTGGCCGGTTTATGTTTTACCTAACCAAGTTATCATGTTGAATCATGTAAGAAAGTTATTTAGTAGGTATAGCATAAACATATCCATATTGATTTACATCATCTTGGTGATATCCCCTCAAATTATACAAAGTGGCCTTTGAGACGGTAGGTATGGTGAAACAGAAAAAAGTCATGGAACAAAAGTTGTTCAGTTTCGTGGTCACAAGACGTCTTGCGTTTATTATTTATTATGTTACATTATTATTAACAGTGTTTTTGTCAAAATTATGATTGGTATAATTATAAATCTGAAACTGGAAATTTTATCCTCCATCTTCCGCATCACATATAAACCTACGTAACTTGATAACCGATTACATTACCATACAACTTTTCAGTCACCGGTGTCAGTTTCAGACTTCCTCTTATGTACACATTCCTTATTTTATCCATTCACGTTACACCACACATCCCCGTTATCATTCTCATCTCAGTCACATGCAAGCCTTTCATTCATCCCTTCTTGTGACCCAACATTCTGATCCATACAAGACAGCAGGCCTAACCATGGTTTTATAAATAATCTTCCCCTTGAGTTTAAGGGAAATGCGGGAGTCGCACATTGTTCCCGTGACCTGCCGCCATTTCATCCATCCAGTGTTTATTCTATAACACTCGGATCTATTGGAGAGACCGCCGAAATCGCAGAACATGTATTCAGTTTTACTTTTGCTGATTTTCAAGCCAAAATTCCCCAGCTTCTGTTCATTAAGTGACTAATGTGTCAAATCATCATAAGATTCTGAATTCAAGCATGTACCACTTTATAATCCACATCCTTTCGCTCCCCAGCTGGTAGTCCTAAACATGATAGACAGTGACAACGAGGGCATCAGGACTCACTCCATCAAGTTCTTGGAGGAGGTGGTCCTACTGCAGACACCTAGCGACGGAGCCGGAGACGAGTTAAACCTGGACACTCTGCCTGCTAACATGACATTTATCAACAGACGTGCTTTGGAAGAGGAGTCTGAGTGAGTAGTTCTTGATAATTCTTTGCCAGGATATTATTATTGATTTTTTTTTACCTAAGTATAGGGTAATCCAAAGTTATACTGGATCCCCCTTTTCAAACTGGAATAAAACAATGTTACTTTGCTTTCCTTCTGAGTCTGACTACCTTCTACCGAAAGAAAAAAGAAAAAAAAAGAGAAAAGAAAAAAGGTCATGTATTACTCAACTACATTGAGTTTCTGCTTGGAAGACGCAATATGCCAAACATTTATGAAGATATTATCATGCCTTTATGAATATAAGAAATGAACTTTATTCCATTTCGCAGTAGGTATAATTAAGTAAAACATTTTTTCTTTCTCCATTCTCCAGGACAATATTCCAGTTGTTGGTAAAATTCCACAACTCCCAACACATATCTAGTGTGAACTTGATGGCTTGTATGACGACCTTGTGCCTCCTGGCGAAGTTCAGGCCAAAGTTCATGTTGCGAGTCATACAGGCGTTAGGCGACTTGCACACAACGCTACCACCAACACTATCGCAGTCCCAAGTCAATTCAGTACGGAAACAACTCAAGATGCTGCTTGTGAACCTAATAAAGCATCCGTCTTCAAATGATGTGATGCCACAGTTGACCCAACTGTTATTAGATATAGGAATGACGACGCAAGAAATAAATAAAGTATTGCCTAAAGAGAAAAGGAATAAAAGGGTCGGGGAAATTAAGAATGGGGACGCGCCAGCTAAGAGAATTAGGATAGACTCCCCTGCAAGTAACAGTCAGGGAAGTGACAGTAATAGTACCAGCAGGAGCGAGTTCAACGTCTTTGATGATGATAGTCAACCTCCGGCGGTCACCGGCACTTCCAGTGTACCGAAACAACCAGTGGTTCCAACAGAAGACTCGATTTTCGAAGGTCTGAACAATGTTGAAGATGTCGTCAAGCTCGTCACACACACTCTTGTCAACTATCTACCTAGCGAAATGCCCAGCACATTTGTAAACTCCTACAAACCTATCCCTAACTCTGGTACTAAGACACAAAAGAAAAGTCTCGCTAAAATGATACTGGCTTTGATCAATACAAAAGAAGAGCCCATACAGGTGATTGCACCTGTGGTTGTGCCTGCTCCTGTACCTCCAACTCCTGCACTTTCGGAAATAGCATCAAAAATACCGCTACTAAGAGACGACGAAGAAAAGGTCACGCTCAAAAATGCAGTCGCGAAGTTGCAAGAGTCGACGAAAGCAGAAAGACAGATGGAAAGTGCGGTATCGAAGCTCATGGAGGAGACAAGACAGGATCATTTGAAAGAGGAGGAGAGGAAACAAAAGGAGAAGGAAAAACCTATCCCTCCCCAAACGCCTACAGTTCCTAAGCTAAAACAGAAGGTAAAGTTACTAAAACTTCAGGAAATCACGCGTCCTATTCCTAAAGAGATAAAAGAGCGGTTGATTTTGCAAGCTGTTGGCAGAATCTTGAACGCGGAGACAGAAAGCGCTATTGGTGGAGCGGCAAACATTCGCGCGAAGTTCATCACGTTATTCGCATCAAGTTACACCCCAGAACTGAGGGAATTAGTGTTGAATTATATACTAGACGACCCTACAAACAGGATCGACTTGGCTTTGTCATGGTTGTATGAGGAGTATGCGTTCATGCAAGGGTTTAACCGTCACCCGGTGACATTGCAGCCGAAGGTTCACGAGAAACACGACCAGAACTACAATCAGTTGCTATGTGCGTTGATCACACAGATTTGTGAGCGAGGTGATCCGTTGGTGGAGAGTTCTAAGGATATGCTGTTACGGAAGATTTACTCGGAGTGTCCTGTAGTGACGGACGAGGCTGTAGATTACTTGAGGCATTTGGTCACGGAAGACAAGGTGGCGTTGTTGGCGCTTGAGTTGTTGGAGGAGCTGTGTGTCATGCGGCCGCCGCGGGCGCACAAGTATGTGACATCGCTGCTGTGTCATATTTGTAAGTATTTCTTTGTAAATCACACTCGTAGATCATAGGTTAGGTTATAGGGTTAAAAGGCACAATAAAAACGGGTAAAAACATTAATACTCCCTACCTCTGCTCATAAATTTTTCATGCAATATACTTGTGGATCCCATTCTGTATTTGATAAAAATGTGAACAAATGGCTCAGAAATTTTTCATGCAATACACTTGTGGATCCCATTCTGTAGTGCCAAATGAAGTGCTTCAAATTAATTTTTAATTGAAGAATTTAGTTCAAATACTTTTGACTTTTTAGTTTTGGAACAGGTTATACTATACTGTTTCCAATTCATTATTTTACGTAACGTTGTCCTTCGACACAGGGACTCTCTGTAGATCGAAATAGACAAAGCAATGATTTCAGATTATTTGTGTATCTCGGGAAATATAGCGCCACCGTCTGCGTCGTGTTTTTTTCGTGTCTATTCTATGACACAGTACTAAATCACATTCAATTTCCAGTGAACGAAAACGAAGAAATTCGCGAACTTGCTCTAAAATCAACTCTCAAGATTTACAAGCGCAGTACGGACTCGGTTCGCAAGGTCATCGAGAAGCATGCCATGCTTTACCTCGGCTTTATATCGCTGAACCACCCGCCGCCAGAGCTGAGTGATCCTAGAGGCGTCAGAGCCGTCTGGACCGACGAGATGTACCATATGTGTCTCAACCTCGTGATGGCGCTAATGCCCGAGAATGAGGGTAAGTAATGTTTATATCGCTGAATCACCCGCCGCCAGAGCTGAGCGATCCTAGAGGCGTCAGAGCCATCCGGAACGACGAAATGTATGTGAACGTAAAAATATTATTAAAGACAGATGTTCCTATTGATTGTATGTAATACTTTCAATAGAAATCGTATTGACAGCTGTTTTACGCTAAGACGACTAAGACTTTTTTTTTTCGGATGGGAAATCATCAAATGACTTCTCCCGCTCTGAGCGGAGCAGGAGGCAGGTGTCAGACTTTTACTGACTAAAACCCATCCATGTTCCTTCATCGTCCTTTGTGTTCCGGGGCCACGGTATCTCTTTCGAACAGTCCCGCAGCCCCGGCAGGCATCAGCCCTTGTGGACCCCTTCCTCTTGCTGACTCTCTTTGAGGCGCGCGTGAAACACGAACGCGCCGTCGACACGGCCTGTCGTCATGAGACGGACGGACGGCGAGCTAGCCCATAGCCCACCGTGCATAGGCCTGCGCCTACGATGGCTGGGGGCCACGTGGTGGCCACCGACGCCCGGGGCGTCTCCCGCGGCGGCCGGGACGTGAGGTTCTCTCCCTCTCACGTTCCGCCACCTCCTCTAGCATGACTGCTTCGCAGAAGGAGGTGACGGCGTCCCATTCCGTCTCGCTCTGGACCATGGCTTGAACCAGGGCCGGACGCGAGAGGTCGCCGCCGCCGATCGCCGCTTCGAGGACACGGCGGTGCTCCGCCCACGCGGGGCACACCTCCACCGTGTCTTCCGGTCGATCCTCGCAGTGGAAACACCCGGGCGTTTCCTCCCGCCCGATTAGGTGTAGGAACCTCCCGAAACAACCGTGTCCGGTGAGGACCTGCATCAGGCGGAAGGCGAGGACGCCGTGGCGTCTCTCAAGCCACTCCTCAAAGAGGGAACTTATCGCCACTATTGTGGCGTGCCCTGCACGGGGTTGCGACAGTCGCTCTCACCATGTCGCCATGAGATCCCGCCGGAAGTCTGTCCGCTGAAAGACAATTTGCCGCGGCAGCGGAGTTTTCCTCCGGCGTAGCGCCTCCGCGCGCCATTCATGTAGGCGCGCGAGGACTATCGCCTCCAGATCCCATGGCGGCAATCCGGCAAGGAGGTTCGCCGCCTCGCGAGAGATCGTGCTGTACCCACGGGTCAGCCTTACGGCTACCACCTTTTGGGGCGCCTTCAGGTAGTGGGCGGCTCGCCGCCTCAATGAACGCGCCCACACCGGGGCCCCGTAAAGGGCCATGGACCGCACGACTCCCGCAAGGCCCAACGCCTTCGGCCATTTTCAATAACTTACTGACAGGTATCGGTAGGTTGCTATCTCTGTCTGTTTGGCATTTAGTATACGGACGGACGGTTAGAAACAAAACGTCACAGAAAAGCTTTTTTTGATTTTTCTATGAATCAAGTGACAGGTAGGTGACTCGGATAGGATATTTCAAGTTTCTTCTTCTTTTTCTATTTTTAACTTTGTTTATAGAAACACTGATAGCTACGTGACCGCCGGGTCATATTAACTGACAGTTAGTTATAGAAAACGGGCCTTAGTCGTTAACAACTGCGGGTTGTCAAAAAGCTTTAAGTGAAGGAGATAAAGAAAACAAATTAAATGTGTTTTGACATCTCATGCTCTAAAAGTTCGACTTTATGCCGTGCGTAGGCGACATAAAATCTTCGTCGAAAACCAAGGCAATCGGTCCAACAGCCACACGAACAACTTTATAGAATAACCTCTTTATTTTAATTCGTTTCGTTAGTATTCTAAGAACAAGGCAAGAATGCCAACAGCCAACGTAGATACACAATAAAACTTCATGAAATAAACTTAAATTTTTTATTTCGTCCATTTATTATTTTACATGTTGCTGTTTCATTTCCACGCAATCGAAGTGAGAACTAGAGTGTACAACTCGTCCATAAAACCCATTTTACACTTTACCTTATATCCATCGTCTCGCGTAAAATGGTGCGTTTTGTGCACTTGATGTACAATCTACGATTGATTATCTACTGTGATAATAAATCAGTTTTAAGTAATCAACATCAGAATCCTTCTGCCCGTATCCTTTATTTAGAAATCGCCGCTCCACACTAAATCTTTGAACCTTTTCGTTCTAGAGCTACTAATCGAAGTAGCGCGCGTGTACGGGTGCGCGGGCTCGGAAGCGAAGCGCGTGGTGCTGCGCGCGGTGGAGGGCCCCGTGCGCGGCGCCCTCCGCCCCGAGCTCAGCCCCGCCGTGCTGGCGCTGCTGGACGAGTGCCCGCGCGGGGCTGAGACCCTGCTCACACGACTCGTGCATATATTCACTGAGAAGGGTAAGTGCTTCTGATGCGGGTCGTGCGTACTTTGAGACAGTTGAGTCCGGACCCCTTCCTTTTTGCTAACTCTCTTTGAGGCGCGCGTGGAACACTCCTGCTTGTCGACACGGCCTGTCGTCATGAGACGGACGGACGGCGAGCTAGCCCATAGCCCACCGTCCACAGGCCCGACTATCATGGCCCCTTCAGTAGTCTAAAGTAAAGTTGTACATGGATATTTTGGCGCTTGGGCATAATTTTCAAAATTGCAACAAACACCGCCATCTTGTTTGTCAATCCATTTTACTCATTTAGTCAAACGTCATTAGAGCGCCACAAAATCGTTTTATCGGTTATTATTAACTAATAATAATTTAAAGAGGTAAAATTTGTTGGTATGTATGGGGTAATCTTCGGAACTGCTGATCCGATTTCGAAAATTCTTTCACTAACGGGAAGTTATATTATCCCGATTGCTTTAGGCTACATTTAAACACGAAGGAATGATCCTTCTTGTTAATTTCCATACTTAACGGGAGCGAAGACGCGAGCAAAAGCTAGTATTAACTATAATAGAACCTATATTTAATTGTCTTTGTTCGCAGCGCCGCCATCGCACGAGCTGGTGTCGAAGGTGCGCGAGTTGTACGCGACGCGCGTATCCGACGTTCGGTTCCTCATACCGGTACTAACTGGACTATCGAAGAAGGAGGTAAGTAGAAATCATTGTTATAAACAACTTTATGTCCGTATCTGTAAATTATTTATATAAACAACTTTATATCCGTATCTGTATATTAGTTATAAACAACTTTATATCTTTAAACTATAAATAATACTTATAGTTTTAAACTACTTTATATCCATATCTGTATATTAGTTAAAAACAGCTTTATATGCGTATCTGTATATAAGTTATAAAGTTGGTTGTTGTTAGTATATTAGTAGGTTGTTGTTATTAGTTGTTAGTGGTGGAGACTTCAAGTGCCTAAAGTGACCACAGACAAATACCGAAAAGTTTCGCTTTCTGTATTCTTCACAGATACTGGCAGCTCTACCGAAGTTAATTAAATTGAATCCGATGGTTGTGAAAGAAGTTTTTAACAAGTTGCTGGGACTGCAGAATCCTCACGAGGAGAATTCACCAGGTAAACCAATTTGTGATCATATTATTTGATTATTTTCTAGGATTATCTACAGAGGAATACTTCAGGCGAAGTAAAAGGCATGATGATACCTTTCAGATGAATATCTTTCCTCTCGAATCTTCTTCGTATTATACATTAATTAAAGCTACTTTCGTCTGTTTGTGTTCTTCTAACTACGCAACGGATTTTGATGCGCTTTTCACTTTTAGATTTTTTATTCAGAAAGATTTATGCATATTACACAAGGTGTGAACGGATCCTTCACGAAGCCGTCAAACCATCAAAATAAGTAACTACCCGAAAATTATTGCTGTGAAATTACTTTTTTTTTGGGATAATAAATCAAGTTTTACGGTAGGACAAGGGATTTAAAGCAAAGTTATAACATTAAAATTTATATTAAAAAAAAACACTTGTGAAAAAGTTGGAACTTTGACCCCCAATATATCCGTAACTAGAAGCTTCCCAGGAATGGTCTGGATCTAGAACAAAATTTGATCGCAATGACGTGGAGGACAAGTGCCTTTCGGCTTCGTTAAGGGTACTATTAAACCCATTATATGAATATTTAACATTAAATCTAAACTTCTATACTAATAATATTATAAAAATGTAAAATTTGTTTGTATGGAGGGGGTAATCTTCGGAACTACTGATCCGATTCCGAAAATTCTTTCACTAACGGCAAGCTACATTATCCCTGAATGCGATAGGCTAGGCTAGACATTTAAAACTGTCTGGTGGGATTTCAGTACACAACGGGAATGAAGCTGCGAGCAAACGCTAGTACTAATAAAATAAGGAAATCTCGTTATTTTGACACGTGTCGCCGACTAGCGGTGCAGTTGCGGATCGACAGTAATATTTAGTATAAAAGAATAAGAAATTATAATTATATTAAATAAAGATTTTCTTTTTAATTTCAGTGTATAGTATAATGATTTGTAAGTAGAAGTTGGATTTAATATTTGAAACACAAAGCACTAAAATAATTTCTTTTTTGAGTTTTTTTTATTTAAGTATAAGTTTGTTTTTTCATGGTACTTTGGTGTCGTAAGTTTTTATGTAAAACTGGTCCTAGAAAAATCATCAAGGTTTGTCAGGAATGGGTAATTAATTTAAGGTTATTTTTTTGTTTGATTTATTATTACTAACTTTGACATAAAGGTTCATCCGAACATCCATCAGAGAAAGATACATCCGATAATCCATCAGAACACTAGCATCTTTAAAGCTTAAGAAACAAGAGGCCGTTTAGTCTCCACACGTGACATGAAAATTGATTATCTTGTAATTTTTGTCATGTTGGTACAAATTTCCCAGGGAAAGTATGCGTTTCAGCGTCATCGTTTATCTTCGGAAAAACAAACATGGGATGTTGAGATCTACGAGTAATATAGAGAAATAGGGTAGATGACAAAAAAAATCTAATTAGTCCGTCAGATAGATTTCCAAAAAATATTCGACACATTTTTTCTTTTTTTACGTAAACAAAAAATTAAGACGATACAGTGCGTCGAAAACTCGTGTGTCACATTTGAGTACATTTTTACTCGAATGTGACGAAACAAGCAAAAAAAACATGTATCCCATATTTTTCGATAATCTAACTGACGGACTACACAGAATCATATTTTTTTTAGTCAGCCATCATCTCTATTACAATCATTGAAGTACTTACTTACCTATTTTCAATTATAAAATTTTCGGTAAAAAAAAGAAGCTAAACCTGACGAGGTTCGTCCGGATTAGGTCTGCCTACAGAGATAACTTCATAAAAACGCGCAGAAGGTAGCACCTCAGTACACACGTGTCCGCCAGTCTGGAATTCACTGCCAGCTTGGACATTACACACACCGCCATCTAGTGCCACACTAAGCAACGAGGCTTGTGTCGTGGACACCAGATAGTTGATATACTACATACATACGTATTTTTATTTTTTTTGTAAATAAAAACGTATTATAAATATAAACATCCATGACTCGAAAACAAATATCCATGCTCATCACACAAACATTTGGCCCTACTGGGTTTCGAACCCGGGACCCTAAGAAAGTAAGGCAGCCTCACTACCGCTACACCATTCGGGATGTGAACAACATCGGGCGAGTTGCGGCCAAAAGCAAGTCTATTTAGTATTTTTTTAAACTCACGTTAACGCAACGTAAGTGCTAATTCGGAAATATAAACAAAACTAAAACGCAAACATTTTCATGCGATCACTGGCACGTCGAAAATATAACACTGCACATCATCATCATCAGCCTATTAATGTTCCCACTGCTGGGACACGGCCTCCTCTCTATGAGAGGGAATGGGCTATAATCTACCACGCGGGCCCAGTGCGGATTGGTAGATGTCACATCACATGTCTTCGGATTTTTTATTTCTAGGACATGCCGGTTTCCTCACAATGTTTTCTTTCACCGCTTTGAGAGCAGCGTTGATGAAATAAATTACACAAAGTAATGCGCCTACCTGCATGGGTTTGAACCCACGACTTACTGTTCGTAAGTCGGGGCCGCCACCACTGGGCCACCGCTGCACACTGCACATCTTATAACACAGTAATCACATTCAGCACACGTTTATAAAGGAGTGACAGTACCTTCACGTATTTTAGAAATCCAATTGTATGCCACTCTCCATAAAGCTCTCATTTCAAAGCTTTGGAAGTTTAGAATGTATTCACCTGACCCGTGTCTAAAGCACTCTAAGCTCTCGTCAGAGGACTTAGTGTAAGTTTTTGTACGATCGCGTTAACGTCAACTTCAATTTGTTTTGAAACAAGTGCCATCTGGTGTCAAACATGAGAAACAATTATTTCATGCACATTTAATTTTTGTAGTATGTATTTAAGGGGCAGCGCAGAGGACAGACTTTTTGTGTGCGACACAGAAAAACTGCGACAAATTTTGTTTGATTGATGAGTTTGACTACTTTTTTGTCCACTATAAGGCGATCAGCAGGTCCTTTCCATCACTAGATCCTTATAATTAGGCTTTTGTCTGTCGCAGACTAGTACACACAAAAATTCTGTCGCTTGCGCTACCCCTAAACGAGCGAAAACAAATTCAAATCAAAGGTGTCAAAAATACTGAATATTAGTGTGGCACTAGATGGTGCTGTGTGGCCAGCGACATTTATTTTATTGTATTGTTCGCCCAATTAATAACTTCCCATTTCAGTTTACTTTAACGCGACCGAGTACGTTTCGTCAGCCAAAACTACTCGTTCCCGTCCCACAGATGTATAATTACAAGCTTTTTGTTCCAGTCACGCCAGCTGAGTTGTTGGTGACGCTACATCTAATAGACCCGAGTAAGGCGGATCTCAAGTACATCATCAAGGCTACCGCGCTGTGCTTCGCTGAGAAACAAACTTATACGCAAGATGTAAGTCTATGGACCTAAGCACACGGCGTATTTTAAACGCTCAGACAACGCTTTGATGACCCGCGTATACGCGCTGCATACGAGATTTAAACGCAACCTTGTAACCTAAGCACACGGGGCGATCGTGAAACGCGCTTCTATTGAGCGTATACGCGCAGATACAGCGGTATAGAGGCCATACTCATTTTTTTTTTTTTTTTCGTATCGGTAATCATCAAATGACTCCTCCCGCTCTGGGCGGAGCAGGAGGAAGTGTCAGACTTTTACTGACTAAAACCCATCCATGTTCCTTCATCGCCCTTTGTGTTCCGGGGCCACGGTATCTCTTTCGAACAGTCCCGCAGCCCCGGCAGGCATCAACCCTTGCTTTTGTTGACTCTCTTTGAGGCGCGCGTGGAACACTCCTGCGCCGTCGACACGGCCTGTCGTCAAGAGACGGACGGACGGCGAGCTAGCCCATAGCCCACCGTGCACAGGCCCGCGCCTATGCGGGCCGGGGGCCACGTGGTGGCCCCTGACGCCCGGGGCGTCTCCCGCGGCGGCCGGGATGTGAGGTTCTCTCCCTCTCACGTTCCGCCACCTCCTTTAGCATAACTGCTTCGCAGAAGGAGGTGACGGCGTCCCATTCCGTCTCGCTCCGGACCATGGCTTGCACCAGGGCCGGACGCGAGAGGTCGCCGCCGCTTCAAACGAGTTTCGAACGCTCTTTACACGCGCGTTTGAATCGCGTTTTACGCGCGTTTAAATCTATAAAAACGCAAAAATAGGAATCTATGGCGCAGAAAACGCGCGTCGTCTGCGCGTTTAAAATACCCCGTGTGTTAGGGCTCTTAGAGATCTTGTCTCGTATTTCCACGAACTATATTAAACAGAGTGGAGAGGTTATTAAAAAAAAACAGCTGTTTCTTACAAAACTGCAATACACGGTGAAAATGTATTGTGTCGAGATTTCGGCGCTGTTGCAAGCACCATTTTGTTTATCCGTGATCATGGTGCTTGCAACAGCGCCGAAATATCGGGAACTCAAAACAAATAGTAAACATGGTAAAAATCCCGTTTTCATTTATTAAAATTGCATACAGTATGTTAACATGGACCTTTTGTCTGTCCACAACTCGAAATCTTATAATGCTACACTTTCATTGAAAACTCGACGACTCGCTCCGATTTCGCACCGGCCCAACATTTTTGTATGGGAATTTTCGTTCAAAAATGCCATCAAAATTTCCGTATTTTTTTTCAAAACAAATCCGTCTAAAAACAGCCAAATCGATCGACCCATCTTCAAGCGATGCTCAGTCATACTCGTGGTAATTGATGATTATTTATTAAAAAAAAAACACGCCAAGTGCGAGTCGGACTCGCGCGCGAAGGGTTTCGTACCATTATCTATACAACATAACAAAACGGCAAAAAAAAACACGTTTGTGATATAGGAGCCCCCCTTAAATATTTATTTTATTCTGCTTTTAATATTTGTTGTTAGAGCGGCAACAGAAATACATCATCTGTGAAAATTTCAACTGTCTAGCTATCACGGTTCATGATATACAGCCTGGTGACAGACAGACGGAGTCTTGGTAATACGGTCCCGTTTTTACCCGATATGGAACCCTAAAAATAATCTAAGATACTAAACCTCCTTACTGCGCTATTTTTTTTATTTGGGACAAGCCCGCCACACTGTTCCCAAACCACTGTAACTCCTGTGCGCCAGAATCAACAGTGGCGACCACCAGAAAAGCGCCGAGACAATGAAGCTCGACGAAGTCCCAGAGAATGAATTTAACTGTCTTGGATCCCGCAACGAAATTAATCAGAAAAGTATAGTGGAGGAGTAGGAAAAATCCGTAATTTCCACTTCCCTCCATTTCAGCAGGAGACAGAACGAAACAAGGCCAATAGGCACAAAGGGACGTTTACAACTGGGATAGGCCCAGTTGCCTAGCACCACGGATAAATATTAACATTAATGGGCTTACTGCGCTATGTCAAAAATACATCCTTTGAAATGCATTCTCTTTTGTGCAGGTATTATCAGCAGTCCTGCAGCGGTTGTCGGAAGAGTCAGAGATCCCGGTGCTGATGATGCGAACAGTGCTTCAAGCGTTGACGCTGTACCCCAACATGGCGCCGCTCGTACTCAATATATTGCAGCTACTCGTTGAGAAAGAGGTGAGATATTGATATTTGTATAGATGTTACATCACATTGTGTATGTTTCGAGTTTCTGTAAATTTGATTATTTTAATAAGTCCATATAATAGTAATAATACACCATTATTGGTGACGATGACAATGACGATGTAACGATTGGGACTAACAAATAACAATAAATAAAAAATAAAAAACTTACACCCTGTTCCCGATACCGGTGGGTTACAATTTTTTTATTTTTAAATGTTTTTATATATTTTTTGTAAGGAATATTAAAAAAAAAATGTAAAGAAATAAATATAGGAAAAAAACAATAAATTTAATTTTTCGTGATTTTTTTTTTTCAAAAAATAACAATATAAAAAAATATTAGGGATGCGACGATACCGATGCGATAATCGTAAATCGGCGATTATCGTAAGTTTTTACGATCATTCGTTATCGTAAACATTACGATAAGATATTTTACGATTCATTCTTTTCCAATAATTGGTGTGGGTTTGAACAAAAAAGCATGCCAATGCGACAAGACAGTGGTGATATATGGAAACACTTAAATAAAAGTACCAGTGATGTGTGTAAAGTCAATTGCAAGTACTGCACGTTAGAAATTTAAAAAGGCGGCAAAAATGCACAGGCCAAGGGCTTTACTACGACTAAGTTGTGGACTCACATGAGACGCAGTCATCCAGAAAAGCTTATTTCATAGCCTCATTTGGGATTGGCGTAATCAAGATAGTCTAAATATTGAACCCGCAGTTAAAAACAAAAATCGTAATGCATTCGTATCTTAATTCGTTATCGTATTATAAAAAAGAAAGTACTAAAATTTAAATTATAATACAGGGTGTAAACAACCTCATCACGAAGCCGTCAACCAAGCACTGTACATCAAACTAAGTAACTTTACGCAAAAATTATTGCTGGGAAACAACTTTTTTTTTTGGTGTGAATAATCATGTTTTGTTGTAGAACTCAATGTAACGGACTCAAAACATTGTGCTGATGGATGGATTGAATAGTACGGGGTCGTGGAGGTGTTTAGTAATAATCTTACATTAAAAACTTGTATTTAAAAAAAAACTTGTCAAAAAGTTGGAACTTTGACCCCCAATATCCCCGTAACTAGAAGGTTCCCAGGTATGGTGTAGAACAAAAAAATGATCGCAATGACGGGGAGAACAAGCGCCTTTCGGCTTCGTTAAGAGGTGTTTTACACCCTTTATATTTTTTTATTGTCATTATTTGAAAAAAATATAAAAAAGTACTAAAAATTTCAATTATAATATTTTGTTTATTGTAATTTTTTGAAAAAAATAGTTCCAATCGTTTTGATTTCGATGATCGAGTTTATGGCTTTTGTTTCCAGAACGACTTAAAATTAACCGTGTATAATAGATTGCACTTGGCGTTGAGGGTCTGATGATAGACCCAAAAGGTAATAGAACTGTTTTTTTAGTCATAATCTTTTTCACCAGGTATGGCTAAACAAAGTAGCGTGGGAGGGCTGGGTGAAGTGCTGCGAGCGCCTGGTGCCGCAGTCCATCCCGCTGCTGGCGAGCCTCAGTGCGCGCGCGCTGGCGGCCGCCGGCAGCTCGCTGCGCCTGCGCCGCGCGCTGCAGGCGCACGTCGCGCAGCTGCCGCCGCACCAGCGGGCCATGCTGCCGCACCATGTCATCGCCTTCTGTCAGGTTGGTACCTATTTCTTCTAAATTATAAGTTAAGTTGATGTCCACGCGCCTAACGCCATGAGTATTTAGTGATCGAAGTGTGTTACATGATTGGTCTGATGGTCTTAACTTTTGTTCTGCTTGAGCAGGACAATTTAAGTTCGTAGTCAATGTGATTAAAAATATTTACATAAGTATCACATCACACCCGCAGTTCCAATGTAGTTGTTCCACATTTCGCCAAATGTTTAAGTCCCATGTAATAGGGGGTGAGCCTATTGCCATGAACTGGGCTTACATCCAGACTCCATGGCTGCTACTGAGAAATTCCGAATTGAACCCAGGACCTCGTGCTCAACAGTCGCGCTTGCGGCCACTTGACCAACGAGGTAGTCAAAATTTGTATTTTTTTCGATAAAAATATTTTCCGACTTGCAGTAGACGTAGCACTCGATTCGATACAATTCGATAAATCTGACAGTTATTGTCGATAAAATGAGTTTTTAACCAATCGAAAAGTCGGATTTATCGAATTGTATCGATTCGATCGTTATCGATTGCTACGTACTTGCAGTGTTGAAACAACATCGTTCCCCTAAGTTACTCTATATCAGTATCAACAAACATTTATGAAAACATTTTTAACTGTTAACTGTCTGATTACTAATTACTTCTATGTTCTCTTTAACAGCAAGAGATTCCGCCGCCATTTATACAACCCGTGCCAGTAGGAGTGCCCGCGCCGGTCCCGCCGCCCAACCCCGTGGAGCCACTACCTCCCGGCATGGAATGAACAACTACATGCAAGACTATTGCTAAGGAAAACACGAACTTTACCCTATCGAGAGCCGACAGTGTTGGGTGGATTATTATAAATTGAATTGTATGTTTTATTATAAAACTGTATTTTAATGTTTTTGGAAACGGCGTCTGCTTGCTAAAGTAGGATAGTTTAATTAGGATAAATAACACAATCGGACTTCGGTACAAAATTAAATTAGAAACTCCGAAGTCGTGATTACTGTGGTTGGTGTAGACATGAGAACACAAAAACAAATCTAAACTCATAGTTCAACTCAAACCTCACTTCTTCTCGATAGTTTTTTTTTTACTGCTGGATAAAGGCCTCGCCCAATTCCTTCCAGGAGCACTTTTTCTATGCCTCCTCAAACCAGCGCTCTTGGTACGCGTCCAAGTCGTCTCGCCATCTCTTTCTGGGCCGGCCTCGGTGGCGTCGTCGTCTCCCGGTCGTTTACGCCCAAAACATATTTTTTTTATCAAATTATCATAATATCTAGGTATACCCATTATTCTTGTATAAGGCGTTTGGCTACCTTATTTGATTTGACCTTGTGTCGTATAAAGGTTGTTTAAGAAAGCATTTGGCAAGCACACCCGTTTCTGAAAACGTATAAAATCATGTTGTGTATTATATCAATAGTTTCATATGGATAATGACTTGTTAAGTGAATGTTATACAGTTTAAATGGAATGTTTACAGCGAAAAACTGCTCAAAAGGCTGCGAAAGATACGTCACAATAAACTGCTGAGTAAGCCGTAAGCGTTGTTTTATTTCATACTAGCTTCTGCCAGCGGCTACGCCCGCGTGAAGTTTGATAATTGTCCCATGGTATTTTTCTACCGGGATAAAAAGTATCCTATGTTTTAATACAGGTTATAAACTATATGTATGCAAAATTTCATCCGAATCCGTTCAGTAGTTTTTGCGTGAAAGAGTAACAAACATCCACATACATTTAGACATCCATACTCACAAACTTTCGCATTTAAAATATCAGTAGGATTGCAGAGATCGTTTTATTTTACTTCTTGTCTCGATTCAATAAAGTTGCTTTTGCGTTGTTGCCATGAGCAGGTTTGTCAAAAACAAAGTGATCTTAATTTTTGTTACTACACCTGTCTAGTTTATAGTTCTATCCCTCTTTCACACTTAACAATAACTTCTTGCTCATTTCAATGGCTTGAAAAAAAAAACGTAATCGATAACATTTACAATCGTTTCGTCACTAAGTACTACCATAGCATACACATATCAAGTTTACGGATATAAAATAAAACTAGTTAAAAATCTAGCAATTGTTTATTATTTATCTTACAATAAAATTAAATAATTATGAGACAAAACTGCTATATTTCCTTATGTGTGTTTATTCTTGCTTTGGGTATTCACTATTGCAAGGCCCAATCTTCGTGCGAAACTTATGGGTTCATCGTTCTTGATTTCTTGGCGCGGTCTAGACCACGGAAGGCAGGTCACGTTATGTTAGTTTGTAGCTGTCTATTTTGGGTGATATCGCTTTGAGTATATTTTCTATGTTGTAAGGATTTTCTGCAACAAAAAATAAAATCGTCTTAGTGCCCTTGTGCCAAAAATAAAGTGTTTCTTGGACAAAAATAAAATACAAAGTACCTACCGAGCGCGTTGGTTTAAGAGTAGTCGTTAGCGGTAGTAAAAGTATTCAGAGGCTCATTTTCAACCTTAGAAATATTTTAGTTTGAGTGATTCTATTGTACGCTACAATTTTACGTACGTTCTGTGGCATCAAGCAGGAAAAGTTATAACTTTAAGAAAAACTGAGCCTCTAGGGGGACGACGTACAGTCGCGGTCTTTTCCGCCTGACCAGTTAATTTTTTTTTCACTTAAATCATGCGGAGGCGCCGACCCACGCCCCTTAAAGTTTGGGCCTATTAGGAAAGCGTCAATTTTGGCGCGCAGAATAACAATAGCTCTCGTTTGGCGTGCGTCGTCAATGCGCTCGGCCGATTCGGTATCTTTTCATTAATTATTTCTATAATAAGTCAACGGGGCGGGGCTAGAGAGCGTTTCTATGTTGCAAATGCAAGCAAAAATTAGCTTATAGTGGTGATCAGGCGGGAGTGTCCTCCATAGTACATGTGCTCTTCTCATGTCAAAAGAGCATTGCTGTCACTTACCTACGGGAACCCATTCCTTATCGGAGTACCCGAACTCTTTACGGGCATCAAGGATGACGTCGTGAAGCCCATGAGTTACTACTACGGCGAGGCATAGAGCTGGCTCGCCGGTCGCTGAAATAATAAATGTAACAGTATAGTCGAACAATAATTGCTTTTCTATACTCAGGTTGAATGAAGGAGCTCGTAGCTAAATTATGACAGTTGCTCGATTGTCACCACAACAAGATCGTACCGAATAATCCGATGCCGTGACGAGTCACGTCGCCGTCATCAGAACCAAACGCTTTTATTGTATTGATATAATGATATCTTTCAGAACGGATCAAGCCGATTCCTCATGACTTCCTAACCCAGATTTTGCCACGTTTCCGTATGTGGTATCTCAGATGATCTAAAGTCAGTTTAGTTTCGTTTCGTTTTGAGGTCGATCTTGAACCTGTTTTGCTAAAGGAGTCGCGCCATGACCAGCGCGAATCCAAATTGATAGAATCAGTGCACCATGCACGGTCAATGGACCCTGTACCCACTCTCTTTACCTTTAGAGCGCAGCACTCCAGCAGGATTGCTGGAGTTTCTCTTGAACATAACTCTGAAGTCTACGGGAATGTCTTTAGCTCCTGGCGGCTTGTAGGTCCACGTCCGGTCCGTGAGCAGACGGCCGGTGGACTGGTCATAGATGATCTTCTCGGAGGTCCAGAGACCAAGGCCCATGACGAAGGCACCTTCAATCTGTGGGTGTTAAAACGAAATACTTAATGGTGAATAAAACAAAGTGTAACCCAAAGGTTGACTGGTAGAGAATGCCTTGTGGCATTAAGTCCGCCTATGTACCACTATTGTACATGAAGTTTAAATAAATAAATAAATCTAAAGGGTGTAAAAAACCTCTTAACGAAGCCGAAAGACACGTGTTCTCCCCGTCATTGCGATCATTTAATTGTTCTACACCATACCTGGGAACCTTCAATAGTGTATTCACGGAGACGAGTTAGTATAGCGCCTTCTCTATCACACATTATCATACAAATGACAAAGACAAAAAAAACTTTTTTAGGGTCAGTGGGCGTTAACAATACCTTAGAAATGTAAATGCGCGTTCACACTGCGCTTCTTAAAAGTTCCCTTAGTTTATACATGCTGCTTCATCTGTCGTATTTGAGAGCCATTTATTTGGTAAGAATTTTTTTTATAGGTAATTTTTTAATATATTTGAAGGATATGAAGGAAAGCAATAAAACTGAGAGTTAATTATTAAGCTTAGGTAATTTATTATATTATAATATACAAGTTCATAGCATATCATCACTCTCTCTGAAAAGTCCGTTTCACAAGCCGCCAAGTGCTCAGGAAAGCAATCAATCATAAAATCCAATAAACAAACCAGTTCACGAGTTGAGCATACAGTCACAAGTAAGAGCACGTCTGCGCAGTACGGGAAGTATGAGTAGACTAAAAAGTACTCGTACTGTGTACACCGCCTTAGCGTTTATCACTGACCAATCGCAGTTAAAAAATTGTGTGAGTGAGATAGCGCTCTACTAACTCGTCTCCGTGAATACACTATAGTTACGGAGATTTTGGGGGTCAAAGTTCCAACTTTTTCACAAGTTTTTTTTTTTATAAGTACACGAACTCCGTACTATTCAATCGATCCATCAGCACAATGTTTTGAGTGCGTTACATTGAGTTCTACCACAAAACATGATTTTTCACCCCAAAAAGTCGTTTGCCAGCAATAATTTTTGCGTAAATTTACTTAGTTTGATGTACAGAATGCGTGGTTTACGGCTTCGTAATGAGGTTTACACCCTGTATGTGTATCTACAGTCCGAAACGATTTTTGTGGCCATTACAGGCAACTCAATACTGTGGTTGCGTTTGCAAAAAAACTAAAATGCATTAAAAAAAACCGACCTGAAATGACAGATTTTTTGTTAAGTATGTGCGGAAATTCAAAAAAAATAACTTAAATTAACCAATAATTAAACCATTTTTCTAATGGGCTTCTTTTTACAGAGCATCTTTCTAAAACGTTACTGTGTGAAAGTTACGACTTGCACTGTTGATGTCGTATGTTTTACTAATCATTTTTGTGTCATGGACACTCGATTAAACAGATTATAAATAACTCTAACTAGAATGCGCGAGCGAACCCACCTGTCCCACATCGATCTCAGGACTCATGCTGACTCCAGTATCCTCCAACAGGTCCAGCCTCCTCACCAAGTGGTTGCCAGTCAGCACGTCTAGCTCCACCTCCGCTGCGCACACGCCGTATACATTGTAGCCCACGATGCCGTCGTTTATGGACGTCATGTAGGTTGCTTGGAGGTTTATACCTTTTGGGGACGAAAAAAAATTTAATTGCTAGATGTGAATTATGATAGAGCCGTTCAGGTAGCATACTGATTGGAAAAAAAATAGTGAACAAGCTAGAACCAGGTGTTTGAAAATCCGTTCATAAAGTTGCTGGTCCTGTCTTTGTAGTCTTGCTTAGGTAACTTATTGTAGTTTATGTTTAGTTTTAGGACTCATTAAACACTGTCCATTTCAGGAAATTTCGGAAGATGAGAATCCACTGCAAGGGAAATCTGCATCATCCATCACAGATTGGTTTCCATAAAAATACTATTTTAGGTACACCTACAGCTTACCTTTGTCATAAGCCTTTTTCACCACCTCCTCCCACGTAGGTTCAACAAGGTCTGGCTTCACTGCATCAAATCTCTTCATGAGATCCTCACAAGCTTTCATTGTTGCATAGGCAACCGAATCACTGGCGATACTCCCTCCGGAAGCTATTGAATTAGGGGCCACGAAGCTGTCGCTCCCACGAACTGTGACTTTCTCCAGCGGCACTTTCAAGGCGTAAGCACAAACTTGGGCGATTTTAGTATTGATGCCTTGTCCCATTTCGATGCCCCCATGGGATATGGCTATAGTACCGTCTGCATGGTAAACTGAAATGGTGACAGGGAAGTTGCCACCGTAGCCTATAGGGTAAGACATTATAGAAATCCTAAGCCCACGTTTCTTCCACGCATTTTGTTGGTTGAAATTGGCGAGTTCGGTTTTTCTGTCATCGAAAGTAGTGTCCATTTTGAATGATGAGATTATTTCTCTGAGAGCGTCGTGTTTTGGTGACAGGTTTGTGAGTCTAACCTCGACGTGATCTTTGTTTGTGGCGTGTGAGATGCGCTCCATTATATGTTCGGAGAATGCTATGCCTTCTGTAGTTCCTGTAAATGAAATAACAAAAACAGTAAAGCAAGTGATGATGTTAGATCGACAGATTTAGCAAGCTGTAATGACAGTATCACCGGTAGAATCAATGACGTGTAGAATGTAGAAGTAACGTGTTCTCGTGTGAATGGTGTTTTGCAAATGCTTTCAGGGAACAGAGCTAAATACGATTGAGGAGACCTACATCTAGTAGTGGACTCTATTTTTATAAAGGCGTGCAGACGGTGTGCAGATTTGTCAATCTCGGCGATAGTCACAAAGTCAGATTACTTGCAAAGCTCACCAGGCGCTCTACACCAAGTCTCGCTTGGCTTGTCAGTAAGTACACTATAACCGGTGATCGTCCAGGTGTCCTTGGCGTACACGTTGGCGATAGCCCCTGATATGTCACCGGATGGAGAGTCGTTGAACGAACAGCCGCAATCAGTGTAGTAGGTTACGTTTAAGTATTGGATTTTTCCGTCGTTGTTCACACCAACCTGGAAAAACCAAAAAAACCTTGAAGTCGCTGTTAAAAGGACGACGAAACGTCTACCATAAGTTCTTTCTTACTTCTACTGTAGCGAAATAAAAAACAACTATCGCCACTTGAAAAACTGAAAATATTTAAATTTCGATAAATAACATGTTTAAAGTTAATAAAAAAATGTACCTACAGTAATGTAAATATACAGTTTTTCATGTGGCGATTGATTTTTGTTGAACGACGATCAATGACCGCAGTGGACACGTCTATCACGCGAGAAATTACATTATAATGGTCACATCATGGTCACATCAAACATAAAAAAATGTGTCTGAAAGAAGAAAAAGAGTTTAAATTGCTTCTAAAGAGCACCGTATAGACCACATAGTGCCACACGAGCACCACATGGCGAATACCCCCAAAGAGACTACTATATATACCTAATACTTATGATGCTCTCTATAACATCTATGGCTTTAAGCGAATACCAACCACAGTGACACGAACGAAAGGCTTTAAGTTTCCAAGCATAGAGGCTTGAATGCAGAATGAGACAAAAGGACACGTGACAAAAAAAGAAAAAAGCTCAAAATGAGTCTTGAGTGATTTTTTTTATGGCAGTGTAAAAAAATAGTTTACAAGAACGAGTATGAAAGTGTCCACGAGCTACAAGCAGAAGTTAGACGTATTATTCTAAATATCCACCACAACAAGATCAAAAAATCGTCAGGGAGCGAAATAATCAAGAGTGCGACTTTGTATTCAACAGGAAGGGACTAATTTTGAGCATTTGATAAATTGATTAATTTTGTAATAAATATGTTAAAATTCATGGTCTTCCTTTTATTTCTGACACTATGTTATTTAGCAAAAAATAATCCTTATGATGAAGCCTTTCGATCGGTATGATAAAGCTACAGAATGATTATTTTTCTCGTGTCACGGGTTCGATTCCCGGTTCAACCATGTATTTATTTAAATATATATGAACGTAGTTTAAATTGTTTTTTAAATTCAAATAATATCTTCTTTCAGTAAAATGTTCCGTCTAAAATATTCAAGGTACTTTCCCTCCATGTGGCATATCCGTGGGACGGCCTGTATAGCTTTCATCTACAAAGGATCTGCCTGACTCACTATGTGAGTCCGTTGAGTTCAGAATCATAACCCATTTTACTGGAATGTGATAAGTGACCATATCACTGCACGGTTGAAAACTTAGTGAAGGCCACTGACACTGTTATTAACGAGGTCACTTACAGGTAGGTACCTACTCTAAAGAGTACAATAGACTGATTTAAAAAGTACCATCGATTCGAAGGATTAAACTTCGTCGATCCTACTGGCTTTCAGTTTCAAGAGACAGAGTGCTTTTGTTATTTAGGTCAGGTTTGTATTTTAATTAAAAGTATTACAAAAAGAGCGATTTCCCTTTACCTCATATTGGAACTCACAAGCATGCCGCTTGCCTATAGCGTGCATGTTGTGTGTGATGGGCATCACGAGCGTCGCGCTTCTGTTGAGCTTGTGGGCGACCAGAGCGCTCGCGCACGCGCCGAGCGACGAGCGGGACGCCTTGCCGCCGTATCCGCCGCCTACTCGGGGGACTTCTACAAGGATCCTGAAATGAAATAAATGAAAGTAGTGGTAAGTAAAATAATAGTAAGCCAATACTGAACCTGGGTCTCTCAATGACCTACTTTACGCGTACCTAAGTACGGACCAAGACCTTTTAGGACATGCCCATTTGGGAAACAAAGGGAATGTGTAAGACTCCTGCCAACTAAAACCTTACTGCTCCTCATCTACCATGATACGGGTGCCCAAAAAGCTGGAATTACCTATCATGCTATCCGAGAGGCTGCGCTTGCATGACTACCGCTAACGGCATAATAATAGTTTTGGGGAGCAACGCGTGAACAATAAGTACGTCTCTAAATTTGAAAGAGCCTAGATTTCGATCACTGTCAGATCTGCACCATGCAATGGACGAGACAATAGCTTTGTTAGCATGGAAAATCATTCAGTAACATACCGGTTCTCGTCAATATTCAGCGCCTTAGCCACCGCTACGTGAACCAGATCCATCCACTGTGTAGAGGAGCGCACCACTAGTCCGTTCTCCGTGACATTCGTGGAACAGCTCTGAGTCTCCATAGTGTAGTGGTACTGCGAGGGTACCGTGAAAGTACCGGTGATTGTATGCTGGACGTCCGTGCCTTTAGTGGACGGTTCCACGGTTACGTCCTTGCGTATCTGTGGAAATGAGGTGCTCGAATTACAAATTGGTATAGTTTTTGGAAACTCAGTGAAAAATATTGTTATCTACCAGCTTTAAAGACTGACACCAAAAGAAGATAGTTGGGAACCTTGAGGTGGATGTGTTCATAAGACCGAGTCCTGAGTCGCAACATGGCAGGCCCCACCGTAAAATGGACGTTTTATAATGCTGTGGGCCCTCTGCGAAAATCGTCACTGGGTCTTTCCAAAAGACTTGTACTTACAATTGGTGATTTTATTATTGATGTCAGAAACTCACTCGTCTATCCTTATCAGGAGCTGCCAACGCATCTTTGACGCTCAACACAGGCTTGGCATCCAACTTCTTGTACTTCACTTTAACCAGTTCAGCAGCAGCCTCGGCCGCTTTCCTGGTGATAGCTGCCACCACCCCCAAAGGTTGACCGTAGTAAGAGATGTTCTTTGATGCGAATATTTCTTCGTCTAACCCCAAATAGGGAACCTCAGATGGAGTAAAGGAATTTCTCCCTGGAATGTCTTTGGCGGAGAAGAAGGCAATGACTCCTGGAATTTTCTGGAAATAATTATTAATAGTTATTTGGTGCGGTTTAATGTTGCATAGCAATCAGAATTAACTGTTACTGGAACTTAGTAAGTGGGATAACAATATTTGCTAAACTGTTTCCGGGTTGATTTATCGTACGAAAGTACCCACGCGCGTAAATATAGCGACGAGGCCAAATCTTCCAATCGACCTGTTTTTGGTTGAGTCTTAAGGTATGAAATAGTCGTTGTTTTAATCCAGAAAATATATATGTTCATGGACTGTTCTTGATTATTCTTAGGCTCAAACCACGATAGTTATTACTTCTCTCGATCATAAAAACATGCAAAGATAGGTAGGTAAGTTTAAGACTATTTGTCAAGTTTTACATAAAGATTATTAACACTATAAATAAAAAAAATACACTGAAAAATAATAAATTACACTGTCTACATTATTCTAAGGTTACTTTTTTAAAATATGTATTATTTTCATTATAATAAATTAAAAACCACTCATTTCACATTATTCGGCCCGCAGTGACCGACGTAACAACCACTTTGTAGTGCAAGCTGATTAGAACTTTATACTAACAGGATTTCAAACGAAGTTTGAACCACCACAAATAGAGTTGCTAATTTTAGAAGAGTCGGTTCGACTTAGGTACTTAATGAATGCCTAACATCATTCCCGTAGGGCTACGAACACGAGTTCCCATACTAGGTACACCACATTTCACCAGTTATGTTAGAGGAAGTCCCATGTAAGGGGCGAGTCTATTACTTACCATCAATCGGAAATCGGAATGAGATTTTGAACGACTTTCAAATACGTACCAGTGCCTCAGTAGCGTCGAAGTCCTGTATTTCAGCTCGACACACGTCAGATAGCACGTACGCCACGTGGACTGCGCGCGGACCGTTGAACACGTCGCACGCGTATGCAGCTTCTCCTGAACACTGAAAGACAAATGACGGCAACTGTTTTCAAGTATTTGGGTAGGGTCGTATATTTGTCACAGTCAAAACTGTAAATCAGTCAAAACTACTTTTGACCGGTGAATTTTGACCGGTGAAAACTACTTTTGTGCAGTGAAAACTATCCTAACAATTATTCAATTATCCTAAATTAATGCAACTAGCATTAATTTAGAAACTTATTAGGTTGTTGGGTTTTTTTTTGTGACCCTTTGAAAAACATCATGTTATTCTAGGACTAGGTAAAACTGAGGCGTTTTAAAACAACACATTTTTAAAGCAGAAAACGCATTTTAACTTCATAAAGATTTGTTAATCGGTCAAAACCACTTTTGACTTTGTGTCAGTTTGACTGACACAAAGTCAAAAGTGGTTTTGACCGATTAACAAATTTTTTTGTGGTTTTTGGAACAAAAACTACCGAACGTGCACTGGGCTGGTTTAAAATCGTCATAGTGTGTAAGTAAGTGGTCTAAAAAATTCCTCGTCCTCTATTGAAAAGAGAGGCTCCTACGACCAGTCAAGTGTTGTTACTGTGGGCTACTGTCCGACTGTTGTTGTCGGGATGTTACTGTATATGTATTATTATATCCTAGAGACCACTAATTTCACAATCAAGAATTATGGGTGACGTCAGTTGATTCGTACTGTATTTCACATGTGGCATTGTTTTTCATACCGTCACAGCCACAGTATTCGGCTGAATTATTCTCAAGTAGGTTAGGCGTTATCACACGACACCGCTCTTCCGCGCGGCCGGGCGGTGAAGCGGATCTCACGTCGCATTATCTTGCACGAAATCACATACACCGTCCGACGGCATAGTTGACCCGCGTCATGTAAGAATCGCTTAAATGTTCCTTTCTGAATTTCCAGTAAACCTGGGAAACAGGTATTTCAAGTTTGGGACTACGATATGTACCTGCGAGAGTGCTTCAAGCTTGGGCACAGGTTTATTCAGCGGCCACAGCGTCTTGTCCGTCTCGTAGGTTTGCGTGCCTTGGGAGACCGCTCGCTCGAGCACACTGCCGCCGGACTTGTACCGGGGGTTCGCGTCCGGGTACAGAGATAGTACTCCCTGCAAATATAACATAGAAAGTATTTAGTTGAACACGATCGACAACCGATTTTGAGTGCGGTCAATAGATGCTTTGTCAAAAAAAGGCCAAATATGGAGCTCTGGAGGACCATGTATCAATATCTGGAGTCTGGAGGAGCATGTAATCAGTGACAAAGTAAGGTCACCTCGCCATATAGGTCGGTAAGCAGTAGTAGGTGATCTTTCCAAGTATATTTTATGTATATGGAATTCCAGTTGATACTCCTTGTCGCTCAGTTGCAGCCTGGTGCACCGTTACTCTCATACATACCTGAGAAACGTATTGTATGGGAGAACCTTTGGAGCAGCTCTCAAATACATGTAGGTCCTGTATTGTATTAGCAGTTATCACTCAACTTACTTTATAGAACAGCCCCAAAGCTAGCGTCTTTCGACAGCTTGCAGACGGTTCAGGCAGAACTTCCACCGGAACCAACTCCTCATTCAATTTCTTCAGAGCTTTCAACAACACCTCATTGCTGAACAGGTTCTGCCCGACGAGCAAGGCCTCTGTCTGTGCCGCCCTCGTGAATGTAGAACTAATGTTGCCATAGACTATGTTGGCGGATTTGATTGTCTTTGCCGTGTCCACTTTAAAAAGAAAACCAGCGTTGACGACAGCGTGTGCGTTTTGGGCTCGTGGCATGATCTGGGAAATTATAAATAATGTAATTGTTATGAGGAATCCAAAATGTCTGACAACCAGTCTTACCAAGTGATATCGTATTGTCTAGTACTAACTGGGTTGTGGACATAGGCAGTCGTTCCATGTAAAATACTGGTATTCAGCTGCATCTGGTAAGACTGGAATCCGACCCCAATATAGTTGGGAAAAGGCTAGGTATATGATAAATTCATTTTTTTTTCTTCTTTCTTTCTTTTTAAACGATTTATACAGGGTTACATAAATTTAGGCTAGGTAAACTCCGCAAATTTGATACGTTGATATCTAATCACTATATAATAAACAAAAACAGCTATAAATACCGTAAAACGGGGTGAAAAGGTATGCGAATGTGACTAGAGACAAAACTAAATAGATTATGGAATTAAACAATTATTATTATTTTAATTTAATAGAGTCCTTTTAGGCTACCAATGACATTTGATAAAAGTGAAAAAGTACTCTTCTAAGTTTCGTCCCGATTCGCCCCCGAATCCGTAATCACCCTATTTTACCGAAACGTCCAGTCGTCCATGGTATCAGTTTGTATACAAATTCTGTTCCATGTTTGAATTTATTCAGTACCTAAGTATAAAGTGGCTATTTGGAACTAGGCCATAAGTAGCCTAGTATAGTTCACTACAAAATGTGTGGTTGACCGAACATAGAAAACGATAACGATTCTTGATTTTTCAGAAGTGAGTTCGAGGAAAAAGAAGGCAGTAGGTATGTGAGGAAATTAAATTAATATTGGAATACGGTAATGGTGTCGATTCTGTTGTGCACAAATTAAACTTAATTTAGGCTATTGCTATCTTTTACTAAAAGGCAGTGCGAGAAAAGAACGGCTATAGCTATGAACTAAGTTAAAGATGTCAAACTAGTTTATGCCTTGCGCTTCACCGTGTTTTTAGTCGACACGTTTTTACGTGCACCCTTTATTTGTACGGAAATATTAGTTCCAACTAAATTTGACAGCTCTAAATTACGTCTGTCTCTTTCTTGTTTTATTAGAAAGAAAAAGATGGCAATAGCCTAAATTAAGTTTAGTTTGTGCACAACAGAATCGACACCAATGTTCCGTAATATTCTATGAGTTCTATGACGCAATACACTGTACACAATCAGAAATAACTTTCCAATGTATTTTTTCATTACCTTTTTGAATAAATCATTTTGTTAAACAAGGTTTTTTGTTTCAAGGACCCGTCACGAAGCTACCAACCAAGCACTCTGTACGTACCTACATCAAGCTAAATAAGCCTACGCAAAAAAACTATTGCTGGGAAACGACGTTTTTTTTGGGGTGAGAAATCACTTTTTACGGTAGGACTCAATGTCACGCACTCAAAACATTGTGCTGATGGATGCATTGAGTAGTAAACGGGTCATGGAAGTATTTAAAGTAAAGTTATAACCTAAAAACACTAGTATTTAAAAGAAACTAATTAAAAGGTTCCCAGGTCTGGTCCCAAAACAAAAAAAAATGGTGTCGATTCTGTTGTGCACAAACTAAACTTAATTTAGGCTATTGCTATCTTTTACTATAAGGCAGTGCGAGAAAATGACGGCTATAGCTATGAACTAAGTTAGAGATGTCAAAATAGTTTATGCCTTGCGCTTCACCGTGTTTTTAGTCGACATGTTTTTACGTGCACCCTTCATTTGTATAGAAATATTAGTTCCAACTAAATTTGACAGCTCTAAATTACGTCCGTCACTTTCTCGTTTTATTAGAAAGAAAAAGATAGCAATAGCCTAAATTAAGTTTAAATAAATAAATATCGCTGGACATTACACACAGCACCATCTAGTGCCAAACTAAGCAACGAGGCTTGTGTCGTGGACACCAGATAGTTGATATACTACATAGGTACTTTTTGTTTGTAAATACATACTTATTATACATATAAACATCCATGACTAGGAAACAAATGTCCATGCTCATCACACAAACATTTGCTCCTACCGGGATTCGAACCCGAGACCCTAAGAACGTAAGGCAGCCTCACTACCACTGCGCCAATCGGGTCGTTTAGTTTGTGCACAACAGAATGGACACCAATATCTCTATGTAATGACGGGGAGAATAAGTGCTTTTCTGCTTTGTTGAGTGTTTTTACACTCTTTATATGACGCACTTAGGTAGGGTAAGTTGGGGCTTACGTGCTGACAGAACTATACTTACTAATAATTATCTATGTTGTGGTCTGAAGACGTCATGGGCTCATGAGTAACACGATAAGTAGGTATAGTGGATAAAGCCAACTGTTTGGTTAATTACAGCTATAAAACCAAATTTATACGGCTATATTAATTGGTTTTTCGGCAACATTATGTTAAATGTGAATCAGATTCATAATAATATTACTTACCATATATAATTTATAATTACCTTAAACGTGCTTATCAGGTTGTTACTGGACAGAGGAGGAAGTTTCACGTTCGCTATCAGTTTATCTTTGAGTTCTGTTGTTAAAAAGTCTTGCATTTTCAACTCAACTTTACTTAGATCGCTATTTACTGAAAAGACGGAAAGAGGTCATTAGTTTCTGAATACTTACTCCAAGCCAGCTTTGAATAAGTATTCAGAAATTAATTACAATTAAGTATCGTGTTTGTCACTTTAACGCCACGTTTACGACCTTGCGATTTCCATCAAGCGACATGCGCGTTAGTCACTTGTTTTCTTCGCATGAGTACTGTACCTTTGTGGTCATGTAGGAATTAACTCAGGTACGTTGTAAAGAAAGAGTACATTACTGCAGCGGCCAGCAACAGAGGCATTGATGGACGAACATGTAAATGTGGGCTGAGGCGAAGGCGAGGCACACATACGTAAGTCCATCAATTCCTAGTTGTGGCCAAGGCTTGTGATACCATATACGATACGGTGTTATATTTTGGGGCAACTCCACCGATAGAGAAACTGCTTTCAAAGCTCAGAATAGATGCATACCTACGGTCCTTTTTAAACTACTGACAGCTGCGTGCCATATTTTAAACAGCATAAAATATTAACTTTACCATGGATATATATTTTAGAAATGGCAGTGTTTGTAAAGTTGAACCCTGATCGTTTTGACCACCTAAGTGACATCTTTCTACGAAATAGGCGTGCTAATAGTAGGCTGTGTCTCCCTGGTGCGAGAACGACTTTAAGGACCCCTCAAATGGCTTAGCATGATCCTCCGTTACGCCTAAAATACTGCAGCATTAATTTTGAAATAAATATATGGTAAAGTTGAGGATTAATGCTGAGTACTATGTGTGACGAAAACACGATTCCATAAACTTTTCTCGATAGAAAGAAAAAAACCAAAGTTACCTCCAAATCGAACAATAAACCGCTGGTATTAAAAAAGTCCTTCAAATTAGATCATGAAACTTTGCATACTAACTGAAATAACTATAAAGCAGGTCTTATGTGTTTTACTTTTTTAGTCCACTCAATAGATTTTTTGTAAATACCAAAAAAAAATTACTCATTTCGCACTATTCGTCCGCAGAGACTGACATAACAACCGCTTTAAAGTGCAAGCTGATTAGAACTTTATTCTGACAGTATTACCAAAAATAGATTTTCTAATTTAAGGGTTAGAAGGGCCTTAATGCGCGAAAGTGTCTGCTACATGGCGCCAGTCATATATAACAAAACTAGTATTTGCGTGGGTGCGCGAGCTGCGCGCAGCTCGCGGGTTTCGTGTTTTTAAGAAGTATTCCTTACCCTTATAAATTTTGAGAACCCATAAGAATCTTTAAATGAATTGGAAAATCCATTAGAGTCCTTAAAAGATTTTGTAAATTATGTAAAATCTTTTAAATGTTTTGAAAACCCATAAGAACCCCTTAAACATTTTAAAAATTAATTCAATAAAAAAAAAAAGTAAAAAACAAAAAACACCTAATACAATCCAAAACCTGATTTAACATAACCTTTGTCCAACTCTGGGGGCCCAGAGTTGGTCAAAGGAATTGTATGAATCTGAAAAAAAAAAATGTTCCCAGTTTCTTAATTTCCGAGGTCCGCCTAAAGAGGGAGAAGGGGGGCAACTTTGAAAACTGGTTTTTACTTTTCCGTGCCTCCATTAAAAAAAAACATTACCCTAACGTTTGCTTGTCGTCGCCCCTTTTTTTGTTTTTTTTTTTTTTTTTCGGATGGGAAATCATCAAATGACTTCTCCCCCTCTGGGCGGAGCAGGAGGGAGTGTCAGACTTTTACTGACTAAAACCCATCCATGTTCCTTCATCGCCCTTTTTGTTCCGGAGCCACGGTATCTCTTTCGAACAGTCCCGCAACCCCGGCAGGCATCGGTCCTTGCGGACCCCTTCCTTTCGCGATGACGAATGCTTTTTGGAAATATTCTGCTCCCAAAGATTAGACGCGTTTTTTTTTTCATCAGAAATTAAATCTCGAGAAAGTATTCGTGTTCTAGAATATTCGGGCTTGAAGCAGGCAGCTTTAATTTTGATTAGTAACCTAACTCTTTTTATATTCTGTGTCGGCGTAACCCCATACTGGGGTCCAAGTTACCGGCTGACGTCCAAGTTACCGGCTGACGTCCAAGTTACCGGCTGTCACCCAAGATACCGACTGCCATCAGAATTCAGAAGCATCGGCTGGCAACCATATTACCGGAATCCGGTTAACCGCGGGCTCCGCAGCGGGTATCTTTTTACCTGCGTGGCCGCGACGAGATTCTACGGGTCGGCGCGATCGTCTGCCGTCCGTCACCCTACCTGGCGTCTGCAGCGTGGCACACCGCTACGGTCATCGTCACGCCGGGCTGAGCCAGGAGAGTACCGTGCAAACCCCCGGGCGGGCTTTTAGAAACTTGTGACCATAAACCTACCCGCACCCGTTTATTTTATTAATATATTTTTATGTTGACCTGGGTCCGTGTTTTTCTTTATTTACCCCCATGGACACCCTTTCCGTCACAATGTATTGACATTGTCTATCTTTACTATTATGTACTTTAGCATCTCTAGTGTCTTCTGTACTTTTGCAAGCCTTTTGGTTAAAATAATATGGCTGTTGCTATTATATTTTTATGTCACCTTGTAAGTACCCATATTTGCAAAATAAATATCTTATCTCATCATCTTAGAGGAAATTAAAACTCTCGTGTTGAAGAGTTCATTTGTTTTTTTTCAATAAACCGCTTTCTATTTGCAAGCCAATTAGAAATTTAAATAAAACCTTTGATAAGTTACCTCCTTGGTTGCCATGTTTCAGAGTAAAAGATCGTTCCATTTTTAAATAACACGACAGAAATGAGTTTACTATGTACCCATTGAGCTATTACTACTACGTATAGAGAAGACAGCGAACAAAATCTGTGCGCAGTGCGGGGCGCGCGGGGGGCGGCTAACCCCGTATATATAGATGTTCTGTAGCGAGCAAGCGACTGAGTGAATTGCAGCCAGCTGACAGCATTTAAACGGAACACAGATTTTGTTCGCGGTGTCTTTTTTATATGTAGTAGTAATAGCTCAATGTATGTACCTAATTTATTTGACCGCTAAACACGACGGAATATTATTATGGATTTTCATATAACTTTTGCCGGCCGCTGGTCGCATGTATCTGGCCAGTACAGGAATTTCGATTTATTTCGAAGAAGGTTGTCAAAATGCTCAAATTTCCAAGCATGTTTGAGAAAAAGAAAATAAACAATAAGGTCGAAATTAGAACAAGAAAAGTTTGGACAGCTAAGGCGTCCGTCAAAGTGTGTCAATGTATGACTTTCTTACCTGAATTCAACGTTTAAACGCCTGTCATTTACTACACTCAATATTACAAATCACTAGGTATATCACACAGCCGATCTTTATAGAATACCGCAACCATGGCTTCGCAAGTCGCAGTGACAAAATACTAAATCTTTTCACGGCTCTTAGCTATTTCTTTCGCTGCTTGTGTGCCTAAGTCATGGCTAAGCGGAAAGGTGGTTGAGTAGCCACGGCATAACTTTTAAGAAGATCTTTGTTAACTGTTTCATATGGTTCTACTTCCCCTAATGTGTACGACTACTGTACCTATGGTAACGGTGGCTCCAACAGTTTGCAAAATCAAGAACAGGTCAGACGGAAAGTCGTGGTGTTGGTTCTTCATTGCCAAGTTTCCTCCGATTGTTCCAATCTGAAACAACGAAAGTACATCAGAACCTAAAGTGTGCAAAATCATTCTTTAAGATCCCCAATATGAGACAATTTATTGATTTCGTCCACTCAACGTTTCTGCCTTCTCCAAAAGGTGCAGTTCAAAGTAGTACAGTACAAGTTTAAATTGTTTCTTAGCTGCCAGCAATATTCTCAGGTCGCGTCCTCGAAGCGGTTGTATAGTACCAGCGACATCGCGTAGCAGTTATAGTCTACGAAGACCCATCGACCTAGTAGACCGTGCTACGCTAATCAGGAATGAAGTATACGGAAGTACACTTACATTTCTAACAGGCACATGCGCAACCAAGTCCAGGTGTTTATACAAAGTCTGTAAGTAGATGAAGTCTTGATTCTTCGTACTCCATTGCTGGAAGGTGGTCATGATTTCAGTGAGAGGCATACCGGCGCCGAGGATGAGGTTCTCATCAGATGTGCACAGTTTTAAAGCCTCTATCGTCGATATGTCTATGAGGATCTGCGGTTCGAGTTTTATTGGGTAAACTCCTGGAATGAGGAAATGATAAATAATTTTTTGTTAGTTTAAGTAAAGAAAATAAATGTCGTTATCAAGACAATGAACATAGTTACCTTTGCCGGTATTGCCTGCAATCAGTCTGTAACTATTTGTACCTTCTCGCGCCAATACCTGATGAGATTGATAATGATTATTCTAGTCTTCTTCTTAGTGTGTCGATGGCAATCTAAATTGTGTCGGCCCAGAACTGAGCTACTAGATTGGCGCTTTCGGTAGCGTCCATAAGTTCCTGTAGTAAACAAACAACAGGACACGCAGGACACGATATTAAGTGCCCCATCGTTTGTGAAAGAGCACCACATTATTTACAAAATAAATGATTATTGGGTTATGACAACTAAAGAATGATATCATCCTTTGAAACTGTCTCACAGCTTTATTGGTACAAAAGGGAAAAAGCATTATTGACTAACCATTGCCATTGGTCACTGTCTAGACCGCTATTTAATTCAGGGTTTCTCTAAATCAGACATTACGAAAATAGTTAGCAAATATCGCCTTAACTTTGTCGCACATCCTTACTATCCTAACTATCATTTGATTATAAATGTGACAGCGAGCGTTTGTTTGTTTGTTTGCCTCGTATATCGATGAAATAGGTGACCCTTTTTTTCCGTGAGTAAGGTAATCTGTAACTTTTGACGTCTACTCGTGCGAAGCATTTTAGACGCGATAGACGCGGATTGCTTAAATACAAGCTTCAAATAGAGATTTGAAGCTTGTATTTAAGCAATCCGCGTCTCAAAATACCTTAAACACATCTTCCACACTGTACGCCTTGTACCAGCGCCCCGTTGCCGTGTGGAGTTCCTTCAGGGATCCTTGTGTATGTTCTATGAGGCACCAGTCGTCATCCGAGGTACTGCACTTACGACTGCATTTCTTTGCGCATTTCCTTATGTGCAGGTCTTCTAAATCCTGGAGGAGATATACAAGGTATAAACAAACCGCCTTCACGAAGCTGTCAACCAAGCATTCTGTACATGAAACTAAGTAACTCCACGCATAAATTATTGCTAGGAAACGATTTTCTTTTTGAGGTGAAAAATCACGTTTTGTGGTAAAACTCAATGTAATGCACTCAAAACCTTGTGGTTATGGATGGATTGAATAGTACGGGAGTCGTGGAGGTGTTTAAATTAAAAATCTTCCATTTAAAGTATGTATTAAAAAAAAAGTTGTGAAAATGTTGGAACTATGACGCCCAATATCTCCGAAACTAGAAGACACCAGACTTATATAGTGTGGACCGTAAAGACGAGCTGAGAGCCTACACAAAATGACGTTTTGTCAGCGAAAAACATAATAGAAAAGTTGAAAATAAGCTAGGTTTAGATTATATAAGAAAGGGAAAATAATCAAAACCCTAGATCTAAAATACCTGTAACTTCTCCCGCAGTCGTGGGTCGGTGTCTGTGGCAAAGCTCTTGAAGGCATCCAGGATAGGCCTGTACCCGGTACAGCGACACATGTTGCCGCCGAAAGAGTTCTCCACCTGCTGCGTCGTCAGGCTCTTGTGCGACTTGTCAAGGCTGTAACAATTGTTATGATTGGGTGATAATTGAGGTCAAATCAGCATTTGCATGAGGTAAAGTAGATTTATGCAATACTGTTTGTGACTTCTTGCTAATTTATACAGGGTGGAAGAGCATCGACGCACAACCGGTAACCACGTGTTCAGTACATCATTCAAATCTCTATAACACAGACAGACAGACAGACATAGACAGTATGGTGTTGTGAGAGCAATGAGCCCAGAGAGAAGCTGTGATGGCTCAGTGGGAACGAATCGGGCTCGTTCCCACGGCCTATAGGCCGTGGGTTCAAATTCTAACCAGACAGGCGCGTTACTGGTGTCGATTCTGTTGTGCACAAACTAAACTTAATTCAGGCTATTGCTATCTTTTACTAAAAGGCAGTGCGAGAAAAGGACGGATAGAGCTATGAACTAAGTTAGAGATGTCAAACTAGTTTTTGCCTTGAGCTTCACCGTGTTTTTAGTCGACATGTTTTTACGTGCACCCAAAAAAAAAATACCAATAGCCTAAATTAACTTTAGTTTGTGCACAACAGAATCGACACCACTGTGTGTAATTTATTTCATCACCATTGCTCTCAAAACGGTGATGAAAGAAACAATCCCAAACAATTAGTTAGAATTTCTATAATTGGTTACCTCAAAAGCATACGGTGAAAAACCAAAAATAGTCCCCCAATACCTGTACATATTCATGACCCATCCGGGCGTGCAGTATCCACACTGGGTGCCGTTGAACGTGGCCAGACGATCCTGGATGGGATGGTAGCCATCCTTGCGGTTGCCGATGCCTTCCACAGTTGTAATGTCCCAATCGTGGCAGGATAGGATGTGGACCAGGCACTGTATAAAACAAAAGATAGTTTCAGAAGGTGGTTCTAAATTTGAAATCTAGTTTTATTCCATAACACAAAAACGAGCGTTTTTGACGAAGTTACGGTTTTTATACTCTGTGAATGGAAAGTCGAAACTTTTTAAAGGAAATAGCCTTTGCCTCGTGTGTTTCGTGAGCTTGTCCCGAGGTGAGGCGATTACGTTACGATTCCGATTAGTGTGCGTTGCAGTAGGGAGTTTCATAATTATAAAAAAATACTGAATGGCTCGAGTTGATAATTACGGTGACGATTGATCCCTTTCAGAGTTGATTGTACCTCTCTTTCTTGTCCGTCTGTCACAGAGGTTTTTATCTCCTTTAGGCGCGTTGAGCACTTTTTGGGTGAACATAAATCATTGAACACGCGTCATCGTCACCGAACGCTTTTATATTTCTACGTCGCGCGTCGTTACATTGGTCCCAGGCCTGTATACTCCTTCCTCTCTTTCTCGCAAATAGGATAAGTTTTACCACTAGTTGAGTTAAGAAATTACAGGGTGAGTGTATGATAATACGTGTGATTAACGAAACATAATTAGCTCAGTTGGTCTCCTATTCCTAGCTCGAGCAAAGAGTTAGTGGGTTTTTACATTCAGGAATTTCTAAGTATAGCAGCCCCGGAGTCTGGATCTGTACCCGGTTACTAGGCAATAGGCTCAACCCCTATTACATGGGACTTAAACATAACAGGCAAAATGTAAGTGTACTATTAGGCACAGGTCACCATTTCGGGGATTACAATGGGGGTTAAGTAACTAGCCCAGTTTCTGATTGATGGCGTAAAACTAGGTGCTAGATGACATCTAACCTTTGTCTACAATCATGGGTAATAGACCACAACCTGTCATTGTTTTCTGCGCGACAAAGGCCTTCTCGCATACACACACAATGAACATCAAGAAATATTGTTCCAACTTACGTCATCGTCACTCTAAATACCATTTTTAGGCAAATGTTTGTGTGTTGAGCATAAACATTTTCGTTTCCGAGTCATGGATGTATATAATTATTTATATTAAGAATGTATTGATAAAAAAAAATATTTATATGTAGGATATCGACTATCTGGTGTCCACGACACAAGCCTTGTTGCTAAGTGCGGCACTAGATGGCGCTGTGTGTAAAAATGTCCAGTAATTTTATTTATTTGTTTACACCCTAGAACGAGAGTACCTAATGTTTTATGTGTGTGGTGGGTATGAATGTATGCGCTTCCCCAGGAAATCAGGATGACAACCAACCGTTTATCTTTTACAATAAAAGTTCGCGAGTACATTTGGAAAAAGCTGGCAGTTTCGTCACAACGGTAATCTTTTCCCTATTTTTTATCTTTTTTATTTTAAGTATGTCCGTGTAAATGTCTATTTACAATAAAATTTATTTAGACATTGGGTTGTGGACGTCAGATAGGCAGTCGTTCCATGTAAAATGCTGGTATTCAGCTGCATCCGGTTAGACTGGAAGCCGACCCCAACATAGTTGGGAAAGGCTAAGCAGATGATGATGACGATTGTATATTTTGTTATGAAGCATATTTACATATTTTATTTTTACAAACATATTTACATATTTTATTTCTTGTAGTTTACCTTAGTACCTATTAATTAAAATTATTTAACACCTACCACTGCTCGTCTCTGCATCACTCATAGGTTGTTTGTGGTAAAAAATGCCGATTAGAACTTAATTTAGCGTGCTGTCGAACAAGCTATTTGTTTTACATTTTACAATGTAATTTGTTGGTAAATCTAAAAACCAAATGGCTTGTTCGATCAGAGCCATCTCTAGCCCATGTAGCGCCCATGTGCAAACATTACCCTAGCGCCCCTTACTCGTAAGCGCGTGGTCAAAATGGAATGGGTACAAAATACAAGTAACAGCATATAAAGTTACTGAAAACTGTCAAATTTCCCCAATGGATAAATTAATAATACTTACTCTATTGTTTTGAGATTAAATTTGAAGAAGAAATTTGTCGGTTTTGGATACCATGATGTGCTGTTATCTGTGTTTAGAATGATACAGAATGTTCTGGTGTTTACCTTATCAAGCCAAAACGTACCCATATGTTAACATAGGTGCTTTGCTGTAAATCGACAAATATAAGAAGCTTCAGATGCCAGACAAAATGTAAGCTCTTTTTACGTTGGACATTGGTCGTGCCGCGGCCGGCTAACGCGCGCGCCGAATCTGGGGGCTCCGTAGCGATCAGCGCTCGGCGCTCCCTAGGGTCGCTGCGCCCGTGTGCAACACATACCCGCACACTAGGTAAAGACGGCCCTGTGTTCGACCGTACATAGGTAAATATACCTATTTGTTACCGGACTACCTTAATTTATTTCATCACGTCTGCGGTTTTGGCATAATTTAATTTCGCTATCAGTTTTCCTTAAACAACATGGTGTGTCGCACACCTGATTCAATAAACCAGTACAAACATGTAATTATAGGTACCCACAAAGAATTATGTTGTGTGATTTTCTGTTGCTTGTTTAAATAACTACTTAACTAGGTTTTTTACGTAATAATAATGTACTAACTAAGTCATCCGTTAAACGGCTGTTTCAACTTGTTTACAGTTTCTAGATTTACTCGTAAGACCTTATCAATCAAACAATCAATCATTTTATTATCAGGCAACTAACGCCTATATAAAATACACAAAATTAGGCTTAGGCCGCGTTCCCACTAGTTATGTCGTGACGATTAATTTTCGTTGGTTTTTAGTTGACAAAAGTAGTGGACGACAGTTAACACGTCGTCCTATATGTAAACATTCAATTAATCATTGCGTTCATTTTTTTATGATCAATGAAGTCATGTACCTACTACTCTGTCAAGAAAGTACCGGGAAAAGATCAATAATACACAAAATGTCTGTTATTCATCCAAATTTATTTTATCACCTTCAAAGTATGCTCCTTTAGAAACGATACACTTGCGCCAACGAATAATCCATTCATCAAAACATTTTTTAAAACGCTGCTTCCGGAATTGAGTTCAGTTCTCGCCGCGAATTCTCCTTTATGTCTTCTATCGATTGAAAACGGGTGCCACGAAGTGGTAATTTGAGTTTAGGAAAAAGAAAAAAGTCAGCAGGAGCCATATCTGGTGAATATGGTATGGTGGTTGCTGGATGGTATTTGTTGAGTGTTTGGTCAAAAATTCGTTCACAATGATAGCCTTGTGCGAAGGCGCATTGTCGTGGTGCAAAATCCAAGAATTTTCTTTCCACAAATCTGGCCTTTTTCGTCGAATTTGCTCTCTTAAACGCCGCATAACGCTCAAATAATATTCTTTATTTACCGTTAGACCTTCCGGTAAGAATTCAGAGTGCACAACACCGCGATAGTCAAAGAAAACAGTCAACATGACTTTGACTTTTGATCGCCTTTGGCGTGGTTTTTTCGGTTTCGGTTCAGTTGGAAGGCGCCACTCCGAAGCTTGTTGACTAGTTTGCATGTCAAACTCGTAAACCCACGTCTCGTCACCAGTAACAATGCGTTTCATGAATGTTGGGTCCAAACTGACTCGTTCTAGCATGTCCTCAGCGACTTTCATGCGATTGAGTTTTTGGAGAAAATTCAGATCTTTTGGGACTAGCCGAGCAGCAACATGTTTCATACCCAAATGATTAGTTAAAATGGTACGGATCGACTCGTGAGATACAGAAAGTTCGGCGGCTATCTCTCTCAGAGTTGAATGGGGATTTTCAGTCACTATTTTCTTCACTTTTGCGATGTTAACTTCAGTTGCAGACGTTGACGGCCTACCAGAGCGAGGCAAATCTTCCATCACATCTCGACCGCTTTTGAACGCTTTGAACCACTCATAAGCACGAGTTTTTGATAAAGTCGATTCACCGTAAGCCTTCTGTAACATTTTCAGTGACTCCGAACACGAAATTCCATTGGCGATGCAAAATTTAAGACAAACTCTTTGTTCGATATTTTTGTCCATTATGAAATTCGCAATACACACTATATATGATATTACTAAAACTAGCACTGTATTTAATATAAATAACAGATGCAACTCAAACTCCGCGCCAAAATGGAAAACAGTTGTGCCAATCTAACAACTACAAAAAAACAAAAATTTTAATTTGGAACCATAAACAAATCATCCATTCCCGATACTTTTTTGACTGAATGTATGTTTATATGTATAATAAGCATGTATTTACAAACAAAAAGTATCTATGTAGTATTTCAACTATCTGGTGTCCACTACACAAGCCTCGTTGCTTAGTGTGGCACTAGATGGCGCTGTGTGTTAATGTCCAGAGATTTTTTTTTTTTTTTTCTGCTGGACCATATCTGGGAACCTCCTAGTTACGGAGATATTGGAGGTCACAGTTCCAACTTGAATACAAGTTTTTTTTTTAATACTAGCTTTTATTGTCATAACTTTACTTTAAATACGTCCATAACCCGTTTACTAATCAATGCACCCATTGGCACAATGTTTTGAGTGCGTAACATTGAGTTTTACCGTAAAAAGTGATGTTTCAACCCAAAAAAAAGTCGTTTCCCAGCAATAATTTTTGCGTAGAGTTACTTTGTTTGATGTACAGAATGCTTGGTTGACGGCTTCTTAAAGGGTTTTTTTACATAATGTATATTCTGGGTGGCTTAAAAACTATAGGTGCCTACTAGCTGAATATCATTAATATTTTTATTTGGAGCGACTGCCCTATATGTGATGCTCAAAATATCATTTCGTTTTGGATTTACAAATCTCTCTGACTTGGGAAATACACATCGATGTTGTTTCCTCATTCGTGACAGTATTTTTTAACACATTATCCTGATATTGTAAAAAATAAATAAACAAAAACATATTAGTTAGGTATTGTGGGTTAATAAAAACAAATCGACTCTCGAAGCAACAAGTTTGTCATTACAAATGTGACAACTTGCATATAAAACCTGATTACCACTGGTTTTCCCTAGTGACTGGTGGCAAAAAAAAACTGTCTACAACCAAGATGAAGGATGATTTGATCGAAGGGACTCACAAAAACTTTAGAACAGATAAAATGGCGTCAAGGGTATTAACACTTATGTCGCATATGCCCTTCGAGGAAATAATAAATGTCGAAATAGTACCAAGTAAAAAATGGCTTCACAAACCCATTTTAATTTCTTATTTCGGCTTTGAGTTGGCCCAAAAAAGAGAAAAAGTCACTAGACGGTTGGTTCGAACCTAGTCAGTTCGTTTAAATTACTTTATTATCACTGGCCTCAAAACGTCCTGAGGCAACCGTCATGTTCTGGAACCAAGAAACCGAAGACTGGCTACTTCCTTCTTTACTGAAAAGAGGCCCTGTATATGTATAGAGGCCCTGTATATGTATAGAGGCCCTGTATATGTATAGAGGCCCTGTATATGTATAGAGGCCCTGTATCCCAGCAATGAGAAAATTAAAGGTTGATTATGCTATAGCATAAAGACAAAGCCCAGAATTCTACTACAGTTTTCATAGCACTCATTGTAACATAAATGTTTGGTAAACATTCCAATCTGTACCATTGTATGTTGCATAGTACTGCGAGTTCAAACTTGAATTCAGTGCTAGGCCTACTCGTCGGGTGCATTGTTCAAAGTTCAGATATTTGGGTATTATGAAACTATCCTATAGGTATCTTAAAGCATAAATAGGATTCCACTGCTTGGTGAGAGGCCTCTATCTCTATGGAGTGTAACATAATACTTAAGCACAAGTCGTTAAAAAACTTCTCCTCATACTAACAATTTCTCCTGTTTCGTAAGTGTGTTTACAAACTCACATAAAACAGCCAGACCGGGAACGACTACCTGTCCTGGTGTAGGCCATAGAAATACATATTATTATTGGTTCCGTGTGGGAATCGAACCCGCGACACGCAGAGCAGTAGCCAACCGCTCAACCATGCACTGCGCCAACCGTGGCATCAAAAGTAGTGCTGTTTTCAAGTGGTGGCCTGACCGTCAAACTGGACAACTTTCCCAAAGAATCAAGGGTCTAAAAAAAATGAGCTCTTCCTTACCAATTTCTATAGCCAATGCGATAAGTATTGTATTGTATTGTATATCGGGCTAGGCTCCGCAACTCCACGTCCAAGCGCGTATTTTGCGTGCGGAATGCGATAACTATAAACAAGATCCCAATAAATGTGAGTGAATGTGTGTGTGTTTGTGTTATATGTAAGTATATTGTGTGTACAGAAATAAATAAATAAGATCTATCTAATCGAATGACAACCAACCAAAAGGTTATCGAAAAGAATTCGGTCTTCCAGATTTTTGTTCCAAATCTGACATGCTGATGATCCCCGCTGTAATAACAACTGAAAGTTGTTTTATCAGTGGTTGACATATACAAAGTGACAGCTCTATGAGTGATAAAGATGGAGTCGATAATGGAGAAAGGTCAAACATGTAACGGCTTATGGGAATTAGTTATCTGTCAAAGCAGTTGAAAGTCGTTGAAGGAATACGAAATGATTTGAAAGCGATTGCGGCTTGTCACTAGAGCCTTGAGATAAGTCGTTTCGAGGAAAGTAATTGCTCTTATGCCCCGGTTCCTATAAACAAGAAACGAGTCGTTTTGCTTACGGATAGCAGTATTTTCTACGAGACGTATGCCAAAACTATTCCTTTATACAACGTTTCGTTACTTAATTTACCGATAGATCAGTACCTACGGATGGGAGGGTTTCGAATAACGAACCGTAAGCCAAATGATGCAGATGTCGGGAGATAGTGTCCCTACTCGTATGTCATTTGAGGTAGGTCAACGAGCTGTCAAAGTTACGAGTCATTTACAAATTGTTCACCGCCCGAGTTCGGTCGGTTGTCTACAAAAGTTTTACTTATTCTGCGTTATTTTATTTGCTATTAATATTTGTGTCGTGTTCAGATAGTGAATTAAGTGATTTAGAAAGGTTATTGGACTGGAGTAACTCCTAATCGTTTTTCATTTATGTACTCTTTATTTTTGTTTGTATATCTATAGTGTTTATTTTATTAAGTGAGTATTATGTTTTATTTTTTGTCTTTGACACAAAAAAAATATTTTGTGTCCGTAGATGTGACCGTGGTGGCATCACAGTAGGCCCTATCAGAATACCAGCGCTGCGGTATTTGTTTTTCATTTATCGCAGCATCATGCTGAGATAGGAGCCTTTTTGGCCTCGCACAGGCCTTCATTTTATTATTTAGTTTTAGATTCTTTGTTTTATTAATATTATTTTTGTAGTTCCTGTGCTTGTCCCAAATAAATATTTTTTCTTTCTTTCATAATCAGATGAAGAAAGTGGTTCTAATCAACGGAATTACAAAACGAGGGTCGATCATTTTAGTATCTTGGATACTTCATATATTATTAAATTCCAAATTAGATTTCGGCTAGATATGTCGTCTTCATTATCATCATCAGCCTATTAATGTTCCCACTGCTGGGACACAGGCCTCCTCTCTATGAGAGGGAATGGGCTATAATCCACCACGCGGGCCCAGTGCGGGTTGGTGGATGTCTTCGAATTTTTTGGTTCTAGGACATGCCGGTTTCCTCACGATGTTTTCCTTCACCGTTTTGAGAGCAGTGGTGATAAAATAAATTACACAAAGTAATGCGCCTGTCTGGGTTCGAACCCACGACTTACCGTTCGAATTCGGGGCCGCCACCACTGGGCCACCACTGCTCGTCATAATTATGTCGTCTGTACAAAGTTTACTCGTCGAAATTTATCCGCAAAAGTGACGGGAGCCAAGTATGTATTTCTCAAACAAACCTTAAAATATTCATTTGAAACAACCAAAATACATTACGCACAAATATAAAAGTATTCTGTGATTTATATGATCCTCTGTGCCATACAAATTACAATTTAATTTACAGTTCCGTTAAAATGCAATGTGTCAAGCCAGTCTGTCGCTCTCACGTTTTGTTCACTTCAGTAGCCATTTTTTTTTTTTTTATTAATAAAGAGATTTTTTCAACACCAAAATTATAAAATAAACATAAAAGATAAGTTTTCTGAATAAAGGTAGAAATCATGTTTAGGCACATGGATTTACTCTAATTCTAAACATTCATAATAGGGATGACGGAGGGCTTTGGTAAGTGGCGCAAAAATTTTTAGGAACGCCATAAACCGTCCGATACTCGTAAGTCGTAACGTAACTCAAAAACGAATGAAACCTTTTGTATACAATAACGAACCGTTGTTTATAGGAACCGGGGCATTAGAGAGTACCTACCGTTGAAAGAAGTCAATTATTTTTTTCCGAGTTATCGACATAAGACCGCTGGCACCAAGAAACTAAACGTAAGTATTTAAAAAAATATTCTGTTTCAGTCAACCGTAAGATGACAGAGAGCGACTGATGTTTTAAACGCTAAACGAATTTAGTGACTAACTACGCAACTAGGCCTTTTAGACTACGACTTCCTTTCTCGTGCAACACAGGTAAAAACGGAAAAGGTACACACGGGTACACTACCTTTTCCGTTTACCTGTGTCGGGGTCAACTTTCAGTCTAACCAAATGCAGCTGAATACCACTATTTTGCATACAGCAACTGCTTATGAAACCTCTATAACACAGTTACTGGGTAATACGATACCCCTTGGTAAGACTGGACTGGGATCCGTCTGTGTTGTCATTTAAAGCGAGCTTCCCGAGTCACGGAGGAAACTCGGTGTGTAAGGTCACGCTTCCACGGACCGATCTTGGCAAGCGCTGCATAACCTAGAAGATTCAAGTTGATCTTCAAGGTTATGCAGCGCTTAACAGCTTAATCTTTGCACGGGTGTATATCTTTACAAGAAATCACGTAGGAATACCAATACACTTTAAAGCAATAACTTGATCATGACGTCTTAACAAACAATACCTACGTGTCCATGAACTTGCGTAGTTGATTCACCTCGACTCGGTTAGCGACACTGACCGATGGCACATACCTACGAAAATAAAATAAGCTCTCACGTTTTTATTCAAGTACGAGTGGTCAAGACTATCGGCTGTATAGCCGGTTTCTCTATTTGTCGAGAACTCAGACTATCTTGTTTAACGAAGTGTTAAGACTAAACTAAACATTATCATCTGCCTAGCTTTTTTCCCAACAGTGATGGGGTTCGCTTCCAGTCTAACCGGATGCAGCTGAATACCCGTATTTTACATGAAGCGACAGCCTATGTGACCTCCACGACTGGTGTGAGACTGGTTGTCAGACGTTCGGGCCACTGACTACCTGTGACGACTGTCAAAGATCTCTAATGACACCCGGGAAGAAAGGGTAACATACTTTCCGAGACACGGGAATGGGTGGTCATCCATCCGCGGATACACCCAGGCAAGCGCAGGTTGACTTAAAGATCGACCCGAGCGGCTGTTACTTTTTAGCCACAAGCTCCTCATACTATGTTAATAACTTAGACACTGTTAATGGCCGTTATTGCATTTAGTTCAAACGAAGATTTGACGAACCAACTGCATCAGACTACTTAAAGTGATCTTGTTTTGTTTTTTTTTTTATTGATATTTAAGTCGCGTAGTCGAATAAAACAAGTTATATAACCGAATTTTCATTATCTTTAAGTAATAGGCGAGACGACAAAAAAAAACTAATTAGTCCGTCAGTTAGATCATCAGAAAATATTTGACCCGTGTTTTTTCTTTTGTTACGTAATCAAAAATTGACAAAGATATGACGCTTTTAAAATTCTCAATACGTCACGCCTAGGTATAATTTTTAGCTAGTTCTGACGTCACGAGCCCCCACTTCCGAGTTTTGATACGTTTTGTCTTTGTCAATATTCATTGATTAAAAAAAACAAAAACTACGTGTCCATTAATTTCCAATACCCTAACTGACGGACTAAATAGATTTGCAATTTTTTGATACTGTCGTCATGCCTATTCTGGGCGTATTTTCAGCTTACCTTGTAGTCCCTAGATAATCATATTACTTATATGCTAGACAGGTCGTGTATAGATACTCTATATAAAGGGTGTAAAACACCTCTTAACGAAAACGAAAGTTACTTATTGTACCTACTCGTCATTGCGATCATTTTTTTGTTCTACACCATACCTGGGAACCTTCTAGTTACGGAGATAATGGGGGTCAAAGTTCAAACTTTTTGAAGAGTTTTTTTTTTTAAAACAAGTTTTTAATATTATATTTTTACTTTAAACACCTCCACGGAGTTACTACTATTCAATCCATCCATCAGCACAATGTTTTGAATGCGTTACATTGAGTTCTACCACAAAACATGATTTTTCACCCCAAAAAAAAAAGTAATTTCCCAGCAAAAATTTTTGCGTAAAGTTACTTAGTTTGATGTACAGAATGCTTGGTTGACGGCTTCGTGATGAGGTCTTTTACACCCTGTATATATGAATATATCTCAGACTCTCAGCATTCCTAACAGGTTACTTGTCACAGTAGGTACCTATATTATTATGTTATATACGTTATGAGCTGCTATTACTAATAAACAAACAAAGTGTAAATTGTTGTTATTATGTTATTGTTTACATGGAATCTTACATGTAAGTACCTATGATTTTATTCACATTATAGAGTTCTACGTCAATAAAAATAATAGGTACCTAATTTACCTACAAGTAAGGCCGCTAACCCACTGGCGTTTTACGAGCGTCGGCGTTTTTCCAAAGTCGTAAAATATCGTCGCACAGCGTAAACACGGTAATATTATAATACAGTACTCCAACTTCATACAAACGGACGAAACGCGAGCTATACCTACGCGCCTCGATCTCGGGGTGCGCTCGGGGCGCAGACAGTCACGGCTGTACCTCTAAAAATCAGTTAATATGACGAGTAGGAAATATTGTGCTGTTTTTGGTTGTATGTATTCGTCAATAACGCTTCCAGACATAAGTTTTTTTAAATTACCTGGAAACTCTGAAAGGTAAAACTATAAAATAATTTTACTTACTAGTAGGTAGGTACATAATGTGTGTCTTTTTAATGAATAAGTATTTCCTTTTATCTCACAAAAAAAAAGGTGTTTGGATTAATAAATAAAGCGAATAGAGTAACATGTTTTTTTTAATAAATCTACCAATCAAAAAACAACACGCATTTTTATTGAACACTTCCTATTCAATATACAAAGTATTTTATTTATTTATATAAAAAGGATATTTACAATCACAAAACTAAATAGAAACAGAAAGTAGGCAAATGTAATTAAAATGCTGGAGACGGGCAGCCCTAACGCATGTTTACGTACCGCGCGGCTGTAGGCATTTATTTCTATCATGCGGCCGAGTTACACTACTGTATTATAATATTACCGTGGCGTAAGTGCTGCGCAACCGCGACGTTGACGTCTCGTCGTGAGTCTCTCGTGGCAAATGCAGACGTTGGAGAAAAGCCAACGCTCGTATAACGCCAGTGGGATAGGGGCATAAGTCGTAAGTACAAGTAGTTCAAGTAATACAATAAAATTCTAAATCTGTCATTGATAAGGTCTAGGTTAAGCTAAACAGGTCAGACCTATGGGTCAGACGATGTAGCATTGTCTAGAAGTCATGGCTGAATACCTTTCTATAAATGTAGGTAGGTACTAAACAATTCAGGACCTAAGGATTTTGCTCCAGGTTGCACACTCGATAGCCAATGAGACCGAAACCACATTTGGGACTCTCCACCACTGTGAGCCCCGTTGGATAGCAATGCTGTTTATTTGGCTAAAAACTATGCAAGCCCTCTCTGGTCACGCGTAGAGTCGACGAACCGCTTTGTAAAATCCTAGGTGGTACTCGGATCCCATGGGTATCAGTGTTTTAACCCCAAACGGCTCAAACACTAAGCTTCTAATTAGGCTTATAATATGATTGAAGTATTTTACTTACGGAATTGACAGCGAACACCTGTTTCTCCTTCGTCGCGGGGTGGACCTGCGCTACAGACACGACGCAGGCGCCGCACCCCCCTTCGTGACACATCGCCTTCGTGCCATGAAGCTGCAGGTAGTTGCGTAGGTAGTCGTTCAGGGAGGTCTGCGGACTGACCTCTGCTCCCGCTGGAAATAAGAGCAAAATGCATCAGGGACTTGCGAATGGTAGGTATAATTAAAAAATAAAGAAAGAAGAAGAAGAAGAAGAAAGAGAGAAGTGAAGAAGAGAAAGAGAAGAAGAAGAGAGAAAGAGAAGAAGAAGAGAGAAAGTTAAGAGAGAGAAAGAGAAGAAGAAGAGAGAAAGAGAAGAGAGAAAAAGAGAGAAGATCGTGTGCTATCAGCCAGGTAGAGGTGTACACAATGATATCGCTACTTGGCAGTTAAGACACTCGTAATAAGGATGTGTTATGTTATAGACTAACCGGCACGAGCCGGCGGCGGCGGCTGGTGTAAGATCGTGTGCTATCAGCCAGGTAGAGGTGTACACAATGATATCGCTACTTGGCAGTTAAGACACTCGCATTAGGGATGTTTTATGTTATAGTCCAAGTACTGTTTGTTTTTTTTCTTCTTACTCATATAAATAATCAAAAACTTAATGCTACTGTACCGGCACTACAAAAACAACGTCGCACAAAAAGTACTACAGCGCCATCTATGACACGAACGACGAACTAAACAGCGAAACACATAAGAATTCCTACATCGCGCAAGCAGAGTTATCAGCGACTTAAGACTATGCACAAGAACCCGACAAAAACTGTCGGGCAGTGGCCCACCAGACCCAACACCCGTCTGGTTTTTTTAAATAAGTAAGTGACAATATATAAGTTTTATTTTTGTTCCGTCCTGTTGTATTTTGAATATTTGTTATGTTGTTGTTTATTTTTTTTGTCATTGTGTATAAACGTCATGTCGACGAATAAATATTTTTTCTTTCTTTATTTTTTAGGGGCGAGTCTAGTGCTATCAGCCGTTCCGTGGTCACTAACCCAACTGGAAACTTCATAATGGAACTATGATGCACTGCACTTGAATTTTCATAATTTAATCATAATGTATTTGCATGACAAGTTGGATGTATTGTATTTTAATTTTATTGTTATATAATCGAAGTTTAATTTTAATTTAATTATTTTTTAGTATTGTATTTTTTACCGAACTTGTGACATGAATTTTGTATGCCTCAATGGCGGGACATAGCAGACACCTGTATTTAACACAACATCTTATGAACCTATGATCCACAATAAACTGTTTGAATTTGAATTTGAATTTTGAATTTGCCCGACCTGGGGATCGAACCGGATTGGTTAAGCTTAAGACTATAAGACCATCAATGCAATATTTCCCATTACAATGAAATTTATCTATGGGTACTTCCAAATATTTTTAAGAGTTAGGTTTGTTTGTAAGTATGTATGTTTCGACGGTCCCTACGTACATAAAGACGTCAATAATGGCATTTTTTTAAATTGCACAATTGATTTTAGATTTTCCTTATGCCATACCTGTATTTTTTTTTATTTTTTATATTACGTATTTATCGTCATTTACAAATCGTATATGAGAACAAGTATTATATTTACAAAATAAGTGGCGTAAATGCGGATATCTATACGTATTGTTTCGTACGGTTTCCAAGAGCAGTAGAATATCAGTGTAAAATCGGTCAAATCAGACATATCCGCTTATACTATGATATGGTCATTAAAATATCATTATTTCACAAATAATTATAGTGTTACATGCTTCTTTAAAATACGATTTCCTAAATAATTATTAATACAAACATTTAATTAATTACAAATAATAATATTAACAAAGTTAATTATTAACAAAGTTTTTATTGTTATCGAAGTATATGAAGTCATGTCTTACATGTTTGTATATACGTGTAACTATTAAATTTATTTATGGATTTGTTTTCATTTACGTTTACCTACTACAATGTTAATTTTTTTTTTTCTTTTTCGGGACACGTATATGTACCGAAAAAGATTTTTCAATGGGTCTTGAGGATCGGCTTTTGGATGTTTCTAACGACGAATGACAAGTTGCTGAAGCACATAGTGATGGAGAACAAAATCATACTTCAGCTAATATACTATCGCAAAGTGATTTAAATTATCTATATGATGCGGTAGGGGAAATTTCAAATGATGGAATTGACCTTATCATGCCCATTTGTGAAAATGAAACACCACAACCAATACCTGAAAATGATCAATGAAGAATCTTTGGTTTCAACACCAATTCCAAGTCCCTGCATGACCTTTGGGGATACTGTAAATGAATACCTATAACTATTTTAGCGAAAGTTCTGTTATCCTATCTGATGAAACCTTAAGATCAAGTCCGTTAGGATCCAGCGAAATGCCTGGTTCATCAACACCACACCAACGAAAAATAAAGCGCTACATATTAAAAACTGGATAAAATATACAAATTCAGAGAAAATTTCTTGGAATAAGATAAGAGAATTAAAAGTGCAAAGGAATAATACAGACATATTTGAATTTAAGCACGATTTTTTTGAAGAACTGAGGCAATAATTCGAAACTTACTAGAGGGAGAAAAAAGAAGGAGAAAGAACTAATACCAGAGATAGTGTACAATAATACTATTCCTATCACTGAATTGAAATATACTTATATATTGACTTGATTAGTTTATGCGATACGATGATTATCCCAAAAAAGTATCATACATTCTTTATTAACCTTAAGCATAGTAAGGAAGAACAAGGTGATGACGAAAAAGATTGTTAAATTTATTTATATTTAGCGTCTTTTTTTCTATAAATTTTATTTTGTTATTTAACTATTTTATGAAAACTTTAATAGTAATAAGATTAATCAGTCTGAATAAAGCTGTGATCATTATCAAATATTACCAATTAAGTGGATAGATGAGAAACTTATTTAAATAATGCTGTGATGATTATTTTATATATATTACAAACATAATGTAAATTGTTTGTGAATAAATTGAATTGAATTGAATTGAATTAAATATTACCTACTAATTGGTCAGTTAAATAATTAAGCTGAGGCTCATGATTAAATAAAAAATTGTTAATTATAAATCTTAGAAAACCATGTTTAGTTCCTGCTTCAATGAGGCTACAAGTACTATTGTTTTGATGCTAAGAAGATTGATAATAAAAATAAATAATTTTCAATTATAAACCTTGTTTAGTTAATAGAACACAATCCTGATAATTTTATTTATGGACATGTCTTTATTTACATTGCAAGAAATATAGTCCTACCCCGAATGAATGAAACCGCGTAAGTATATGGCGATATGTCTTCATTGATGTATTTTTTATATCCATGGGTGGCGATTTTTCGGTGTTTAACATATCCGTTTGAAAACAATAATATAATTCTACGTTTTCATAAAACATTTTATTTAAATTCTATTTTATAAACTGTTTTCTTCTTTCCTGCGTATAAAAAGGTATCTTAGACATGTCTGATATGCTTTTATTTTAATATCAGCGTAGAAACAGTCATCTATCAGTTTTTCTAAGAAAATATAAAAAAGGAAAATATGTTTAAATACCATCATAAAGTTCGTATAGCTAATAAAACATTATAGAAAAATAATAATATAATTGTACATGGAATTATTTCTAGATCGGTTTGAACATAAATAACGCTCTCCTGTAAACCTCGGTTTTTGACATGTCGTTATGTACGTAGGGACCATGGGTTTGTATGTAGGGGGCAGTCTTCGGACCTACTGATCCGATTCCGAAAATTCTTTCTATAACGGGAAACTACATTATTTCTGAGTGTTTTATTAGGCTACATTTAGAACGTTCTCATGTCAACTCAAGTGTTACCTGAAGCTGCGAGCAAAAAGCTAGCTTTTTTATACAAGTTTTAGTATAGGTCCTGCGTTTGATAAGTACTTAGATATTTGAATTACATTTTTATTCAATTTTATGTCATGTTTTTATATAAATAACATTGTGACAGAATGTGGGTGTATTTTTTTAATCCTATAAGGGCGGCGGCATGGGCGCCGAGCTTTAGGCCGAAGAAAAAGGCGGAGGCCCGGCACTTCAGGGACAGAAGTCAAAGTGTGTTATTTAATATGCGAGCGAAGCGAGCGCGCGTCATAAAACCACCACGATCCCTTCCAGGGAATACGAGAAGGGACCACGGGCGAAAAAGGCGTTTGACTCCCAGGTCGGGCAAAGGTCCAATTTCGCCGTAGCACCCGTGTGTCTGCCCGGTTGATGGCAAAGCTTAGTCTCATATTAGATTGAACTTGAATCTTACTGGTATTTGAGTGTAAAACTCTACCGAACCTTTAGGCGATTACAGGCGTGAGGATATGTAAATGCGTATTCTAGAAACACATACGTGCAATGTTCTACCGTTCATAATTAATTATTGTTGCTCCGGATGCTGTTTCCCCTGTACAACTCGCAAAATTTTGTAATAAATACTGATGTAACTAGCCTAAAAAATGCCCTTAATGACAAAATGAAAGTTGCTTTTTTTGTGCAAGGCACCGACCAATGAACAGTAATGCCACCAGGTGGCACTATAGGTTTAAATACTTTAGGATGATTTCATTGGCTATGTCACAATCAACATTTTATTAGTTGAACAATAAAACTGATCCTGTGAACTGATCGACTGTTCGGATAGGAATGTCACTGTTGTGTACCCAAAGCGATTATAGAGAGCAATAGAGACAGGAGCTGTCAGAAAATTGACATTAACAATGAAAATCCATGTCTCCGAGTAATTTTAACACGTTTCATAAACACGAATTCTTCGATTACACCAGCTGCTTGCTCGTGTAATCTATGAATTCAAGAAATGGAGGAATGACCAATACACTTGTGCAAGCTGATAACGATTTTGTTCGTGTTGTTCCATTGATCGTGTATTTAAATGTAACTAACTGTCGAAATGTATTACATTGTTGTATCGTACTATTAGGTATATAGGTACACCTCTGTCTATCCCTTCGGGTATTACAGGCGTCATGTTATGTTGTTATTTAAATGTCTTTGTACCTACTTAACAAACTCATATATTATTTTCCCTGTAATCAAAGTACTTAATAATTAGGTATTTACTTTCCCACACATTTTTCATTTAGAACCACTTTAATTACCAATAACCAAAACAGAATCGTTGCAGTTCAGGTTTCAATTTAATCTAATGGCCCTTTATTATTAAAAAAAAAACAATTAAAGCACCATCGCTAAATCACATTATTATTAAAAATAATCTCAACAGTATGCGATTACAATTTATTAACATTAAAATAAATTCATCAAAGTTGAGGCGATAAGCAGATCACGTTCAAAATATACCTACTGTTTGTGATAAAAAATAATGCTCAATCGTTCATTCGAAGCATATATGTACGTAAATGACAAGTTTACGACCAGACATTAACTGGGTAATTTAAAAAAAACAATGTAGGTACGACTCATGTATGTGCTAATATTTATCACAGACATAATTAAAATAGGTACATAAAGGTGTAACTATTTTAGGTTTTTAACAATATCAGCTGAGCACCGTATTTTACATGGAGCGAGCGACTGCCTTACTACCTGTGATACCCGATGGTAAGACTGATGGGTCTCAGACTTACTGGCCAATGACTGTGACCTGTAACGACTGTCAAATATCCATAAACGACAGCCGGGACTAACGGCTTTAACGTGCTTTCAAATTGTCTATGGAAGTTGTATAACAAAACAGGTTAGCTGTATCACCAGGTTCGATCAACAATTGTTGCTAACTGTTGATCGAAGGTCACCAGGCAGTACTATACTTTTTATTTTTTCAATCCGATTCGTGAGATTGCTGATTGTGACCAATTGCTGTTTCTGTTTTGTTTTATTTTTTCAAAACTAGAGCAAATCAATAGAAAATCAAGAGGATATCGCTATCAGCGATAAGACGCCGTAGTACCATAGAATAAGAGCAATATTGTAAAAGAGCTGTGTAATCATTTTGGTGTCTTCTATCTTATCTATGTATCTATGATCAGTCAATATGCCATTCAATCATCCATCGATATCACTAGATAAGTGTAACAGTTAGATAGTAAGATTAGTCGTATCACGGATGTCTAGAAAATGACATGAAATACCATCAGTAGGTATACTGATAAAATTAACAAGTACTTGGCACACTTTTCCTGAATCCAAAATACAACTTTGTCATTGCAGCCGCAGCGGAACTCACACCCGAGCCTAAGGCGAGGGTGTTATAAAGACGAGAACTGCAGTGGCATTTGCCCACGTGTATCAAACGACGTTTTTCAATACTCTTACAAAGAAATAAAAGAACGATAAGTATTTTTGCAATGATAAAGTTTCCCCACTTGTATCAAAATGTACTATTGTTCTCTGTGAAATTAGTCAACCTTACAAATATATCGACGCAACGCGACGACGCCGACAGTGTGAAATAGCCTAGAGGACATTGAACGTGTGTTGATGGTTTTGCAAAGTATAGCACAGCGCCGAAAGTAAGAAATCCAATATATCACGTTCAATATCCCATGGCATTCAAATTTCCACCATCGATTAGGTACAGAGAAGCGTTCAACTTTTGAAGCAAATTGTACCGGAAGAATCTATTAACGGATGTAGGGGATCTATTACTCTTCGTTACAAATCTCACTATTTCGTTACACCATGGACGTCTGTATGTCGTACTTGTTAGGTACGAAAAACGACTGGGCAATTGCTATTGAATCAAATTGTAGCTTGTTTATCAAGAACATTTCTTCCCAGTAATAGGCTGGTTCCATCCTAAGTCCATTTATTATGAAGCTGAGTTTGTTTAAAGTCATGAAGATTTAGAATACTGATAGTTCTGGACTAGGGTTAGGCCTAGGATATACCCAGAATACGTGTTTTACCTTATTTAGGTACTATGTTCTCATGGGTTAGTTTCCGATTACCTACCACTCCAGCGAAGCCGCGGGCAAACACAAGTAATTACACCTCTATGGAACAGAACTATTGTTAAAAGGAAAGAGTGAACTCTAGTTTTTCTTCTTTACGTTTCATGTAACTCTCTCAAACCAGTGTGTAGCCAACTACGCACCTGGACAGATCTATCATTGGCTTTATCTATCCTGGAAGATGGTTGTGCGAGATAGGTAGGTAAGGAGGTAAGGCATACTCTGTGGAGAGGCTCCACATTGACGTTACGTTTGGGATGACTCGAAGATACTCCATTTGGCCAGATTATTTCTACAGCAGTCAACCTGCGCTCAAATTTTCCACTACAATACGCATCGTAGAAGTTCTGCTAGAATGATTAGTGGGAAAGTTGGGATGTATAATTTCTCTATCTGCTAATCCTTAAGCTAGATTGACTTAGAATCTGCGACTGCTGAATGGTCAGTAAATATCTGAAACAAGAGTCCAGGAAATCAGGAAATGAGACAGCTGGCCAGAGAAAAGAGGCCTATTACCTGTACTGGAAAAATATAGGTTTATGATGATGATGATGACAAAACCCCAAATTCATTCCCGGTTTGAACTGATGTCCCACGGAACTGTTGATCAATACTTTATTGCTTGCGCTACATACAGTGTTCTATTTAATTTATTTAGTTAAGAATCTCATTATAAAAGCCGCAGATGTTTCACAATATTTCGTAACAAGTAAACACATATTAACATAACTGTACTAAAAAAAAATACGGACGACAACTTGCAGACAGCGTGACAGGTTTGTTATGCTATTAAAATTTATTTAAAAATAAAATAATAATACTCACTCAACGAATATTGGTCGCCGTTAATCGTAAAATTAATTCTATCCATGTTGTATCACAACAACACGATGTTTAACATCACAAACACAGCACAAATACGATAAAATAAATAGATAATAAAAATTACAATTACGGGGTCACACTGGACTTGATCGCAACGCGCGCTTGCGCATACTGTGGTACTACGACAGCATACCATGCCGGCTTTAGACGTAAGGGTGATTATTATCAGAGATAACATACCATACATACACTACACTGCTTGCAATCATAGTTGAAGTACGCACTCAAGTACGATGTTCGTGTGTACATGTTTTAAGAGGGAAATAAGGGGCAAGGTGAGGTTTGAGGAGGTAGGTTTGATGCAGAGTGAGCGGCAATATTCAAATTTTGTGATACAGCGATTGTCTTTTTTTTATTAATTGCGGGAAACCTTCAAAAGGCGACTGGTCTTTGGGGATTAGACCCGGGAGTGTGAGATTTCTACCTCTCTAAAAACCCTCCTGATCAGAAGGTCTAAGTAGCAAAATGTCCAACAGCGCGAAATGTCTAATGAGCAGTAAGTCTAATTAGCAAAATGTCCATGTAGCACATCTATCAGATGGTCTGTATAGCAGAACATCTATCGCAGGAGGCACCGCTTTCTCTTAAAAGTCCTGTCCGGAGCCCCCTCTGTGCAAAGCCTGTTATGGCACATCCCCAGACCGCTTTACAATCGTAAAGCGGTCTCCCTGAGCCTCGTTGTGCAAGTGTGTACGGCAACACGTGACCACTGTGTCGCCGTCTTTCTGAGGTCACTCGGTGGGCGGATAGAGTCCCCACTCTGAACACCCATGACCCCAAAGCCTGACACTGACTTGCAAAATACGACAGAAAATGCGACACTGCGGTACAGCCGTGACTGTCTGCGCCCCGAGCGCACCCCGAGATCGAGGCGCGTAGGTATAGCTCGCGTTTCGTCCGTTTGTATGAAGTTGGAGTACTGTATTATAATATTACCGTGCTATTACTTAGACTCTACTGTCCGTCTGTCTGTTTGTCCATCTGTCCGTCTGTCTGTCACCAGGCTATATCCGATGAACCGTGATATCTAGACAGTTGAAATTTTCAAAGATGATGTATTTCTGTAGCTGCTATAACAACAAATACTAAAAACATAATAAAATTAATATTTAAGGGGGGCTCCCATACAACAAACGTGATTTTTTTGCTCGATATCAATAACGGCAACAGGTAGACGCTTGAAATATTCACAGAATATTTAGTTTTATATTCACTCTAAAAATAAATTTTGGTCTTCCTCTACTCATAAACCATCCACATTCATGCTCAAATCTTTTCCCACGACGCTTAAGTGTATTTAATTGCGACTTTTTGGTACAAGTTGGATCATTACCTTATATTGATACATTAAAACGATACGACTATATTTCTAAAACATAGTATAACATCACGCCTGTAATCTCCGAAGGGGTAGGTAGAGTACCTCATAGTACACCCACATTTCGCTATCTTACTACTATTACGAATTAATGTGACAGTTTGTGAGGATGGATTTTTTAAATAATAGGGAATATGCATGTATTTTTTTCTTCACTTAAATCAATAAAGTACAGTAAGTACTGTCAACCCAATAAAATAATTAAAAGTTAAGTTCAACGACTGCATGTCGCTCAAAAGCAATATTAAACTTCTACAATTTTCTACGACAGTGGCCATTCATGATATCATGTCATAGCGTTTGTCGTCATTTCCTTCTATCTGCCTTGTTTACATCTAAGTATAATCATTTTACTAAATGTAGGTATGTGCTTTATTCAAGCAAACATTGCAATATTAATTTTATACTAACATTTTAGTGAAACTTTAAGTAGTTTTCAAATAAAAGTATTTCTATTACACATAACGTTTGACGTCACTACCGGCGACGATGTGTTTTGAATTAGCGTTCCGTTTCACCAAAAACGCGCTACATAAAAATATAAAATTGTAAATAAGTGTTGTACTAGAAAGATAAACAAGTATACCTACGATAATGTTTATATGGGCCAATATAAGGCATTTTATGGAATAAAAAATGTCTTGAATTTCTGGCATATTTCCCTATCGGCCCACAGATAGTTTATACCTGACCTGGATTAACATACATAGTACTTTTACTGAACTCCACGCGGAAGAAGCCTAGGGTTCTTCTGTTAGTAGCCTATCATTTTAAGTGTGAAAGAGAGATGACACAGAGCACCGACCCTTTTCACATTAAAACAGTAGTTTATAAAGATGTGAGGTGATGAGAGGTGTAAAAAGACTTTTAACGAAGACGAAAGGCACTTGTTTTCCATATCATTGCAATCATTTGTTCTAATTAGATCATACCTGGGAACCTTCTAGTTACGGAGATATTGGGGGTCAAAGTTCCAACTTTTTCACAAGTATTTTTTTAAATAGGTAAATACATGTTTTTAATGTAAGAACTTTACTTTAAACACCTCCACGACCCCCACACTATTCAATCCATCCACAAGCACAATTTTTTGAGTGCATTACATTTATTGAGTTTTACGGTAAAACTTGATTTTTCACCCAAAAAAAAAAAGAAATTTAATTAGTTACTTAGTTTGATGTTAGGACAGAATGCTTGGTTGACGGCTTCGTGAAGAGTCTGTTTATTTCCAACCTGTATAGTCCCTTTGCTATCCTTTTTTTATCAGAAAAAAATAAATCAGTGAATTGATAACCTGGTAATTGGAAGTCGGTTAAAAAGGATTGAACTGGGCATCATGTGTCTCCTAAACACAGGCTATTTTGTAGCCTAGCTAGGAGGACAGAGCTTCACCCACCGTATTGTAGAATACAATTCTGTGTTACCTGTTGTTACAATTAATGTAAAATCTGGAAATCTGTTAAACTACAATATTTTTATTTGAATAAATTATCACTATTATTCCTTTATTCATCCTTAAACAAATTTGATACATTTAAAAAAATATTAATTAAAAAAATATAAAAAACATTTAAAATATAAAAAATTGTAGCCCACCGGTATCGGGAACAGGGTCCAGAAAGAGGAACCTCCTAACAATACGAGCCGTGTCCATGAGTAGGTACCTACAGCTTTCTGAATCAAGCCCTTGATCCAGCTGCCTAACGAGACAAGCCCGACACACTGTTCCCAAACCACTGTAACTCCTGAAAGCCAGAATCAACAGTGGCGACCACCAGAAAACCGCCGAGACAATGAAGCTCGACGAAGTCCCAGAGAATGAATTTAACTGTCTTGGATCCCGCAACGAAATTAATCAGAAAAGTATAGTGGAGGAGTAGGAAAAAACCGTAATTTCCACTTCCCTCCATTTCAGCAGGAGACAGAACGAAACAAGACCAATAGGCACAAAGGGACGTTTACAACTGGGATAGGCCCAGTTGCCTAGCACCACGGATAAATATTAACATTAATCGGGTCCTAAGTTGTGAGCTGTTATATTTGATTCCAATAATAGGTATGGCAAAAACGCTTGAACGCACGGAAATTTGTTCTAGTTTCCACAAGGTCTGTATACGAGTAGTAAATAACTCCGGATGTAACCTGTACACTATCCAACATAATGTTGCGTTCATTCCTCCCATAAAATGTGATGTGCTGATTGTTCATATTCGCAGTCAGATGTGGAACATTGACAAAAAGGCGAGTCAACAAGCTTGAAGGAAAATAATTTACTCATAAAGTTATCATGACCGGTGAGAAATTGGGCAACACAGTGATGAACCTCCAACCATGTCCTGGCCAGCCGTTCACGAACGGATGGAAAGAACTGGTGGAGGTGTCGGCCCTTGATGGAATTATCCCACCTACCTTTGCCATTCAGACAAAAGTTCCTCCCAGACGTCGGTCTGTGGTTTGAATAATCTAGCAATCTTAACACGGTCACGTAGGGTTAAAAAGTCTGCGTCCGTGGTCTCACGTGCGTTATAGTACATTGCAGCCCGTCGCTGCACTTCTAGATCAACTGGAAGTACACCTGCAAGTACCGGTAAGGCTTCAGTACTAACCGTCCTAGACGCTTTGCATAAGAATATCAAAGCCAAACGCTGGCTTTGAAGCAATTTACGTCGTGCCGCTCCTATGGTGGCCCTATCGGCCCAAACAGGTGCCCGGTAACACATACACCCCAAGTAAGTAGCTCCATAAATGGTCTTTAAAGTTAGACCCCACGTAGATTTTGATATTCTCGTTAAGGCATAAAAGTTCTTTTTAGTAGTAGTAGTTGCCTAACGAGAGCCTCCTCAGGTATTGATCGAGGCTATTGGCAATTAAGCCATGGGCTGATACGACTATCGGCACAATGATCGCTGAGTCCACTTCCCACATGTCAACAACCTCGCGAGCCAAGTCAAGATACTTGATTTGTTTATCTTTCTCGGCTTTCACGAGGTTCTCATCATGCGGGATCGTTATGTCAACAATCATTGCGCGCCACTCTGATCGATCCACCACCACTATATCAGGCTTATTGGCTACAACAGTCCTGTCAGTGATGATGGATTGATCCCAGTACAATGTGATACTGCCATTATCGAGAACCATTATTATTATAATCATTGGATTTGTAAGAAGGTTGAGTAAGTTTCGCATTAGTCTTGTTTACTTAAAAACAAAATAAAAGAAGGTCTACAAAATCATTCCACAAAAACCCACGAAAAATTTCGATTAGAAAACACCAATCTATAGGAAAGTAGCAAATCGAATACAATGAACCATTGATGACAAACAAATATAATCGAGAGCAAGTTGGAATGTGTTACGAGAGTGAATAGGTTGCTAACGCTACCTAGCTGAAACGTTGAATGATTTTCAATAAAATATGGCCATATTTGATCAGTCATTATGAACGCGACACATGTAATATTTTTGAGGAAAGCTGATCAAATTTGATGAATAAAAACCTAACGGGGTGTCTAAACCGCAGATACTCGTTTGAATTTTATGCTTCTTAAAAATATTTATTACGGAATTTTGGTTTACGATGCTTTTCAAGCAAAATCTGGGTCCCTGCACACCTTAAACCAGGTATACATAGATGATAGATTATGCATGTGCAGTTTTGCCTTTATATCTAAACTGCAGGCATGTGTAGCTGAAAACTGTAGAGTAAGTATCCTGGCCTGTACAGGCCAGGATACTTACTCTTTTACATGGTAAACAATCTTATATTTTTTTTAGCTTTTTTTCAAATTCAACTCGCACTTGGCCGGTTTATTTAGTTTGAAATGAGTTATAGAAACTGATTTAGTTGTAAGTAGTTTTAAATTATAAATTGAGTTATTGACCATTAAAATGCCTGTGTAGTGGTACCGCGCAGACATAACCAAGCGGAAAAATATTTATTTCGATATTCTCTAGGTCCTCTAGGGCTAGAAAACTGTAGAGTAAGTATCCTGGCATGTACAGGCCAGGATACTTACTCTACAGTTTTCTAGTTTTCTGGCCTGTACAGACCATGATACTTACTCTACAGTTTTCTAGTCCAGTTTGCGCGAGAAACACTTCCAAAGTGGTAAAATGTGTCCCCCCCTGTAACTTCTAAAAAAAGAGAATGATAAAGCTAAAAAAAAATAAGATTATTTACCATGTAAATTTCCACTGACAATTGGTTTGAACGAGATCTAGCAAGTAGTTTTTTTTTAATACGTCATAAAAAACGTTCGGCAGATTACATCAGAGACTTGTGCAGCAGCGCGGACATAATTGCACTTCAAGAAACCTGGTTGCTGACTGAGGAGCAGTCATATTTGGACACCATTAGCTGCGAGTTCAATTCGACGGGTACGTCGGGCATGGATTCAGCCACACGACTATTACGTGGTGTGGCTATTCTATGGCGAAAAGTAATGTTCAGTAATGTGTCGGTTATTGAGTGTCATAATCCACGCGTTTGTGCAGTGAAGATTGCGCTAAGTAAGAAATACTAGTGGTGAGTGTACTGTCTTGGCTCGGTGAGTGCAATTATTGACAGTTGTAACTTAGAATGTTGTTATGTCTTAGGTGATTTCAATTCGCACCCAACGGAATTATTTTATACAGAACTCTCAAGTTTATGCTCTTTACTTTTTGTCTGGGTCATGCTTATATGCCGAGTGACATGATCAAAACAACAGTGGTGCCTATCGTCAAAAATAAGACTGGTGACATGGGCGATAGGAACAATAATAGGCCTATATCTCTTGCCACAATCATGTCAAAAATGTTTGACAGTGTGCTTAACGCTCAACTTAGCAGTCATATACGTGTTCACGATAACCAATTTGGTTTCAGTTCTAGATTATCCACTGACAGCGCTATTTTGAGTGTGAAGCATACTGTAAAGTACTACGCGGATCGCCACACTCCAGTTTACACATGTTTCCTTGACTTGAGTAAGGCTTTTGACTTAGATTTCCTACGTCATTTTATGGAGGAAGATGAAAGAGGTAAATTTGCCGCCAGAGGTGACAAATACTCTAAAATACTGGTATGGAAACCAAGTCAATAGTGTGAAATGGGCTGGTGCCCTGTCTAGGCCGTATGGGTTGGAGTGCGGGGTGAGGCAGGGGGGGTTGTGCTCCCCTACGCTTTTCAACCTATACGTGAATGAGCTGATTTACACGCATAGCAGCATGCGTGTCGGGTATCATATTGAGGGCGTGTGTTGTAATAACTTTAGCTACGCCGACGACATAGTGCTGTAACGATGAGGATATTGATAGGGAGCGGAGGGCGCTGTGTGTGAGAGCAAACATGATAACAGCCACTCGGGTCGATCTTTAGGTTAAGCCGTGCTTACTTAGGTTGGTCTGTGGATGGGTTACCACCCATTTCATAGGTACCTACCGAGTTTCCTCCGTGCCTCGGTAAGCACGTTATGCCGTTGGTCCTAGCTGTCATTTGTAGATCTTTGACAGTTGTTAGGTTAGGTAAACCAGGCGTTGAAAATTGATATTTTTATACTATAATTATATACTAATTTTAAAATAACAGTTTTCTACTGAATTCATTTATAAGCAGATACACACAGTACTTTTAACAAAACCTGTTTTTTTTCTTTCTCTGTGTCTGTTTGTTCCGGCTAATCTCCGAAACGGCTGGAGCGATGTTAACAGGACTATTGAAGCCATTTTCTGATGTAACATTGTTTTGTAAGGAACTGTGCATCTAGGTTTTATAATATATTGATTATTTCTAATTGAAGAGCCAATGTTAAATGACAAGACAATATAAACCGAGGGTTCCGTACAAACTTTTTAAAGGACAAAGAGCTTTGCTGTTCGATCCCCAGAAACGGCTATTTCACCAACCGCAAATAATAAGTTTGTAATAGTATTTTCGCTTTTTTTATTTATTAAACTACATATTTACGGTTTTCTGATTTTTCCCTTTACATGTGCTGTAAGGCATTGCTAACAATATAGGTTACAATATAGGTTTTCGTCCCAAAGCCTATAGGGTACTTCCGGTTGACCTAGAATTGTCAATTTTGGTTAAAAGCAAGGTATTCAATCAATCAATCAATATAGTCTTTATTTGTAAGCACAGGTTACAACAGTGTGCAGGATGGTACAATACATATTAAAGTTTCTCTATGTTTTGCCATTTGACGTAAAAATATACATTTAATGAAAGCTTTTCCCAATTAAGTAAATTAATCTATAGGTACTAATAATATAAAGAATTAAAAGTTTTATTAGTCTCACAGAACAAGTAAAGGTATATCCCATATCTTTATATCCTGTTGACTCAGGACGTTGATTTTTATACACCTAGTAGGGACTATAAACCTCAGTATCTGGTATAATTTTCACCTTGCTAGGTCCACCCGTTCCTGAGAAAATCAGTGGTGACACACGGCGCGGACAGACAGACAGACTCACAAGAAAGTGATCTTATAAGGGTTTCTTTTTTTACCTTTTGAGGTACGGAACCCTAAAAATTATATAAATTAACGTAAACTAAAAATATTAGTATTTCAGAAGACCCATAAAATTATAGTTTATTTATAGGGTGTAAATAGACTCTTAACGAAGCCGAAAAACATTTGTTCTCTCCGTCATTGCGATCATTTTTTTGTTCGGGACCATACCTGGGAACCTACTAGTTACGGAGATATTGGAGGTCAAAGTTCCAACTTTTTCACAACTTTTTTTTCAAATACTAGTTATTAAGGTCATAACTTTACTTTAAATCCCTCCATAACCCATTTACTACCTACTACACAATGTTTAGAGTGCTTTACATTGAGTTTTACTGTAAAACGTGATTTTTCACCCCAAAATAAGCCGTTTTCAAGCAATATTTTTTATATAGAATGCTTGGTTGACGGCTTCGTGAAGAGTATGTTTACAACTTATATAGAAACTTGGAACCGCTGCATCCGGGAAGGCTGGAAGCTGAACTCAACACAGTAGAGGATAAGCTAGGTTGATACTCGATACCTACTCACAACACGATACAAAAACATTATCTGTCACGATACAATGAACAGTCGAAGGCGGCGAAATGAAGTCGGGATCAAGTTGGAATGTGTAACGAGAATGCAGCGGTTGCTCGTTTCATATCAACAACGCCATGCTACCTAGCTGGTGATTGCCTCTTGTCTCGGCATGTTGCCAATGCTCTCGCATTTCTTTTCTCGCCAACATTTTTAGGGTTCTGTATCTCAGTCGGCAAAAAAACGGAATCCTTTTTGGATTACTTTGCCATCCGTCTGTCAAGACCCTTTTTCACAAACGAAACGAACAAGTTGAGGTATCAAGCTGAAATGAATAGCAAATACTCAAGTCTGCTACTACCCCTTGGAGCAGCGAAATAATCAAACTTGTAAGTCAACGCGATCAAAAGATGACCGTTATGTCGCATAATTTAACCTAAAGGGTACCTCCCGTTGACCTAGAATCATGAAATTTGACAGGAAGCAATGTTTTACATCACATGTATAGGAAAAAATCTGAAAACCGTAAATATGAAGTTTAACAACAAAATACCTAGGTATAAGTTTATCAGGAACCCTCGGTGCGCGAGGCCAACTCGCACTTGGACAGTTTTTAAATGATTCCGATAAGTAAATGGTTAGGTACGAATGTAGGTACAATACAGTCGTTCCAGGTAGTCAATGGCCCGAAAGTCTCACAACCAATCACCACGGTGTATCGTATTACCCAGATCTAACTGGGTTGTGGAGGTCAGATAGGCAGTCGCTCCATGTTAAGTATAACTGGTATTTAGCTGTATCTAGTAACACTGGAAACCAACCCAACATTGTTAGGAAAAGGCTAGACAGATGATGATGAGGCTAGGCAGATTTAGGATTTTTTTATTATTATATTATTTTATTTTGATAAAAGTTTTTTTTTTCTCCTCGGTTTGGTGCTGGACCCACAATTTTTACCATCATCATAACAATCTACGAAATAATTAAAATGTGTTTCATGCGAGAAATATTACACCACCATTACGTGTAAAAAGGGACCTAATTAAACCATTTTTTGTTAAGTACTTTACTTTTTTCAGATTTTTTTAAGCATAGCTTCACTTTAGGTAGTTCCTAAAAATGTCAAACGAAAGTCCTTGACACATTATAAAGGTACACTACACACACACAAAACACACACACATTCAAAGGACGAACTGCCAACACATTTGTTTATTGCGGAGTGTCGATATGTGACTGACTTATAAAAACAGCACTTGACATCACAGGGACGAATTTGGGGGTTGTTAATCTATTTTTATAGTAGTTTCAGTGAGGAGTCGAGTGCAAATCTTCGACGGAGACACCATGGCTTGTCTGCGTGGAAACGCGCTAGCTCGGCCTCCAGCAAATCTTCGTGCAGCAGGTGTAGATCCTGATGCAAGGGCAGCAACAATATCTACGTGTACAAGGTGTAACATAATAATTGCACCGTCTCTCGTGTAGTGACTCAGACCAAGAAACTGAACTACTTTTTAACCAACTTTCAAAAGGAGGAGGTTATCAATTCGTCTGAATGTTTTTTTTTGTATGTATGTTTAGCGATATCTTCGCCAATTATGAACCGATTTCGATGATTCTTTTTTTGTTTGAAACAATATTATTTCACGGTGGTCCCGTTTAAATTTGGTGAGGATATGATGCTGATCTTCGGAGATAAACAAGGAAACTCTTTAATGATAGACAGCAAATCTGTCGTGATTGCTGCAATCGCTTGAATGTTTATTGTTTACACAACATCATAACGTAACATCACGCTTGTATGCTCTGAAAGGGGAACGCAGATGTGTACAGTACAACCAGATTTTGACAGTTAGGTATGTTAGTTTCCTTTGATTGGGGATGAGCCTATTACCATGATATATATTGTTAACAATGCAAAATAAATGCATAGCAAACATTTGTATGACAACTAAAAATGGAAAAATAAAAAAATAAAAAACCGACTTTAGAAGTCGGTGGCAAAAAAAAACTGAATCAAACAAACATGAAGTCACCGACTTTTGAAGCTAAAGTTATTTTTCATTTTTTGTTTTTTGTTCTATCATGTTAGGTATAGTCATAACTTTTTTTTTTGTTTTACCATACATGTTGTTCAGCTGATTGCGTCAATTCCTATAAAAAGTTTTTTTTTTTGCGAATTACAGGAACTCGTAAGGTCATTGGTTCGTAGGTCATTGGAATAACCACTAACTGCTTACTGCTGCTCAGCCGTGTGGTATCCGGCAGAGTAGAATAGAACCAACCCATTACACTCACGGGTGTCGTATAAGGCGACTAATGTCTGAGGTAGAACACCTTGCGCCTCCGTAGACCAGAGAATGGGCAGCAGCATTTTTTGTTAGTCTTTCATCACTGCGATCTCCAATCCGCCTGCCAAGCGTGGAGATTACGGCAAATTCCTCCCATCATGGGAGAGGCTTATGTCCAGCAGTAGACGTTATGGGCTGTTGTAGTAGCTTACGATAAAGCCAATAGAAATAATTAAATTAACATGTAGGTACAGGCTACCTACCAACATTGGTACTTAAGATGTGTGATTTTATCCTTTCTGTAATTAATGTTATATCAAAGTGGAGGAAAACAAAATGTTTGCGTCATGAGATAATTTATATTGGTTATTAAGATGGTGACGCACCTATAGCAGATTTTCTACATCAAATAAAGAAACCTTAGTCATTACTATAACTACTAGGATTGTTTGCGTTAACGGTACTTACCTTTATTGATTTAATTCATGACTAGACTAGTACAACAGTACCTACTTATTTTTTACTCTGAGATGGAAACTTTGTTGATGATAAATCCATACTTGCTTAGAATTGTTTCTAAGCTTGATAAGATTCTGAAGTTTGAAAAAAGAACGTACTTTTTATGTTTAATATATATTTATTAGTTTTTAACATAACGATGCATTGGCAGTATTTAAAATTGTAGGGATTACTTTGATTTGTATCAGTGTCTCTTAAAGTGTAACCAACAGTAATCTGCAAACGTATTTTTATCCCAAAAACCCACTGTTCCTCAAAACTTTTCAATTTTTGAGGAAAACCGACAGCGTCTTCATCGGTCACGTTTTCCAGGTTTTCAGAAAAAAAAAATGTGTTTTCGAAGGATCTTAATAGAAGGATCAGGTGCCTTCGAAAACACAGATTGAGCATTCCATGTGTTCTGTTTCATTTTATTGACTAGAACTACTAGGACATTGGGTAAGACACCCATAGACACGAAAGTAACACAGGTTATGAGCAATGATACATCACCATATTGTTACTTAGATTGTTTGTTTTTAAAGTTGAAAGATGTAGTTAAGGTTAAGAAGCAGTTCCTTAATGTGTCAGGTTTTTCCACAACATTGACAAGTCCAAATTTGCAAGTAATTTTATTTATTGCTGCACAATGTGTTAGTATGCTTCTACAATAGGCGAGACGACAAAAAAATCTAATTAGTCCGTCAGTTAGATTATCAGAAAATATTTGACTCGTGTTTTTTCTTTTGTTACGTAAATCAAAATTGACGAAGATATGACGCTTTTAAAATTGACAATACGTCACGCCTAGGTATAATTTTGAGCTAGTTCTGACGTCACGAGCCCCCACTCCCGAGTTTTGATGCGTTTTATCTTTGTCAATATTCATTAATTTACAAAAACAAAAAATACGTGTCCATTAATTTCCAATACTCAAACTGACGGACTAAATAGATTTGCAATTTTTTGATACTGTCGTCATGCCTATTTCCACATAATTTACTTGAGGAACCTTTTTTTATTCACCAAAATTTTAAATTAAAGAAAGTAGCTTCTGCATTCAATCTCTTTTCTTTAACAAAATTATTGTTACAAAACTTTAAGGAGAGTGAAACTTTTTGCGTGAGTGTCTGCGTGTGTTTGTACCCGACTACGGCGAAGCCAAAAGGAAGAGTTATAATTGAAGCAGTCTATGTATGTATGTATTGTATGTGGGTATGTATGTATGTTTGTATTTACGTATGTTCCTCCGTAGCGCCTAAACTATTCATCCGATTTTGGTGAAAAAGGCGTCAATCGATTCGTTATTATGGCCCGGGTAACATAGGCTACATTTTAACCGACTTCAATATTAGGAGGAGTCGAATTTACCTTGTAAACCCCGAATGTAAGAGCGTGATTTTTCCGTCGTCGGGTTTTTTAGTGGTAGTAAACCACACAAATTCTTGTTTGATTGATTTATTTGGGAAATGTGCAAATAAAATGGTGAAACCTCTCAAAAGTGATGCACGGCTAGTTATTCAAAAAGTTTTATCTTTTATGAAAGAAGAGAATGCTGAAGAAGAGATGCTGCTGCGGCAGGTCAGTGGTGCCAAATTTGCAAAATAATTTAATTTTATAATGGGTGATTTAATTCACCCATTATTTAAAAAAACATTCTTTAAGATGGTGATCTATATTTTACATAATAAGAATTATAAGATAAACCTTTAAAATATTTATTGGTCCGTTTTGTTACAGGTGTTTTCTAACGATTTGTAGACAAATTAATTAATAAAGAGAAACTACATAATTCTAAAATCGCCCGGAAACCTAAGGAAACTAGAAATTATTAATTAAATTGAAATTACATAATATAAATTGATTTTGAAATTGGTGTTATAAGAAGACAGATACATGAATTTTATTCAGTAAGTAGCAAAAAAAATTCCAACCTTACCAAAGTTACTGAATTGAAGATTATTGAAGATTATAATAGTGTAAAAAAAAATTGATCTCACCGCAAAATCACATGACATGATGTTCAAGATCAATTGAAAATAGGTCAACCTATTCAATTTTTATTTTTTCTTACATACTAATTTACATTTTAAATGTTACAATTTACATTTTTGTAAAGTAATTACTTCTTAAAAATATTTTCATGATGCACTGTTTTAGACTTTCACGGTTTTTACGAAGCTCAAAAAAAAAGAAAATCACGGATATTATCCCGTAAGTACTTTAAGTATATTTTCATGATATTTAAAGACAGTCTTGGAAGACTGCCTTATGTTTTACTTTCCTTTTTCTTCATCCACACCGGCTTTGTAATTTAATCAACTTAATGATAACTAATCTTTGTAACGTAAATATTTTTTTTTTTACTTCTACCTACCACTAAGCACTACCTAACACAAAACGTTACAGTTAGTGAGTTTCTTAAATGGCAATATCAAATCCTCCACCATCGACGGTGTCACTTGAACAGTTATGTTAGTGAGACTACAGATGCTTTTAGAATTTTGGGACATTTTGATCATTCACTGAGATTAAGACAAAACTACTGGTGGAATGAGCCGCGGTGGCCCAGTGATGGCGGCCCCGACTTACAAACAGTAAGTCGTGGGTTCGAATCCAGACAGGCGCATTACTTTGTGTAATTTATTTCATCACCACTGCTCTCAAAACGGTGAAGGAATACATCGTCATGAACCCAAACCAAACGTCAAACCTGCATGTCCTAGAAATTCGAAAACATGTGACATCTACCAATCCGCACTGGGCCCGCGTGGTGGATTATAGCCCATTCCCTCTCATAGACAGACAGGAGGCCGTGTCCCAGCAGTGGGAACATTAATAGGCTGATGATGATGATGACTGATGTACGTGGGTATTATAAAAAAAAACTTGACTTGATAAAAGTAAACTTCATAAAGTGAAACCAGCAAAAGATTAGGTAAACTATAAGAAATAAATATTTGTAAAATAGTGTTATCAGTTTATGTCGATTTGCCTTATTTATACGGACAAATATTGATAAAACACCTACAGTTTCAAGTTTAAATTACACTTTAGAGATATAAGTAGATATTTCCTAACATGTTGAAGGTACAACAGAAATTTTTGTTGCTCATTATAAAAACCACTTGTCATGTGATGCGGGTTGCATTGAAACGCATATAAATGTTGATGGATCGAACAAGACTAACGCAGATTTTGTCAGGAATGATAAATTAATGTGTACTTACTCGTAATATAAGAAAAAGGAGTAAAAGACAGTGTGATGGTTGACAGGGGAGAATAAAATAAATGTGTTGGTAAATTGGAGGACCAATGGGCAAAAATTACCACTCAGTGATACCAAGTAGCAGGAAACGACAACGTGGCAGGCCCAGAAGGAGATGGCGGGATGAGCTAGACTCTTTCGCAAAGGATTGGCCTACGATCGCACTAGATCGCGAAATGTGGAAGGAGGGAAGGGAGGCCTTTGCCCTGCAGTGGGACAATGTAGGCTTATAATAATAACTAGTATTTGCGTTGTGCGCGAGCTGCGCGCAGCTCGCGTGTCATCGTGTTCTTGAGAAGTATCCCTTACTCTTATAAATTTTGAGAATCCATAAGAATCCTTAAACGAATTGGAAAATCCATTAGAGTCCTTAAAAGATTTTGTAAATTTTATGAAATCTTTTATATATTTTAAAAACCCTTAAGAACCCCTAAAACATTCTAAACAGTAATAAAAAAAAAGACCTAAAAAAACCTAATTTAAAAACTCGGACCTTTTCGCATCAAAAAAAAACATTACCCTAAAGTTTGCTTGTCGACCTACCACCACCGGATAGGTTTCGACGCCTACTGTAATATTTGTTCAAACACCTAATGGCTATCTCTAACCGTTATGAAGTTACAGCCCTTTCAATTTTAGGGGAGGTTGAGGAGGAGAGGGGAAGGGAGGGTATACAAATTTGAATGTCCCTCAATAGGTTTAGATAATAATCAAAAGATTTTGTAGTAGTAAAAAAAGGGGTGAATAGGGGGCTGAACGGGGAGAGAGGGGGGAGTTTTCTAAACATTGTTTTGACTAAAACATTGCCCCTTTAAATGAATCTGAAAAAAAAATGTTCCAAGTCTCGCAACTTCCGAGATCCGCTTAAAGGGGGAAAGAAGGGGGACAAGGGGGGTAATTTTGAAAACTGGTTTTTACTTTTTCGAGCCGCCTCTATACGGATCCGTAAAAAAAAATATGCGTCTCTTAGTTTCCGAGATACGATAGGTAGGGGGAGGAAGGGGGTCGTAAAGGGGAGGTTTGGCACATTTCCCATACTCGTGAGAGTTACTTGTTTACGAATCTGTCAAAATATACCCCCCTCCCCATCCACCATCTGGGAGAACAATTATGTCAGTGAATCAGTCAGTCAGTGGTAATCGAGATTTATATAAAAGATGAAAATATATATAAATTGGGCTAGCACCTTTTTGTTACTAGGTGCTGCCCTAGAAACACGGGATACGACCAGGTTGATAGAAACACCTAAAAAAAACAGTACTTACAACTTATTTTTTTAACAGATCTGAAACTACTAAAACTGAATCCCAAATTTTCTCTGCCAAAGTATCAATTGCAACTAAGTTTTAAACAAAAAAAACCCAAGCTAATAAATCAGACTATGATCCCAAGTATGTCCCTGTACTTTTAGGCACACTAATCATAATAGACTGATTTAGTTTCACGAAGTATAGTGTGTACAATATTAATTTATGTAGTTTACAAACGAGAGGGGGGAGGAAGGACTGAAGTAGTAACTTAATAAATTATCCCGGTGGTCATATATGGTAAGCTTGCTTGGCAGTCTATACTGAACGCTTATAATATAAAGTCGTGTTCTGGTTCCGCGGGTGCAAAGTATAAGGGTGTGTCAAACATGTGCTGGGCTGAAAGATGCTGTTACGTGTTACCGGCGAATTTAGGATGCGTTTTGTTGGGGATTTTAAGTTTTGTAAGTTTTTTTTTTTTTTTTTTTGTGGTTCGTGCCTTTACTGAAAAGTGTCGTTGTAATCTATACAAATAAATAACTGTTCAGCAACAGTTGTTTCTACACAATATCGTTTATTTACATTAAATTCAATCATAAAGTCAAAAAAAAATAAACATAAACACTTAAATAAATACAAATAAATAAAATTGAAATGTCTGTTTGTAACTTAAAAACAACAGTTTTTTACTGAATGTAAGTATGTGAAAATGCAGTACTTATAACAAAACTGTCTGTTTGTTTAGTCCGGCTAATCTCTGAAACGGCTGTACCGATTTTGACGGGACTGTTACTGGCAGCTGATGTTATAAGGATTAACTTAGGCTAATTTCATTTTAGAAAAAAGATTAGGGTTCCGTGCATATAAAATTTAATCCTTGAAATTATTAACAAAATCGATTCAACTAAGTAAGTAATATTTTTATCACAATTTCACAAGAACGATGGTCCCAGCTAGTATAGGATTTAACAAGATTTTAACGACTGTATTAGTGACTCCAATGATTACAACTATGATTTACTTAATTATATTTATATTAGGGTAGGTACCGGTGACCGGTGATGTAGCGGTTTCTTCTAGCTTCTAGCCTAGGCCGCAAACAACCCTTCACTTACATCCGTGATCAGGCGAGTTGAGGCCAAACGCAAGCATATTTTGTGTAAAAAAGGAGGACATTGGTGTCGATTCTGTTGTGCACAAACTAAACTTATTTTAGGCTATTGCTATCTTTTTCTCTCTAATAAAACGAGAAAGAGACGGACGTAATTTAGAGCTGTCAAATTTAGTTTGAACTAATATTTCTATACAAATGAAGGGTGCACGTAAAAACATGTCGACTAAAAACACGGTGAAGCGCAAGGCATAAACTAGTTTGACATCTCTAACTTAGTTCATAGCTATAGCCGTCCTTTTCTTGCACAGCCTTTTAGTAAAAAATAGCAATAGCCTAAAATAAGTTTAGTTTGTGCACAACAGAATCGACACCACTGCCCAATTTTCTTGACTTTTTGGAATGACTCGGCTTTGCAGGGGTAACGATAAAACAGTGATTTAAAAGAAAAGCCATTGTATGCTTTCAATGACCTAACAGATCCCAACTTCATAATGGATTACAATAAATTTATTTAAATGAATATTAATTTTTAATAATTAATTGAAAGTGGATTTAAATGTAATTTAATAAAATGATTAAAAATTAAAATAAGTACATATTGCCCGTCGCTTTCATATATTAATAAATTGAAATAAGTCGAACTATTGCTGGGTATAGGCCTCTCTCTGCTTGTGTCTAGCGCCACCTCATCATCCAAGATATTCCCGCGATGGTAACAATGTTGTCTGCCCCTCTCGCTGCCGGACGACCAACACTTTTCTTCCCAATCCATAAAAGCCACTCTGTCACAGCTTTACTCCAATCACTGCCATCACTGCCCCTTGCTAGCTCTCCTGCCTGCCCAACTCCATCCGAGTTCCATAACTCGATAGAGAAAGACAGAAGAAAGACGTAAGTCTCCGGATTTCGACGTTTGGATCTCGGTCAAGTTTTAAAACGAGCATAGAACGCTATGGTACATACTGTTTTGAGCTTTCACGGTTTAAATAAAACTAAACTTATACTGTCACTTAGGTACGGGATATTTTCCGTGATTGTTCAGCTCCCGATATTTCGGGTTGACTTCAACCAGTGATCATGGCGCTTGCAACAGCATCGAAATATCGGGAGCTCAAAATAATGAACAATCACGAAATATATCCCGTAAGTGACAGTATCAGTTTAGCTATAATACCTCATTTGATTAAAATGATAATAATGAAAACAAGTATACTTACCTATTTACTTAGATATTTTTTTGCACCATCCAAAGGATGACTGGCAGAGAATGCCTTGTGGCTTTAAGTCCGCCTATGTAGGTATAGGTACCAATATTGTTCATGAATTTTAAGTAAATAATGGAAATTATTAATGTTGTTACACATACCTAGTAAGCAAATAGGTTATTTGCAATCTTTTTCCTAGCTTAATTTAATTCTTTGTTACATAAACAAAACTACAAACTGTTCTTACAATAATTTACCTCATGGTGAATACAACATTGGTATTAATATCCCATGCGTTTTGCTGCACTCTTAGCACCCACAGAAAAAGGGCATAATACCATCTCTTTCTGGCATAATTATTATTAAGTTTCCAGTTACTGCACATGTTAGCTACAATGTAATTCTTACTATATACTTCGGGTATTCCCCGTCTAACGGTAACGGTGTTTTCAGTCATATTATCGTCGCAGGTCGGTTTGAACAGTATTTTTTAAATTGGTATCCCTGTTTTTCTATAAAGAATAATAGAAGTAGTACTTAGAGCCAGCAAATAAATTAACTCCTGTACTACATTTAAGTAGACCTACAAAATCAAGGATTAGTTGCGTCTAAAGCATTGTTAAAAGGAGGGCGGGTGATTTTTCCCTGTTCTGATTCACAGCTTAAGTAATAGGTATGTAATTTAGGATGGTCACTAATATGTACCTATACGGACTTTCCGAGGACGCACGGAGACACGGAGGCACGGGGAAACTCGGTATGTCATTACATATTACCGAGTTTCACGTGAGTGAGTAAGCACGTTAATACGGTCCCGGTCTGACATTTGTAGATCTTTGACAGCTGTTGTTACAGGTAGTCGGTTACCAAGGGGATTATTACCCAGTACTAACTGGGTTGTGGAAATCAGATAGGCAGTCGCTCCATGCAGTAAAATACTGGTATCCAGCTGCATCCGGTAAGACTGGAAGCAGACCCCAACATAATTGAGCAAAGGCTAGGGAGATGGTGGATATTTATAACATCTACAATAAGATTGTTAGGTACTAATATTGTGTGTCGCAAAATCCAAAATTTTCATAGTTACTTTTACTTCGATAGCAGCAACCGAACCGCGAAATTCAAATTGTCTTACGTTTTTGGCACGGTACGTTTTAAATATAATTCGCGACCGTAACACGTGTGAATGAACAGAATCATAACACTAGTTTACAGTGTTTTTGTTAACGAGATGAAAACCATGTGGAAGATTTAACGATTAATAAAAATCTGAATTTAGGAAAAAATTAGGACGTCCAGTTTTCCAAATTTTTACATTTGAATTTTTTAAATTTTAACATATCCATATATAGAAAATATTACAAATTGCAAAGTTTACGCTGTTTTTAAGTCTGATTTGTGTCAGTGACCTTTTAAGTGGACCATAAATAATCTGCAAACATATTTATATCCCAGATACAGAAAGTACTGTTCAGGCCCGGACTGGCCATACAAATCGGGCAAATGCCCGATGGGCCGGATGCCTGATGGGCCGGTGTGGCCGATTGGCGGTCGACTTTCTTTCGCTATTAAAAAAAAATATCGCAGTACATCGATTAAAATAGCGGCCTCTACCGTCAAGCGAAGCACCTAATTCAATTTACTCTTTGACTCTATCTGTAGTAATGGTACGGGTCCTTGAGGCTCAGGATTTTAAAAGTTTTTAATCTTCCTGCCTGATGCCACAGAATTGGTTCCACAAGTTTTAAAAGTATTTTATTTTTAGAAAATCAATCTAAAAATAAAATACTTTTAAGGCTAAAAATGAGCCTTTGAGAACTCGAACTACCACGAAACTTACACATTTTCTTTAAACCAACGCGTGTGGATCGTACGATTGAACCCTGCGAAAAATTTTCTAACACAAAGGTTCCTATTTTCTGCCTTTTCTCTGTGATCTCAAATTACATATTATTAAAATCTAGACACGCGGGAGCGTGTCAAGCCAAGTTCTGGCGCGCAGCTCACCGTGTGTAATATTACACGAACCATTTGGAGCTACTTTTGAGCTCCTTATAACTCAAAAACTATTTCACCTAAACTTCTCAAATTTGGCTCATATATTGAGACTGGCAAGATACTTATGTGTTCCAAATTTTATAAACATATCTCAAACTGTTATTTAGATATTAACGTCCAAAAATCGTCATTTTTATGACTGACCTATAGATCAAAACTATAACCCAGTTCCAGATGACCTGGAAAGTTCAAATTTGGCATGCAGATAGGTAATTAGGTGAATACAAAGGAAAAAATCAGAAACTGGTAATTTTTTATCATTTTATTATAATTTTCACTTAATTTATAATTAGTGCCTGTAAATCTCTATATGTGGATTTTAAGATCCTTACGTGAATATATAACGAGTTGAACCCTTAATTTTTTTTAATCCAACTATATCCGTTTTTGTACTTATAAATAAGAATATTGTAGATTTTCGACTTTCGTATTTATTACGCGTAACTAACCGTAGTCTACAACCACTAATGCCACCTATTTTATCATTCTTAGAAACTCGCTCACTACACCATGCCGCCTCCATTGATTTATTAAAAAGTGACACTAGATGGCTTTCTGCAATTACGTCACGATCCTGAATCTCGGTGTTAGGATTCTCCGTGATTCATCTCCGCTACTATAATATTTTTTGAATGTCTGAATTCTGACGTCTTGATATCCGGTTGTCTCTCGAAATCTGACATATAAGGTTACGAATGTCAATTGGTTAATCAACTAGTTAAATTCGTCAACGAGTTAACTTACTACTAATGTCAACTTGCAACGTAAATCGTTAATTAATTTAACGGTTTTTATTCAACGCTGCGAGCGACGTTCAATGTATTGTATTGAAAAACGTTTGATTGATGGTTCTACTTCATAGATGACCTTCCCTTCATAATTTTTCATCAGGCTGTTCATTTGGCTTTGTATATGAAAACTAGCCAAGTCAGACCTTAGGCTACAATTATTCTATGTTATAAGAAAAAATGATATTTTATGTTGTTATAAATAATTTCAGGACTGACCATTGAACTTGGCACCCATTTAGATTTCACTTCTTTTGTCGTTGAAGTCAACAACCAAGGCATATATCATAATATTGAACTTGGCTCTCATTTCACATTTATGTTTTTGATGGGATCTGAATTTATTCGCGGCAATACGTTAAACTTTTCGAGCTCCCTTCGCTCTTGCTCCTATTTTTTCTTGTATCTTAACATTGTATATTATAAGTCGACCAACTTACTCCAATAGGCGAAACAATTCTAACCTGTCCAAGACAAGGTGTCGAAAATTTTCGAGCTCGCTACGCTCGCTCTTGCTCCTACTTTCTCTTGGATCTTAACATTGTCTATTATGAGTCGTCCAAGTTACTCCAATAAGTCGAAACAATTCTACCCTGTCCAAGGCTATGTGTCAAAAAATTTCGAGCTCGCTTCGATCGCTCTTGCAGGCTACTTCCTTTTGAACCTTGTTTTGCCTGCAAGTCGACCAAGTAACTCTTGTAAAGGGTCGAAACAATTATAACCTGTGCAAGGTATTGTTAAAATTTCTAAACTCGCTTCGCTCGCTCTTGGAGCCTTACTTCCTTTTCATTTTATAATTGTCTCCTTAGTCGATTAAGTAACATCTATTTCTGAATCAATTTGAGAGCTCAATTAATGTTTTAGTTTCTTGACTTTTCAAATAACTCTTCAAAACTAGTAATTTCTACTTCTATTTAATGAAGTATTTTAAATTCTTAGAAGACAAGATAACTAGTAAACTTAACCCTTTCAAATCCGTTTTTACTCGCACTTTTCTGCCCTCCCCCCCCTCCCATTGGCTCAAAAGCTGGCAACGCCCTTGTTCGACAACGTCGGTATTCTTTTAGTTTTAAGTCTCGTCGGTATTCTTTTAGTTTTAAGTTATGAAAGTCGCAGCTTATCATTCTGTTTTAGATGTTTTCTTCGGTTGATTCAAAATGTACAAGTTTTCCTTTATCTTGAGAGTTGAGGGCCGACCGTCTCTAAAATGCCCGGGCCGGTTTCGGGTCCCTGTCCGGCCCTGGTACTGTTCCTCAAAACCTTTCCAATTTTGGTGAAAACGAACATCATGTTTATCGGTCACGTTTCCCAGATTGACATGCAGACATGCGTCAGCATGTTTTTAATTAAATTGAAGGTTGGCCAACGGATGTGTATCAACATTCAACGTCACTCAACGCATCCGCATCCGTTCGCCTTACTTCAATGAAAGGATTTCTTTTTGTTTCCAAGAACTCTATAGATGGCGTTGAACTGACTACGATAGTTGCTGCCAAAGCTAAAACGCTTGGAAAAAAACATTGTGTGACGTCACATCCGCTCGTTGACTGTCACTTTCGTTTGCTTAACCTTCCGAATATAACCTAGTCTTCTCGCACTTTGTTAAAATCAGTTTTTTTAAGTTCCGTTCCTTGCATTAACGTTCTAAGTTCAGCACCATCTACCCAGCGACTAAGGAAGAGCTAAACAGAAAATCCCTCATTCAGAGCCTTCAGAATTACTCATCGTACGTATTACGTAACCAGATTTAGAAAAAAACTTCTTGTGGGTAATGTAAAAGTAAAAAAACTTGGCGTGTTAAAAATATTTGACATTAATTTTTTGTTATCAGAGGGTCACAAACTCGAGGTGGCATTGCACAAGTCCGAGGCCATGTGCTTTCATGGGCCTCGGAATGCGCCACCTCCGGGATCCTTACTCACGGTAGGAGGGGTATCCATCGGTGTCGAGTCGACTTTAAAGTACCTAGGACTCGTCCTCGACAACCGGTGGAACTTCGTGGAGCACTTCCGACGTTAGGCCCTGAAACTGGAACGGACTGAGGCTGCCTTCAGGCGGCTCCTGCCCAACCTGGGGGGGCCGAACGCCTCCTGCCGGAGGCTCTACGCGGAAGTCGTGCGGTCTATGGCCCTTTACGGGGCCCCGGTGTGGGCGCGTTCATTGAGGCGGCGAGCCGCCCACTACCTGAACGCGCCCCAAAAGGTGGTAGCCGTAAGGCTGGCCCGGGGATACCGCACGATTGCTCAGCGGACAGACTTTCGGCGGGATCTCATGGCGACATGGAGAGAGCGACTGTCGCAACCCTGTGCAGGGCACGCCACGATAGTGGCGATAAGTCCCCTCTTTGAGGAGTGGCTTGAGAGATGCCACGGCGTCCTCACCTTCCGCCTGACGCAGGTCCTCACCGGACACGGTGTTTTCGGGAGGTTCCTGCACCGAATCGGGCGGGAGGAAACGCCCGGGTGTTTCCACTGCGAGGATCGACCGGAGGACACGGTGAAGCACATGGTGGAGGTGTGCCCCGCGTGGGCGGAGCACCGCCGTGTCTTCGAAGCGGCGATTGGCGGCGGCGACCTCTCGCGTCCGGCCCTGGTGCAATCCATGGTCCGGAGCGAGACGGAATGGGACGCCGTCACCTCGTTCTGCGAAGCAGTAATGCTAAAGAAGGAGGTGGCGGAACGTGAGAGGGAGAGAACCTCACAGCGTCCCGGCCGCCGTGGGAGACGCCTCGGGCGTCGTCGAGGGCCACGTGGTGGCCCCCGGCCACCGTAGGCGCGGGTCTGTGGACGGTAGGCTATGGGCTAGCTCGCCGTCCGTCCGTCTCATGACGACAGGCCGTGTCGACGGAGCGTTCGTGTTCCACGCGCGCCTTAAAGAGAGTCAGCAAAAAGGAAGGGGTCCGCAAGGACCGATGCCTGCCGGGGTTGCGGGACTGTTCGAAAGAGATACCGTGGCCCCGGAACACAAAGGGCGATGAAGGAACATGGATGGGTTTTAGTCAGTAATAGTCTGACACTTCCTCCTGCTCCGCCCAGAGCGGGAGAAGTCATTTGATGATTTCCCATCCGAAAAAAAAAAAAATAGGGGGCGTCCATAGATTACGTGAGGCGTTAAGAGCCCTAGCACACGGCACATTTTAAACGCGCAGACAACGCGCGTTTCAGGAACACGCGTTTTCTGCGCCGTAGATGCCAATTTTTGAATTTTTATAGATTCAAACGCGATAAAAACACCCGTGTGTAGCGCGTCAAAGCCAGCGTAAGCATAGTTGTCTCAACCGACGCCATTGTATTACAACTGACGTCTCTGACTAAATCGCGGAAGCCACGAGCGACTACAGCGCGTCTGTATCGCTGTATCTGCGCGTATACGCGCAGTAGACGCGCGTTTCACGATCGCCCGTGTGCTTAGGTTACAAGGTTTCGTTCAAATCTCGTTTGAAGCGCGTATACGCGCGTCATCTGCGCGTCGGCGCGTCGTTTGCGCGTTTAAAATACGCCGTGTGCTAAGGCCCTTATGGGGGGAAGGCCCAATCACCCAATCTCACGAGGGAGAATATAACTTTTTCCCGCAAGAACAGTGAAAAATTGCCGGAAAACTAGTTAACTAATTAAGTGGCCATGTCTCTCCACTAAAATATGACTAAATCCTACACTACAATATCTAATAATAGATATTCAGTGGATTTTTTTTTTAATGAATCCAATGCAATCAAGGACAGATTGACGCATTTACACTTAACTACGAATAGGCATGACGACAGTATCAAAAACTTGCAAATCTATTTAGTCCGTCAGTTAGAATATTGGAAATTAATGGACATGTATTTTTTGTTTTTGTAAATCAATGAATATTGACAAAGATAAAACGCATCAAAACTCGGGAGTGGAGTCTCGTGACGTCAGAACTAGCTAAAAATTATACCTAGGCGTGACGTATTGAGAATTTTAAAAGCGTCATATCTTCGTCAATTTTGATTTACGTAGGTAACAAAAGAAAAAACACGGGTCAAATATTTTCTGATAATCTAACTGACGGACTAATTAGTTTTTTTTGTCGTCTCGCCTATTATGATAAGTATCACGTGAGATAAGGGAGAGGGTGAGGGGATCAAGTCAAATCTCACAACATCTTACCAAAGGGGGAAGGGGGGAGGCGGGGACGATAAATCGCCAAAATTGCCTCACGTATAATTAATGAACGCCTCTTAGTGTAATAATTAAAATCATCAATACAACCCCCTTAGTTTTAATAAAATCCCATTGAATGTTTCATGAAGAACATTTTAATTAAAAAAAAAACATCTTGATGTACTGCAATAACGACCCTGTGATTTTTGGTAGAAAGCCAAGAGCAACCCTATTGTTAAGGGTTTAAAGATCATTGTTATTTTGACAGAGTTGAAAAGTTTTGAAAAGACTGCAGGTAGACTACAAGTATTTTCGATTCAAAAATCGTTCGGATTCACGTTATGGCTTTTGCTCCCGGATTTAGTTAACTTTTAGTTTATTTTTTGCACGGATTCCTAATTATTTTTCTAAAATCAAAGTAGCCTAGTTTCTTTCTCCTTATAACATCAGCTGAAGTGAAAGATCCGTCAAATTGGGTCCAGCCGTTTTGGAGGTTAGTTGGAACAAACAGACAGACAGACAAAAATTAAAAAAAAAATCGACCGTATTTAGACCGTACAATCTCAACTATATCTACATCTACACTAATAATAGGGGTATAATAAGTATGAAATTGCTGTTTAATTAATAGACACTTCGAATTGACATAAAATCTTCATGGTGTCAGAATTTTTGTGTGAAACTTCTTTCACGTGACACCTATGAGGTTCTTCTTTTAAAAAATGTGCAACATTCGATTTTCGATGTTCAATTGTTTTTTTTATTCAGCTTAAACGTAAAGAACGAAAAATAACTCGGATTTTCGAAGTACTTATCCAGTACTTCGAAAATCCGAGTTATTTTTTAATACGAGTTCAGACGCGGAACTAATGCGGCAGAAACGGCTTGCAATATCAACGTTGCGTTTGGAGAGGAGACTGCTAATGAACGCACCGTGCGTTTTTGGTTTAAACGCTTTCGTAATGGAAACTTCGACTTGAAGAACGAACCACGTGGTAGACCGCCCACACAGGTGAATAACGCTGAATTGAAGGAGATGGTAGAAGCCGATCCGAATCAAACTACCCAGGAATTAGTGGTTTAACGTTATTCTACCTACAATATTGACTCATTTGCATCAAATCAATAAGATAAATAATATGAAAAATGGGTGCATGCAGTGGCTGACCCCAGGTCAAACACCGCAACAGTGCCCTAAAGCAAAGCTTACCAATAAAAAGGTAATGGTAACTGTTTGGTGGTCTTTTCATGGTGTTATTCACTATAGCTTTCTCAGGTCTGGTCAGGCAATAACAGTAGATGTTTACTGTGCCGAACTTCGAACAATAATGGTGAAACTGGCAGTGAAACAGCCCCGACTTGTGAATCGATCTTCACCATTATTGCTCAACTAACTATACGTCATCCTCCGTGATCGCCAGACCTTGCTCCAACGGACTACCATTTTTTTCGTGATTTGGACAATGCTTGATAAAACAATTTCTTCCCAGGAGGCAGTACAAAATGCTTTCACAGTTTGTCGAATCTAGCTCCTCAGAGTTATATCGTAAAGGCATTAATGAACTTTCGTTTAGATGGGTGCAATGTATAATGAGGGTAAATATTTTGATTAAATAAATATGTTATATCTTAGAAAAAATTAAGTTTAAATTTTTCAGTACCAATCGGCAATTTCGTACTTAAACCCCTAATATTATAAAGAGAAAAGATTTGTATTTTTGTATGTTTGTAATGAATAAACTCAAAATTCTTTGACCATTACAAAGCTACATTCACCCTGAGTAACATAGGCTATATTTTATCCCCGTACTCCCACGGGAACGGGAACTACGCGGGTGAAACCGGGTGACGTCCGCTAGTAATATTAATATTATAGAGAGGAAACATTTGTATTTTTGTGTGTATGTTTGTAATGTATAAACTCAAAAACTACTGCGCCGATTTCAAAAATTCTTTGACCATTACAAAACTACATTCACCCTGAGTAACATAGGCTATATTTTTATCCCCGGACTCCCACGGGAACTACGTGGGTAAAACCGCGTGACGTCCGCTAGTTTATTATAATGTAACTATGACATGTTTTGAAGCAATATTTTTTATGCCTTCCAGATATTCTCCGTATTCGCGCTGGCGACATCGATTGCGTACTTCATCATCGAAACTAAAGAGAGTCGGGAGTTTTCAGCGCAGAGCCTCCACTTCGCCAAAGCCCTCGGGCTGAACCTGAACGTATCCTCAGTGCACATCATTCTGTCCATCGCGATCGTCGTTGCTCTAATGTGGATGCTGTTCTCCGTGATGCTGGTGGTTGGCATCATACAGGTACGGATTATTGGCTTTTAACTACTACTATTACCCCCTTTTTTTCCGGTTGGGAAATCATCAAATGACTTCTCCCGCTCTGGGCGGAGCAGGAGGGAGTGTCAGACTTTTACTGACTAAAACCCATCCATGTTCCTTCATCGCCCTTTGTGATCCGGGGCTACGGTATCTCTTTCGAACAGTCCCGCAACCCCGGCAGGCATCGGTCCTTGCGGACCCCTTCCTTTTTGCTGACTCTCTTTGAGGCGCGCGCGTGGAACACGAACTGTACTAAATCAAAAACGATTTTCATAATGTAGCTAGTCCATGACTTTTTAATAAGTTTTACCTATACCATTTTAAATAGCTGATAAGACAAGGATATTTTTCTAGTAATTTGTAAAGCATTATTTATTTTCACTTTACAACATTTTTATTTTAAGTAATGGCAAAAATTACAAAAAAAAATGTTTCATTAGTGATCTTTGCCAAAGTTTTAGTCATTTTTGAACTTTTAATTATTAAGGTCTGCTGCGTCATCAGCTATGATAATAACTTAAATTTCAGTACAGTCACGCCGTAAATCGTTTTAAAATTGGCTTTAAATGATTAAATCTAGATTTTTTTATAAAAAAGCTAAAAATCTAACTAACTCAAAAACCACTGAATTTCGGTAGAACATTTGGTGGCTTAATTTCTTGCCTTTTAACCCCACTATGACGTCCTGCAAGGATTACGTCGAATTACCAGTAACCCTGTATGTTACCGGCAATCTTTGAACTCAAACTCATACTTTACCTAGGTACTCGAACTTACAATAGGCGAGACGACAAAAAAAACTAATTAGTCCGTCAGTTAGATTATCAAATGTTTTTTCTTTTGTTATGTAAACCAAAATTGACGAAGATATGACGCTTTTAAAAATCTCAATACGTCACGCCTAGGTATAATTTTTAGCTAGTTCTGACGTCACGAGCCCCCACTCCCGAGTTTTGATGCGTTTTATCTTTGTCAATATTCATTGATTTACAAAAACAAAAAATACGTGTCCATTAATTTCCAATACTCTAACTGACGGACTAAATAGATTTGCTATTTTTTGGTACTGTCGTTATTTATGCCTATCTATACTGAACGTTTAGCGGCCAATGTTTGTTTTTGCGACAATTTGCATTCGCTCACAGTCAGCTGCCCATACTATGTATTTCAGTAAACTATACTCATTTTATTTTTTAGGGGGAGCTCGAGGCTAAATAAGGAAACAGCCGCTCAGCTCGAACCATAGGTTATATACCGAGTAACCTCCGTGCCTTGGAAAGCACAATAAACCGTTGATCCCGGCTGTCATTTGAAGAGCTTTCACAGTCGTTCCAGGTAGTCGGGGCCTGAAAGACTGACAACCAGTGTTACCAAGGGGTATCGTATTACCCAGTACTAACTGGGTTGTGGAGGTCAGATAGGCAGTCGCTCCATGTAAAATACTGGTATTCAGCTGCATCCGGTAAGACTGAAAGCTGACCCTAACATAGTTAAAGGCTAGGCAGATGACTTTCCTCATTTTATTTTTTAATTTTAAATTTGTTAAGTACCTGCTAGTGCCTACCTACATTTTATTTTTTACTTTGTCTCCCAGAGGTATTCTAAACACTGCTTAGCATTGTGAACATTGGTTAGGCAGGGTATATAATGAAACACGATAGATATAGTATTTTATACATGGCCTAGGTGAGCTCGACATTGTATAAAATTACTAGGTATTCTATAGAGTAGGTATAGTATGACTGAATTATATGCTTTACCGCTAATATTTGTTTTTACACATTTAAACGCACATATTATGTAGGTACCTCCAAAGTGGGAAAATTTTTAGTGGATTGTTTTGGGAAAATGAATTGTTATTGGATTTTTCCCGGTCCTTTCGGCTCGTTAGGGGCTTTTAACATCCATTATATGTATTTCCTTGTTGACTGGCGTAAGAGACAAAGTGGGCAACGTCACATATTGCTGTCGAATATTTCGATGTTTTGATTTATTAATCAAAACATAATATTACCTACCAAATATGGTAGGTAATATTACTGTGTGGGAATAAGAAATATGGCTAACCTGGGAACTAAAATATTGATTACGAAATGCAATAATTAACAAGTAGGTATCTATAACTGTAAAACCAATTAATCAGTTTTCTATGTAAAAAAAAATTTTGGAACCTTTTCCACTTCTAAAACGGGTACAACATCAAAATTTCAGTGTTTTAAATTGTACTAAGGAATATGCATAAAATACAAAACTCTTTTTATTTACGAAAAATGTCTTGCATAAAAACATTGTGGTAAACTTGTTTAAGTTTCTAATACATCACTTATTTTACAATTTACTGTTTTGTGTAGCATGTTTTTGGTGAAACGGAATGCAATCTCTAAACGCATCGTCCTCGATAACGCCGGTATTGACGTCAAAGTTCATTGTGTCAAAAAAAAACACTTTTATTTGAAAAGTGCTTGAAGTTTCACTAAAATATTATTATAATATTGTTATTGCAAATTTTTACTTGACTATAGCACATACAATTAGTTCAATTATTTTACTAAGCCCAAAAAAATTAGATGTAAACAAGGCAGATTGTGGATAATGACGTCACATCATGGCCGCGACAGGTACGGACGTTTGAACTGTCGTAGAAAATTGCAGGAGTTTAATATTATTTTTGTAATACTTTTCTTGGGTTGATAGTACCTACTGTATTTTATTGATTTAAGTAAAGAAAAAGTTAAGTGCATATTCCTTATTCACTTTTAATATTCTAGTTCACTAGTCAGCCATATTTCTCATTTCCTTACAAAACCTACCTAGTAATGCATACAGTTATATTTGCAATATTGCTTACTTTTTGGATGCGGATGATGATAAATTGTCGTTTTATGTACACTACAATTTGAACACTACAAAACGAATGATGACATAATATTATTCTCTTATGTAGATACGAGAATAATATTATGTCATCATTCGTTTATGTGAAATACAACAAATAAAGGAAACAAAACACCATAATAACATACAGGAAATATGAAGTAGATACGTATCAACGAAAATACTGTTAACATTAACAATGTTAGTCGAAGTACACTGCCACAGTTCAGAACATGAAATTCCCACACCCCTCAAGCATCGCCCCGACTTCCGAAAAGTAATGAAAGAAATCGAATAATCATACAGGGTGTAAACAGACCTTTCACGAGGTGACGACTTCGTGAAAGGTCTGTTTACACCCTGTATGAAGCCAAGCACCAAGGATTCTGTACCTACATCAAACTAAGTGACTCTACGCAAAAATTATGGGAAATGTAATTTTTTTTTGGGTACTGTTATAACTCAATGTAACGCACTTAAAATATTGTGCTGATGGACGCATTTAATAGTCAACGGGTAATGGAAGTATTTAAGGTGAATGCTCCAACCAGCTCGCGAAATTCAAATTTACTTACGTTTTTTGTAATTTGCAGGCCAGTGCTAGGTTGTATGATGATTAAAATATTGTTCGCGATTGTAAGAATTATAATCCTCAAAATCATCAATACAACTCTTTAAGTTCATAGAGGACTAGCAATGACTTTGACCTTGAAAAAAATCGTTCCTCGACCTTTATGAACTTACCTAGTATTTGAAAAACCAAACTAGTATTTGAAAAAAAAAACTTGTGAAAAAGTTGGAACTTTGACCTCCAATATCTCCGTAACTAGTTGGTTCCCAGGTATGGTGCAGAACAAAAAAAATATCGCAATGACGGGAAGAAAAAGTGCCTTTCGGCTACGTTAAGTGTCTAATTACACCCTTTATTTTACATGGAACGTCTGCTTATCTGACCTACACAACGTACTGGGTAACTGGGTAACCATATCCTTTGGCGGGCTTCTGACTCTCCTTAGGAGCTGTTATAAATCTAATCTACAAAAATGATAACTGGAACTACCACTTATAACGAAGCCGAAAGGCACTTGTTCTCCCCGTCATTGCGATTACAGAGATATTGGGGGACAAAGTTCTAACTTTTATATCTTTACTTTAAAGTTATTAATGTTAAAATAACTCCACGACCCCCGTACTGTTCAATCCATCTATCAGCACAATGTTTCGAGTGCGTTACATTGATTTGATTATTCACCCCTTTCAACTTTTGAAGTGTACAGAATGCTTGGTTGACGGCTTCGTGGAGGGTCCGCTTACACCTTATTCACGGCTTTCCGAGGCACAGAAAGGACCACAGACAAATTTCGTACGTTCATTCCTCCTTGAGCTATTCAAGCGCCAGTTAGATAAAGGCACTTTATTGTACGAATCTTAGCGATTCAGTTTAGGTACCTAGACTGGATTGTATCGAAATTGAATGGCTAACTACAAGTTGATGCTACGCCTCCTGAATCTACCCATGCAGCTGTTATTATCAACCATGTTCGTCTAGGATTCCGTAGGTAGGTAGCTCGTTAAATACACACGAAAATAATTAGGTACATTGACGCATATTATCCGGTCCTATATGCCAATCGTGTGTCGTGAACTTGAGAGTGATAAAACCGCAAGACACTTACTACAGATACAATTTATAATAATTTACTGTAAGTAATACCTAGCAAGCTGTTTAGGTCGCAAAATATTTTGTTCATAGAGAAAATATCAATGCGCCTTTTCACTACGGAACCATGTAAATCTTTTTCAACCTACTCGATAGCGTCTGTTTCTAGAGATGCGCATAAAAACGAAGCTACTGCCCATATCCCATGACTTATGTAATACGAAACAAACGACCAACGAATCACGACTACGAACGAACGAAACACAACGAACGAATCATACGAATACGAAACACACACACAACAAAACGAACATATGAACATACGAATCGAACATACGAATCATTTATTTGCTTAAAATACTGGTGTTGCCAGGTGTAAAAATTAGTGGTTTCGCCACAATCCATATTTTGCCATTTGAAGGCATGCAAATATGGTAACTTTCAAAAGAATTGCCCGCTAATAATCAAAAGGGCTCAAAATATGTTTTTTTTTTCAGAACAGGGCGAACTTCGTGCTCAGCTACTTCTCATTCGGCATCGTTATCACGATTATCTGTCAACTGAGCGCTCTCCTGTTACTGCTGCAGAACTGTTGGATCATGGCACTGGTTATCTTCATCTTATCATGTGAGTACAAACAGCTTTAAACCTTTGTATGCAGCGTGTTTCTGAAAGGTGTGCTCATATTTAAGAGTGTGAAAAGATCATCAAACAAAACCATGTTTTCGACAGCAGTCCCTTAATCAAGTATGGGGAACTCATTATTTTTTGAGCAGTTTGATGGTCTTTACTTTACCACATCCTTAAAAAAGGTTCGCCCCCTCTAAAAAGGAATTTCTCCTAACCGGGGATCTGGGATCGTATACTGGGATAAAAAAGTATCCTATAGGTATCGAGTTAAGAGCCTATACTACCTCAAATTAGCAACTCTATTTGGTAACTGGGCCTATCCCAGTTGTAAACGTCCCTTTGTGCCTATTGGCTTTGTTTCGTTCTGTCTCCTGCTGAAATGGAGTTCAAACTTCGTTTGAAATACTGTAAGGATAACGTTCTAATTAGCTTGCACTACAACGTGGTTGTTACGTCAGTCACTGCGGGCCGAATAGTGCGAAATTAGTGTTTTTTTGCGATTTACAAAAAATCTATTGATTGGACTAAAAAAAATAATAATGTAAGACCTGCTTTATAGTTAGTTCAGTTAGTATAAAAAGTTTAATGATCTAATTTGAAGTATTTTATGATTGCCAGCGGTTTATTATTCAGTTTAGAGGTTACTTTGTGATTTTTTACTATCGAGAAAATTTTATGGAATCGTGTTTTCGCCAAATATAGGACTTAACATTAATCCTCAACTTTACCATATATTTATTTCAAAATTAATGCTGCAGTATTTTAGGCGTAACGGAGGATCATGCTAAGCCATTTGAAGTAGTATAGGCCCTTAATTCAGGTTATAAACTATCTGTGTGCCAAGTTTCATCTTAATCCGTTCCGTAGTTATTGCGTGAAAGATTAACAAACATCCATCCACACAAACTTTTGCATGTATGATAGTAGTAAAATAAAATGATTTCTGAAGAACCTTCATCTAAGACTATTTATCTTTTCAATTCCAGTGTTCCACATTCATGCGTTGGTGGTCGTGCACACGGTTTACGAGCTTATGTCGATTGGCAAAGACTTCAGATTCCAACAACACGCAGACGATGAGGATCCGCTTGCTGAATGCTTCGATGGAGACACGACCAGGATTTAGAAATAAATGACGTTGTTCGAAAGCCTAGTATAGTGCAACATAGTTCTTTTGGCGTTTGAATCACATTGTCAGGTAGGCTTAGTTGTCGGTGTTGGTAAACATTTGTACAATCGTCAACGGATTTAAAAAATAAAACAAGATTGCAATTTTCGCTCAGACTATGATCACGCGCCAAAAGAACCATAGCAATGTTTCTGTTTGTAATGTTAAATGGTAACAAGCACACTCTAGTTTGCCGTCTGGCTTTCCTACACTACGTATATACCGTATCACTACTCTATGGGGTCTTTGTCCTATAACCACCCGTAAGTGACAATATATATAAGTTTGTGCTAATTGTCAAAACAAAACATAAAGTCTGCAATTGTCCAACGATTAGGTAATTTGATGATGGTACGTTCGACCAAGCTATTTGGTTTACGTTTTAACAAGCAAATTACATTGTAAAATGTAAACCAAATAGCTTGGTCGACCGTACATTGCACAGTACCCTAGCTAGGTATCTAAGCATAAATCTAAGTTATGACGTTACGTACAATATAAGCTTTTTTTAAAAAAAAAAAATGTAAGTAACACCCATTTCCGTGACGATGCTTACGTATCACTTATGTTTATTACAACTAGCATTAGTCTGTAGAAAGTCGATTCCACCCAAAATCGGGGGAGCCATGTTGACGGCCGGATGCTGTACGGGATGTTTCCCTAGCCATAAGAAACTAGCCGAAGCCAAATAGCCATTAGCCAAGTGACATAACAATACGATTATAGCCTGTTTTACTACCTCGCAAGTTTCAGTTAACTTATCTGGCCAATAGTTTTATAGCCTTATTTTTTTTTTATGTTTAGGTATAGAACATTAGTTTTAGTATATGCGAAACCCGAAACACGTGTCTAGTATTTTTATAAAGGGTGTAAAACACCTCTTAACGAAGCAGAAAGGCACTTGTTCTTCCCATCATTGCGATCATTTTTTTGTTCTACACCATACCTGGGAACCTTCTAGTTACGGAGATATTGGGGGTCAAAGTTCAATCTTTTTAACAAGTTTTTTTTTAATGTAACATTTTTACTTTAAACACCTCCACGACCCCCGTACTATTCAATCCATCCATCAGCATAATGTTTTGAGTGCGTTACATTGAGTTCTAACGTAAAACGTGATTTCTCACCCCAAAAATAACGTCTTTTCCCAGCGATAGTTTTTTGCGTAAAGTTACTTAGTTTGATGTACAGAATGCTTGGTTGACGGCTTCGTGATGAGATCTTTTACACCCTGTACAAAGAATCTATGTACAAAATTTCAATACTGTGTCATGAAAAAAAACAAAGTTTTAGGCTTGTTCTGTTACCTGGTTGTCCGTAAAAAAACGTGGTCACCACATGGTGTAAAAATTATTGGAATCGATTCAGTTGCTTATTCTGAAAAAACTAATAGTATTAAGTTTCGCATAATTATACTAAAAATAATTTTGTATATTAGATCTTTAGATCTTTCTTTCTTTTCTTTCTTTATAATAGATCTTTAGATCTTTCTTTCTTTCTTTTCTTTCTTTATAATAGATCTTTTGTAGATCTTAGACAGTCGTTATAGGCAGGGATTGAAAACCGGTACCAATTGCGGTTCTGGTTCTTCATTTAGGTTCTTATAAAGGTTCCTCTTTTCGGTACGGTTCCGGTTCCGGTATCGGTTCCGGTTTGGGTTCCGATGTACCGGTTCTAAATACCGGTTCCTAGAACCTTTAAATCGGATGATGTTATACCGGTTCCTTGTCATCCGATTTAAAGGTTCCTTACGGATGTGTGTTCGGAGCAAGGATTGAATAACCGAAGTTTATTGATGTTCGTACCTCGGCCGAGCCAGACAAAGCAAGTTGTTTTGCCATTTTGCCGCCATTCATGTGTCCGCGTCTACTTTGTTTGTCAACATAATCACAAGTGTGTTGAAACTTTACAACTACATAGATTGTCGCCAAGATGGATAATAAAAGTAAGTACAAATATGCGTTTCCGTGAAGTTTTACTTCATTCGTGTGGTCTAAAGTACACTCATTTTTATTTTTGTAATAATTACAGTTCAAAATGACTTGTGCAGCTAAACAGTGTTTTAATAATGTAGGTATTATTGAAACACTGTTTAGCTGCACAAGTCACAAACATTGTAATGTTTGTAGTTGCGTTCATTCGGCAGCCAACGCGATTTCGCTCACACGACAACGCCGGCTCTTATCTCTGTCCTTGTCTATCAGTGACTGTAGGTTTGCGACTGTGATGACACTGATCATAGATGTAAGATGTTTTTTTTTTTTTAGTTGGGAAAATCATCCGGAGCGGGAGATAGTGTCAGACTTTTACTGACTAAAAACCCACTCCTGTTCCTTCGTTGCCTTCGGGTTTCGTTTTGATACTACCCATGGCCCCAGTAGGCTTCGATCCTACTGGGCCCCTACGATTTGCTGACATCTCCCTGAGGCACGCGTGGAACAATACGCGCCGTCGACGACTTGGGCTCGGTCCGGACGGTAACCGGACGGTCGGACGGCGAGCTACCCATTGCTCGCCGTCCGACCGTCCGGTCCGAAGCCCGCGCCTATGGTGGCCGGAAATCGGGATCGGCGGCGGTTGGGGCGTGAGGACCGTTGCCGTTGCATCACGCGATCGGCCGCCTCCTTTGCTAGCATTACTGCTTCGCAGAAGGAGGCGACCGCCTGCCACTCATCCTCGCTCCGGACCATGGCCTGTACCAAGGCCCTTCGCGAGAGATCGCCGTCGCCGATCGCCCCCACAAGGACACGGCGTTGCTCTACCCAAGTGGGGCACACCTCCACCGTGTGCTCCACCGTGTCCTCCGGGCGGTCCGCACAGTGGCGACACCCGGGCGTCACTTCCGCACGAATCCGGTGCAGGAACTTCCCGAACTTCCCGTGTTCGGTGAGAACCTGCGTCATGCGGAAGGTGAGGACGCCGTGAGGACGGGTTGCAATGTTCTTCAAACATACCCTTCATAGTATTAATAATTACTATGAAACCACTCAATCCTTAATAATAACCTAGTACCTATAAAATTATAATTTATGCCACTACACTAACTAAAGGGGTGACCAGATGGTTGCAAACCAACGTCCCAACCAAGGTGACCTTGCTAGTTTCAATCCGTGTAGACAGCAGTTGTAATCCATGACCTTCAACGCCCTTGGTTGGGAGGCGCGTTTTCCCAACCACCGAACGTGTTGGCGCGTGGTTTACATCCAAGTAGCCGCAACACAAACTACACACAAACCAAGGTCCGCTTGGTTGGATCGCTAGTTTGCAACCTTCTGGTTCACCCCTTATACGAAAGATACGTTATTTAATATTCTACCATTTTTTAATAATGGTTAAGGTATAGATTAAAATTTCAGGATTTTATGGAAAAAAAATGAAGCATAGACGGAAACCGTATATGAATGAACTTTTAATTTGTGAGTAAAAACTGAAAAAAATAGAAAAATCATTTAATTTGTGTTTATAAACTTGAAGTTAGTAGTCTGAGAAAGCGCCCATGATGTTCATAACACATCGGCAACGATTCGGCATGCTCAGAACAAGGTTGTCAATGTCTTGCTGCGGAATATTGTCCCATGTCCTTCTGAGGTGCGCAAAAGTTGATCTTCTGTAGCCAGATTTTCAGGAACTTCCTTCAGAGCTCTTCTTTGCAGCATATCCCACGCATGCTCAATGGGATTTAGATCTGGCGATTGAGCAGGCCAGTCTAAGGCCCTAACATTATGTGTATGTAACCAAGCTGCTACCGTTCTCGCCGTGTGTGCCCGGGCATTGTCGTGCATGAGCAGGAAATCTTGCCCCATTTGTGTTCTGTGGGGCAAGATTACGAGCCCTAGCACCTGTTGGACGTATCGTTCTGCCGTCATATTGCCCCGCACCCAAACGAGATCCGTCCGTCCTCCAAGACGAATTCCTGCCCAAACCATAATTGTTCCTCCTTGGTATGGGTGAACTTTCTGAGGGTTCTGGAGACGGCTCCATCGTCCAGGAACTCGCCAAACACGCGTCCTTCGTGAATCTGGATGGAAGCCGAACCTGGATTCATCCGTGAACAGCACATTGGACCATTGGTCACGGCCCCAGTCCACGTGGTTCCGAACCCATTCTAATCGTCGTCCACGATTGCCTCTCCGTAAAGGTGGGACCCGGAGTGGTCTACGAGAGCGTAGATTGCTTTCATGCAGTCGCCTTCTTACAGTTTGGTCACTCACAAGCACTTGGTGTTCCACTCGCAGCCTTTGGACCAATTGAGTCGCCGTTGCATTTCCGGACCATGGCCTGTACCAAGGCCCTTCGCGAGAGATCGCCGTCGCCGATCGCCCCCACAAGGACACGGCGTTGCTCTACCCAAGTGGGGCACACCTCCACCGTGTGCTCCACCGTGTCCTCCGGGCGGTCCGCACAGTGGCGACACCCGGGCGTCACTTCCGCACGAATCCGGTGCAGGAACTTCCCGAACTTCCCGTGTTCGGTGAGAACCTGCGTCATGCGGAAGGTGAGGACGCCGTGAGGACGGGTTGCAATGTTCTTCAAACATACCCTTCATAGTATTAATAATTACTATGAAACCACTCAATCCTTAATAATAACCTAGTACCTATAAAATTATAATTTATGCCACTACACTAACTAAAGGGGTGACCAGATGGTTGCAAACCAACGTCCCAACCAAGGTGACCTTGCTAGTTTCAATCCGTGTAGACAGCAGTTGTAATCCATGACCTTCAACGCCCTTGGTTGGGAGGCGCGTTTTCCCAACCACCGAACGTGTTGGCGCGTGGTTTACATCCAAGTAGCCGCAACACAAACTACACACAAACCAAGGTCCGCTTGGTTGGATCGCTAGTTTGCAACCTTCTGGTTCACCCCTTATACGAAAGATACGTTATTTAATATTCTACCATTTTTTAATAATGGTTAAGGTATAGATTAAAATTTCAGGATTTTATGGAAAAAAAATGAAGCATAGACGGAAACCGTATATGAATGAACTTTTAATTTGTGAGTAAAAACTGAAAAAAATAGAAAAATCATTTAATTTGTGTTTATAAACTTGAAGTTAGTAGTCTGAGAAAGCGCCCATGATGTTCATAACACATCGGCAACGATTCGGCATGCTCAGAACAAGGTTGTCAATGTCTTGCTGCGGAATATTGTCCCATGTCCTTCTGAGGTGCGCAAAAGTTGATCTTCTGTAGCCAGATTTTCAGGAACTTCCTTCAGAGCTCTTCTTTGCAGCATATCCCACGCATGCTCAATGGGATTTAGATCTGGCGATTGAGCAGGCCAGTCTAAGGCCCTAACATTATGTGTATGTAACCAAGCTGCTACCGTTCTCGCCGTGTGTGCCCGGGCATTGTCGTGCATGAGCAGGAAATCTTGCCCCATTTGTGTTCTGTGGGGCAAGATTACGAGCCCTAGCACCTGTTGGACGTATCGTTCTGCCGTCATATTGCCCCGCACCCAAACGAGATCCGTCCGTCCTCCAAGACGAATTCCTGCCCAAACCATAATTGTTCCTCCTTGGTATGGGTGAACTTTCTGAGGGTTCTGGAGACGGCTCCATCGTCCAGGAACTCGCCAAACACGCGTCCTTCGTGAATCTGGATGGAAGCCGAACCTGGATTCATCCGTGAACAGCACATTGGACCATTGGTCACGGCCCCAGTCCACGTGGTTCCGAACCCATTCTAATCGTCGTCCACGATTGCCTCTCCGTAAAGGTGGGACCCGGAGTGGTCTACGAGAGCGTAGATTGCTTTCATGCAGTCGCCTTCTTACAGTTTGGTCACTCACAAGCACTTGGTGTTCCACTCGCAGCCTTTGGACCAATTGAGTCGCCGTTGCATTTGGTTGTGCTCGCGCAGTAATTTGCAAAAATCCGTCTTGTCTGGGGGTAGTGATGCGACTTGGCCCCCGGTGCCTCTCCGCTACTTCACCTGTGGCACGATAGCGTGTCCACAATCTTGAAATTACATTTTGATGGGTCCCTATGGCCTCAGCAACATTACGCTGAACAGATCCAGCTTCCAGCATTCCCACAGCTCGTAACATCTCCGCCCTCGTCAAATGTCGGCGTTGCATGGCTACAATACCTCAATTTTAACTTTATCTTTCGTTTAAAAATGAAAAAAAACTGTAACTAAACGTAATTCGTATTGTTTTCTAAATTTCGCACAAATGAAAATTCCCTCTCCTATACATCAAGACATTTTTATGCCACCGAAACAAAAGAATTTTCAAAAATTTGAATTTGGAATTAGTCTGAGATAAATTACAAACAAATCGGTGTATAAAAGATTCCAATGCGGCCAGTACTTTTCGAGTTATTTAATTGAGTATGAAATATCCCTAGACCGTGTTGATGTGTGTATTTATAGACGAAATTCGACTTATTTCGGCCCATTGTCAGTTTTCGTATTAATAATTAAAGTAACGTCTTCTTCTTAAAATAGATTATTATACTAATATATTTTGCCTATTATACTAATATATTACAACTAATTTACACACAAAACAAGACAATCAAATTGGTACGTATGATTTTAAAACAATAATTTTATTAATACAAACAAACACGAGCGAGAGGCGCGCGCGTTGGTTACAGAAGATCCACCAAACATTACACTCCGCCACGCGCTGCATCGCGTCGGTCACCCGACCGCACCTCAAAAAACAAGTTTAGACTCGCTTTGCCTAAGAACCGGTAAAATAAAGGTTCTTAGAGGTTCCTATTTAGGTTCTGGTTCCTGTTCCGGTATAGGTATCGGAACCCCAAAATACCGGTATTTTACCGGTATTTTGGAACCGTTTTCAATCCCTGGTTATAGGTAGGTAGTCAGTGGTCCAAAAAGTCTGACAACCAGTCTTACCAAGGGGTATCGTACCTATTACCCAGTACGAACTGGGTTGTGGAGGTCAGATAGGCAGTCGCTCCATGTAAAATACTTACTGGTATTCAGCTGCAGCTGGTTAGACTGGAAGCCGACCCCAACATAGTTGGGAAAAGGCTAGGCAGATGATGATGATGAATCGATCTTTAGGATAAACACCATTTAGCACTAAGCTTTGTACACACAGCGATACATCAAACTACACATTGCCAGTGTAACAAATGGCCTCGCTTTGTATAGATTTCTCGTACAATGAGAGATCCGCATTAACTGGTTTGTTTAGCTTGATAGGTCGGCGTGCGTACTCATATTTTCTACTGACCAAAGCATTTAACCTAAGATAGGTAATTATTTAAGCTAAGTACTAAACTAACATTACTTTTAATATTTGACATTATTACGTAAGTCTGTATTCTGAAAGGTGCTAATAAAATAGATAAGTACCTATTAAAATGAATCCTTCAAGAAAAACGAGTAATGATTCCAATATGTAAAAAAAGTCAACACAAGAGTTAGGTAGATATGTAGGCTTCTTACTACTATTATAAATGCGTAAGAGTTATAATCAATCTGTTTGCAAATTCATCTAAATCCGTTCAGTAGTTTCTGCGTGAAAGAGTAACAAAAATCGATTCTCATAAACTTTCACATTTATAATAGTACTTAGAAAGAAGATTGCTAGCCTGCATACCTTACTCTTTTGTTGACTGTACTACGGTACGTTACGATTTGTTATTCGCACGACTGGGGCCCATACCCATAGAAGTGAAAAACGTATTACAGCTTTAACAAGTGGTGGTATACCACTTGTTAAAGCTGTAATACGTTTTTCACTTCTCATGCTCTTAAAGTACGCCACTATAGCCCTACTAAGCGGGCCTAAAGTGGCCCTTTTAGGCCCTAGGACGTGCTCTCCCCCGGCTGCCGCGACCTGCTGCTGCGTGATGCGCACATTTAGCTTCAAGTAAACAAATCTGACGTGATTTTTATTTGATTAAGTAATATTTAATAAATGTTTTTGTACTAAATTCACTATTTTTCTCACACTCAAAGTGAAAAGTACAGTGTAACACACGGCGCTAAAATCCCATTATAACTCGGTTCCTATTTACTATCTCGCTAAAGCTCGGTAGTAAAACTACCTCGTATATAATGCGTAATTTTAGCCCCTTGTAGTACAATGTACTATTTGTCACTAGTGTGGGAAAAATATAGTATGTCCATTCATATAACCATTACCAGGTATCTAATGGTAAAATCTGTCAATTACTTAGACCTGCTTAATTTAAGTACAAAGTACAAACGCAAGAAAAGAAAGCACTTTCTATTAAAATTTATAACAGTAATATTTCAATATATTTTTTTAAATAGACTTAAGTACAGTAACAACAATTAACAAATGTTATGAACAATAAATATTTTTATACCTAATTAAAATACAATATTATTTACAATAACAAACCGCTTATTAATAAAGCTTATGTAATAATTTGACAATTAATTTGGCTCGTTAATTAGCACTAAATACTTTAAGACTGAATTATAATAATTACCTACTACCAAGTATGTTTAATTAAAAACATTAACGAGCGATAATGCTTACATAAAGAAACATGTTTCCGGTACAGACAAATCTGTGCGGGTCGGTATCGTTCGGTGCAGGGTTAACTTGCATAATTGTAAGTAGTTTAAACCTGTTTCTTCATAAGTGAACGCTTTAGATAACATAGAAATTAATACCCGCACCGATCGATTACGACCCGCCCGTACCGGAAACCTGCTTCTTTATATAAACACGCATTCGTGTGTCATCGAAAATGTTCGGAATGAAAATTTTTGTACCACAATATTCATAATACTGCTCTGCTAAGATGAATGCTCCAGGGTAGCCCGCAAAATTCAAATTTTCTAACGTTTTTTGCAATTTGCAGGCCAGTGCTAGGTTGTATGTTGATTAAAATATTATCCGCGACTGTAAAACGTATGAAGTTACAGAATTATAATCATCAAAATAATCAAAACCCTCCAAGTTCTTATACTTAGTTGCAAGAATAACTTTGACATTGAAAAAGTCATTTTTCCACCTTTATGCACTTGGAGGGTTGTATTGATGATTTTGATTAATATAATTCTGTAAATACATGTCTTACAGCCGCGAATAATATTTTAATCGACATACAACCTAGCACTGGCCTGCAAATTGCAAAAAAGTAAGAAAAATTGAATTTCGCGGGTCCGCTCTATTTATGTGTCTAATCTAATCTCCCACCTGGGCAAGGCAGTTGCCATGGCTGACAAGTCTTTAAATAGACTACGGACCTAGTTTGGACGCAGAAAGATGATTTTAGTACCTAACTTGCGTCATAGATGGCGCTCTAGTACTTTTTGTACTATGCCGCTACATTGTCATTGAAATATGGTAGTTGTTAGATGCTGCCTTTAGAGGTAAAATAACTGTAAAATACAGTATTTTCTGATGACGTCAGAAACAATTAGGGCAGTGTTACAAAACTACAGTTTAAACTTCCTCTCGACTGTTGAGTTGCTTGTAGAAACTGTGGCATAGCAGGATCGTGTACACGTTGTGACCTGAAAATGTAATGAACATCATTTTTAGCAGGACCTTGTAAACTTAATATACTGCAACCCAGCTGCATTGCTTAGTATAGACAGCAGAATTAACATCGCAACTGTTTCTCTTAATACTGGGTGATATTTCCTGTGTTCCCACTAGTGCAGTTGACCAGTTCAGTTAACTGAACTAGTGAGATTTCTTTTCTCGTTTGTTAACACGGATTAGAGCCTAGTTGATGAAGAAGAATCGAGAGTCGACACTGAGAAATTCTTGTTGAAAACCCTAAAAAACAACTCTTTGCCCGATGTGCGGATCGAACTCAGGACCTCGTATGAAAACGCTACTACTTACTCGAAATTGAAAAAAAAAAACTACTACAATTTGTATATGAGGTTGGTATGCAGCTAACAGCAAGATAATTATATTTTACATTACAAAAATAAGCGCCTGAACATTTTTTATTTCAATTTTGTAGGAAGTATCTTAAACTCTTTATTTCTTCAGGCGTTTCTTTCAATAATAGTTTGTTGACATTTTAGTGGTTAATTATATGGACTATTAACAACTAACATCCCACCGTCGTTGGTGTACAATTGACTATAATATTATGTATAGACGAATAAAATCATTTGGCGGTGAACAAAATCAGAATCAAAGCCGCCATCTTATTTTTTCAATACACTTTACCTAAATTCGACCCCAATCGACCACCAAAAGATCCTTGAAGCACTTTTTTTTATATCGCTGGACATTGTACACAGCGCCATCTAGGTGCCACACTAAGCAACGAAGCTTGTTGTCGTGGACACCATAAGTAGTTGTTATAGATACTTACTTTTGTTTGTAAATATACATTCTTATTATACATATAAACATCCAAGACTCGGAAACAAATGTCTATGCTCATCACCCTAACCTGACCCTAAGAACGTAAGGCAGCCTCACTGCCGCTGCGCCATTCTCACTTGAAACACTGTTAGTACAAACCTCTCGTTTGTCACTCAGAAAAACAAAAATATTACTTACCAATATAGACAAGTTCGGTGCAAATCGTCCCGGCGTTGAAGTTTGGCGAATTGAGGAAGAAGATGAACATGGATAGGAGAAAGAACACAATCCACATGATCATGTACGCTTTAATTATTCCTCGCCGCTCCTGGAAAAGCATGAAAAAGATTAGAAAGAAAGAAAAGCATTTATTAGCCCGCACAGGACAAAACACACAAAAAGACAGTTTTTTTTAGGCCCTCTTCGATGTTGCATATAAATATTATTCCTAATACACCAAAAGAAAGTAACCATTTTATTATAGTATAATACGAAAGATTACATAGAAACGAAACCGGAATCATAATAAATAAGTTATAATTTATGATATTTTTTGTGAGTCAAATCATTCCTGTTGTGGTCTATGTCATTTGACAGAAAATACTTACGTAAATAGGGGCGTTTTTTCCGTTAACAAAAAAAGTACGGTATCCATTAGTAATAATATCTGCTTTAATTATACTTAATAGAAATAGAATATAATGTAAAAAGAAATAATATTAAACTGTGAGCTTTTTAATGCTATTTTTAAAGGTTTCCGCTAAAATCTTTTAGATGGTATAGAAAATCATCATTGCACGGAACGTTGTAAATCCGTCTTGTTGGTGGTTGACAGACAACTTCATTTGACATTTACTCTTTCCGTTTTAGATTTTCGTGAAAGTGTTTCTGCGTTTTTTTCGCATATAATAAAAACTATTTTATGAAAATAGCATCTGCTGGTCGTTGTGTCAATTGTGCAGTAAGATTTCAACGCGGCAACGCAATGTGCGAATACAATTACAAATTGCAATAAGCGTCCTCTGTTGCCCAGTAGCTGTACCACTACTTCTCTAATGAGAGTTGTTTGATTATCGAATTTGCTATCGATATTTTTTCACGTTAAGTCGTAAATAATAAGTATCAAAAACGTAGTTTTACTGTTCTGGTAATAATGTTATGTCCTTCACGTGTCAATATGGGAATAAATGTTATTGGATCGCGTAAATTTCTTTACAATTTCTTAAAAAAGCTATCAAAGATATACTCGCTCCGCGATACATGCTCACCGGTATCATTGTTGTCGGGAAGGGAACAAGTACGTAGCACGTGCAGTGTTGCGCAGGACTAGCCGCTCCGAGGGAGTGGTGCGATTAATCGCCCGTCGCACTCGCACACTCGTTTATAGCCCAACTACAAAACTATCGGAGCAACATACTCGCTTCTCGCTGCTCGCTAACGCATTTCTAGTTTCCAGCTCTACTCGCTTCTCGCTCATTGTTGGCGGTGGGACAACTGCCTAATGTCCCATGTAATAGTAGGCGAGGCTATTGCCATCAACCGGGCACAAATCCAGACTCCACGGCTGAAATTGAGATATTCCTGATGGAAAAACCCAATAACACTTTACCCGCCCTGGTAATCGAACCCATCATGCTCAACAGTCGCGTTTGCGGCCACTAGACCAACGAGGCAGTCTCAATATAATACAAATATTTAATTAATCTTACCAAGCGTTATCGATAAAACTTGTCGATAATTTGTTGCCATCCTAAACTGTAACACCCCTATCATAGGTGGTTACTAGTGGGATCTACCGTGTAATAGATGAATTATATTAAAAAAAAATATATATATTTGTGTTTTTTCTATTCATAGCTAGATAGCGCTACTGACGTATGACATCAACATTTTTGTGTGACATTAGTCCCAATGTCCGCTCTATGTATAGTCTTTTTAAATCTCTTTGGATTCACGTTTTCATTTTCGAATTTCTCATCATTCCGGATTGACATGGCTTAGCTAATATTACCACTGTAATCTAGAGATTTTATGGAAGAAATCTGTATACATTTCATTAATATCTGCTACTATTTATGTGAGGGCCTGTTCTCCAAACAAAAAAAATTGTCTCCTATATATGGTGAAATTAACAGTACTTACAATGAATAAAAATTAAACAAAGAGAAAAAAAATAAAAAAAATAGACGAAATTGGTCCTGTACGAGGCCAAAAGGGCCCTATCTCAGCATGGTGCTGTGACATTGAAAAAAAGTTACAGCGCTGGTATTCTGATAGGGCCCAGAGCAGAGTGATGCCACGGTCAGATATGGATAAAATAAAAAGTACTTATAGCGTAAACGAAAAAACAATACAAATATGTGAAGAATAAAAACGAAGAAAATAACTGACTCTCGGGTCGATCTTAAGGTTAAGCCGCGCTTGCCTAGGTTGGTCCCTGGATGGGTGACCGCCCATGGCATACTGAGTTTCCTCCGTGCCTCGGAAAGCACGTTAAGCCGTTGGTCCCGGCTGTCATTTGACACCTTCTTTCCAGCCATATCATCCTTCACACAGTCCATCCATCGTTTCTTTGGTCTTCCTCTACTCTTATACCCATCCACATTCATACTTAAAACTTTTCTCACAACATTTTCCTAATTCCTTCGCATCACATCTTTGGGTTTGTCTCACAAATAATGATACACATTCATGCTCAAAACTTTTCTCACAACATTTTCCTAATTCCTTCGCAACACATCTTTGGGTTTGTCTCACAAATAATGATACACATTCATGCTCAAAACTTTTCTCACAACATTTCCCTAATTCCTTCGCATCACATCTTTGAGTTTATAGTCTCACAAATAATGATTATACATTATTTGTGAGACTATAAACTCAAAGACTATAACTTCACGGTTGTAATCCTCGAAGGGTTAGGCAGACGTGTACACAACCCACACAACACCAGCTATGTTAAGTCCCTTGTAATAGCCACATGGGCGTGCGCCCCTAAGAGGCAATTAGGCAAAGCCTACCCTACCAACTGGGCATTCATTATAACGAACTATGTAATAAAATATCACATTATGTAAAAGATATAAAAAAAAAGTTCAAACTCCAGTTAGAATACTTATAGCAATTTGTCGCTCCCGTGTCACGCAACTAACACTTTACTGGAAGTTACTACAAAGGTTGGAGCTCCGCCGGACAGGCAAGCACTGGACTTGCCTTAAACCCATTGATAATTTTACGCACACATTGGCACATTGGTGCATATTTTCGTGTGTATGAACTGCGCACATGTATAGATTGCAGTAATTTTAGGGCGGTAACTCCTGCGAGTGTAGCTGGGCTGCTGGGCTGTGATTGGCTGCTACAACACAAGGCCAGGATTCAAGGTGGATGTTCTTTAGCCCGCGAAATTCAAATTTCCTTACGTTTTTTGCAATTTGCAGGCCAGTGCTATGGTGTATGTTCAATGTTGATTAAAATAAAGATTCCTGGGGGTTATTGGCGCGTATTATTATTATAATAATCAATAATATTATTGTTATTATATTTTACTTCATGGGTGTCGTTTTTGTGGTTTTTGGGGTTGGTGATAATGAAAATGAGGTCAAAATGAAAATCCAAGATGGCGCCGATGAAAATTTTCAGTTTTTTCTTCATGGGTGTCGTTTTCGAGGTTATTGGGGTTGGTGATAATGAAAATGAGATCAAAATGAAAATCCAAGATGGCGCCGATGAAAATTTTCAGTTTTTTCTTCATGGGTGTCGTTTTCGAGGTTATTGAGGTTGGTGATAATGAAAATGAGGTCAAAATGAAAATCCAAGATGGCGCCGATGAAAATTTTCAGTTTTTTCTTCATGGGTGTCGTTTTCGAGGTTATTGGGGTTGGTGATAATGAAAATGAGGTCAAAATGAAAATCCAAGATGGCGCCGATGAAAATTTTCAGATTTTTCTTCATGGGTGTCGTTTTCGAGGTTATTGGGGTTGGTGATAATGAAAATGAGGTCAAAATGAAAATCCAAGATGGCGCCGATGAAAATTTTCAGTTTTTTCTTCATGGGTGTCGTTTTCGAGGTTATTGGGGTTGGTGATAATGAAAATGAGATCAAAATGAAAATCCAAGATGGCGCCGATGAAAATTTTTAGTTTTTTCTTCATGGGTGTCGTTTTCGAGGTTATTGGGGTTGGTGTTAATGAAAATGAGGTCAAAATGAAAATCCAAGATGGCGCCGATGAAAATTTTCAGTTTTTTCTTCATGGGTGTCGTTTTCGAGGTTATTGGGGTTGGTGATAATGAAAATGAGGTCAAAATGAAAATCCAAGATGGCGCCGATGAAAATTTCCGGTTTTTTCTACATGGGTGTCGTTTTCGAGGTTATTGGGGTTGGTGATAATGAAAACGAGGTCACAATGAAAATACAAGATGGGGCCGATGAAAATTTTCAGTTTTTTCTTCATGGGTGTCGTTTTCAAGGTTATTGGGGTTGGTGATAATGAAAATGAGGTCAAAATGAAAATCCAAGATGGCGCCGATTAAAATTTTCAGTTTTTTCTTCATGGGTGTCGTTTTCGAGGTTATTGGGGTTGGTGATAATGAAAATGAGGTCAAAATGAAAATCCAAGATGGCGCCGATGAAAATTTTCAGTTTTTTCTTCATGGGTGTCGTTTTCGAGGTTATTGGGGTTGGTAATAATGAAAATGAGGTCAAAATGAAAATCCAAGATGGCGCCGATGAAAATTTTCAGTTTTTTCTTCATGGGTGTCGTTTTCGAGGTTATTGAGGTTGGTGATAATGAAAATGAGGTCAAAATGAAAATCCAAGATGGCGCCGATGAAAATTTTCAGTTTTTTCTTCATGGGTGTCGTTTTCGAGGTTATTGAGGTTGGGAATAATGAAAATGAGGTCAAAATGAAAATCCAAGATGGCGCCGATGAAAATTTTCAGATTTTTCTTCATGGGTGTCGTTTTCGAGGTTATTGGGGTTGGTGATAATGAAAATGAGGTCAAAATGAAAATCCAAGATGGCGCCGATGAAAATTTTCAGTTTTTTTTTCATGGGTGTCGTTTTCGAGGTTATTGGGGTTGGTGATAATGAAAATGAGGTCAAAATGAAAATCCAAGATGGCGCCGATGAAAATTTTCAGTTTTTTCTTCATGGGTGTCGTTTTCGAGGTTATTGGGGTTGGTGACAATGAAAATGAGGTCAAAATGAAAATCCAAGATGGCGCCGATGAAAATTTTCAGTTTTTTCTTCATGGGTGTCGTTTTCGAGGTTATTGGGGTTGGTGTTAATGAAAATGAGGTCAAAATGAAAATCCAAGATGGCGCCGATGAAAATTTTCAGATTTTTCTTCATGGGTGTCGTTTTCGAGGTTATTGGGGTTGGTGATAATGAAAATGAGGTCAAAATGAAAATCCAAGATGGCGCCGATGAAAATTTTCAGTTTTTTTTTCATGGGTGTCGTTTTCGAGGTTATTGGGGTTGGTGATAATGAAAATGAGGTCAAAATGAAAATCCAAGATGGCGCCGATGAAAATTTTCAGTTTTTTCTTCATGGGTGTCGTTTTCGAGGTTATTGGGGTTGGTGACAATGAAAATGAGGTCAAAATGAAAATCCAAGATGGCGCCGATGAAAATTTTCAGTTTTTTCTTCATGGGTGTCGTTTTCGAGGTTATTGGGGTTGGTGTTAATGAAAATGAGGTCAAAATGAAAATCCAAGATGGCGCCGATGAAAATTTTCAGTTTTTTCTTCATGGGTGTCGTTTTCGATGTTATTGGGGTTGGTGATAATGAAAATGAGGTCAAAATGAAAATCCAAGATGGCGCCGATGAAAATTTCTGGTTTTTTCTACATGGGTGTCGTTTTCGAGGTTATTGGGGTTGGTGATAATGAAAACGAGGTCAAAATGAAAATACAAGATGGGGCCGATAAAAATTTTCAGTTTTTTCTTCATGGGTGTCGTTTTCAAGGTTATTGGGGTTGGTGATAATGAAAATGAGGTCAAAATAAAAATCCAAGATGGCGCCGATTAAAATTTTCAGTTTTTTCTTTATGGGTGTCGTTTTCGAGGTTATTGGGGTTGGTGATAATGAAAATGAGGTCAAAATGAAAATCCAAGATGGCGCCGATGAAAATTTTCAGTTTTTTCTTCATGGGTGTCGTTTTTTAGGTTTTTGGGGTCGCTGATAATGAAAATGAGGTCAAAATGAAAATCCAAAATGGCGCAGACGAAAATTTTTTTTTGCTATCATTATTTCGTGGCCTGCCCTTCGTGGAATACTACTGCACGCCACTGAATAGCCAGGCTCAAAATAACAGCTCACAAATCTAATGTAAATATAATTCAAAATATTACCGTATGAACTCCATATACGAAGATGACATCAAACAGGAATTTGAAGAGAAACATGAGGACCAGTATGATGGACATGGCATATAACCCGGTGAGCCCAGCCTGCTTCTCTACGTCACCGGGATACTCCAGTTCGGGCTCAATGGCTCCCACTGCAGCTGCGATGACTATCAATATAGTAAGGAGTGAGAAAGACAGCACCTGTGAATAAGGAATAGGTATGAAGATAGTTACATTTCAATAGATGAAGTGTTTAGTTTCTGAAGTGCTTTTTAACCCCTGACGCAAAAAGAGGGTTATAAGTTTGAGCGCTAAGTATGTGTCGGTCTGTGGCACCGTAGCTCTTAAACGGGTGAACCGACATGGACGCGGTTTTTTTATTTAAAAGCAGTTATTCTAGCGGTGGTTCTTAGACATATTTTATCAAAATCGGTTCAGCCGTTTCAAGGTCATCCGCTCTTTTGTAAGCAGCGGTAGGTAGGAATCTTAGACGCAAACATAGCGGGTATTTACTTCACTTTCAAACATGTGTTACACCTTGTGTAAACTCGTGCCTTCTATTCATTATTTGTTTATTTGTTAATAATAAGGTCTCCAATAGCTTCTGTATACAAAATATCAAACAGAAGTTGCCAGTAACAGGGTAACTAACATTTTCGGGTGCGTCTCATAACATGTAAAGTTATTTGGTATATTTTCATTTCAATAACGTTCACAAGATATAATAAACGTGAGTTATACCAACTGTTGATATAATTTCTTTAGATATAAAATTTATATACTCTAAAACTTATTTCGTATAACGTTATTGTTTATAACGTTTATTTAATCGAAAACCGTGACAGAAAAGAATCGCTGCAAAACCGACTACACGTAGTCTTGTTTGCCCTACCCTTGTCTAGTGTTATTTAAAATTAATTATTAAATAGTTTTTATATTAGTTAATTAAACGGGCAAGGCGGTCCGCGAGCTGAGGAGCAGGTGGTTCTAAGACTCGCCGCCGCGGATGAGGCTGGCCGGCTCGCCGGCCAGCAAGCCGAAGGCGCGGTGGCGAGCGTGAACCACATCTGCGACGATAAGCTCGCATGGAACCGCCGGAGCCCCGCAACGCCGGAGCCGTGACAGAAACCATGCCTGCTACATGTTGCATGCATGCTGCGTGCTTGCTTGCATGCTGCATGATTGATTGCTTGCTGCATGCTTGATTGCATGCTGCATGCTTGCTGCATGCATGGTGTATGCTTGTTTTTACAAGGAAATAAAAATCACGCGTTTTATCATATTAGACTAAATAAATTGTGTGTCTTTTGAGTGGTAGGTATATCAAACGATATGATATTCAATGTAGGTTATGCTTATAAAAATTAGAACTTTAAAATTATATCAATTGTTTATTATATTAACTGATCATTATATCAAATATAATTAAAAGATTCAGTTGTTATGTCTTGTAAATATTAGAGATTTTGTAATTATATCATATATTACTTACCCAACATTTTCAGATACAAGAGTTATCTCTTGTATCTGAAAACCGGTATCACGTTATTCGTTTTATTCATAATTAATCCTTTTATGAGGATTAATTATGAATAAAACGAGTTACCTATACTAGAAATTAAGTGGCAATTACCTATAAACATAAGAAGTCATGAACATATAATCTAAACACAACACAAAATAAAAACAAAATTACAATTTAGACAAACACTGGTGAGTGGTTAGGTTAAAACAAGAGGCCGGCAGAAACTTCAGAACGCCACCTGCTACGATCCCTAATAGGTACTCCTTTCGCCTCAGCCACGTTCATACACCTCCTCATACATGCAAGCCACACCTGGGGGCGTACAATGACCGCTTTAGCAGAATCTTAATCACATATCTATCTTGTTCATCATTCATCATCATTTCAGCCGAAAGATGTCCACTGCTGGATATAGGCCTCCTCCAAGTGTCGCTACATTGTCCGGTCCCGTGCGACACGCATCCAGCGCATTCCTGCAACCTTCACCAGGACATCGGTCCACCTAGTGGGAGGCCTTCCAACGCACCGTCTTCCGGTTTGCGGTCGCCACTCCAGAACTTTCTACAGAACTATCTTGTTAAGATTCTGCTAAACGGTAATTTTAGGGCCCCTGATCTTTCTGTAGAACATCAACAAAATGGTTGTGGTGATTTTTAAAAACTACTTGTAAAACTTGAAGGAAGGAGGCCTTTGCATTTCAATTTTAATCTACACATAAACTCATGATCAAAAATACATATAGAAAACTCACCGCATTGATGCTTCCCATGATAATGCAACCGGTCTTCAGGTCGAACACGATGCAACATGTTTGCAGTTCTGGGAGCCCCATTTTGTTCTGAAACCAACAGTAGTTGACTAGTTATTGATGAACATTTAATTTTTAGCTGGGTTTGAGAAAACTAATAACAGCCGCTCGGGTCGATCTTCAGGTTAAGTCGCTTGCCTGGGTTGATCCTTTGATTGGTGACCACCCATACACATCCCGAGTTTCCTCCGTGCATCATTGGTCCCGGCTGTCATTTGTAGATCTTTGACAGTCGTTACAGGAAGTCAGTGGCCCGAAAATGACAGTCTTATCAAGGGGAATCGTATTAGGTACCTAATACTAACTAACTGAGTTGTGGAGGTCAGATAGGCAGTTGCTCCATGTAAAATACTGGTATTCAGCTGCATCCGGTTAGACTGGAAGCCAACCCTAACATTGTTGTGAAAAGGCTAGGCAGATGACATAATATAATGAGAAACAATTTGCGTTGTGCACGCTGCTGAACGGCATTGCTATGTTACGGTTTGCAGGGGCTTGTATAATTCAAGGCACCTAAACTTACTTCGCATTTATTCAACCAAATAATAGCAATATGTGTTATTGTTCAGTTTTTTTTTAATCGTAGTGATAAACGGTTTTCAATTAATTGTTATTTATGTCTTAACTCCTCTCTCCTCCTCAAATAATCTGAAACATTATAGTCCGAAAAATTCTCATTGCTTGAAAAGGTTTTCTTATTAAATCTTACAATCCCGCTGTCATAATGACAGTGGACTTATTCTTAGTGGAAAACTCATTCTATTACTATTATGACACACAATAGGCGAGACGACAAAAAAAAACTAATTACTCCGTTTTAGATTTTCAAAAAATATTTGAACCGTGTTTTTTCGTTTGTTACGTAAACCAAAATTGACGACGATATGACGCTTTTAAAATTCTCAATACGTTACGCCTAGGTATAATTTTTAGCTAGTTCTGACGTCACGAGCTCCCACTCCCGAGTTTTGATGCGTTTTATCTTTGTCAATATTCATTGATTTACAAAAACAAAAAATACGTGTCCACTAATTCCCAATACTCTAACTGACGGACTAAATAGATTTGCAATTTTTTAATACTGTCGTCATGCCTATTACCTACACTCGCACAAAAACCCAGAACTGGCTATAACGGGAGCATATTTTTTCATTTCCATAAATACACAGACATGCAATTTACATAAGCATTCAAAAATGGCGCAGCCGGAAGTTTTGAATAGTATTTGATTCGATTTATAACTACACAGTCTTTATGTAAAATTCAGCTTTGTTTTTTACGAGCAGAGCTAAATTATATGCCAAGGTGAACTAGTATGCAAACATGCATTAGCATCTAGTAAAAATTGACGCTTGGAAAAGCTAGATAATTATTAAAGATGCATTTGTTGTTGCTGAAACAAGTACTAGTTACTGAATAGTCCATTGAAGAGGTTTTTTGGGGTTCACTTTTCGGGCATACCTATTAGGGATAAAATCTTCTTTCGTGTTGTTAGTGCCTCACATGGTGTCAGAGTTTTATGCCGCCCAAGGGCCTGTGACTTGGCTTTACACGCGGTCGAGAAATATCTTTCAGGCACGCTGGTTTAGTGAATGAACCGTGATTAGACAGTTGAAATTTTCACAGCTAATGTATTTCTGTTGTATAGCAACAAACAATAAAATTAAAAATTAAAGGGGACTCGTCTACTTTGAAGGTACGAACCCTTCATGCGCGAGTCTTTTTGCAATTTGGAGGTCATTTTCAGGATGTATGTTGATGAGAAATGAGTCGCGCAAGTAATAAGTACGTTATGTAGTTTTTGACTTTTTCATGAAATAGTAATTGAATGGAGTTAAATGAACTTAGAGGGTTGTATTTTATGTAAGGGTTGATTTTAATGATTATAATTCCATAATCTAAAGGCTGTAAAAATACTCCTAATCAAGCCAGAAGGCACTTGTTCTCCCCGTCATTGCGATATTTTTTTTGTACTGGACCATACCTGTGAACCTTCTAGAACGGAGATATTGGAGGTCCAACATCCAAATCTTTCGTTTGTTGCCCGTGTTACTACCAGTCTGTATTACCTACTAGTATTAGTATTACCAGTAGTAGGTACCACGGGTAAGAAAAAACCCTTAGAACTACCAAGCGATCCAGTAGTGCCACGGGAAGTATTTTTTACCCGTGTTACACTCAGAATTGGTACATAAGATAATCATAATCTCAACATTGAAAATCTTTAAACCATAAGTGGTACATAATGCTTGGTTAACGCCTTCGTGAAAGATCCGTTTACACCCTGTATAAACCAGTCAAAGTGATCACTCAAGTAAAAGTGATTACTTAAGATTCGATTTTTACAATGTAGTTTAATGATTGCTTCAAGTTAGAACAGCTGGCAAAAGTTAAAATTCTGAGCTTTGTTTTGTTTGATGGTTCTTACTTCGTTCAAATTCTTGTCGATCGCTTAAAAATGGTTTCTTAGAAGTGATTACTTAAACTCAAGTACCTAATTACTTTAACTTGACTTTAGGTAGATACAGGCATATGACGTCATAGTAACCCCTAGTACTTTCAAAATACCGTTCTTTTAAAATACCTTTGACAGTAACGAACGACAAGACGTCGTTCGTTACAAGTGATAAAAATATAGAACACTGTAATTTTGACAGACACGTATAAAATCAATCGAACCGCAACCTTATTTTAATGGAAATAAGGAACACACTGATGAAATGATCGTGAAAGAGCTGTTAGTAGAAAATCACACAACCTCAATACACATACAAATCCACAGATTTAAAAAAAAACACAGATTCCATCCTTCAATATTTAAATATAGAACTTCACTAAATAAATGAGTATACATTTATACAACACATACCTTGCTATACGTTTGCCTAGTCAGATGGTCGGTAGTTACTGTGTCAGTCACTACTGCTACCCTTACTAGAGGGGTCGCTATGGCGGTTTGCCAAAGAGTATGATCCATTCAGATGGGATAGTAGGTCAAGTATTGGTGAACACTCAGAGAGGCCCACTTCTTATATGGAAGTTCAAAATGGAGCGGAATAACATGTAAAAAAATATATCGAGCAAGCTTTTCTTTATTTTTACAAGGTAATTTTCCATACAGAAAAGTGTAGTATTGTAAAGTCATAAATGTATTCAATAAAGTGAAATTCGCTGTTGTCTCTGATTACTGTGATCACAATATGAGAGTTACAGAAAATAAGTAGACCTAATTTTGTTCGTAACCTGTCGTACTTGCCTCTGTATAAAATGCCGAGAGTAAATAATGAATTTGGTAAAAGGGTCTGGACATATGCTCTCCCAAGCATACTGAATAAGTTTAAGGAATTAGCCAAAAAATTAGAAAACAAAAAGTCTCGACAGATTAAAAAAATCCTGAAATTCTACTTCACCGTTGAAATGTATAACACGGGGGAGGGGCATACGTACGGGGCGCACTAAGTACCAGACTAAAACCTGTGAGCGAGTAACTTACCTAATCGATAGCGCACATAATCTTGCATTGGAAAGATTGAGCGTTATTGTTATTGTATTAAATTTAGGAATGCATCTGGAAAATAAATAGATTTCTTTTTTTTTAAATACCGATCTGCTCCGATTTTCCGTACCTTACCTCGGATCGCTTACCTGAGAAAAATTGCAGCAGTCTAGGGGATGGTGAAGTAGAACGGGACGTAACGCACCGGATCAACTCAGGATGGATGAAATGGTGACAGGTCTCTGGAACAACTTGCGACCCGCGGATGCCACTCAAATTAAAAGGGAAAATATACAAGTCCGTGATTAGGCCTGTCGTACTGTATGGATCGGAATGCTAGGCTGTAAAAAAGATGGGTGAAAAAAGATTGCATCAAGTGGAGATGAAAGTGATGAGGTGGATATTTGGGGTGACGAAAATGGATATAGTAAGGAATGAGTAATTAGATTAGAGGAAGTTTCAAACTTGCGCCAGTTATAGAAAAGTTGAAACTAAATATGCATGTGATGAGGAGGGATGAGTCGCATGTGACTAAGAGGAATGAATATAAATGTTGGATCGAGAGGGCGAATCAGACCATAGAAAAGATAGATGGATTGTATGAGGAATGATATGAAGGAAAAAGGTGTAAATGATTGCGTGACGATTGACAGGGGAGAGTGGAAGAAAAAAACGTGTTGCGCCGACCACAAGTAACATTGGACAAGGGCGAAAGATGGTGAATTTATATAATTTACCTAATTCGGCAAAACACCACACGTACACCACTGGCAAAAGATTTTATTTTTTCCTAGCATGTCATGTTGTGTCCCACTGCTGGTCAAAGGCCCCTTCTTCTTCCAAACCTCTCTATCTTGTGCGATATCTGGCCATGTTCCCCCGCAAAATAAGATCAAGACAAGGTCGTCGCACCACCTTCGCCGCGGTCTACCTCGACGGCGATTTCCTCCGTCAGGCGTCCAGTGAGTGACGATCTTTGCCCACCTCTCCGGGTGCATTCGCGCTACGTGGCCAGCCCACTCCCACTTTAGCTTGGCTGTTTTTTCTCCGACATCTGCAACCTTAGTTATGGAACGCAGGGTGGTGTTTCTTATGCGATCTGTACGCCTCACACCTATTATGCTCCGTTCCATTGCCCGCTGGCAAATCTTGAGTTTGGACTTCTGTTGTTCTGCTGAATATTAATGTACCTAATTCAAGTGATTATTAATTTTAACAATGGAAGGATAAACTGTAATGAAGCAATAGGGGGGTTTACCTAAGAATCTATTTAAATTTGCTCAAAGGTTAATCTTTTCCTGTAGTTACTACCACAATAATAATTCATTTATTTTTGTAACGAGTTTAAGTATTGTACCGTTAAATATTTCATATGAGTGTATTTCCCTTGGACAGATTCGTAATACTCAGATGATTTTCCTCTTCTAGGAATTTATGATATAAATATTATAAGGAATATCATTTGAATATTTGTTATTATTGGAATAAAATTATCCGGAAAATCATCCAACATTTTTATATCTACATTTCAAGCTTGATGAGGAAATAACTTTGTAATACCCAACTTATTTATTAATATAATTTATTTTTCTAGTTTTATGGCACTTTTTATATCACCTGAGTTCAGTAGAATGCCACGTTATATAGTTTATAGTTTTTAGATCACAGCATCATGCCGAGTGGTAACTTGCTTGTCGGAGTCATGACGTGCAAGCTGTCAACTTTTTGTTTCTGTCCTGTTGTATTTATATTTGTTACGCGTTGTACGTTTTTTTTTTGTCGTTTTGTGTGCACGTCATGTAACGTCCCTGCGACAAATAAATAGTTTTCCTTTTCTTCAAAAGGGTCGGTGTACACTTTTGCAAAGTTAGGGTACTTCCAGGCGCCTCCAGGGGTCAGACGACCAAGACAGTTTAATTCATAGTTGACGCGTCTCCTCGGGACTCTTCGAGCTTCGCTGCCTCAACGCTTTTCTGGTAGTTGCCACTGCTGATCCTGGCTTTCTGGCATTAAAGTGGTAAGAAATACTATTTCTCGGGCTTGTCCTAAAATTCGGGCGCATTTTCTTCTTGAGACTGTGTTCCATAATCTACCTCTCATGCCCATGCTGGTTGGTGAGTGTCACAGCATGTGTTCGTATTCTTTCATTCTAATGCCATTCTCACACTACACCGCTCGGCAGTGCGCCGCGCGGAGAGGCGGTGAGCGCCGATCGTCCGCGCTGTCGGGCGGTGTCAACTGTGACACCAACGGATTCATACATGTCGTGAGATCAGCACCACGCGACCGCGCGGACAGGCGGTGTCGTGTGATAACAGGCTAAGATATAGTGTCCTCGTGACGTGTTATTTTCCTTTACCATTTTAAGAGCCGCTAGATATTGATAAAATAATATTGATTCTGTTTATAGCATTGTGTTGATAAGGAGCGGAGCTTGATTATACAGTTTAATTAATTTACGAGAGCGAATGGTCCAAAAAAAACAAGTAAGTATGACGTGAAAAATTTGAAAAAAAAAACTACACCGTGTTCCTTGTTATACGAGAGCGAATGGTCCAAAAAAAATGCCTGACGTGACTAATTTGAAAAAAAAACAACTACACCGTGTTCCTTGTAGCTACATCGTTATAGATCTCATAAGTAGTTGGTAGGTCGGTGGATATTATAACAGGAAAATTGTAAATCAAGTTAATAATTACATCAATCAAGTTTATTATAATCCACTTCAACCAACTTGTTTACAAGTTATCTACAGTTTTGTATCTTCACTAACATCATCGTCATCTACCTAGCCTTTTTCCAACTATGTTAGTATCGGCTAACCGGATGCAGCTCAATACCAGTATGGAGCGACTGCCTATCTGACCTCCACAACCCAGTTAGTACTGGGTAATACGATATCCCTTGGTAAGACTGGTTGTTAGACTTTCGGGCCACAGACTACCTGGAATGTCTGTTAAAAATCTACAAAGTTTAACGTGCTCTCCGAGGCATAGGCAAACTCAGCATGTATATGTTTCGTGTTGCTTTTATGACATTTTAATTGAGAGTTTGATTTTGTATTGCATTATTTTGATTGTGTTTTTTTTTGTATTTAAATTGGATTCTGTATTTAATTTTGGTTTTGTTTTTAATTTCGATTTTGTATTTGATTTTTTTAATTTAATTTTGAATTTGTATTTAATTTTGATTTTGTATTTAATCTTGATTTCGTATTTAATTTTTGATTTTGTTTTTTAAATTCTGTATTTAATTTTGATTTCAACTCTGTTCTTATCTGGTTACATTTATTATTTATGGGGCATGCGCTGCTAACCTATAAGAAATTGTTACGAGTATACTAACCTTTGATTTAAGAAGAAAGAATGTTAATTTAAACATGTAACAGTATAAACAATTGTTGGTTGGCCTGAAATAAATAAAAAAATGTAATGGATTAACCTGAAGATCGATCCGTACGGCTGTTATTATTTAGCCACGAGTTCCTCATTCTAGTTTTAAATACAACAACAAGACAAAAATATATTTGCAATCGCTATTTTTTGGGGTTAGTACTGCTGAGTATGAGATTGATGACAAGGTTCCTGAGTCTGGTAAACAATTAATTATTGGGTTTGTCCATCAGGAATTACTTAGTAACAGCTAGGAGTCTGGATTTGTCACCGGTCAATGGCAATAGGTTCGCCCCTATTATATGGAACTGCTTAAACATAACTGTTTTAGTGTGGGCTACCTTTCGGAGATTATAGGCGAGCGTATTGTAAAAAAAAAAAGGAATTTAAATAAATTTCGCAACAATATATAATATTATATAAACTGACGGCTGCTTCCCATGGGTGTAGGCAGAAACTCCAGAACGTTACTTACTACGATCTTAACATACTCCTTTCAGCGACATGTCTCATCTAATTCTTACACAATTTTAGTCTGTGCTCCAACAGGCGCCGTTATGTCTGAAATTATAATCAATAATATGTACCAGTCTGGGATGCTGGACCTATTAGGTTTATTTTCTAATATAAGCAGGTTGTAGAGGGCCAGATAGAGGGTAACTGGCCTCAAACGGTGGCAGGAGGTTGACAATGTATTGTGACAATATGAGGAGCACGTAGTTAAATAAGCCGTGTGCAATGGTATCCGGCAGAGTAGAATAGAACCAACCCATTACACTGACGGGTGTCGTATAAGGCGACTAATGTCTGAGGCAGAACACCTTGCGCCTCCGTAGACCAGAGAATGGGCAGCAGCGTTTTCTGTTAGTCTTTCATCACTGCGATCTCCAATCCGCCTGCCAAGCGTGGAGATTACGGCAAATTCCTCCCATCATGGGAGAGGCTTATGTCCAGCAGTGGACGTTATGGGCTGTTGTTGTTGTTGTTGTTGTTGTTAAATAGGTTCTGGCCCATCTCGTAACTTTTCCATTTCGACAACTAGATAGCAACGCTAAAGTCCCATTTCGTAAGTATTTTGATTTTCATATTAACAGCCGTTCGACTTTACTTTCCCAACTAGTCCAGTTCCAGTCATCGGATGCCGCTGGATACCAGTATTTTACATGGAGCAACTGTCTACATGACCTCCACAACCCAGTTAGTACTGGGTAATACGATACCCCTTGGTAAATCTGGTTGTCAGACTTTCGGGCCACTGACTTCCTGTAACGACAGTTAAAGATCTAAAAATGACAGCCGGGATCAATTATCGTGTTTCCCAGGTACGAGGAAAACTCGGTATGTAATTGATGGTCACTCACCCGCATACCAACCTAGGTAAGCGTGGCTTAATCTGAATATTGATCTCAGCGGCTGTTATTAATAATTATAACCTAATAATCTGAATAAAGCTACTTACAATAAATTACTCTGTTATATTATTTATATTGATCTTGTCATATTCGTTAGGGATGACTAACAAAGAGTTATAAAGCAAATATAAAATAGCCCCCAGACCCCAATTACAGAGACAATTGAGTAATTAAGCCACTTATGAACACGTCAAAGAAACTACTGCATACAATATATGTCTAGTGTATTACGTAATTTATGAGTCCGTATGGATTGAGGAGCCATCTCAACATTTACGGAAATACAAATATTAGTTCAGTAAATCAACACATGTCAAATAAAAAAATAACTACCCTAAAATACAATTATTAATCTAATAAACCAACGTAAGTCAAAATAAAACGTGAAACTTAAAATTCAAATTCAAATGGTGGTTTTGCGCCCATATTATACGCATTTGCCTAACACTTCGGGAATGACAGGCGTGAAGTAATGTATGTACATTAATATTGGTAGAATCTAGGACACATGGTTCCTCAATCCATACGAACACAGTTTAGGACATTCGACATAAACGTACTAGCCTCATTTTCTTCTATCGGAATAAGCTAAATAAGAATCACATCATTTGTTTTTTTTTTATGTCAAATACGACGGCAGGGAGTCGTCTGAGGTTTTGGGGACAGCAGGGGTGGGGGTGACCTTCTTTTGTACCAATTAATCTAATCGGGGGGGGGGAAGACGGGGTGAGCCTCATATTATCAGCCCTCACCCCGTCACTGCAGGACACAGCCCTCGCCCAAGCGTCGCTACGTCGACAGATCCTCTGCTTATCTCCTACTGGTAGATACCATCACCGTCGTGGGTAGTTGTAGCGGATTGTTAGAGGCCTGAATTTAAGTCTATTGAAATTAACTTCATCTAGGATTCTTGACGCCTGCCGCTGTCCATCTGCCTGTCAGCGGGCTGTATCTCATGATATATAGGTACCTAGACAGTTGAAATTTTCACAAAATGTGTCGTATTTCTGTTGCCGTTATAACAACAAATAATAAAAATAAAGAGGCTTTGCCGGTTTTTTTAAAATAAGTTCTACCCTCCAACCGACGTTTAAAAGACCTTTCTTCTCAGAATTATTGACATTTTATTTTCAGTTGAAATAAGAAAGAGATATTGAAAACATTTTAAACCATCAGGTACAGAAGTAACGTTTAACTTCTCCATGACTTTAATTAGTGGATACTGTTCCCACTGGTGGGACACAGGCCTGTTCTTTATGAGTGGGATCAGGCCATAAACTGCCACGCGGCCGGGTGTGAGGTGGTGGGAGTGGGGTTTGTGGATGTCAGTTCTTTATTACGCCAAGTCAGAGGCATTTAAACTAGACACTAGGTTAGGCACTAACCACACGATAAAGAAAGTTCTTCAATATTTTGGTTTCCTTACAATATTTTCCTTCCGATATTTTCCTTCAATATACTTACTTTACCATTTTGAGAGCGGTGCTTGGTAATGAAAATAAAACGTATGAGAGCGTTATTACCATAGCAAAAGAACCGTTTTCGCTTGCAGCATTTGGTGGTTCAAAGCTTCTTATCCCGTGGCGTTCTTTACTTACATAAATACACAAACTCACGCCATCTCACATGGAGGTACGCAGAAACAACGTCGATTTTTCAATCTAAAAATAAAACCGACTTCAAAAACACAAACAAAGTGAAAAATAACCCGAGTTTCAGAAGTCGGTGACTTTTGTTTGTTTTTAAAGTTATTTTTCACTTTTTTTTGTGTTTTTGTAGTCGGTTTTATTATTTGCAAAAAAAATATATATTTTTTCCATTTTTAGGGAACTCTTCAATAAAATAGACAGCAAACCTGAAGTGATTGCTGCAATCGCTTGGATGTGTATTGTTTACACAACATCATTAAATAATATCTGATGATATTATTTAATTCCCTGTACAATTGGCGAAGATATCGCTAAACACACATACAAAAAAAAACAGACGAATTGATAACCTCCTCCTTTTGGAAATCGGTTAGAAATACAATTATATTATCCTATAGCATTTTAATTTTTTGGTAAATTCTTTGCAACAAGCAAAATAGTACGTATCATCCATAAATATGAATACATTCTTATTGTTATGAAAATACTGAAAGTGTGAAACGCGTATTTTTTATTTTAAAATAGACGAATTACGTTACGTTTACAACACCCCGCGCTCGTGCTAGCGCCGCGCGCTGGTCATAAACGCACGCCTACACTATACTTTAGTTTCTGCAAAAAAGTTCATGGTTATGATGGACCTATGTAAGTAGGTATGTCAAAATATAGGCCGCTAGGTATGTGCTCCACTTATTATAGTAAGTAAAACATCAAGGGTGTGGTGCCTTCCATGTTCCATGGGTGTGACTATCGATTGGAAAGCGGTTGCCATGGCAACCCATACAAGTACAGCGTAGGCGGCGAGTGGCGGTGATTTGATTGACACTTGTTTACGCAAACCATACAGCTTGCGTTTGGTTTGCGTTAAGTGACTTTAATCATGGTTCAGTAAACAAGATTGGAGGGTGATTATTATTCGATATAAATAGGAAATTCGTTCAACGAATTGATATTTTTGGTAAAAAACATAAATTATGATACCCATATTTATTTCCTTCTAAATATTTATAAGACCTGTTTTCTTCACTCTTGGCAAATTAGATCGTGTTATACTGGAAAAGAACAAAACTTGTTTGGTATTTATAAATACTGAAGTTGATATTGTCTAATTATTCTGTATACGTAATAAAAGCAATCGTAATTATATTTTAAGAGCTTCTAGAATATCTCTCGGGTAATTAATTAAAATCTAATAATGCCTTCCTCGTCGGTTTACTGAGTTGGTCTAAGCATGGGTTTTTTTTCCTTCGGTCGCATTGTTTTTAATTAGATTGTTTGCATTCATGCATAGATATATTCCACCTTAGCGTATTTACATGTAATTCATGTAGGTACAACCATAAAAAAACAAAAGAAAATTTATAACTTCGTTACTCGTAGACAAAGCCTACGCCGTAGCTGTTTCGCTACGAGCCCTATACTTCGTAGGTAATATTTCTTGCTATTGGTAATGTGGGTATGTGGTATGCGCATTATTTGTACGTGTCAGATAGTCACCTTCCAAATCCCCACAGAAAAACTCTGCAAAACACATAGTGGTCCTAATTACAAATTTTTATCACCTACACAAACATTTTAAAGATTGCCTTGGTGGCATGTGATGCGGAGAAATGAGGAATATGTCGTGAGGAAAGTTTTGAGTATTAATGTGGATGGGTATTAGAGTAGAAAAAGACCAAAAAACGGTAGATGGACTGTGTGATGGATGATATGGCAAAACAGGTGTGTGATGAGATGACGAGTAATAGAGAAGTATGGAAGAAGAAGACATGCTGCGCCGACCTCAGATAAATTGATATAAGGGTAGGAGAATGTTGACTAACATTTCAGAGATGTAAAGTCTTTAACAGAATAAATGGGCTACTTTACCTATCCCCTTCCCGAGTGTCTTAGGTCCTAAAAATGACGTTTCCTTGAGATCTTTTCCAACCACAACGTAAGCAGAACCGCTGGGAAAAGCTACTTTTAAACATATCGCGAATCATATTTTAATTAACATACAATGGTGCCGATTCCCTTGTTTACAAACTAAACCAAATTTAAGTTCAGTGCATCTTTTTCTTTCTATTTCATTAAGAAAAGGACAGAAGATAAATTTTAGTTACGTTCTGTCAAATTAATCAGCGCCATACAACTTTTAGACGCGATTAAAAAGTTGACTACTAAAATTACATCAAATTACGTCAGGTGCTGACTAATTTGACAGGATTAAACTAATTTTATCTTCTGTCCTTTTCATAATGAAATAGAAAGAAAAAGATGCATTCAACTTAAATTTAGTTTAGTTTGTGAACAAGGGAATCGGCACCAATGACAGCAATCACCATACTACCTGCAAATTGCAAAAAAACTGAAGAAAAATTGAGTTTCGCGGGCTATCCTGGCACCTTTAAATTAATATTATGAATATTTAAATTGTGTTGTGAAAAAGTTGGAACTTTGACCTCCAATATCTCCGTAACTAGAAGGTTTCCAGGTATGGTCTAGAACAAAAAAATTATGACGGTGAGAACAAATGCCTTTCGGCTTCGTTCAGTGTTTATTATTTCCAACCATTATAATAACGTGTTGTACCATGCATGGCTCGTTTTCCTAATGACAGAACCGGTTCTATTCGCTACTACTGGTTATACAATAATAAAATAATAATAATACATAATAGTTTAGTTTGTGCACAACAGAATCGACACCAATGTGTCGATTCTGTTGTGCACAAACTAAACTTAATTTAGGCTATTGCTATCTTTTACTAAAAAGGCAGTGCGAGAAAACGACAGCTATAGCTATGAACTAAGTTAGAGATGTCAAACTAGTTTATGCCTTGCGCTTCACCGTGTTTTTAGTCGACATATTTTTACGTGCACCCTTCATTTGTATGGAAATACTAGTTCCAACTAAATTTGACAGCTTTAAGTTACGTCCGTCTCTTTCTCGTTTTATTGGAGAGAAAAAGATAGCAATAGCCTAAATTAAGTTTAGTTTGTGCACAACAGAATCGACACCATTGCAAAACTAAACACATGATGGATTTTAGTGGTGGATATAGAAATCAAAAGTACCAATACAGTTTGGAAATACGCGTATTGTGGTCGATAAAATGCATTGTAATTTGTGATACTGCTATCACTGTTATCATTCAAGTTCCTATTTTATGGAAAAAATGCGTTGACAAAGTATTTGATTCGTAGAAAATGTTAAAACTTTATCACCATTCATTAATATTATTATTGACAGTGACTTATCAGTATGGGGCACTGATAAGGAAAGAATTGTAAAAGCTTGTTTTAGTCACGGTTAATTTTTAAAAACGATAAATTTAGTGATAAGTCGATGGAGTGATAAAAGAAGCATTGACATTTATTTCCGTACTGTATATTGCTAATAATTCTTTAATTTTGCTGTGGTTAAGTTGCATTCTTCGAGGTTTATCAAAGGATGGGTACCGCACTTTTAATATTGAGGTTTTTCCGTGTATAAATATTCATACATCGATGGACGAGAATTAAACTGATTTATCGTATGTCATCGCCGAATTTATTAATTGATTCTATAATTTCTTCTTGACATTGTTTTGATTTTTATTAATATTTTAATTTATGTAATAATTTGCCGCCATAAGGTATACTGTAGCCGATCTCATTAATTTATGTACAACATCTTATACCTGTACCTACATTCAAAGCAAATAAAAATTATGATTCTGAAGTGTTTATGAGAGATGTAGTTAATATAGTAATGTCCCCTTTTCACCGGTTATGTTCAAGTTCCATGTTTTTCAATTGGGACAAGCTTATTGCCATGTACCGGAAAAAAAACTAGACTACTGGCCGCTACTGAAAATTTTCTGAAGGAAAACGCACTAACGCTTTGCCCGACCTGGGAATCAAACCCAAGACCTCATACTCTGCAGTAGCATTTTAGACCTCTACACCAACGAGGCAGAGCGCAGACCTGGGGAGGCTGCACTGTATCGCATAAATTCTTGAACATCACTATTCACTTTAGTACATTTGTATGAACCACCGTACTGGACAGGCAGTTTTGCATTGAGTTGCTACTATAGTGAAGTTTGGTTCTAGGATTTACTTAATCTAAATAAACGGTATTGTGTAGAAACAACACAGAGTAACATACATTGCACACATAAATATAGAAATATTTCCGATTCACGAGATCAAGCTTTTACAATATATTCTGCTACTATAGTGATCATTTAGTTTTTATCACTAACTTAAGTCAGTCGCTCTATATTAAACTGGTATTCAGCTGCATCCGGAATTCCGGACGACTGGAAGGCGACTCCAAAATACATTTAAAAAGTTAGCAGAAAATAGATAAATCCCTCTGATGCACCTTGCAGGACGCATCTTAGGAACCTCCTCAAATCTCCTCCACACTCTACCGACTTCTACTCCTACTCCTTCACTGTCCACGCCGTGCGGTTGTGGAATTCACTTCCGCCTGACATTAGGGACTGCCAAACTGTTGCAGTTTTCAAGAAAAGAGTAAAAGAACATTACCTATCCATTTCGTCATAATTGCATAAGTATTTATTATTAGTTATTGTATTGTATTTATAGTATTGTTATGTTTTTCTTTGTATTTATGAGTTGGTATGTATGTATTGTATATTATATATAATATAGATATCTGTTTTATGTATTCCATTTTCTTTTCTTTTTATTAACACACTATGTCTACATCTCTTTTTTAGTATCTCCTTTCGCAGGTATGCTGGAAGAGATTTCTTTAGAAATAAGCATCACCTTTGTACTACACACATCAACACGGTCTAGGGATATTTTTAAAAAAGCGAATTACTATCAATGTGTTAATTATTTATATGACATGTATATATTTAAAAGATACGTTATTTAATATTCTACCATTTTTTAATAATGGTTATGGTATAGATTAAAATTTCAGGATTTTATGGAAAAAAAATGAAGCATAGACGGAAACCGTATATGAATGAACTTTTAATTTGTGAGTAAAAACTGAAAAAAATAGAAAAATCATTTAATTTGTGTTTATAAACTTGAAGTTAGTAGTCTGAGAAAGCGCCCATGATGTTCATAACACATCGGCAACGATTCGGCATGCTCAGAACAAGGTTGTTAATGTCTTGCTGCGGAATATTGTCCCATGTCCTTCTGAGGTGCGCAAAAAGTTGATCTTCTGTAGCCAGATTTTCAGGAACTTCCTTCAGAGCTCTTCTTTGCAGCATATCCCACGCATGCTCAATGGGATTTAGATCTGGCGATTGAGCAGGCCAGTCTAAGGCCCTAACATTATGTGTATGTAACCAAGCTGCTACCGTTCTCGCCGTGTGTGCCCGGGCATTGTCGTGCATGAGCAGGAAATCTTGCCCCATTTGTGTACTGTGGGGCAAGATTACGGGCCCCAGCACCTGTTGGACGTATCGTTCTGCCGTCATATTGCCCCGCACCCAAACGAGATCCGTCCGTCCTCCAAGACGAATTCCTGCCCAAACCATAATTGTTCATCCTTGGTATGGGTGAACTTCCTGAGGGTTCTGGAGACGGCTCCATCGTCCAGGAACTCGCCAAACACGCGTCCTTCGTGAATCTGGATGGAAGCCGAACCTGGATTCATCCGTGAACAGCACATTGGACCATTGGCCCCAGTCCACGTAGTTCCGAACCCATTCTAATCGTCGTCCACGATTGCCTCTCCGTAAAGGTGGAACCCGGAGTGGTCTACGAGAGCGTAGATTGCTTTCATGCAGTCGCCTTCTTACAGTTTGGTCACTCACAAGCACTTGGTGTTCCACTCGCAGCCTTTGGACCAATTGAGTCGCCGTTGCATTTGGTTGTGCTCGCGCAGTAATTTGCAAAAATCGGTCTTGTCTGGGGGTAGTGATGCGACTTGGCCCCCGGTGCCTCTCCGCTACTTCACCTGTGGCACGATAGCGTGTCCACAATCTTGAAATTACATTTTGATGGGTCCCTATGGCCTCAGCAACATTACGCTGAACAGATCCAGCTTCCAGCATTCCCACAGCTCGTAACATCTCCGCCCTCGTCAAATGTCGGCGTTGCATGGCTACAATACCTCAATTTTAACTTTATCTTTCGTTTAAAAATGAAAAAAAACTGTAACTAAACGTAATTCGTATTGTTTTCTAAATTTCGCACAAATGAAAATTCCCTCTCCTATACATCAAGACATTTTTATGCCACCGAAACAAAAGAATTTTCAAAAATTTGAATTTGGAATTAGTCTGAGATAAATTACAAACAAATCGGTGTATAAAAGATTCCAATGCGGCCAGTACTTTTCGAGTTATTTAATTGAGTATGAAATATCCCTAGACCGTGTTGATGTGTGTATTTTCTGTTCCTTTCTACTTTTCTTTATATTTAGTGTGTACATAAATTGTTTAATAAATATATAATCTTGTTTTGTTAGTCGGTTGTCTATCTATGAGTTCATATATAACCTCTTGTTCCATTCCATGTGACCCGGGGTCATAATAATAAACTATGAAAGATTACGAGAGGAACTCCCGAAGCTTCTTTTGGGGTCTGGGTATATCTAACTCGTTATCAGTAGTTAAGTTTTATCTTATGTCTAATATCGGTATTTCCCAGTAGCCTATCAGATCGAGAACATAATGTGACAATAGCTTCCTACTTGTTTGGTTAGATATAATTTCACCAGGAACACTTCTCCACTTCTCATGTCACATTTCATGCGTTAACCTTAGTCCTTGCATAGTTTCTAAGAGATCATAATTAAAATGTCATCAGAGCTGAGAATCATGGGGATAAAAAAGACCCTAGAGGGCGTAGGACTCAAAATTCGTAGTCTTGCTCTCTCTAGCCTCTACAGCGCAGCAACTTTAGTTTCGCAGCATCAATTTAACATTGGCTCGACTTCCTGATCCTTAATCAAAGTCAACCGAACTTCGACCACTTAACTGGTTTAAGCCGGAGCTACCGACCACTTCTGTTTCTCAGGAACTGATGCCTCACTAGCAGAGGTCAGCTGAGAAGTTTGGGAAGGCCTTGTTCGCGTCTACGTTTCATTAGAGCCTCGATGGTATGTCACCCGATGACCCGACGCCGCATGACACACACACACCGGGCATGTCGCGTAGCGAGACGAGGCGGGGAAGAGTATGCGTTGCGACGCCCGGAGCGGCACTATTCAATTGTTTATGTGTGCAAAATCTCTGCTCATCATTCTTGGTGAAAGAACTGTCCATCATTGTTTCTTAATTCAATAAATGGAATAACCCTTCGACTTTACTTAACTTCACCCTTTACTTAACTTCACCCTTTACTTAACTTCACCCTTTACTTAACTTCACCCTTTACTTAACTTTACCCTTCCGGAAAAAGTAGGAGTGGTATTTTTTTTTTGGTATTTTGTTTATGCAAGTCAAGGACATTGCCTTACTTTTGCGCACTTGCACGCGAGCGTATGATGCTTATATAGCGAAACTGGAGTTGTTCTGCAGTTTCGTTTGACAGTTTGACAGACAAAGACTGCCTGACACATTTTGCGATAATGACGGAGTCAGCGCTACCAAAAAAGCAGAGAAACTTCTAGCCGGTTTTGAAATTCTTTTGATATTTGATAAATCTTTCGCTGCAAGGTTCGGGAAGCGAAATCATAATATTTTCTTTAAAAATAAAAACAATATAAGGAAAAGTATAAATACGTGTAAGTAATTTATAAATTGCTATCACACTGAGGACCACTTGTAAGTTTAGTTCTACGAAACAATGAAATTTTTGTTGAAATGACGTTTACTATCTGGAATACTTACCTACTATTGATAACGCTCTTATCAGTTCCAGTACTAGACGTGATTGCAAGTGGTTAGTGGATGCGTCAGGATAAAGTGCAGTAACCATTCTAAGAAAAAGATTTAAGAATTATGACGCGTAGCCTAGATAGTTTTCAATTAATGATAGCATTGTAAAATAATAATTTTAAATTAAGGGTAAAAAATAATATTACCTAAATTATCAAGTCGAATAAAATAATAATCAAATACCTACATTTTGTTAATAAAATAATAAAACAAACACATTATGTCAATAAAATGAAAATCAAATACATTGTGTCAATAAAATAAGAATCAAAATACTTAAATAATAAAAAAGTCACCCCATTTTATAAATCTAAGAAGTACCTACATTTTTTATCGTTATCTCTGTACGAGTGTTACTTTGTTTGACCCTGATTTACTGCGTTAATAGCCGATGTGCAAAAAGGCCCACAAAGGTCACCATTACATTGTGTTATCAGACTTCTGGCTCATTTTATCTAACTACTAAGTATTATATAAACGCGAAAGTCTGTGAGGACTGGCTGGAAGAATGTTTGTTACTCTGTCACGCTAAAAATACTGAATCTAAATTAATAAAACTTTACGGTAATATAGCGTAGCGTATACATCAAAATATAGGTAGGTACGCCAAATACGCGCTTTGCACATGGAGTTGCGGACACCAGCCCGCTTAGCATGACCACCGAAGAAACGAAAGAGAATCGACAAATCTTTTGTTCATCTGTCATTTTGCTGTCATTGAATCGACAAAATGACAGATGAACAAAAGATTTGTCGATAAACTACAAATACAATACTTACATCAGAATAGCAAATACTTATGCTATAATTTACAAAGATGAGGGATGGAGCAAGTGGAAGCTAGTCTGTCAAAAAAAACCACATTCAAGTCTGTCTGTGACACGACAGACACACACACATAGCGTTCAAACTTAACACACCCCTCTTTTACGCCGGGGTTAATAAAACGGCCTTCATCAAACAAACATAAATGAAAAACACACATTCAAAGTATGTAAAACAGACGAAACCCGAATTCAGGTCACATAAACGACGCCTAAAATGTTGTATTAATTATGCACTGTATATTTTAGCGCTAGTTTTTATTATTAATACTTAACATTCAGCGTTGGAGCTCCCAAAATACTTAGCACAATAAAATGACATCACCAGCCATGCCAGTCTGACCTTGTGATCGCCGGCGAACCGAAGCGAAACGCCATAGCAATTATGTATGTATTCCGTCCGTGTTTAACTTCAAATCTACGTTCTCTAGATACATGCCACTTTCGTTTTAACAAATATCAACTTTATGTCTCTGTTTATTAAGTTAGCTTCAGAATGATTAGAAAACTATTGAAAACGACACAAAAATGTTAGAAGTTGTAATGAAAACTAAACTTTATGTGTGAGCGTTAAAGTTGTTTTTTCCAAAACTACAGTCGGTTGATATATTTGGAAATTTAATAGGAAACGCAGGATTGCTACCGTAGCTTTGGCTTTTGAATACTTTTTTTTTCTGTTATGTTCGCTCGCGTCATGTTTTGTGCTGTCTGCAGCCTTGACATGCTGTAAGCTGGGGAGACGATCGGTCTCAAGTAATATTTATGTGGTTCTTTTGCCATTATTTAGCCGAGATCGATAAGGACTAAGAAGGTTCTTTTTATTTATTTACTAGTGGACGTCACGCGGTTTCACCCGCGTAGTTCGTAGAACAGTAATAATTTATTGTAAGTAGCATTATTCAGATTATTAGGTTATAATTATTATTATAACAGCCGCTGAGATCAATATTCAGGTTAAGCCACGCTTACCTAGGTTGGTATGCGGGTGAGTGACCATCAATTACATACCGAGTTTTCCTCGTACCTGGGAAACACGATAATTAATCCCGGCTGTCATTTGTAGTTCTTTAACTGTCGTTACAGGAAGTCAGTGGCCCGAAAGTCTGACAACCAGATTTAACCACTCATTGCTTCGGTGAAGGAAAACATCGTGAGGGAACCAGCATGCCTGAGAGATATTTCTCGACGGCATGTAAAGCCAAGTCAGAGGCCCAAGGGCGGCATAAAAACTCCGACACCAGGCTGGATACGTACCACACGAAAAGAAGAAAAAAGATGTGCAAAACTCAATGCTTGTTGTTTTGAACCTTGTTCTTGTTCAGTACTCAGGTCAAAGTTACAAGTTAAATTGTTTTGTAGTGGATTAATAAATATGTATAATAAATATTTGTAAAATTACGTGGCATGTCTTTTGCCTATTCATTGCCCAAGTCCTCGTCAATTTTGATATTCACATACCTACATAAAACCAAGCATATTTCCTAGAAGATCCCACCCGGACGAAATAAAATATGTGGTGTGGTAATGCAATTTTTAATCCGTCCGTGAAGTGTCAATCAAACATCTGTCACCAACCCTAGGGATGTATCATCTCCGTAGTGATGTTATACGTTGAACACGAAGGAGGGCGATGTGAAAACCGCCAAACATAATAACTCTCGAAGTTATGTTATGGACCTTGTAGGTACACATATCGCTATAGTTATTTTCAAGTCCCAATTAATAGGCAGCGACCCTATTGCCACGAATATGCTATCAATTACTTCATTATTAGGTATTGGTAAGCTCATGACCACAATTTCCTGTGACGACAATTAGTCCGGATCTGGTCGACGTGTATGAGTCACTGTGCTAATCTTTTTCAGCATTCAATTGTTTTAAAGCGGCCATTTTGAAGAAGCAAAACCAGATGTATGATGTTGCATTGCAGTTCGTGACCTATATTATTGCCTTTTTGAAGTCATAAATATTGTAGGTATTATTAGCTGATGCTCGCGGCTTCGCCCGCGTGGTGTTCGGCAATTATCCTAATCGGATCATACTACCGGGATACAAGTATCCTATGTGTTAATCCAGGTTATGAACTATCTGTGTGCCAAATTTCATCCAAATCCGGTCAGTAGTTTTTGCGTGATCATCATCCTTCCATTCGTTCATCTTCACAAACGTGCGCGTTTATAATACTTATTAGTAGGTTAAAAGGAATTTCTCAGTAGCAGCCATGGGAGTCTGGATTTGCGCCTGGCGAAATGTGGATGTAGGTATTATTAAGTACACCTCTGCCTAACCCTGTTGAGGATTACAGGCGTGATTTTTTTTATAAATCTAAACTCCTTCCGTTAAGTTTAAGGATAAATTAGTTTTTGTGATTCAAGTGGCCTGATTCACGAGTACCTAAGAACTTATAGTAAGTAGGTAACGGTATAAATTTATAGGAAGAAATGTGTAGGTAGCCTAATGGGAAACCCCATTATCAGCAACATTAGATAGGTACATACATTGGTCACTAATGTACAGTATTATGCGTTCGTCATATTTGTATGTCATTTTCATAAATAACAAATACACACATCAAAAGTATCTAGGGATCAACATATATTTTTGCAATAACTTTTCTCCTGATTGATATTAATTAAAATTTTCTTTAAGGATTCATCAAATAAAGTGTTTTCGTTTGTCACAGTAACGATAAACCAAGTCACCTTTGCATTAATAAAGAAATTTGCCATTTTCCTAGGGATTTTTGACATTTGAACCACTAACATTAAAGTTCGAAAAAAAGACTGAAATAACAGTTTTCTTTAAAATTTTATTGGGTAACTTAAACAATTAATAATCCGTGTTTCTACCGCGAACACTAACAACACAAGAACATCGGTTTGGCATACTCAAAATGAGTTCATCCAAATCACGCTGTGGAATGGCCGCCCATGTTCGTTACAACAACAAAAAAAGGTCTTCTTGCGACTGGATACCCTCCATATTCGGCAGAGCTCTTCTCTGTAGCATATCCCATGCATGCTCAATCGGGTTCAAGTCTGGCGACTGAGCAGGCCAGGGCAGGACATTGATGTTAGCTGCGGCGAGAGTCTGTCTTACAACTCTTGCGGTGTGCGGTCGTGCATTATCATGCATTAACTGAAATAAGGGACCGATTTGCACTTGTAGAGGAACGATGACGTCTGATACAATCGTCTCAGCATAAATTTGAGCGTTGAGGTTGCCTCTGATCCAAATCAACTCAGTTCTTCCGCCGATCCAAATACCCGCCCATACCATGATGGTTCCACCACTATAAGGATGGACTTCCTGGCAGGATTTTAATCGCTGTTGGCGTCCAGGGGTTCTCCAGTGTCGTATACGTCTTGTATCCGGTCTCATACCAAAACGAGACTCATCAGAAAAGCACACGAAACGCCATTGTTCTTCTGCCCAATTTCTGTGTTCAAGAGCCCATTGATATCGAATCCTACGATTGTGCATTGCTATAGGTGGTACCCGTAGCGGTCTTCGGGAATGAAGGTTCACTTCATGCAAGCGGTTTCTGACTGTTTGGTCGCTAATTAAGTTCCCTGAAGAGTGATGAAGCCTCACGGCTAACATCATGGCGGTTATTGTTGGAGCTCTTCGAGTTAAGATTTGAATGTATCGGTCTTGTCTCCGTGTGGTGCAGCGATACCGTCCTCCATGGCGCTCAGCCACGGTACCAGTGCTTCGGTAACGTGTCCAAAGTCGACTGATAACACTCTGACTTGTATTCAGAGCTAAAGCTACAGTACGTTGCCGGGAACCAGCTTCTATCATTCCCACGGCTCTGAGCATTTCTTCCCTGCTTAAATGACGTCGCCGCTCCATAATAACGTTGGTTTTAATCAGTAGTAGGGAAACAGTAGCACTAATAATGTCTTCAATGCGTTGTATGTTTTTATAGGGAAAATATTGACAGCTTATTTTCATCTTTTACTCGAATTTGATTGAGAGTTCCTGATTCAAATTATGAAATGCACCAAAAAGGATCCATATAAATTTATAAAATCATAAATTTATTACAAAGCCACATCTCAATCTCAAGAAATCCGCATAAAAATGCTTGATCCCTAGACATTTTTGATGTGTGTAGGTACCTACCTACTATTTTCTCCGTTTTTGCAACATTGTTCATTGATGCTCCGCTCCTATTGGTCGTAGCGTGATGTTATATAGTCTATAGCCTTCCATGATAAATGGGCTAGCCAACACTAAAATATTTTTTCAATTAGTACTAGCGGTTCCTGAGATTAGCGCGTTCAACCAAACAAAAGCTTCTACTACTACTACAACAGCCCATAACGTCTACTGCTGGACATAAGCCTCTCCCATGATGGGAGGAATTTGCACGCTTGGCAGGCGGATTGGAGATCGCAGTGATGAAAGACTAACAGAAAACGCTGCTGCCCATTCTCTGGTCTACGGAGTCGCCAAACGACAAACGCTTCAGCTTTATAATATTTATTAGTATAGGTACCACCATTTATTTCCTCTACAATCTACGTCAACATCTGTCTAGCCTTTTCCCAATGTTGGGGTCAATTTCCAGTCCAACCAGATACAGCTTAATACCAGTAATTTAGTACATAAAATAATAATGTTTCTCTACAAATTTAAAAAAATTTACTTGCTATATTTTTACTTCTGAGCAATAGCAAGGTTAGATCCAATTGAATTGAAACACCAATTTATTATCTCATAAACTAGTTTAGTTTTAACACTTTAAACAATATTGTTAAAGTACATATCATTCTCATCAATCAACCAATTTAGATTGGGGATAACGAACAATTCTTCGAAAGACAAAATTAGGTGCCTACTGTAAAAATAAGATTATGTGGATTCTGTCTGGCCACACTCAACGATTAGGCAACTTAAAAATACATAACGAGTCAGAAAACTATTAATTGACAATTGATAGTATTAGTAATATTAGTATAGGATCCCTTGGAGAACGACCTTCACCGAGCTGGTTATTGGATGAAAAGTATTTTATATCAAAATAAATATGTCAAAAAATACTACTGGTTGACTAAAAAATTTTAGTACAGAATCCAATTTTACCTGTAGTTACCCGCAATTACAGACACAATTAAAATAACAATGTTCTGTTCCCTTCATACTTTCAATGGGTAATTTTCCAGTGACGTTTGTCACAACGCTTCAGTATATATCAATAGATGGCGCTGATTAGTCTTAGGAGAGCAGCGGTGGCGCAGTGGTGGCGGCCCCGACTTACGAACAGTTAGTCGTGAGTTCGAACCCAGACAGGCGCATTACTTTGTGTAATTTATTTCATCACCACTGCCCTCAAAACGGTAAAGGAAAACATTGTGAGGAAACCGGCATGTCCTAGAACCAAAAAATTGAAGACATGTGACATCTACCAATCCGCACTGGGCCCGCGTAGTGGATTATTCCCTCTCATTGAGAGGAGGCCGTGTCCCAGCAGTGGGAACATTATAGGCTGATGATGATGATGATGATGAGTCTTAGGAATGTTTTTTAAGCGGCGTTCTAGTAAAATCAATGAAATATTATTAGTATTTGTTACGTATTATAATATAGGTCAATTGTAAAATCTTTTTTTTCTTTATTATTCATTGCTAAAAGTGAGAACTGTAAAGAACTTTTTTTCTGTCATTCTGTCAAACAATTTGAACGTAAAAAGTCTACTGTTTTTTTGCATCACTGAACTAAACTACAAGTTTTTGCATAGTTTTTGCTATTGTTCTTCTGATAGTTTTTGCGTTACGTCTAAACTCCTGGTGCGTCGAGTCGAGCTTAAGTTCATCCGTACTTCAGTTAAGGCTTTGTGGACACAAAATTGACATATTTAATTTGATATAAAATACTTTTCATCCATAAACCAGCTCGGTGAAGGTCTTTCTGTAAGGGATCTTAGACTATATTCATTGAATGATTTTGACATCAAATGGATTGACTTTTACTACTTATTTATTGCATTTTGTTTTTTTATTTTATTTTATTGACATTTTGTATTTGGTTATTAACTCATTAACATGATCGTATTTTGATTACTATTTTTATTTTATTCGGCTTTTTATTCTCCGCTTCACCTTTTTTATTTTATTGTGACATTATTTACTTAGTTAAATGTTTTTTTTTTAAATTACTGTTTATTATTTGAAATGCTACTATCAATATAGTATAACATCGTTGTACCGCCAGGGTCCATGTGAACTTTATTATTATTTTAAATCTTGTAAAACAGATGACGTGATATGAAAAAAAGAAATGAATTGAATGTCTAGCGGTTAATAAAATTTGAAAGGACAGTTGGCTACCGCAAAGCCTACATCAATCCTGTTGGAAGCCGTTGTGGAAATACAAAGCTTATTCTGCTAATAAGCTAACTCTATGGAACGTTGGCCCCATGTAGTCTGGATTCTGTTCCCAATATCGGTTTGAAATCAAAACGAGCAAGCTAGCAACATGTTTCATTTATAAAACACTGAATAGACGAGCTCACAGGTGCTATATAAATTCATTGATGGAACTCGTAATGTATTTGAAGTGGTTTCTTTATTTATTTTTAGTTTAATGATCCCTCGAGTATCAAAACAGACAAGCTTAGTTCAGTTTTTATTATGGCTGGAAATAGACTAAAACTGTCTGTGAATCAATACCTAAATAACATTGCTAGGTACTAAGGTTGATTTTAAAAGATGCAAATATTTCGTAGCAGGTGGCATTCTGTTTCTGCCTACCTCTAGGCGTGAGTTTCTGTATATAGGTATGTGCAGCCACCTGTTGCATCAGAACACACACAAACACACAAGGTCTAGTCGTTAAGAGTTCCTACCTCATGTAGGTAGTAAAGGAACAGTGTTCACAATTTGAGGAAGAGAAAAACAACTTGAAAGAGTTTATTCATTTCCTCTAAAAATATTAAAACCCTACGATTTTTGTAAAGATCGAACTGTTGGGAAATAAGAAATGTTTTGGTAATCAAACTTAGAACACCCCGTCGTTTTTGCGTCGGGGGTTAAAAATACGAGCTAACATCAAGATCACACGAGACTAACAACAACAAACCGGCGATAAATATGTGGTTTTACCATAGGTACGCACATCACTGCCTAATCCTTCGGGGATTACAGGCGTGATGTTTTGATTATATGTATTATGTTGTACCTACCAAGGTACTTGATACATGTAACCGACGCTAGGTGGGATCGCTTGATGATTTCATGGCAAACTAGCCTTAAATGGCAAAGAGATACAGCCTAGCTGTGTTGATTACGTAATTTATAGCTGATTGCCTTGATATTGGTGTCGATTCTGTTGTGCACAAACTAAACTTAATTTAGGCTATTGGTATCTTTTACTAAAAGGCAGTGCGAGAAGAGGACGGCTATAGCTATGAACTAAGTTAGAGATGTCGAACTAGTTTATGCCTTGCGCTTCACCGTGTTTTTAGTCGACATGTTTTTACGTGCACCCTTCATTTGTATGGAAATATTAGTTCCAATTCAATTTGACAGCTCTAAATTACGTCCGTCTCTTTCTTATTTTATTAGAGAGAAAAAGATAGCAATAAGTAGCCTAAATTAAGTTTATATTGTGCACAACAGAATCGACACCATTATTCTTGTTACTAACTGCCCGGGACTTCGTTTGCGTGGACAATTTGATGTGTACGAGTGAGGAAAACAAAAGGTAGCCTATGTGTTATTCCAGACTATAATCTATCTCTGTGCCAAAATTCATCCAGTCCAGATCCATTCAGGATCATTCTCAAACATCCATCCATCCAAACTTTCGTATTTATAATAGTAGTAATATTTATTATTGATGCTTTAGACAGCGTGTATTAGTACATACCTACTTGATCTAAATATATAGGGGGACCAATTTTTTTTAAAGGGGCCCCGGTGCATTCTATAAGGAAGGCGTCGTCGGTGAGACGGTAACTGAAATCTATAATAAAACTGTTACACAAGTAGTGGTACTATAGTCTGCGGCAGATAAGTAGGAATTAAAGGTCATTGCTCTTTCCTTAATTTCTCTGCGTAGGTACCCCGACAATACATTATGAATCGTTTTTTATTACTAGAAAAAGTCAAGGATTATGTCATTATTTCTGTTTTCTTATGTATTTGAATAAATGTATGCGGGTTAATGACCTTTATTTCCTACTTATCTGGCGCAGACTATAACCATTATGTGATCGAGGCAGTTATGCAGTCTAGTGGGATAGGTATGTGTCGGTGAGAGACCCATTTATATGCAGTTAGATTAGAAGTTCGATTTAGATACGAGGAACTATTTGTATTTATCTATTATAAGGTTTTATATCAATACTAGTTGGGAATGCGTTTTTACAGTTTTTGTTTCTCTGTCGTATGTAGAAAAAATGCCCAAAATTCAAAATCAAGTAGTAAGTGGTTTAGGAGTCTGTAGGGTACGAATAGACAAACCGACATTGATTTTATATTTATAGATAACTCATTTAGATTTGTGGTTTTGTTGTAATGTTTAAACTAAATTTTCTGGAATCCTGAAACAGAACAGCTATTAATTATTTTATCATATATTTATAAAATAATATGAAATATAATTATTATGTAGGTGTTCTCAGTAAGTAGGTACAATCATTGCAATAACAATTAAAGTACAGACGAATTATTCATCAAAACCAAGGATTGGGATTGGGATTCACCTAAACCTTTTAATTATTCATTATATAGCGATTTTGACTCACTTTGGGAATCCAAAGTTCTGTGAATTAATTAACCTCAAGTATGCCAACGAACATGTAGAACTTTGACTTACTTAATTCTTTTAAAAAAATGTCGTAATTAACCGTCATAGAAATAATTAGAACTCACTGTTATTGGTAGCGATTCTGTTGTGTACAAACTAAACTTAATTTAGACTATTGCTATCGTTTTCTCTCTAATAAAACGAGAAAGAGACGGACATTAGAGCTGTCAAATTTAGTTGGAACTAATATTTCCATACAAATTAAGGGTGCACGTAAAAATATGTCGACTAAAAACACGGTGTAGCGCAAGGCATAAATTAGTTTGACATCTCTTACTTAGTTCATGCCGTCCTTTTGTCGCACTGCCTTTTAGTAAAAGATAGCAATAGCCTAAATTAGGTTTAGTTTGTGCGCAACAGAATCGACACCATTGTCGATAAAACCGATGACAGCTACTTTAAGTTCCACTGAAAATGTCAAAGTTAACAAATAATAATTTACTTACTCCATTTCATGACGCCAATTTATTATTATACCCGTTCGTCAGATACAGTTTTAAGAAACTCCGATGTCGGTAATACAGATGCTAGACCAACTATATCCTCTCGGTATAGTTAGTCTAGCTCTTGCATCTATAATTTGGTAAGCAAATCATCGCTAGTTTTTACATTTCCCCAGAAAGCTACAGAAACATGTGATACTTCTCAGACACAAAGCCATCAATAGATAATAGATACTGTGTGTGTGAGCTGAGTACTAAGTTGGCATGTGCGGAAGTGAATGGCACCTTGACCTTAACGGTGGCCTACCATGACGTCTTAAAGCAGGACTGTTTTAATCTTATTCCAGAGTGAGAAAGAGAGGGCGCTAGACGTCCTCTATAGCTCCGTCACTTTTCCAGACTGGAGTGCCATTAAAACAATCCTGCTTTAAGACGTCATGGTAACTTTGAATGTTAGTTTACAATACTCAGATCGGCCTGTAGATTGATAAACTAGGAGAGCATCTGTCTACAGAAAGGGTTTATCTATTCCAAGTGGCATCTGCGTCCAGGCGATAGAAGTAGGAACAGCCGTGCAAGTACGTAGGAATCGATTCGATAAATCTGACAGTCATTCTCGACAAAATGAGTTTATAACAAAGATAAAAAGTCATTTTGTCGAGAATAACTGTCAGATTTATCGAATCGATTCCTACGTACTTGCACTGCAGGTGCGACTGAATGAGATGCATCCTCCACCAGTGGTGGTAGATGAGAAAACCAGTTGCAACTGCCACCTGGTGACAGACCGGTGGGGGCAGATCGTAATAAATCACATACATGTCCCGTACTAGATGGAAAGATGGTTTAAAAGTTATTTGATAAAATAGTTGTAGCAGCTCACTTATATGGAAACAAGTCTTTTCGTTATTGGTTCCGTGTATACGTGAGATATCAGTGTCTGTTAACGAACCCACAAAAAATCTACAATAATAATATAGAGATAAAGTTATTTTGTCGCAGTTAGGATGTCGGAGGTAAAATCAAAAACTATGCACCCGATTCCGAAAATTCTTTCATTGATTGAAAGCTACATTATTGCCGGGTGCACAAGGATTTTTTACTATAAAAAAAAGAACAAGTTACACTATGGAACCAAATGACCAAATGTGAAAATGAAAATAAAATAATCTGTTCAGTACAACGTAGGTCTCATATACATAAGTACTAGCTGTTGCCCGCGGCTTCGCCCTCGTAAAGTTCGGTAACTGTCCCACTGGATCATATTAAAGGGATAAATACTTCAAATAGTGTCCTACGTGTTAATCCAGGTTATGAACTATCTATGTGCCAAATTTCATAATCATCACGATCACAATCACCATCATTATCACCATCACGATCACAATCACCATCACAATCACCATCACAATCACCATCACAATCACCATCATGCTTATCATCGTAATCACAACCATTATCATCGTAATCACAACCATTATCATCGTAATCACAATCATCATCATCACAATCTCCATCCTCGGTATCACAATCACAATCACTATCACAATCACCATCACTATCAAAGTAACAATCACTATCACCATCATAATAACCATCACCATCGCTATCACCATCACAATCACCGCCACTATCACAATAACCCTCACAATCGCTATCACCATCACAATCACCGCCACTATCACAATCACCATCACAATCACCATTATCGTTATCATAATCGTAATAATCGTAATCATAATGATTATCATCGTAATCATTATCATCATCATCACGATCACCATCATCGTTATCACACTCATTATCACGGTAATCACAATCATTTCATCATAATCACAATCACCATCACATTCACCATCACCATCGCTATCAGCATCACTATCACCATCACAATCACAATCACCATCATTGTTAGCACAATCACTATCATCATTATCACAATCATTATCATCGTAATTACAACCATCACCATCACAATCACTGTCACAATAACCTTCACCATCACAATCACTATCAGAAACCCCATTTTTTTTTTTTTTTTTTTTTTTTTCGGATGGGAAATCATCAAATGACTTCTCCCGCTTTGGGCGGAGCAGGAGGGAGTGTCAGACTTTTACTGACTAAAACCCATCCATGTTCCTTCATCGCCCTTTGTGTTCCGGGGTCACGGTATCTCTTTCGAACAGTCCCGCAACCCCGGCAGGCATCGGTCCTTGCGGACCCCTTCCTATTGCTGACTCTCTTTGAGGCGCACGTGGAACACGAACGCGCCGTCGACACGGCCCACATAGCCCACCGTCCACAGGCCCGCGCCTGTGGACGGTGAAAAGTTTGATGAAGCACGCAGATTACCTCTGCACAATCAGTTCAACGACCTCACTGTGGACGACAAGGATGAATCGTCAACGAATAACCATTACAGAGAAGCCTCAACCGGAGTGAAGAAAAAAGGACATATTCCACCAGTAATATTGGAGATACAGAAAGATTGGACACATGAAATAATTAAAAACCTTATTTCCCGTTACACCAACAAGTTCCATCTTCAGTATAGAGTTAACAATAAAGTTGCAGTAAATTGCCACTCAATAGAAGCTCACCAAATTGTGAAAGAAGGTCTCCGCAAAGAAAATGCAGCTTTCTTAACTTACACTCGTAAAGATGAAAAAGTTCCCAAAATGGTGATAAAAGGCTTACCATCTTATGTCCAAGAAGAGTTATCAGCCGAGCTCAAGAAACTGGGATTTCCAGGTGCATCAGTCTCACAAATGAAGACACAAACAGTGAGTACATTGTCTTGCCCACCTTTTTTAGCAGTGCTTCCTGCTGGAACGGACATAGTCAAGTTTCGCAATATTAAATATTTATTTAATTGCGTGGTTACTATCCAAAAATTCATGCCTAAAAAGACTGCTGGGACTCAATGCTACAGATGTCAAAGCTTCGGTCACGCATCGAGGAATTGCAATATGCCCGCTAGGTGTGTTAAATGTACGGAACCTCATGCAACGAGAGATTGCACTAAAAAAGACCGTATTGAACCTGCACGCTGCTGTAATTGTGATCAGAATCACCCTGCTAACTTTCACAAATGCGAGACCCGTCTTGCCTACCTGAAACGAGCGCAAACTAGGCGTGAGAACCAGTCTAGGCCGTTGAAAGCAGTGGCGATCCAGCACGCGACTGCACCTCTTACTAATCTACAACCCTCATACAAGAAACTTTCTTATGCTGGTACTGTCAAAACCCACACCAATCATGATTATCCACCTAACGAGTATTTGGACCTACCACCGGACGACCCTGTGACAAAAGAGATGTTAGAAATACTTATCTGTGTTAAAAACCTTAAACCACAATTTTCTGCCTGTGAATCTATGTAAGATAAGGTTATGCTAGTTTTGACCCATCTTGGTCACTATGCATAATACTAATGAGTTAAGACTCTTATCTTGGAACTCCGATGGAGTTCGATCAAAAATGCATGAACTACTTGAGTTAGCGGTACGTACCCTATCCATTGATATAATAGCTGTCTGTGAAACTAAACTGAATTGTAATACTCCCTTGACGACACCAGGGTTTAACTGCCATCGACAAGACAAACACCACAGTGGGCGGGGACAGGGTGTGGCCATTCTGGTTAATGAGAGACTTGAGTTCGAACCGATCGCTGTTCCTAAAACCAAGCACATTGAAGCGGTTGCTGTTGGCTTAAAAATTAGCGGGAAAGACCACATCTTTGTCTCAGCTTACCAATCTCCAAACCTGCAGCTCGAATGCAATGACATGGATATTTTATTTTCTCTGGGGCCCCATGTTGTAATAATGGGAGACTTTAACGCCAATCACGGCTACTGGAATAGTAGTTATGTCAATGCCCGTGGTAACATACTGTTTCGTCACATGCTTGAACACGATTATGTAATACACTACCCTGACTCACCTACACAGGTAAACTATAGACCTGATCTTAGCCCTACTAATCCTGATCTGATTCTTGCGCTTAATGTAAATAATATACATGAGGTTTGTGCAATACCTGCCCTTTCATCAAACCACTTTCCCATACTTCTAACAGTGAATGGTCAATGCTCTCGCAAACCTAATACCAAACACTTCCAATATTGTGACGCTGACTGGGATAAATACCGGTCCTTTCTTGACCAAAAGATCTCGCTTGACTCGAAGGTACTTAAATCTGAACATGAAATCGACTACGCCGTAAACTACCTACATCAGTGCCTTACTGATGCTAGAGACAAATTTATTCCAAGTAAGGTACACGTAAACACTTGCATAAAACTACCAAATTACATCTCAAAAATGATCAAGTACAAAAATTATCTTCGTCGTAAAGAACAAAAAGTTTCACTTGCGGAAAAAAGACTGTTACGATCGGCTATTAACAAACTGCAACACTTGATTAATTTGGCTATAACGAAACATCAAGATAAAATATGGAATACTAAACTTTCAAGAGTTGACAATCCTAGCAATGATATTTGGCGACTGGCAAAGTCATTAAAACCCAGATCAGACTCAATACCTCCACTTAAAACACCTGAGGGAACTTTCACTACAAACATCCCCGAAAAATGTGATGCACTGGCAGATGCTTTCGAGCTGAACATAAATCTCACTCGTGGCTGGATGAGCGATAGTGTAGACAAGGACGTTCAGTCAGCCATAAGTGATTTAAATGATCATGATATAAATGAACTGCATCTGCCTGTGCGGCCAACCGAAGTCTGGGAAGTCATACGTAAACTTAAGACTAGGAAGGCTCCAGGTGATGACGGTATACACAACATTATGCTGAAAAATCTGTCGCAAAAATCGGTTGTGTTTATCACAAAAATTTTCAACGGCTGCCTAAAATTAGGATATTTTCCCAATAAGTGGAAAACTGCAAAGGTTATTCCACTTAAAAAACCTGGAAAAGACACCTCCTTACCAGTTAGTTACAGGCCTATCAGCCTTCTTCCGGTTTTAGGTAAGCTGTTTGAGGTTATGATATATAATCGCTTACTACATTGCTCCGACCAGCTCATTATGAACGAGCAGTTTGGTTTTCGTTCCTCTCACTCCACAGTACAGCAATTGGCTCGAGTCTCTGAACACATTTCCTACCACCTTAACCTTAAGCAGTCTACCGGTATGTTCCTGCTGGACATTGAAAAAGCCTTCGATACCGTCTGGCACGAGGGCCTGTTATACAAGCTCATCAGTTACGGAATTCCAATTGAGTTAGTAAAACTTATCCAATCTTACCTCAATAACCGTAAGTTTGTGGTCCATATTGGTACTGACAGGTCCTCGCCCCGGACGGTGTCGGCAGGAGTTCCTCAAGGCTCGGTGCTCGGTCCCTACCTCTTCATCCTATTTGTGAGTGACGTTCCTGTGCAGGTCCGTACTCATCTGGCTTGTTTTACCGACGATACAGCATCGTATACAAGCGATGATGACATCGACATTATCATAAGTAGACTTCAGTTATCGCTTGAACTACTTCAATCTTATTTCAACAAGTGGAAGCTAAAGTTGAATGAATCCAAGACTGAAGCTATACTCTTCACACGCAAACGTACCACCCCAAAAAGAAAATTAAAAATTGCTGGGCAATTGATTCCGTGGTCCACAGAAGTTCGCTATCTAGGAGTTACTTTGGATAAAAAGCTTAATTGGACAAAACATGTTAATAAATTACGCGTTAAAGGAGCTCAAGCACTCGGTTCTCTCAATCCCATACTTAATCGCAAAAGTAAGCTCAGCGCAAACACCAAACTTAGGTTATACACCACTCTAATTAGACCTTGCATCACCTACTCATGTCCGGTATGGAGTAGCACCTGTCAATCTAATTATAACCTGTTACAAACAATTCAAAATAAAGCAGTTAAAATTGCCTATAACACTCCTTTTAAAACTAACCTTAAATCACTACACAGAAATATTAAGTTACCTAGTATTACAAAATTCATTTTAAAATTAACTCGTAAATTCTACAACAAAAATAAATGTCATCCTAATACATTAATTGCTAACATAGGTCAAATTAAATTGAAAGACTTGCGACATATCGATGGATACGGTACATACAAGCTTCCCCATCACTACGTGTTGTTCGCACACAATACTGATAACGCGTCGTAGCTGGGCCCGTACGATGTGCCAGCGCTCCCCCGCTCTCACCGTATACAGGTAAGCGCGCGGGAGGCGCGGTAGCTCGTGCGCCGCTGGTGGTCACGCGCGATCACCTGAGCGGCCGTTTGCACCGGTCGCACTTACGCTAAAGGCGTAGTAAAGTTTTTGCTGCTACCCCCTCAATTTTATAAATGAAGTTATTACAATAACTTCATATGATAATGTTAAATATTTAATTAATAAATGCCTCATGTTGTGATAAGATAATAAACATTACTACTATATACTTATAAAGGTGCTCCTAGCCTGCAAAAGTGTTTGTTATTAATATTGGTGTAACTGTTGCTTTATTTTTAAGTTCTACAGCTCTGTATATTTTTATGTTAAATAAAGAATTTTTCAAAACAAACAAACAACAGGCCCGCGCCTACGGTGGCCGGGAGCCACGTGGTGGCCCCCGACGCCCGGGGCGTCTCCCGCGGCGGCCGGGACGCTGTGAGGTTCTCTCCCTCTCACGTTCCGCCACCTCCTTCTCTAGCATTACTGCTTCGCAGAAGGAGGTGACGGCGTCCCATTCCGTCTCGCTCCGGACCATGGCTTGCACCAGGGCCGGACGCGAGAGGTCGCCGCCGCCAATCGCCGCTTCGAGGACACGGCGGTGCTCCGCCCACGCGGGGCACACCTCCACCGTGTGCTCCACCGTGTCCTCCGGTCGATCCTCGCAGTGGAAACACCCGGGCGTTTCCTCCCGCCCGATTCGGTGCAGGAACCTCCCGAAAACACCGTGTCCGGTGAGGACCTGCGTCAGGCGGAAGGTGAGGACGCCGTGGCGTCTCTCCAGCCACTCCTCAAAGAGGGGACTTATCGCCACTATCGTGGCGTGCCCTATCACAATCCCCATCACTATCACAATCACCAGCATCGTTATCACAATCACTATCATCATTATCACAATCATTATCATCATAATCACAATCACCATCACATTCACCATCACAATCACCATCACAATCACTATCACAGTCACAATCACCATCACCATTACAATCACCATCACCATCGCTATCACCATCACCATCACAATCACTATCACATTCACCTTCACCATCACAATCACTATCACAATCACCATCACTATCACAATCACCAGCATCGTTATCACAATCACTATCATCATTATCACAATCATAATCATCGTAATCACAATCATCATCATCACAATATCCATCCTCGTTATCAAAATCATAACTATCGTTATAACACGCATCATCATCATTACCACAAACACCATCACTGTCACAATCACCATCACAATCACCATCAATATCACAGTCACAATCAATATCACAGTCACAATCACTATCACCATCACAATAACCATCACCATCGCTATAACCTTCACAATCACCGTCACTATCACAATCACCATCACAATCACTATCACCATCACAATCACTATCACAATCACCATCATCGTTATCACAATCATCACCAACGTGATCACAATCATTATCATCGTAATCACAATCATCATCATCGTAATCACAATCATCATCATCATTATCACAAACACCATCACTGTCACAATCACTATCACAATCACAATCACCATGACTATCACAGTCACAATCACTATAACCATCACAATCACCATCACCATCGCTATCACCATCACAATCACCATCACTATCACTATCACCATTACAATAACCATCACCATCGCTATCACCATCACAATCACCGTCACTATCATTATCACTATCACAATCACCATCACCATCACCATCACCATCACCATAACAATCACAATCACATCATCTTTATCACAATCACCATCATCGATATCACCATCACTATCGCTATCACCATCACTATCACTATCACTATCATCATCACAATCACCATCACTGTTGTCACAATCATCATCATCAGTTTCACAATCATCATCATCGTTATCACAATCATCATCATCGTTGTCACAATCATCATCATCATTATCACAATCATCATCATCGTTATCACAATCATCATCATCATTATCACAATCATCATCATCGTAATCACAATCATTTCATCGTAATCACAATGATCATCACCGTAATCACAATCATTTTCATCGTAATCACAATCATCATCATAATAATCACAATGATTATCATCGTAATCACAATCATCACCATCATCATCATTATCACAATCACCATCATCGTTATCACAATCATCACAATAAAACAACAATAATCCTTTAAAGAAGTCGAATCCGCCATCTTCTGGATCTCAAAATAAATGCCATTTTCGTAATCTGCACCCCTGATAATCTCGGTATCGATACCCATATTGATTTTTAGACATTTCAACCCCATCGCACCCCAACAGGGAATGAAGGCATTTCAGGTCCGCCATATTAAATCTTAAAATCGTTGTTTTTGTAATACACCCGACTCGATACACCATACAAACAATACCGATGTTGATTTTCAGACTTTGTTACCCCATTTCCCCCCTTAGGGGTTGAATTCTGAAAAAATCTGAAACACAAATGTTAACTCATTTATCGATAGGAGTACTCCTGTGAAGTTTCGAATAAAACAGTCTTACCTAATCTTGTTTCCCCATACAAACTTTCGACTCCCGTTTCATCCCCTTGGGATTTTGAAAAATCCTTTCTTATTGCACCCCTTAACCTCATATGTGAGAACGTATGTGCCAAATTTGGAATCTCTAGACTCAGCGGTTTGGGCTGTGCATTGATTTTTATACTTTGTCACCCCATTTCCCCGTCTTGGGGGTTGAATTCTGAAAAAACCTGAAACTCATTTCTACCCATTTATCAATAGAAGTACTCCTGTGAAGTTTTTAATTAAATAGTCTAATTAATCTCGTTTCCCAATACAAACTTTAGAGCCCCGTTTCACCCCCTTAGGGGGTGACTTTTAAAAAACCCTTTCTTAGTGTTCCCCTAGACCACTTAAGACCACTTAACTAAACTCAGCGGTTTAGGCTGTGCATTGATTTTTAGAATTTGTCACCCCATTTCTCCCTCTTAGGGGTTGAATTCTGAAAAACCCTGAAACCCGTTTCTACTCATTTATCAATAGGAGCACTTCTGTGAAGTTTCGAATAAAACAGTCTAACTAATCTTGTTTCCCCATACAAACTTTGGAGCCCCGTTTTACCCCTTTATGGGGTGAATTTTCCGGGGTTGCGGGACTGCCGGGGTTGCGGGACTGTTCGAAAGAGATACCGTGACCCCGGAACACAAAGGGCGATGAAGGAACATGGATGGGTTTTAGTCAGTAAAAGTCTGACACTCCCTCCTGCTCCGCCCAGAGCGGGAGAAGTCATTTGATGATTTCCCATCCAAAAAAAAAAAAAAAAAAGGCGGTGAATTTTGAAAAATCCTTTCTTAGTGCACTCCTAGACCACATAAGGAACCTACTTGCCAAATTTGGTTCGTTGATAGATGAGTCAGTCAGTCAGTCAGTTTCTTCTTTTATATATTTAGATAGGATATTTGTGGGGTGAAAAAATTGATAAGTAGTCTATATTCTGCAGAATCTGCAAACCAGTAGAGCTATTACGTATCTCTGTTGACAGCTCGAAATGATGGTAACTGGGCTCAGTGTTCATCAATTAACTGTCAAAAGGTTAGTTTCGTATTATGCCAGTCGCGATCAAATATGACGTCATTGGTCGTCATCATGGCTGATAGTCACCGTAACTCATTTTGACAAACGCTTTCGTATCGATACTTATATTATTTCGATTATGTAAGCATAGTGGACAACAAATTGATGACAACTGAGTTTGAAGTGGCTTTCGTGAAAGACGTTACACCGTACCCGGGCTGTTAGTCACCGTAAAGTGATATCCACTCAGTGCGATACGTAATATCAATATTATGACATTCTCGGTTGTCATCAAAGTTCGGTATACAACCGAAGCTTGATAGTCACTAGATATCAGAAAGATACGAAATAGGCCTAGGTACTGGAGAATGATTATCTTATACTAATATAGGTACAAATAAACTTAAAAACTACTAGATCGATTTGAAAAATTCTTTCAGCAATGGATAGCTTCATTATCAGCGAGTAACATAGGCTATATTTTATCCCCGTACTCCCTCGGTAATGGGAACTACGCGGGTGAAACCGCGTGATGTCCGCTAGTTATTAATTAAAGAAGTTAGGTAGGTTTAAATTCCCTTCATTATTATAAGATATTGCTAATGATTATAGTAGCAGAAAAAACGAACTAGGTACATATTTTAAGTACATTATTGTTATTTCAAGCAACGAACGAAACTATCTTTGCAACTGTCGCGTTTTTTTTGTAAGCGAACACGTAGGTAGGCCTTGTTGTAAGTAACAAAAAAAAAAAAAAAATTGATAACGCGTCTAAATAAACACAGACAGTTTTTTACCTGCGTTCAAACCCCACGCAAAAACGTAGGCGAATTCTTATTAGACATAACAAATAATATTAGCCTTTAAGCTTCTTCGTTTGTTAAAATAGATATTTTAAAGTAAAGGTCATTTGGTGTTGAATCAATTAGTAAATATACCGGTTATCGACGGCTGCATGTGGCTAGTATGACTGGATTCTTTAGCGTGGCGCTGCTCGTCAAGAAATTTGTCACTTAGATGTCAAATTTAGTACTTTAAATTTTAGTTCCCGTTCTTGCCAACATCATGTTACATTGGGCTTTCTGCTATAAAACTCGTTCATTGACTGGTTTTGTTAAGGATTTAATTATTCTACCCACATTCAAGTAGGTAATTCAAAAACATTAGACACACTATACGTTTTATTTTTATTATTGTGGGTTTTCGCGAAAATCTTGAAATAAATTAAAGATGTTTTTGTGTTTGTAGTTTGTTGGTAATCTCTGAACATCTGCACAGTTTTTTGTATTTTTTTTCTCATCTTATAATCATAATCATTTGATTTATACTGGTGGGAAAGAAACATTTAATTTAAAAAACATAAACTTTTTGTCTACTCACCAATATACGACCTCCTTTAGTCAAATCTACATATTTCTGTTTAAATAAAAACCAGGTAAATGTAATAGGGGGCGAGCCTATTGCAGCAACATGCTCTAAGAGATTGATCATCTTCCTGCAGTTGTCCCATGTTACTTGGCGTCGTATGGCACAACACCGGCAACAACGGTTTTGTTTTTTCATTCTTCCTTCTCAATCGCCACGCAATCATTTACTTCTTATCCTCTTTTTCAACAAGGTCTATGAAATTAAAAGCTCAAAATCATCCATCACTGCAGATCCAATCAGAAAACAAAATAAAACTCTATTCACATAGCTACGTCACAGATAATATAATACTTCGGCTACGTTATGCTTAAAATGTCGTTTCATTTAATAATCTAGGCACCAGCTTATGAAGCATTCAACCATTATACGCTCAACATCGACTATGCATACGTATGTATGAGGCATACAAATGTATCCGGACGTTTTATTTTCGGATAAAAACTTTGCGATAGAAGTTTGGCAACATCGCATCTTCAAATCCCCAAGGTAACCGAGCTTCGAAACCTGTTCAGCTTCATTTTGGGCATGTACCGAACCATGGCCTTCAAACGTAATAAAAGGCATATTGTTTTTAAGTGGGGATTGAGTTTAGTATTTAGGTTATCGTGTTTTTGCTCTCCCGATAAATTCTTATTGATGTGCCTTTTCTTGTTACGATGGAAATGAAAGGGAATCTCTTTTTGTTTGTTTAGTAGATAAATTCAACTTTTTTGTGGTCTTTTGTTAAATATCTACCTATCACAGCGTAAACGGTCAAGAAGCTGAATTGTTTGCACCAGCGTTCCATGTGGTGGGCCACGGATAACGGGACATTATGAATGGGTCATTTTTTTTTCAAGTTACGTTATATGTCTTTAACTTTGAGAATTGATACCTAAGGTGTAGAACTGTAGACAGATGTAAAATTAGTTGACATAGCGAGCCGTTACTGCTTATAAATTTGATAAAGAAATTACATGCTCATATCAAATATTTGTATGTCGTGTTAATACACATTGTATTCACACGACATAATTATTTGATATGAGCCCAAGACTCGCGTTCACGGGGCGCTCGTAAAAACAGCATTTTTTCATTTGTATCTATTTAAATACCCGTATTTTTTTTTTCGAAATGGCATCTCGCCGTTCAACCTAGGAGGTTGTTGTCTGCTTTACCGGACAATCTTGTGGGTGCCTTAAGTATAAGGCCTCCAGCCAGGGCAGAAATGCGCGTACAAAACGATAGAAACATGTGCGAGAAGCGCGTTCCAATCGTGTATTATTTTAAATGACGCGCGTTCCACAAACGCACATTTACGGCGCTGAATTTCTTAACGTATGCTGAAGTTTTATCAATCTACGCCGAAAAAAATACATACGTGTGAACAGACCCTTACTGTAACCCCGCCTTGTATATTAAAGGTAAATACTAAGAGAGGGTCTTTGAAAATTCATTCCCTATAAAAAAAACCGGCCAAGTGCTAGTTGGACTCGCGCACTGAGAGTTCCGTATATTCTTGTAGGAATTTTGTTTTTTAAACTACATATTTACGGTTTTCAGATTTTTATTCTGTTGTGCACAAATTAAACTTAATTTAGGCTATTGCTATCTTTTTCTCTCTAATAAAACGAGAAAGAGACGGACGTAACTTAGAGCTGTCAAATTTAGTTGGAACTAATATTTCCATACAAATGAAGGGTGCACGTAAAAACATGTCGACTAAAAACACGGTGAAGCGCAAGGCATAAACTAGTTTGACATCTCTAACTTAGTTCATAGCTATAGCCGTCATTTTCTCGCACTGCCTTTTAGTAAAAGATAGCAATAGCCTAAATTAAGTTTAGTAGTGCACAACAGAATCGACACCATTGACATATTTTTAACCAATGACAATGTTTGGTACAAGCGATGCTAGCGCCATTAGTTCCACAGTTGCCATCCCCATTCGTCTGGTTTTTTTTTTGTATGTTCAGCGATATCTGCCAATTTTATTGTGAACCGATTTTGATGGTTCTTTTTTTGTTTGGAATAATATTTTTTCGCGGTGTTCTCTTTTAAGGTTGGTGAAGATCTGATGCTGATTTTCGGAGATATACGAGGGAATTCTTCAATAATAGACGGCAAAGTTCCCTGAAAATGGAAAAAATAAAAAACTTTTTTGCAAAAATAAAACCGACTTCATAAACACAAAAAACAAAAAGTTAAAAATAACTTTAGCTTCAGAAGTCGGTGGCAAAAAAAACTGAATCAAACAAATAAAAGTCACAAACTTCTGAAGCTAAAGTTATTTTTCACTTTTTTGTGTTTTTGCAGTCGGTTTTATTTTCCTCCCAGTATAGCAATGACATTTTTGTGGATCACTCACTAATTGTCGTCTAACGTCTTTTCCAAGAACTTGAAGAAAACGGAAAAGACGTCACTCAGGTAGTGATGTCAGCGAGAAAGTCGATTTGTGTCACACGTTTACGTCCTTGTAACTTCATGAAGGAAACTAGATTGTTTTCCTTAACACATTCCACAAGTTGTCAGTCTACCTGGCCTGACGTCATGAAGTGACCTGAAGTACACGATGTCGATGAGACCAAGGTATTCCCTCTAGTACACGCACTATTCTTTAAAGTTCTTCTTTCACCTTACCTGACCGTTTAAAATTTGGAAGCTACTAAATCTTTCCAGATTCAAACCTCAATGCAACACAAATGCTCGATGACGTCAGATCAGGCATTTATGCTCATAAGTACAAGGAAGGTGTTTCAGAATTGATATACTGGGTATCTATGTGCCCTGCGATTAAGTTACTGTTACCATTTTATGATGAAGAAAAGCCTTTTCCCGTATCTTCCATTACTTTAACTTTAGGGTTAATAATAATAATAAATATCATTTAATTTAGGTAACAAAAGACCCATATCATAAATACCTTACAGACTAACATACATATTTATATAAACTACAAAAACCTAATTAAACTATTGTACACGAAGAGACGGCGTCATGTTACGCTGCGTGGTGTCGCGTAGCCTTCCGCGGAATGCCGATACATGACACCCTTCGGACAAAACTCTTCCTTGAGGAAGGTCTCAATATGATGAGTCGGAACTCGCAGCACGAACGATGGTGTTAATGTGGACCACTGGTCGTTGGTTTTATCCAGCTCATCTCACCTTCTACGAGATCTACCGCGTCTCCACAAAGAAACATACAATTATTTTGTATGTCTTACTCTGCTAGGTATTTTATTTACGATTGACCAAAGTGTTTGGTGCAAATCTCGCATCCATTTTGATGTAAAAAAGAAAAATCTTTAAAAATAAACAGTTTACTTATTTCATACCAGTTTTGCAAATAAAGTCTAATAAAATAATAATAATAATAATCCATTTATTTTCAGGTAACAAAGACCCATAGATAAATACCTTAACCTAAGTATACCAACTACAGAAAAAAACGGTAAAAGAAAACTTCGTTATACCATTATAAAAAGAGGTTTGGATCAGTAAAGACTTGATATTAATTTACACTTCAGCCAACTTATCTGTGCAAACGGGAAAGCACAGAACTAAAATAAATGTACCCAGTTTGACATAGGTACCAATAACATTTTTTCTTGACAAATAGCGCTACCTTGAACTGCACACTTATAGTGATCATACAGTATAGTATGCAAATTCCCTGTATCAAACATCGTGACGTTTGACTTTTCAACGGATTGCTTTTCAACGGATTTCGTGACGTCACTGTTTATTCAACTCAATGACTCAACTATTTATTGATTTCAAAGCAACTAAAAATCGAATCTGGCAATTAATTGAAAATAAATCGCGTTTTCAGGCCCAAAATAAAGTGTGTTTTTAGAGATAGGTGTCTGGGAATTATTGTTTTATGGTGTCATCTACCCTACTACGACATTCTGTCGATTAATATTCTAAAAACTCAACTATTCATGCAAAGGTACTTGCTATAATTCACTGTACCTATATTTCAACCAAATTTCACCAGTTACGTTTAAGTCCTATGTAAATGACTCGCCAAAATCATTCAGACTCATGGTTGCTACAAAAAATCCAGGTGAAAACCCTACAACACTTTGTTTGACCTTGACGTGGACGTGGAACGAACAAGGTAAGTAGTATTTATTATCTATCAATGATCATGATAAAGCAATCGACCAACAGGTACCTACCTATATATACTTAGGACAACTTCAATTCAATGCAGTTGAAGTATCTTACACTTGAAGTATCCAGATGTTCATTCTCATCATTAACATCCAACGGGGAAATTACATGACCGTATGATTAACTAATTGAAATTATTGTTGCGCTGAATTGAATATTGTTATCACCAGCTCCAAAATCGCAAAAAAAAACAAATACGAGTACTTATAACTGAAATTCTGAATGGCCTTGTGTATTTCCGACGGATAAGTTCATACTGAGTACTATAATGATTAGAGTAACAAAACCTAATTATTGCAGAATTGTGTATGTAGGTACTGAGTTTACATAACATTATCACGCCTGTAATATCCGGAAGGTTAGGCAGAGGTGTAGTTAGTACGCCCACATTTCGCCAGTTATGTTCAAGTCCCATGTAATAGAGGGCAAACTTTTTGGCATCATGCGGGCACAAATCCAGACTCCGTGGCTGCTACTGACAAATTCCTGATGGAAAAACCCAATAACACTTTGCCCGACCCGGAGATCGAATCTAGGACTTCATGCACAGCAGTCGCAACCACTAAACCAACAATGCAGTCAGGCAGGCAGGCCTCACTCAGTTAATGAATCCAAAATATTGATCGGTCTATTTAAAGAAGACTTGAGAACATTACATTCAGTCGCATAGGCGAGTAATTGCGATGCACGCATTGCTATGTGTGTGCATAAACACCCATTATTTACAAAAGCATGCAGCTGACGCAACCACCATTTACCTAGCCTAGTAAACAAGGATAAATTTAATAAAAATGCATTTTTTGCTGCTACCATAGATTTTCCCACAGTTTCCTCCTCGAGCAAATATCCCACAGGTTCGAAGAACCGCAATGAAAAGCATCACTTATCTTACCCTAGGTTATAGTCTACCTGAGTGCTAAACCTCGAAATTCATTTAGCCGTTAGGGAGTGTGAAGGTTTTAAACAGACGCATTTATAATCTTAGTAGGTAGTAAGTTTGGATATGTTTTTCTTTTGTTTATTGAATTACGTTACCCTGTAGCTAGAGCGGAAACTTGGTTGGTCTCCCGGTGTTGTATGAGGAAAATGTAAGCTGACATGACCAGTTCTTTTGTTAGGAATACCTAGGTATTTCTTGCGTCCGTATTTTTTGCACTTGTGCACGTCAAACTAGGATTCAGAATGACATTGGAAATGAATTGGACAATGCTTGTTTTTACCAACACTTAGCGGCTTAATTAAAGAAAACAAACATTTTAGCAATTTTGACATTTTTGCTCTTGGTGTGGCTCACACCAAGAGCAAATGTCAAAATTGCTATAATACTAGAGTGGAACCTCTAAGAGAGCGCTTTATATAATTAGGCTGAAGTAAATACAGGATGTTTTATATTGTTATCTCAAAGCTAAGCTACCTCGTTGTTCTATCTCAGCCGTAACATAATACAGGACTTATGTATTATGATACTAGTGCCATATGATATTTAGCGACAGTTATTATGGGTAGCGATTAGCTATCGTTTACAACTGCGCGTTTTTGGTACAAGTTCACATTCATTTGTTTTATTAGTTTAAAATGATTCAAGTCGCACGCATGTTTTTTTGGGTTGAACGATACCGGTTCGTTCGGACTTAGATATTTTTTGTCTACGTCTGAACGGACCGCGACAAGCTAACCTCTCACACCCTTAAGATCTGGGAAGTAACCTCGTAAAAAGGCTAACAAAAATAATAAACATAACACCAAACCAGTGTGGATTTACCAGCGGGTGCTAGCACCACAGACGCAATTCATTCGGTGAAAATACTAATGGAAAAGTACAAGTCTAGCTTCTTTAGCAAACAAGACCTCCACATGGTTTTCATAGACCTCGAAAAGGCGTTCGACCGAGTTCCCGAAAGCTTATCTGGCATGCATTGAGCACAACTAGTGCAAGAGCATTATATCGAGCTCCTTAAAGATCTATACCACAATGTATCTACAAGAGTGGTCAGTCCAGCAGGAACAAGTGAAGCATTTGAGGTCAGAGTTTGTTCATCAAGGCTCGACCCTGAGCCCTCTACTATTCAACCTGGTAATGGATTTTATTACTTCAAATAAACAAAAACCAGCACCATGGTCACTGCTATTATGCGGATGATGTTGTTCTTATAGCCGAATCGCTGGCAGAAGTGCAATCAGACCTAACGGCATGGCAGCAGTCTTTGGAGAGGAGAGGGTTGAGAGTCAGAAGACAGAAGACCGAATATGTTTTGCGACTTTTCCGGAGCTAATGTGGGCGTCATACCATGTCCATCAGTCGAAAATAGACCCCTTAACAGAGTTGAGGAGTTCAAGTATCTCGGATTCATTGTAGCACCAAAAGCCTGTGCAGAAAAAGAGATACAAAATAGAATCCAGGCAGCCTGGCTGAAATGGAGATCGTTGTCTGGTGTTCTATGCGACTCCCGTATGCCAATTAAAGTCATAGGCAATGTATACAAAAGGGCAGTTAGACCAGCTCTACTATATGGATCTGAGTGCTGGCCTATGAGGAAGACGGACGAACAAAGGATTCACACCACAGATATGAAGATGCTACGCTAGTCTGGTGGAGTTTCAAGAATTGACAAGATAAAATATGAATATTCATTTTTTATCCTGTCAATTCTTGAAACTCCGTGGCACTTTTAAAGTCGCAAAGATAAACAGCAAAAGCTCTGCGAAAACCGCTTGTACTGGTGCGGACGTGATTGTGATGAGGCGGAATGATGACCACATGACAAAAAGAGTCATGTACATACATGACGGAAACAGAGACGACTGAGACAACCCACAACCGTGCGGGATGGCGCAGAAGTACTAGGAGGGCTGACCCCAAATAAATTAGGATAATAGCCAGGAGGAAGAAGAAGAAGAGTCTGAACGGACCGCGGTCCATTAATTTTGGTCCGTTCAGACTAAACACCCTATTTATTGAACATGGTTTTTTAAACATATTTCAATAGAGAGATTAGCAATGTGGACCTTTTGAAAATAACAAAAGTTTTGTAAAGTTTTGCTTAATCTGAACGCACCCTAAATTAGGCCTTTATGTGACCGTGAGTACGGCAACTGTTATATATAGTGTTTCCCTATCGGGAAATTCCCACTAGCAACTCAAGAGTTTGGATCTGTGCCTGTATTAGGTACCTACTTACATGGGACTTTACAATTTACATGGTTGAGTAACGTGAGTGATCATTTGCCTAGTCTTTTCCTAATCGTATACAGGGTGTAAACGAACCTTTCACAAAGCCGTCAACCAAGCATTCTGTACATTAAACAACATAGGTAACTCTACGCAAAAATTATTGCTGGGAAACGACTTTTTTTTTGGGTTGAAAAATCACGTTTTATGGACGCATTTAATAGTGAACGGGGTAAGGGGGTATTTAAACTAAAGTTATGACCTTAAAAACTAGTATTTGAAAAAAAAAACTTGTCAAGAAGTTGGAACTTTGACCTCCAAAATCCGTAACTAATAGGTTCCTAATTAGGTATGGTATTGAACAAAAAAAAATATTGTCGATCTGTCGGCTTCGTTAAATAGACCCTCTAGTACCCTATATTGAGGTCGGATTCCATTCTAACCGAATGCAGTTGAATACAATATTTACATGAAGCGGCTGCTTATCTGACCTCCGCATCCCAGTTAACCCTTCGGCAAGAGTGGTTGTCGTACGTGGTACGTATGTGTAGAATGACAATTCCCATTTCTTTGTGACCATTTGCTCAACTACTAAACAGCTACCGGTTCACTTAGTGAACCGCTTGTTGAAACTAACAAAGCTACCGGTTGACTAACTGACCCAAAACATTTTATAAATACCCCCGTTAATAAATTAATTAAAAATCGACTAAACGTGCTTTGTTCGTGGATAGGATAGTTTACTTCCCATCTCTATAATATTCCTCAACTCCGTACCAAAAATCATAGCTCTATTCCATCAACAAGTGTCACATTATAGTAACAAATTATTGTCAACAAAGCGCGCCATTTCTTGCGTCATCGTGTTATCGTTAGTCAAGTGGTTCAAGTGTTTACGAGTTACGTATTTGTTATTGTAATATAGTGTTATACCTTTGAATGTTCGTCAGAAGTTGTACTATCGTATTATGATAACACAAATTAGGTTTCGAATCGCAAAGTTGCAGTATTTCGCCTGTGAAAACGCGTAGGTATAAATACCTATAGTGATTGTGAAGTGTGAAGAAATACGTGATTTAGTGATTAAAACGTGTGTGAAAGCTTACAGTGAGTGTTTAATTAGTGTGGTGATTAGATAGTTTAACTATTTACACCAAAAAAACAAGTGGTTTTGTGTTTTTTTTTTTGTTTTTTCGTCCAACCGCGGCTGGCTAAATTAGTATCCAGATGTAAACAAACAGTGAGTATCTAGGTTGTAATGAATGTTTTGATATGATGCTAATAAGATATTAATGAGATTGTGGTCTTGTTGGAAAGGAAATATAATCTAGTTTATTTTGATATAAAAAAATGGTTAAGAAGTTAATAGTTGTTGAGCAAAAATAATATTTTATTAGCAAAATATCCGTTTTTATCACTGTTTTTCAAGTTCTACATTATTATTGAGTATCAAATTATAATTATTTATCTTGAAATTTGGTTAAATAGATAACACATCTATTCAGCTATCCACTGTAAAGTTTATTTAGCTATATCTCTTGTAGTTTGCGATCGTCAAGTGTTTATTAATAATTGCGAATTATTCGCGTTTAGTTCGCGAATTTAACGCGGTTCGATGCAAAAAATTTGCGCGTGACGCTGTCGAGTGGATAGGACGATTTGCTAATATTACATTTAGCTAAAGGTCGTTTGGATAATAGGGCCATTTGTTAATGGCTCGAATTCTGGTACCGCATGCATTTACAATATGACACTACGAGTAGTTAGGTATAGGATAAAGTTGAACCATGAAACAAAACAAGAATATATGAAGACGGGTGAACTCGACCCCGTCCAGTATTCCACTTGGGTCGTTTGTCCGAATTCCATTGGCAATCGAATTCGGGTAACAACCAAGTGTACGGGGAACGGTCAAATTGTGGACACAGATATTGATAGATACTTCAATAAGTATCTATTTGTGTGGAGGCGTCCATGTGCAGAGACTTTCCATAATGTGTCCGCATCAATTAGACCGATCCTTAGAAAACTGACCAAATTGATAATTATAAAAATAAAAACCGGCCAAGAGCGTGTCGGGCCACGCTCAGTGTGAGGTTCCGTAGTTTCTCGTCCGTCACAATAAGTGTTCCCACTTATGAGTTTAAAGGTGGGTATCCATTATGTTCGAGCTCCAGCAGCGCTCCGCGCTCCTGCAACTGCTCCCGGTAGTGGGTACGTGCGCGAACACGGAGCGTGCAACATTGCACGCTCCGCGGCAGGCGCTCCGACTCGTGACGGTTTTAGCGCGAACACAAAGGGGAGCGAAGTGTGTCAAAGGGGAGCGCATGTAGAAGTGCGCGCGACGTATCCATTGGAGCAGTTGCAGGAGCGCATTTACGCATTGCATAACGCATTTACAAATTACTACAGCGCCATCTCTCGGGGAATTGGGTTACTAATTAATATATAGACGTGCCAGAAGTTTTCGGTGGGAATTTTGGATTGCGAGAACCGATTTTAATAATTCTTTTTTGTTTGAAAAAAGATACGTTCAGGATAATAAAATATGTAAACGAAGTTTAAAAAAATGCTTGCATATACGAATATACTACAAACTTAGTCCAGAAATTATTTTGTACAACTTTTTGTCTTTTTTGTACAAAAACTGTTGTTTCCATCAAGTTCAAAATGATTTTCCTAGAAAGTCCTTATAAAGTTCTACGTTTCAGATTTTTTTCATATTTTCTAAACTTATGGTTCAAAAGTTAGAGGGGGGGGGACACATTGTTTTTTTACTTTAGAAAACCCCTATTCATTTTTAAATACCTTTCCAACAATATATCACACGTTAGGGTTGAAATTAAAAAAAAAAACACTTCCCACTTTACATATAGGGGGGCTACCCTATTAAAACATTTTTTTCCAATTTTTATTTTACCACTTTGTCGGCGTGATTGATATACATATTGGTGCCAAATTTCAGCTTTCTAGTGCTAACGGTCACAGAGATTAAGCGAGGACGGACAGACGGACGGACAGACATGGCGAAACTATAAGGGTTCCTAGTTGACTACGGAACCCTAAAAATGTGGGGACTCTTTAAGCGCTAAGTACATATCAGTGTTTGCACATACCTAATAATTAGTTTATGAACTGATATAAGGTTATCACCATGTTTGATGACCACTGCGTCTGTGTTCATAGAACACATATTTTGTCAAATGAACGATACTGATTAATTGGCGAAGTTTTATTTTTTCCTTTTTACCCACTAAATAGAGAGTAATTCAAACGCAGTTATGGTACACCCACATTTTGCAAGTTATGTTTAAGTCCCATGTTATAGGGGGCGAGCCTATTGCTATCAACTGGGCACAAATCCAGACTCCGTGGCTGCTACTGAAAAATTCCTCACGGAAAAACCTGTTATCTATTGGGTACCTGGTTTATAGTGGCAATTTTGAAACTGCGTGGATCCCAGAAAAGATGAAGATGGCTGATAAAACTTACTGTCTTGAAGAAGCTAAAGAACAAAACAAGTAGGCAAGGGCATAAACTAAAGTGTAAAACTCTTAAAACTACTTTTCTTCTACTTCGTCGAGCTTGATTCCGAGGCAATAAGGTATTTTTTGGGTTAGATTCTTTTTTTTTGTGTTTTACCCACCATCTACAGACCTTCATGAAGGAGGACTTTTGGCCGAAGGGTGTCGTATATGGGTGGGGCTCACAAAATTTGTACCATAACGCACTAGAAATTATAACACACAAGTTCGTATGCAACACACGGGAAATATTGTAACACGCTGGAACTCTATAAAGGCAGGATTACGGTACTAACATTTACTAGAAAATCTTACCACATTTACGACTAATGATGACCATATGTAGGATATCAATATAAATGGCTCAAGGAGACAATTGCAAAAATACAAGTCACTGTTAGGTTTTTAAACCTTAGGCGAGTTTTTTGCACTACTTTTTTTTTTGTTTGTATTTGTTTTGTTCCTACTCAAATGGAAATAAATCTCACTAAAATTGATATAATTATGTTTATAGTTAAAATTAAAGAGGAACTTGCTTTTATTAACGTTAGAAATATTATTACAATCAATAACAAATATTAAAATTATATGAACGGCGCCGCCATTGACCTAGCCCGCGAAAATAAAACTTTCCTAAGGTGGAAATTTTAAATAACAATTATTTACTTCACAAACTTGTAAGACTTATTCAAAAACACATATTTCCTGGAACAAGCTTTATAAATTTTCGAACACTATTTTTCGTTCAATGTCCTCGCGTTAGTTGGTATGAGGTGCGCGGGTGACGAGTAGTGCGGGGTCGGGGCTAGGTAAGACACGGCAGTAAAATTGGAAAAATATCACCGCGATGGCTCTGGATGAAACAACAAGCTTTTCGACCATGCTCGCGTTGACAATAGACGCGCCGGGAAGGGCCCTCTTAAGTTTAGTTTGTGCACAACAGAATCGACACCAATGTCTATTAACATACCTAATTATGTACGTTTATTCAGTTTAATATATCGTCTGCTGTTGACAAGCTGAAACTGACCTTGTTTTTGTACAGTCATGGCCAAATAAATCATTCTGGGTAAAGTCTTTGTTGTGTTAAAAATAGAATGCCACCTAGGTATATTTTGTTAGTACTCGTATGTTTAATAAGTACTAGCACTTCGCCTGCGACTTCATCCGCAAAAATTGTCATAGCTCAGCTAATTAGCATGATATAAATATAATTTATAGCACATAGCACCCACGACTAATGTAGCTTTCTGTCAGTGAAAGAATTTTTAGGATTGGATCATTAGTTCCGGAGATTACGCCATAATTACAAACTTACCAACAATTACTCGTATTTAAGATTTATAAATTACTAGTGGACGTCACGCGGTTTCACCCGCGTAGTTCCCGTTCCCGTGGGAGTACGGGGATAAAATATAGGTAGCCTATGTTACTCAGGGTGAATGTAGCTTCTATCTATCATGGGGTTTAGGTTTCCGCACTTAGTCCTTGAAGTGGACCATTGTGCGTGTGAATGTAGCTTTCTAATGGTGAAAGAATTTTTTAAATCGGCGCAGTAGTTTTTGAGTTTATTCATTACAAACATACAAAAATACAAATCTTACCTCTTTATAATATTTTTATTATTAAGTATAGATAAGCAATGGTGGGATAGTGATGGAAGCCTCGGCTTACGTGTTGTAAATAGGGGGACGACCCCAGGAAGGCACGTAACGTTGAATAATTTATTTAATCATAACCGCTCTCAAAACGGTGAAGGAACACTTCGTAACTTGGAAACCGGCAGGTCCTAGAATCAAAACTTCGAAGACATGGTGACATCCAGCTGCCCGCACTGGGCACACGTGGTGGATTATGAACCACTTCCTCTCATAGAAGATCTGTATCCTAGCAGTATGAACGCTACAAGCTTATTATTATATAAACATCACATAACATATTATTTTATCACGCACGTAATCCCCGAACGGTTAGGCAGAGGTGCACCCAATAGCCACATTCCGCCATTTATGTTTAAGTCCCATGTAATAGAACGCGACCCTATTGTCATCAACCGGGCGCAAAACCAGACTCTATGGCTGCGACTGAGAGATTCCTGATTGAAAAACCCATAACACTTTGACCGACTCGGGATTCGAACCCAGGACCTCATGCTTTCGACCACTAGACCGACGAGTCAGTCACTTACTAAATTATAAATACGCGCAAATTGGCATCTAATCTTGGACTAAGGAATTGAACTGAAATTGGAAATGTGGTAGGCACAGCTGTGGAACAAAAAACTCGGTAAAAACGTGCATTTAAAATATGAATATCGTTTGTATCTTGTGAGACTCAAGATACAGACTAACTTTACTGTTTAGTTTGGGGCTCACTAAGCAACAATGGTGCCGATTCCCTTGTTAACAAACTAAACTAAATTTAAGTTGAATACATCTTTTTCTTTCTATTTCATTATGAAAAGGACAGAAGATAAAATTAGTTTAATCCTGTCAAATTAGTCAGCACCTGACGTAATTTGATGTAATTTTAGTAGTCAACTTTTTAATCGCGTCTAAAAGTTGTATGGCGCTGATTAATTTGACAGAACGTAACTAAAATTTATCTTCTGTCCTTTTCTTAATGAAATAGAAAGAAAAAGATGCACTGAACTTAAATTTGGTTTAGTTTGTAAACAAGGGAATCGGCACCAATATCTCAACTAGTTTTAGGTAATATTCTAAGCCACTTGTAACATTTTTTGTGTATAATTGTGTTTTTATGTCTAACATGAATAATAAACTATTTTCTGTTTCTACCTAATTTATTTATTTATTGCTTTACCAAAATTAAATCTGTATCATGACGTTATCAGGGCAATTTCATCAAATTCATTTAGAAGCATTATATGTACTTTTTGAAAATATTATTTCAATGAATCGCGTTATTTTTGTCACACATACTACGTGTATTTTTTGTCACACATACTACGTGTATTTTTAAATAAAAATAATACCTTTATTTTTATTTAAAAGTAAATTCGTATTAATTTTATATGGGCAATTTTCCAAGTAGGTTAGAATTACTAACTTTTTTATAATTTAATAAGCAATAATGAATTTATTTTTAATAATTTAATTTATTTTTTAAATTTTTTGGATCATTTGTTTTTATAATATAGTTGCACTGTTAATTTAATCATTTTTTTGTTTTGTCCTGTGCGGGCTATTAAATCCTTTTTCTTTCTTTCTTTATTTGAAATTAATAAGAAAGAAAGAAAGAAAGAAAAAGCATTTATTAACCCGCACAGGACAAAACACAAATTAAAATGGTTAAATTAACAGTACAACTAATAAAAAAAAAATTAACAAAGAGAAAAATAAAAAAAAAACATGAAATGAAATTGTCCACCAGTTACCAGTTAAGTCATCAGTTAGTATCGACGTGTATCAGTTAAGTCTTAATTAAATAGTAAAGTCACAATTTCTGACACAAAATAAATCACGTTAATTTTGTTTCGCTGTCATTCGCCGGCAAAATTCCTGTTTGATATAAAAGGTTGTATACAATAACAACAAGTGAGCATTATTTTTTTTGCCGGTTCGCGGCACGCCACGCCATGACGACAGTCTCTCGAGCGACGCCAGTTTGCTTCCAGAGCGTCCCTAAGACAGTCGCCGCCTTGTGATTATTCCGAATAATTGCACTCCATTTTATTTTTAAATATATAATAGTGACTGTTTGTCGTTCCATCAGCAAAAAAAGTGAGTACCAGTGTTTGTTTACTTATTTATTTTTACGGGGCGTTTAGGTTTTATAACTTTATTTTTTGTGAAAAAAATTTACTTCAGTAAATTATTTTCTTTATAGCCCAAAAAATAAATAGTTAGGTAACAATAATTTAATTTTATGTAATTATATGTAGAATACTGATGCGCGGATTGACATCATTCGCATCATGATTTTCGATCCATCGATCGACCCACGCCTTCCATTTTTCTACGTGCGGAAATGACAGTTATCCGCCATTTTGTAAATTTTTGAATATTTGTACAGCAGTCTTTAATTACTTGACTTCTCTGACTGATCTTTAATATCGCGATTGATGTCACGTTGAAAGGAAAACTACAAAAAGCGTATTATATTTTTGAAAACATTATTTAACTGTAGTTTGCAACTTGAATATTTTTCGGCATTATGGTAGTTAGTTGGGTACACGTAACTCAGGCTTCTGCTTTCAAAGATATCAATAAGTAATTAATTATTTTGTATACTTGCGGCAATTCTATCGGGGCATTGCAGAGGTACTAAATTTGATTTACCTGGCTACATATATAGACTCAGAAAATAAAAACAGACGGTAAAATTCCATGAACTACAGTATTACAATATGTTTTGTTTTACAAACTACCTTGTAATTTTTCATCAGAGTTTGTACTTAGAGATCTTTGTCTTTCGATTTTATTCTGCGGAATAGAAAAAAATAATAATCAATGTGTTATGCTCGTCTTTTTTCATGTCAAAGTAAATTTCTGGAATTTGTTTACTATCAAGAACAATAATGAAGGGATAATAATGAATGTATAAATAATGATCTTGACGGACGTCTGCGTCTAACTTAAGCAAGTCTAAATCATGCTTAAGCTACAAAAAGCTCAATCTCTGATACACGCTACTTTTAGTGGGTATTTTTGTTGAACGAATTTTTACACACTTGGCTTTGCGTGATTATTACGGCACAGTGTGTAAGTTACCCAGTTGTATGGTACAAAAATACCAACATTAGTATTTGGTACCAAATTAAGCGCGAGTTTTTTTTTCTCAATTATTAAGTTAGGTATTTATTTTCTTGAGATTATTATTTTGTACCTTCTTGTTATAAAATCAATCCATGCGTGTCTATGCCTTCAGCAATTTTTTCATAATTTAATATTCATATTTATTGCAATATTAAATTAATTAATACATTCAAAACATCGGCGCTAGAATGCTGTTAGAGCTAGCGCGGAAGCGCAAGGCAGTGCAGCGCTTGCGCAAGATCTCATGGAACCTGTCCACTTGCAATAAACAACCTACAATTAACACTTAATTTTAAGAAAACAAATATAGGTGAAAAACACTTTAAAATATATTATTATAATAAAATATAATATGAACCTAAAAGATATTATCAACAAAGCAAAAAACAGTTTTGAGCCTGACCGTATTTTTTCTTAATTTATCAGTCATGTAACATTCGTCTAAAAAAAAGATTATTATCTTAAAAAGGTTAAAAAATCATCAAACAAGAATACGTGATACTTATTAACTTGAACTGGACACGTGGATGATAGGTACTTACACTTAATGTATTATTTCAGTGAGTAATATTGTGCAAAATATATACTTAAATAAAACGACTATAATCATTGAACATAGTTTTGCCAAAATATAACCAACCCACAATTTGTTATTAAATCCGATAAATAATACGTCAACCTAATACATTATTTTAATTCTGTCCCTTAAATACATACGAAACGAATGCTTAAAACGTTTCATACAAAAATCAGTTTTAAGCTTTAGTTTTGGATGTACAGAACTACAGACGCCAGCATATCAAACTACCCGAAACTATTTAAGGTGAAAGCGTCAGGGTAGCCCGCGAAATTCAAAATTTATTACGTTTTTTCAATTTGAAGGCCAGTGCTAGGTTGTATGTTGATTAAAATATTGTTCGCAACTGTAACATGTATGTAGTTACAGAATTATAATCATCAAAATCATCAATACAACCCTCCAAGTTCATAAACGTCGAGAAATGACTTTGACCTTAGCATCCGCCTTTAACAATAACAATGAGTTTGGAAAATTAAATAAATTAAGATGTGGGTTAGTACATTTTGGCAGAATCAAGTGCAAGCAATTTACAAACAAACTTGTCTCTTAATTTTGAAAAGGTTATGTAGCCGGATAAAATGAAACACTATAGATTTTTTTCATTAAAAAGTTTTAAAGGAAAAGAACAACAGAACTGCAATAAACAGACCCAAAAAAAAAAGTAAGTTCTAAAATATTTCTAAACGTTTTGTTTTCTTCTTTTGTCGAAGTGAATAGTAAATTGACAGTGTGCGGCGCCGCGCCGCCGCGTCGTCGGGGTCGGCACGTGTATGTATTGTGCTTAGTCAAGGTTGTAGCAAAAAAGCCGGGAGCGGCGGGCGTTCAGTCTTGGGGCATAGATACCGTCATTCATTAGACATCTATTGGGCTTGGAATACGATGCTTTTGTGGCTTGATAAACCTAAACTGTATTTTAACATGATTAGACTAACTTGATGTGGATGATACCTGCGGGTCCTTTTTTGTTGCGAAGGTATTCAGTAGTCTGTAGTTCTACAATGTCTGAAGAAAAATACTACACATGTACTTTCGCCTTTTTCTCATGGGGGTAGGCAGAAACTACAGAACGTAGCATGTTAAGACCTTACATATTCCTTTAGCTTCTTCCACATTCATACATTCTGTCTGGGCATGTTGGAAATATACTAATCGTGCTAAAAAGTATTTTTCAAATTGTTTTAAATTAGATCCACTTCGTAAATATTTGTTCTGACACTTCACAGACAGTTGAGCTAAAAGCTATATCTGTTGATTAAAAGCTTAATAAGTATACCACGGAAGCATTCTATTCTATATTTTAATCTATTATGTTCTATTCACGGAAGCATTATATTCGTTTTGTAGTTATGTCAGTAACGCATTTATCATTTTGATCAATGACAGGTCTTTTGTTTTAAAATCAGGTACCTTTCCTTTGTTTTTGCCCAAGCTTTACAAAAAAACACCACTGTGTGTGACTATGAAATGCCAAAGTAAAAAAAAACAACGGGTTTGAATGAAAAACAGAGCGTGTTGTGTTCAGCGTATAAAAGCTTTGCTTTAGCTTCGTGTAGATAAGATAAATCTTTAAAATATGCCTAAATACGAGTTTCTTGCTTAGTTTATCATGAGTACGAGAGGTTATTTTTATTAATGTGTTTAAACAATTATGATATCTGTGATTTTTGCACATTAAACATTAATGATATTTGTTATTTTTATCAGCTGCTATTATTACTAATAAGTACCTAACTCGGTGATTTACTAATTAAACTAAATTGGCTACATACTGCAGAAATATATTTTTAATTTATCTAGTCTAGTAGAAAAATCTGTAGTTTTCAAGACTTTTAGTTTTAATCCTACATAAATCAGTATTTTTTTATGTGGAGCTGGTTATCTACTGTAACAAAAGATATCGTGATATTTCCATAACCTAACTTTCATGGCCTCCGGAGCAACTGGACCGATTCGCAACTGGACAGATTCGCAACTGGACAGATTCTCAGCTGGACAGATTCTCAGCTGGACAGATTCTCAGCTGGAGTTTTGCAGCTGGATAGATTACCAACTGGACAGAGTACAGTCATAGTATTTACTCCTAAGTTCTATAAGGTTACCAATCCTTTGTCTGGTTAAAGATCGATCGTTGGGCGCTTCGGAGGAAAATGCTACATGTATTCCATTAGCCCGTATTACTCTAGCCTAAATATATAAGTACATAGTATATGTATACATTGTTGGATATGTGTACTATGTACATAAATGACGTCATTGTCAGACGCCAGGCGGCTAGCCCGATTCATTGTTTACTTGTGTCGTCAAGCGATCATGGTTATTTACGAGTTTATTACTCTTGATCAACCATTGAGTTAGTAGAATAAGTAGGTATATTTTTATTTTATGATCAGGGTTCGAAATGATAATTATACCTTGATTATTATCTTGATAATAACAAGAATCATCTTTTATCTTTGATAATTAACAAAGAAAATAATTATTTTTATAATTTTGAACCTCAGGTCATTTTCATATAGGATGTGTCCAAAATCGTTTATCGCCATCTTGTTTGGTTCCTGTTCTGTTTAGGTAGTCTCCTTACCTAGTCCCGCTCGTACTGCAAATAACAATAAATACATTTTTAGTGTTAGATGAAATTAAAATTTCGTTCGTGTGTTTTATCATTTGCCTGTTAATATTTTTATTATTTGTTTTCAACATGTTTAAATGTTCCCCGTTCAAAAATAATTTTAATATGTAGGGTTCGTCAATTATCGTTGATAAACAGTATTATTTTTGCGGTTTCCTTATTTTTTTAATCATTGTCATTCCTTAATTATTGTCTCTCCCAATAAATTTCCTTAGGTAACTATTTTTCTTTCTAATTTACCCTTGTCACGAATTTCATAAGAGAAGTGTTGTATTGATAGTATTTTGTACTTACTATTAAAGTTAAAGGATTTGATAGTAATGGGACAGTTATATATATGTATATTTATTATTTTGACGACCCGAATGGCGCAGCGGTAGTGAGGCTGCCTTACGTTCTTAGGGTCTCGGGTTCGAATCCCGGTAGAAGCAAATGTTTGTGTGATGAGCATGGACATTTGTTTCCGAGTCATGGATGTTTATATGTATAATAAGTATGTATTTACAAACAAAAAGTATCTATGTAGTATATCAACTGTCTGGTGTCCACGATACAAGCCTCGTTGCTTAGTGTGGCACTAGATGACGCTGTGTGCAATGTCCAGTGATATTTATATTTATGTCCAGCGATTTATTTATTTTTTGAGTTAATTATTTGCCTCTGTAAAAACGCTATTAAAACATATTAATATAGGTGTAATAAAATAGACATGGATATTCTCAATTTATGCGTACTACACTGAGGAATTTTTAACCAGTAGGTACGTTGGAAGTTTTTATTATTTTCCTGTTATTATTTTATTTAATTTGCAATATTTGTAGCATATTTAATTTATAATTGAGGAAATTGTTACATTATGTTAGGCACCTACGCAAAATTTAATTTAACAATTGGGTTTTTACTAAAGCTGATAAATCTTAGCAGTGACCGGAAAGCAACATCCTGTTTAGGTTTTCTCTATTTCAGAACAAAAAGGTTGGACACACGATAACCAATTATTTATATTATTTGTCCTACCGCCAACACGCCTCGATCCGCCTATAAAGCACATTATAATTATGCCAATACCTAATACCTATTATGGACGAGTTATTATATAAAGCTGTCACTGTATTGATTAATTTGACTTTTTCCTCTTCTGTCCACTCCAATTAAAAGACAGGTTGACTGTTTTTCTGACCACAAAACAGCCTAATTAGTTAGAAACAATACATGGAGTTATTTATGGTATGGGATTTACTACGTAGGAACAATATATCGGTATTGTAATAATAGTAAAATTAAACCGATCCTAACGTTCACTACACAGGGTCAAACAAAATTAGCTATCCTACTACCTCACGATGTGTATTCACAGTTTATGTCTATATAGTCTATGCACAATATATGTGTAGAGTATATTCACAGTTTATATCTATATATTAGTCTATACACAATATATGTGTAGACACGCTTCACGCAAATAAGTGAACCTGAGGACTGTGAAGTAGTCTATAGATTTACTTTTATGTAGTGAATCTTTGTTAAATACATACGTTGAATCCAAACATATACGTTATGTTAGGGTAATGAACTCGAGATGTAAATACCTTGTTACGACACACAAATTTAAAAATTGTGTAACTAACTGTAACTTCAGTAGGACATTGTACTGAAGAGTATTTCAAGGTCAACTAGTACCTACTTTTTTTTAAGGAAAAAGAAAAGTTTTACCAGAAAAATATTGCACATTTTTAAAAAAAGAAAACATAATTTTACTGTAAAAGTATTACGGTAAAATTACTAACAACGTATTATGAATAAAAATTCTGTCTGCACCTAAAATGTAGGTATGCGTTTAACCCTTAGGACCGGTTTGAAGGATAAAATACCGATGGCAACAACCTACTGCAAAAGATTTTGCTTGACTTTGAAATAACCGGGTGACATTGAAAAATTCACTCATGATTTGAAGGGAAGCTTTATTTCTGAAGCATTAATTTTCATTCTATTTGGTACATACTTCAGAAAACGAATGCACAAAAAGGTTGACACACATAAAATACCTACTGCTGTAAGTAGGCCCAAAATAAAGGCCACTTCCTAATAATAGGGAACGCTTATATTACACGGAATGCGTGTCCAAATAGAAGTAGCTGTGTTAAAAGAAAATAGGTCGAGCTAGTTTTAAACCGAAAACTCGTAAAAAGTCCATAGAGCGGAGGGCGGGGCGGGCCGCTAGCCGCTACCACGCCGCCATTTTGATAATAAAATCTGACGTCATATGTCATTAAAAGCTTATAATGGTTCGCATAGTGATTTTAGAAGAGTAAATTGTTTTGTTAATAATGTTTAGTAGATATTATTTTCTTACAAATTCAGTCTTGGAATTCGTAATCAAATAAACAACTGAAAAACACCGCTTGTTGTAGATATGTCTTGTAGTTTTTAATTAATTTGATCCTTTGTGTTTTCTTGTGCACAACAAAGTAGGTATAATTAAAAAAAAAAACATATAATATAGTTAGACAAGGTGGGAACGTTTAAAACGACAGATTTATTAAACTTTATAGGTATTTGGGAAGCAAGCTGTCAAAGGATTTTTGGAAAAATAATAATAACAGTATTTAAAGTGTCATTGATATTTTTTTAAATCCAGTATTTATAAAGTTGTTATTTTGTGCCGTTTACTGAACAATAACATGGCACCGAAAGTTCAATAAAAAACAATGTAGTCACGCCACATTGAAAACTACTTTTTAATTGCGGCCGCTCTGGCTGTATAAGGATGGAAATAAATAAATAAAAAATATCCTAAGCCTCATTAATTTAATCTGTGCCTACTGCGGAAAACAACCTTATCTGTCTTACGCATCATAGGTACATACCAAGAATAAATAAAATTAAAACGCTGACCATATAACATTTTAAATAATTATAATAATAAGCTACCCAAAACGATTACGGTTTTGGTATTATAGTACTAATTTGTGGGTTAAACTGTTAACCAAATAGCTTGTTCGACCGTACCTATAATTTCAATATTTGTTTCTTATGAGAAAAATAAAGACAAAAAGCAAAACCAGTGCTTTGTTTGCAAAGAGCTTAGTTCCGCAAAAACGTACCAACTCACATCAAAATTTTTCTAACTTTAGGAAGAAGGAGTAATGTTTTGTATAGCTGATAATAAAACAGCATGACTGTGTAACAAAATAATTTGCTCTCATATTTTAATGGTGTGATGGTAGATTTGTGTTTTTTGAGTTTTGACTGTGGGTTGGCTCATTTTTGCAGAACGAAATTCTTTAACCACTCAAAGGTATTCTGTGATCAATACGATAACACTACATTTATTTAAATACTCTGTGATACACACACTAGGTGACATCTAATCAGCCATCCAACACTTGCTCTATACATCGTGTGACTGTTCCCAGAAGCCTTAATCCGTGTCATATTTCTGTCGTTACAACTAAATACTTAGATAATAGGTAGTACCTACCGCAGTTGGTTCTTGGAATAGGCATGACGACAGTATCAAAAAATTGCAAATCTATTTAGTCCGTCAGTTGAGAGTGTTGGAAATTAATGGACACGTATTTTTTGTTTTTGTACATCAATGAATATTGACAAAGATAAAACGCATCAAAACTCGGGAGTGGAGGCTCGTGACGTCAGAACTAGCTAAAAATTATACTTAGGCGTGACGTATTGAGAATTTTAAAAGTGTCATATCTTCGTCAATTTTGATTTACGTAACAAAAGAAAAAACACGGGTCAAATATTTTCTGATAATCTAACTGACGGACTTTTTTTTTGTCGTCTCGCCTATTGTGGTGTAATCACGACGGTAAAAATTTCGTGCGTTTGAATTTTGGACGTTAGGTGCTAAGTCAAAGGTTACTAATCGAACAGCTTGCTCAATGACCCTTACGTCATACCACTGTCACTTGTAAACAAGCCGGGCTATGTGGTGATCATGCATAGGTAATTAAAATGTTAGGCAATTATGCAATGTAGAGGACCCGAATGGCGCACCGGTAGTGAGGCTGCCTTACGTTCTTAGGGTCCCGGGTTCGAATCCCGGTAGGAGCAAATGTTTGTGTGATGAGCATGGACATTTGTTTCCGAGTCATGGATGTTTATATGTATAATAAGTATGTATTTACAAACAAAAAGTATCTTTGTAGTATATCAACTATCTGGTGTTTAAGACACAAGCCTCGGTGCTTAGTGTGGCACTAGATGGCACTGTGTGTAATGTCCAGCGATAATTATTTATAATGTTAAAACCCATTTGGCAGAAATATGTTTTTAATCTCTAATTCTAGTATGATAACCTAAGTTTGTGCCTTATGGTGCATCCACACCGCAGTTACTTTTTGTAGAGCAACGTTTCCACCTATATGTTAACATATGTTGCCTAACTTTTGAAAACAGTCAACACGTGGTAACAATTGATAACATTGTTAGAGTATGTTAGTTTTACATGCAGTGTGAATGTACGATTAAGGTGACTTTCACTAATAAAACTGAACATAATCACCACATTTTTAAACTGCAAACAAGAGCTGTGAGTAAAAACTTCATTTGTGAAAAAAAACAGTTGAAAATCCTTTCATACGAGAAATGGTATTAAAAAACGTTACTAAATTCTGCTGCATTCTATTCTTTAAAAGCTTTTACAAAAGTTTTTTTTTTAATTATAAGGCTGTATTTTCTTTTGTTTTTTTTTTTCGTATTTAATCTGTAAGTAAAGTTAAAGATAGCTAGTTCAAGTTTTAGGTTAGTCCGTCAGACTAGATCCCTACTTACAACAGATGCAGACTCAGGGTCATGTGACCGTCTTTATCGCGCCGTATCACTTGGTTACGCACTACCCACATACAAATGTATTTTATGTTTTCTCACTAAACTAGGTTCCAGAAATTGGGGTCAGATGGCAATGTGTATTTTATTTACTCAGCCGTGCAATACTTATAGCAAATGTATGTGTCGTTAATTTGAATGGAAAACTGGTATCAATCTCGCGTTAGCCAAACAATTTGTGTGGATGGATATAATAAGTTAACCGACCTCAAAATATTAACATGATTTAGGAAATACATCGTTGCTACAGTCGTGGACTGTTTCATCCGGGTGCGTCTCATAACATATTAAGTTATTTGGTATATTTTTATTTCAATAACGTTCATAAGATATATTAAACGTGAGTTATACCAACTGTTGATATAATTTCTTCAGATATAACATTTATATACTCTAAAACTTATTTCGTATAACGTTATTGGATATAACGTTTATTTAATCGAAAATCATTAGGCCTATCGTTTAAAACATATAATATTGATATAACGTTTATATAATCGAAAATCATTATATATCATAACATTTATTATCGAAATACGTGACAGCGTGAAAGCGTGACAGAAACGAATCGCTGCAAAACTGACTCCACGTAGTCACATTAAATTTGTCTGCCCTACCCCTAGAGTGTTATTTAAAATCGCGTAGGCGCGGAGGGGTAAGTCGTGACAGAAACCATGCCTGCTGCTTGCTGCATGCTGCATGCTTGATTGCATGCTGCATGCTGCAAGTATGGTGGATGCTTGTTTGCATGCCTGCTGCATGCACGGTGTATGCTTGTTTGCATGTTTTTTACAGTGAAAAAAAAACCCACGCGTTTTATCATATTAGACTAAATAAGTTTTATGTCTTCTGAGTGGTATATCAAACGATTTTATATTTAATGTAGGTTATGCTTATAAAAATTAGTAACTTTAAAATTATATCAATCGTTTATTATATTAACTGATTGGTATATCGAATAAAATTATAGATTCAGTTGTTATGTCTTGTAAATATTAGAGATTTTGTAATTTTATCATATATTACTTACCCGTTTCATTCTATATTATATTGTATTGAATTGTACGAAAGAAAACATCGAGAACCTTGTTTGCCAAAACTAACTTAATTTTTTGACACTTGAAGTCCATGGACGGTGAAAATAATTTCAAAGAAAATTAATTTGTTAAAAAGTATAGGGAATTTAAAAGGCTAATATTTTTAATCTAAGGATATGGACGCAAACAGCTAGGATGTGTGATTTATAATTTACAATATGGTATTAGAAAAAATTTGACAACCCGAATGGCGCAGCGGTAGTGAGGCTGCCTTACGTTCGTTGGGTCCCGGGTTTCAATCCTGGCAGGAGCAAATGTTTGTGTGATGAGCATGGACATTTGTTTCCGAGTCATAGATATTTATAATTATGTATAATAAGTATGTATTTACAAACAAAAAGTATCTATGTAGTATAATCAACTATCTGGTGTCCACGACACAAGCCTCGTTGCTTAGTGTGGCGCTAGATGGCGCCGTGTAATGTCCAGCGATATTTATTTTTTATTATTATTTAATTAAACATAATTACCTCCTTTAACGTTTACCCGGTGGTAAATGGGCGGAGTTAATACCACCTAGTTTGCTAACTATGATCTTATACTACCTAAATGGGTACATAATTTTTTTTTTATTTTGCAAATACTTGGGTTTAAAAACAGTTTTACACGACATCTTTTTTTTAAAGTAGATGAGGCTGGTGGGTGTTTCGAACCTGGCTGCCTTTATTCGCATGCTCTGAAAAGAAGCAGCCAAAACAAGCTCAGTCTCTTTTAAGGTTCAGATATAATTTTGGTCAACTCACATGAGAACTATGCAGAGAGATTTGAGTGGACCTGTCCAGCCAGTGCAAGCGTTTGTCAGCTATCGTCATATTAGAGTACATTGTTCACCGAGAGGAGAAAGTGACCGATTACCGTCGAGGGTGTCGTTTGAAGCCCGAGCCGTAGGCGAGGGCTTTAAAACACCCGAGATCGGGAATCGCACTTTCTCTCGAGTGATACATAGTGCTTTATACTACACCTACGAGGAAAATAAAAAACGAAATCTTTACTAATTGAAATTTGTATTGAAATTGTTGCAGTTAGTGAAGCTTAATGTAACACTTTTTCCATTAATGTTTGTTTGAGATGTTTGCGACAATGTAGGAGGAATTTCACATGTTCTTTTTTGAAATTGTTATTTCTGCCACCGCAGGGTCGCACTGCCAGCCCGACACCATCCAACACACAGCTAGTGGCCAGTGTCATTTCGCGAACTTGGAGATAAAAACTCACTGTAAAAACTTTTTGGCTTTTGATATTTAGGTTACCGGCGCATAGTCTTACCCAAAATTAAAAAAGAAAAACCACGTAAGAAATGGATTTTCATACACTTTTCTCTCCCGCTCAGATGCGTTTTCTCCCCGCATATTTGTTCGATATGCAATGACGTACTTTCTACCGTAAATTTGATAAAGTATCAAGGTACTTTCCAAGCAGGTGTAGTATAAAATTCTAAATTCGTTCTATTTGTAAATACATTTATTGTTTGTATTGCAACGGTCTTATTTATGTGAATAAGCATTTATTTACCGCTGTTATTATGGCTATAGGTAACCATTTTCCTGTTCGGTACGGTCTATTTTTCTCTCTAAAAGGAAAATCCAAGTCTCAGTCAACAGACAAATAATAATTTTAACTAAACAATTTAATTGTTTTTGTTAACGTATTCCTTAATTTATATGTCATCATCATCAGCCTATTAATGTTCCCACTGCTGGGACACAGGCCTCCTCTCTACGAGAGGGAATTTATATGTAACAGGATAATTTTATTTCATGCTAATGAATAAAATGGAAGGGGAGCTCGTGGCTATATAGTTACAGCCGCTCGGGTCGATCGTTACGTTAAGCTGTGCTTACCTAGGTTGGTCTGTGGATGGGTGACCGCCCATTACATACCGAGTTTCCTCCGAGCCTCGGAAAGCACGTTAAGCCGTTCAGCCGGCTGCTCATTTGTAGATCTTTGACAGTCGTTAGGTAGTCAGAGGCCCAAAAAGTCTGACAACCAGTCCTTACCAAGGGGTACCGTATTACCGGGTACTAACTGGGTTGTGAAGGTCAGATAGGCAGTCGCTCCATGTAAAATATATATAAAATAAAAAAATAAAAAAATATTCAGCTGCATACGGTAAAACTGGAAGCCGACCCCAACATACTCGTAGTTGGGAAAAGGCTAGGCAAATGATGGATGCGGAATGAAAAGTAAAACAACTTAATATTTAGTTATTGAAAAGTACTTCTTTAGACGTATCATGAGCTCTATCTGCATGGAGGTGCTCGCCAGCAACGGAAACTATGAGCGAGGGCTTATAATTTACATAATCCTCCATTGAAAAGGGAGTATGCTTTCTGGTACACGCTGTATATGCTAAACTCGCTTTTCTTGCGTAAAGCTAGATTGTTTTACTTAGTTTTATACTATCCGTAACCATACCTATGTTTCACAAAATAAATGATTGATTGATTGATTGATTTTTATTCATATGCAGCACATACATACAACAACAAAAAAAAACAAACTTAAAAGTCCATAAGTCCATGCAAGGCAAGGTTGTTAGTAACAGGAATTTTGCTTACTTACTCGTATGTAACAATGATATCGCTACACTTCCATAAATCTTCTATTGTATATTAATCTCGGTTTCATCCTTTTTTTGGAATCTTAGTTTGACATTCGAAACGCTGGAGGTCTATTCTCTACTTCCGTTTTTTTTATATGATCATAAACATTTTCTAAATATAAAAAAAAATATTCTGGATTGTATTGTGCCATAAATGGAACACTGATTGATTTTACTCGTATATTCTGACGGAACAGAGTGGAGTAGTAGAGAGGAGCTCTTGGCTAAATAATGACTGCCGCTTGGGTCGATCTTCAGGTTAAGCCGCACCTGCCTAGGTTTTTCCTTGGATGGTTGACTACCCATTACATACAGTTTCCTCCGAGCTTTTGAGAGCACGTTAAGCCGTTGGTCCTGGCCAGTGGCTAGAAAGTCCGACAACCAGTCTTACTAAGGGGTATCGTATCCTACTACTTACTGGATTGTGGAGGTCAGATAGGCAATCGCTCCGTGTAAAATACTGTTATTCAGCATCCGGTTACATTGGAAGTCGACCCCATCATAGTTGGGAAAAGGCTAGGCAGATGATGACTCAGACCAGAGTACAATGTAATATGCGATGTTCCATGTCAAACCACAATTAACCAAATGAGAACAACACGAATGCCAATGAATATAGAGATGGGGCGACGCCCTAAATGACCCCAATAAAGTCACCCACCTCACTGATGTCATTCTAAAGGTCAGATGTGCGCACTTCTGGGTAGTGGGCTTTGTCTGTACATAGGCGGAAAAGGTCATGCACAGTCATGCCTCATGCGTGAATTTACGTCATTTTTTTTTCTACCTTCCTATTTTACCGAAAAATTGTGTTTGGATGTCGCTTTGTGTAAAGGAATGAGTCTGTTTGAAAATTTGCTTATATTTGTTGTCGTTCTGCGAGTACCCTTGAACTCTACGAATTTGTTATCACAGTTTCGGATTCATAACGTTGGGATAGTCAAAATACAAGGCAAAAATTCCACGAAGTAGGTAGCTTTAATTATTCGAAGTGCACGATCGGGTATAATTACACAAGATTATGATAAAAATATTGTTGTTTATCATTATTTGTCATGAACATCATCCTTGACAACATGATTGATAGCGGAACTCGCGCCCTTGTCACTCAACCACTTTAAAGTTGATTACTATTATAATTAATGTGTGGTTTATACATTTGAGCCGCCCTGGATTTCTGCGTCAATACATCAAATATTAAAAAAAATCTGTTTGTTTCTAAAATTAATTATTCGTATTTTATGTGCTGCCAATCCGTTCCTCCGAAATCTATACAACTTTGTCAACTTATTGCTTAGGCTTGAACTCCTGTCACGCTAACGTCGGTCGGTCGCGTGCGTCGGTCGTGCGTACGAGTATACATTGTGTTCTATAAAGCACCGTACTGCGACGCTGACGGCGCGTATTTGCTACTGTTTTTCTCGCTGAGGTACGCGACCAACCGTGCGCGCTCGACCGTCAGCGTGACAGGAATTCAGGCCTTACACTTGTGCAACATCCATCCAAACTTTCGCAAAAATATACGTATTACCACCACAATCCGAGACGCCGCACATGTTCCGACCACATTTTCAATTTTACGAGTCATAAGAGTATTTACAATTTTACATAGATCTAGGTCACCAAGAAACGAGAATGTGCGAATCTAGAATTAGTTTCATGTCATTGGGACACTATTTTATTTACACGGGTATAGGTTGACCCATTTTTTTTTCATTTTTCTAAGAAGACATGCTGCGCCGATCCCAAATAAATTAGGATAAGAGCAGATAAATGATGTGTTCTATTTTTTCTGCCGTTTTGGTCGTTTCCATTATCAACTACCTTATTCGTAATTGATTGGTACAAGTGTAACAAAATCGCCTAATGGCTTGTTAACTGTTTGTTTAGATTTCAACCCGCATTTAGTTGTGAAAATAATTCACTCTGTGTAAATTACTGTTATACGTAACACCTACTTTCTTTAACGACAATTATCGTAAAATGAATGAGACAAAATAATGTATTTTGTCACTTTATTGTAAGTTGTTATTATTTATTTTTACCTAATATGAATAACAGGACTTGTAAAGCTCATGGCTAAATATTAACAGCCGCTCGGGTCGATCTTTAAGTTTAGCCGTGCTTGGCTAGGTTGGTCTGTGGATGGGTGACCACCCATTACATACCCAGTTTCCTCCGTGCCTCGGAAAGCACGTTAAGCCGTGGGTCCCGGTTGTCATTTTTAGATGATAGTCGTTAGTCAGTGGCCCAAGTCTGACAACCAGTCTTACCAAGGGGTATCGTATTACCGAGGTATTACCCAGTACTAACTGGGTTGTGGAGGTCAGATAGGCAGTCGCTCCATGTATGTACTCAGCTGTATCCGGTTAGAATGGAAACCGACCCAAAAATTATGTAGTTGTGAAACGGCTAGGTAGACGATGATAAATAATAAGATTTGTCGAATATTTAGAAAAAAATAATTAAAAGAAGAAGAAAAATAATTAAGAGAAGAGATTTCTGAAGAGGCTTCAGAAATCTTAATCCCTAGGCACTTAAAAATATTGGTTCAACCACAATTTGTCAGTTGATTTTATGTGCTTTTTAATTGAAGAAAAGCTTTGAAACTGTCGCAATGAGTCACTAAATGACATTGTAGCTAAACTGACTAATTAATGACGTCACTGGTTGACTAAACTTTTATCAACGCAATAATTACAGTTAGCCCATTAGTTAGCTAGCTCTACTCGCTTTGAATTGAAAGAGTTCTCTGCGATAAGCGATATTTTTCTAATAAAATATAATGTGAGAACAAAATTTCAGGAATGGTTCATTATTACACAGAGAGAAGAAGAATAAAAGAAAAATAAACATAAAGAGTGTGTAAAACAGTATGTGCATGTGATTGCGTGTATGTGCGCGTGTGTGCTTTACTATAAAACTTGTATATTTTTTTGAATCCAGATTATTCTTACAATTGGGTCTGGTCTGGTACAATAGAATCCGTACCTATTCATTTTCTTACGTCCTTGGAGCACAGTTTGTCTGCAGTAACAATAATGAATTAATCTGCTTAATTCGCTCAGCACTTCACGTTAACACACACGCCCCTATATGACATCACCGACTAAATTGTCCCAAAACCTGAAAAGTGTGCATTAACATGCAATGAAAGAGTGAATAAATAAAAGCCCGCTTTATTTTACAACGTATCGACGATGATAGTTTATAAATAAATGCAGATACCTATGTGCGTCTTAGAAACTCTAGAAGCGAGTTATTTTAGTAGGAGAAAAAAATTAGACGTGTACTCAATACTCAATACTTTATTGCATTCCACATGTAGGTACTTAGGTGGTAAAATTTATAATTAGATGTAAGTTAGGAGAGAGGAAGCATTTATAAATTCTCAACAAATAACATTTGGGTACTTTCTGGGATAAATTAATTAATAGTATAAAATTATTATTAGTTATGTATGTCTAATGTATAATTATAATGTTACGCAGTTTGAGGGTAACATATTTTTTGCACGTACTTAATGACAAGAAGATATGTAGAAAGTTTACAGTTCCAATGGGTGCCATGTGCCATGTATCACAGTAACCTTGAACTGCCGTGCACATCGCCTCGCCAGATCTACAAATGGTTATGGTACTGGTCCTGATCGTAATCACTCTTAGATAAATTGTCCATTATTTTTTTATTGGCATTTGTCTATGCATAAACCAGTCGTTCCATATTTGGCACAAACTATTTCTAGCTAGTCTATGGCGTAATAAATTGCTAGTGAACTATTCTTAGGCTGCGTTCTTGTACGTGACTGTTGAGTACCGCGTGCGCCGGCACGGCTTCAGATGGCTACATACCAAAAGTGTGCGTAGTGCCATAAAAGATACACATCACATGCAACGGTTTTATCATTGTGACCTTACCCTCTCTGATTTATCGTTTATTTTGGGGTAATCCTTGAGGTTAGGTGAGTTTTCTTCAAGGGTCGTCTTGGGTCAAGCGTTTATAAACACAATTCATTTCAAAAGGAAACTACGTAAGATTTGTTTATGGACCAATGAGATTAGGTTAATATTTTTAAAATACCTACTCCCGTTACATCTTCGCCTAGTGACATTCCACAATTTCGTGTAACTCTCAGGTTATGAAAAATAAATATGTAGGTACTCTAAAAAGGATAAAAAAAACTAACAGCCTAAAAATAATACAAAAGCTATATTATTCACAAAATAGCGAGTTTACACAAAACCGACCTACATAGTGTTATATTTGTAAGCAGATGTTTTCAGACAAATCATCAGTTTTGTTTTGAAATTTAGAATGCTCATTATTAAAAGCAAGCCGGCTGTATCAATAAAGCTTGCCTGGAAGTGTAAATTGGATGCATTGTTTTCATTATAGGGCTTTTTCGGTACCAAATGTGTTAATTAAATTTTATTACCAAATAAATTCTAATCTTATGTTTCAATTCTGGTTTCTATATTATCTCGGTGTTGTGATTGTGGGCATTTTATTTTCAAATAATTTTTAATGACAAAATGGTATCCCAAAATTAAAAAAGATCTTATTGTTTATAAGTGACATTGATAAATACTTAGGTACCTACCAATGCAACGCTGCAAAGGTCTATTTTTCATTATTATTATTTTCCTTCTTACAGACCAAAACTGTTAAACTTTTTTCCTGTTTTTGTTTTTTTTTTTTTGCTAAAATATGATAAAATATAAGCTCGTAATTTAATAACTACCGATATCGGTAACCCTTGTCATGTTCTAATTAGGTAATTTGATGGGTACCAAATAGCAGTAATAAGCAAATACGACATCCACTATGCAGAAAAATATACGTTCCTGTCGAAATTCTTTTATTACGAGTCCTGAATAAAACCTGAGTCATCTAGACGCTTTTACTTTTACGAATATTTTCTTGGATATAATCCAAGTTTTTCTGTAAATATGGATCATCGTACTCAAGATCATTGAATACGACCGAAGATCGATAGAATGAAAATCTTCCACCAATATTAAATAAAATGTGTTTTTTTTTACAAATAAATATGATTTCTATTCTATTCCCAAAGGTTTTTATGTGGATGTTTTTTTTGCACATGTAAACAATTTTAACTGTAAGATTTAAAACTACAAAGTGTCCAGACAAAATATTATTTTAATTGAGAGTAAAAACAAAGATGGGAAAGTAAAAAAATAATTACCTTGATTTATGCAACTGAAATCCTTATTTAAATTCTGATGAAAGAAATATGGAACACTTTAAAAAAACGATTGTCAGCTATTTCCACAAGGCCCTGAAAACAGGCAGAACTGGAAACTTTTTGAACCTGAGGGAGGAAAAACACAGCGATCATCTTTTCCACATCGACATGCGCGTTATAATGTTTGGGTCAAGTAAGGCCTCGTTTATACAAAAAAAAACACCATTATAAATATACATTAATATTAATATATATATATTATACTTACTACAGAGTAATTTCTCATTTAAATGAAATATGTTACAATGAATCGTAAGCTAGACCAAGTTATTCGCTCATCAGGGTGCGGCCACCCAAATTCTACTGTCCATTACGTCATTCGTTTTATATTTAACCATAAAAGAATACAAAAAAGGTTAATTTTTATCTAAACGTTACGTCGTCATCCAACATAGAAGGCTGTCTGGTCATATGGATAAACGATTTGTGCGAGAACAGATGTAGACTCTTAAGTTTGTATTACTGGGATACATAAATGTAAAATAAAATATTTTCATTAATTTTGCTGGCAACAAAATTGAGCAACTTTCTTTAACTATAAATTCAAAACTTCACCATCAAGTTGCCAGTAACATGTTGCAAACAACACAAAACATGTTGCTAAAACAATGTTGCTCAACTTTGTTTCCCAATTCATTCGGGAATCATCGAATAGTTCTCAGTCTACCCCACTATCCTTAATCAAAACGTACCAGATATGGAACATTCCCTAGGATTAATTAAAAGTACCAATTGTGAGAGTTAAGATAGCTAAATTAGCCATTGCCGCGCTCCTCTAAAATGTTATGCATTCTAGTTTGCACTGCTCAATGTCAAATGAGATCATCGAAGGAGTACTAAACTGTTGACATTGGCGAGTAGATAAATGGGCAAACTGTTTTTATTTCGGGCTATTTTTGAACGTATTTTTCTCGTGTGACGCCGATAACATGCATGGTCAGTGGTCACGATGTAAATTGCATTAGTCCGCGGCGTGAATCTTTTGTAGATAATGATATTGTCTAAAGAATTAAGACATAATAATTCTTATGTTTCATTTCTTGTGATGATCTGCCCATGTATTTCGAGGCGCCATTCGATTTCGATTCGACAAGTCGCATCAGCCGTATGTCTATCTTATTTATTTATTTATTGGTCTATCTACAAATGTTACACTTTTTAATCTATTATTACAATCTATCTATCTATCTCTCTTATTTCGCACGAAAGCGAGTGAGGTGACATACTGCTTCCCGAATAGAAGCGTTTAAATACGGGGGCTGATTTTATTTTTGGAGTTCTAGCAAATCATTTAAATTTACTTATGACTAGCTGTGCCCCTCGACCTTCGTCCGCGTGAAATTATTATAAAAATATTACTTTCTGATTTTGTTTACAATTTCAAGGATCTTAATTTTTTTTGCACGGTACCCTAATTCTTTTTCCAAAATAAAAGTAGCCTAAGTTACTCCTTATAACATCAGCTACCTACCTGAAAAGTTCAGGTCTAGCCTTTTCAGAGATTAGCCGGAACAAACGACTGACCAACAGACTTTTTGTTTTCAGTACCGTTAAAAGTTTAAAATTTCATATGCTTTCAGTAAAAACCTGTTAGTTTGAATTTACGAACAGATACTTCAATTTTATTTTTTGAATGAATTAATAGATATAGACGAGACACGCCAAGACCAAGCAAACATTTCTTCTGACAGCTGGTATAGCGTGTCTATCTTTGTGTTCTATTCAATTTATAAACTTGCGCCTTTAATCTACTAGACTGGCCTTAATTCAGCCACAAAGAATTTTACGAGTATGATTAGGTACTTCGTGTTACGACGTTAGTTTAATATAGTGTGGGACTGTGGGTACTAGGCTCCCAGATGGCGAGAAGAGATATTGCCTACATTCCGGATGGCCATAATTGCTATTAATATCTGCTGCCTCACCACTCAAGAATCGGGGCTTCCCATGGGAGAGTTCTTAATGGGGCCGTGGTAGTAACTGTTCGGATATAAACACGCGTATTCTTGCTAAGCTATTTTAGTCTTTAAAACTCATAAACGAACGGGGATTGCTTAATTCTTTGTGCGGATGTAGATTTTATCAATTGTTCGCAACAATAATACAAACCATTTTTTAAAGTTGGTTTATGGGTTATTTAAAAAATAAAAAGGTGCTTACCGCCACAAAAAAAATTGTTGGTCCGAGAAAAAAATACCGGAGATACCTATGATATTAATTTTATGAGAGCAACAATGAATAAATCACTTACTATGAGATACAATGAATGAATCAGTTACTAATGTTAGTTATCCTTTGTTACAGATACAAAATGGCTCTTGAATTCAACAAGTGCTGCTTCTGCATAGACCTGAGGACGGGATGCCTGATCATCGGGTATCTTAATCTGGTAAGGGTCGTCCTCCTATATAATCTCTTTGTTGAATGTTACAGTGGGCCATAATCCACCACGTGAGCTTATAGTGGATTGGAGGACTTCTGGCAAATGACTTCGATTTATTCACCCATTTCTTGGCGTCTCCATGCTCTTTAATTTATCATTTACTTGGAGCCTTTGATTATTATCTATATACACACATCAACACGGTCTAGGGATATTTTTAAAAAAGCGAATTACTATCAATGTGTTAATTATTTATATGACATGTATATATTTAAAAGATACGTTATTTAATATTCTACCATTTTTTAATAATGGTTAAGGTATAGATTAAAATTTCAGGATTTTATGAAAAAAAAATGAAGCATAGACGGAAACCGTATATGAATGAACTTTTAATTTGTGAGTAAAAACTGAAAAAAATAGAAAAATCATTTAATTTGTGTTTATAAACTTGAAGTTAGTAGTCTGAGAAAGCGCCCATGATGTTCATAACACATCGGCAACGATTCGGCATGCTCAGAACAAGGTTGTCAATGTCTTGCTGCGGAATATTGTCCCATGTCCTTCTGAGGTGCGCAAAAAGTTGATCTTCTGTAGCCAGATTTTCAGGAACTTCCTTCAGAGCTCTTCTTTGCAGCATATCCCACGCATGCTCAATGGGATTTAGATTGAGCAGGCCAGTCTAAGGCCCTAACATTATGTGTATGTAACCAAGCTGCTACCGTTCTCGCCGTGTGTGCCCGGGCATTGTCGTGCATGAGCAGGAAATCTTGCCCCATTTGTGTTCTGTGGGGCAAGATTACGGGCCCCAGCACCTGTTGGACGTATCGTTCTGCCGTCATATTGCCCCGCACCCAAACGAGATCCGTCCGTCCTCCAAGACGAATTCCTGCCCAAACCATAATTGTTCCTCCTTGGTATGGGTGAACTTCCTGAGGGTTCTGGAGACGGCTCCATCGTCCAGGAACTCGCCAAACACGCGTCCTTCGTGAATCTGGATGGAAGCCGAACCTGGATTCATCCGTGAACAGCACATTGGACCATTGGTCACGGCCCCAGTCCACGTGGTTCCGAACCCATTCTAATCGTCGTCCACGATTGCCTCTCCGTAAAGGTGGGACCCGGAGTGGTCTACGAGAGCGTAGATTGCTTTCATGCAGTCGCCTTCTTACAGTTTGGTCACTCACAAGCACTTGTTGTTCCACTCGCAGCCTTTGGACCAATTGAGTCGCCGTTGCATTTGGTTGTGCTCGCGCAGTAATTTGCAAAAATCGGTCTTGTCTGGGGGTAGTGATGCGACTTGGCCCCCGGTGCCTCTCCGCTACTTCACCTGTGGCACGATAGCGTGTCCACAATCTTGAAATTACATTTTGATGGGTCCCTATGGCCTCAGCAACATTACGCCGAACAGATCCAGCTTCCAGCATTCCCACAGCTCGTAACATCTCCGCCCTCGTCAAATGTCGGCGTTGCATGGCTACAATAACTCAATTTTAACTTTATCTTTCGTTTAAAAATGAATAAAAACTGTAACTAAACGTAATTCGTATTGTTTTCTAAATTTCGCACAAATGAAAATTCCCTCTCCTATACATCAAGACATTTTTATGCCACCGAAACAAAAGAATTTTCAAAAATTTGAATTTGGAATTAGTCTGAGATAAATTACAAACAAATCGGTGTATAAAAGATTCCAATGCGGCCAGTACTTTTCGAGTTATTTAATTGAGTATGAAATATCCCTAGACCGTGTTGATGTGTGTATTACTCTTATAGATTGTCTGATTTGATTTGCACAAAAGAGGTTGGAGATTTTTTTGGGCATAATGCTGGCTCTCCACGACGAGCTGTGAGACACGTTTCAGTGATACAATGTCATTATGTTTATTGTGTCAATGAGAAGTTTTCTTTTTGAGGGATTAAAAAAAAATAGTTTCCAAGAACTCTCTAGATGGCGTTGAACTGACTACGTTAGTTGGTGCCAAAGCCAAAACGCTTGAAAAAAAAAATTGCGTTATGTCACATACGCTCGTTGACGTGACACTTTCGTTTGCTTAAGCTTCCGAATATAACCTAGTTTTCTCGCGTTTTGTTAAAATCAGTTTTTTACGTTTCGTTCCTTGCTTTAACGTACCAAGTTCAGCGCCACTGCGCCATCTATCCAGCGACTAGGGAAGTGCTAAAAAGAAAATCCCTCATTGCTTTGAGTCGGTCATCGGTTTGTTTTTCGATCATTTATCATTTCGTGCAAATAAATTCAGTAGACCGCACGTCAGCGGTAACGAAACCAGAAAAAGCTGGCCTGTTATCCTATTGAAACTCCGTAAAACGCTATGCCGTTTCGTCGTTCATTTTTGTTTCATTTTATTTTACGTTCACATTTTAAATCATAATATTTTCAGACATTTTGAAACATTGGAAGACCGAATGAAAGATGAGTGAAGCCTCTGATTTCAACATTACTACCGATGTCTGCTTACATGTACCAAATAACGAACCTCTCTAAACAATGTTTCAGATCGGTGAAATCATCATGATTCTGATGTCGATCATCGGCCTGGCCGCAGCCGGTGTGGTGACCGCAGAAGGCAAGGACCAAGAAACGCAGAGTTCTGGAGTCGTCATGCTCGCGGTGGTGGGGCTCTTACTGGTCTTCGTCATCCTGTTCATGGCATTCACTATAGTCCTGCTAGTTGGGCTGCATCAGGTATAAGATAGAACCAACCCATTACACTCACGGGTGTCGTATAAGGCGACTAATGTCTGAGGCAGAACACCTTGCGCCTCCGTAGACCAGAGAATGGGCAGCAGCGTTTTCTGTTAGTCTTTCATCACTGCGATCTCCAATCCGCGTGCCAAGCGTGGTGATTACGGCAAATTCCTCCCATCATGGGAGAGGCTTATGTCCAGCAGTGGACGTTATGGGCTGTTGTAGTAGTCTTTTTTTACTTATAGTAACCGTTTTTGTTTTTCGAATTTTGCTGGCCCATGATTTTGCTCATTCTTGAAAAGTGTCTGATGTGTGTATAATATTGCCTATGGGTCTCCTGTGCTTAACCCTTCGGATAGAAATAGGTGGCCTACCATGACGTCTTAAAGCAGGATCGTTTTAATCTTGTTCCAGTGTGGGTAAGAGACGGAGCTATAGAGGACGTCTAGCGCCATCTCTTTCCCACACTGGAACAAGATTAAAACGATCCTGCTTTAAGACGTCATGGTACGCCACCTGGCGTACCTAATTATTGTGTGTTTGGTTAATTTGAGACTGATGTGTTGTGACATGTAGTGTTTAAAAACATTGCAACGTTTATTTCTAATTTGAATGTTGAGATTTGATGTGAAATTTATCATGATTTCCATACTGTCTCTGTTTGTGAAATAAACATGCTAGGACATCTATCAGATCACATTTTCCAAAGACACAGGCAGATATGAAAACAGACACAGATGTTTTTATTGTTAATTTAGTTTATCTTTTTAACAAGAAGAGTGACATGACAGTCGTTCTCGTCAATTGATAATGATAGCGCGATGACATAACTTGATAATTTCATAACATGACATGACATAATTTCATAAAATGACATGACATAACTTTATTTTAAATACCTCCTTACCCCGTTTACTATTAAATGCGACCAAAGGCACAATGTTTAGAGTGCGTCACATTGAGTTTTACCGTAAAACGTGATTCATAATCCCAAAAAAAAAAACGTTTCCCAGCAATAAATAATTTTTGTGTAGACTTACTTAGATGTACAGAATGCTTGGTAGACGGCTTCGTGAAGGGTCTGTTTACACACTGTATAATCTGTTAAACTGAGGTAGAGATTACTATGTTTATCGTTCATTTTAATTTTGTTTTCTATTCTCAATCTTATAACGGTCTTTATAATGCATTACTTTTAAATGGTCTTTTTTTGTCGGTTTTTTTTTTAAATAAAGTGCTTTTTGTTTTCCCCTTAATAAATCAAATATACCACCAGTGTATGTAGAATCTGCTAACGTGGATGTATTTGTTTCAGTACAAACGCGGACATGTGAAGGCCTATCTGATCTACGGGTTGATCTTCATCGTGCTGTACATCATCCTGTTCTTCGCTAGTTTTGCTGGCGAAAGCATTGGTGCTGGCCAGATCGTGAAGGATCTCATCTCTATACGTAAGTACTTCTTTCATTATTTAACGGGTGATGTCAAGTCTGGCTAGTCGCTAGTTGCGTTTGAGTGTAATCCAACCGTAAAAAAGAAGTATTTTAGCTTTTAGCGCCACACGCGAGAGTACTGTAGTGTTTCTTTAGTTATTTCCTCAAAAGGTCATCGCACTATTGCTAGCTAACAACAGTTTGTACAAATATAGAAGACGGTGTATTTTCTGCAATAGGGAAATAACCTCAGTTGCCCCTACAGAATTCTAAATAGCAATGTTTCACAAACGCAGATAAATGTTCACTCATAGTCGTTACAGATAATTGCATTAGTCAAAATATTTCCTATTGGATGCTCCAATTTTATTAAAAAGATAGTCTAACAATCTGTCTTCCAAGGTCCTCAGTACCTAACTGGGTAAAATTAACAATAGCTTTAATGAAGGTAAATAATAATAATAATAAATATCGCTGGACATTACACACAGCGCCATCTAGTGCCACACTAAGCAACGAGGCTTGTGTCGTGGACACCAGATAGTTGATATACTACATAGATACTTTTTGTTTGTAAATACATACTTATTATACATATAAACATCCATGACTCGGAAACAAATGCCCATGCTCATCACACAAACATTTGCTCCGACCGGGATTCGAACCCGGGACCCTAAGAACTTAAGGCAGCCAAACATTATGAGAAAACCGGAATGCCTGAGAGATATTTCTTGACGGCATGTAAAGCTAAGTCAGAAGCCCATGGGTGGCATAAAAACTCTGACACCAGGTTAGGCACTAACCAAACGATAAATAAATAAAACTGGTATAACTGGGTTGGGTAAGGTTGGCAGTAGCTCCATGTAAATTACTGAACCTATGCTGCATCCAGTTAGACTGGAAAGCCGATCCTCAAATAGGGTTCTTGTTTATAGATGCTGGTTTTTATTTTTGGTTTTGTGTTTTCTTGTACCTGTATTTTGTGTGATGTGATGTAGAAGGTACCTACTCTACTTGTACCGATCCGTTTCCACCTTCCATCGTTCCGTATTGGATACCTATATCTTTACGCAAGCATTCATAGTTCGGAGAGAGCTAGGCAGACGTGTGTTCATGAATCACAAAAGTTTTATTTTTATTCTTATTTCCAGTTCTGAGCATTTACTTCTTGCTGGTGATCAGAAGCTATTATCTGAAGATGGACGACCCTGCCAACAAGCCAGCCATCTACAACACAGCTTAAGTCGGCCATTTGTTATAAAAATATCTACTGTATCTATGATATTGGTAGAACATTTAACTATCAGCCACATGTCTTTAAAATTATAATAAAAATATTTTGACATTTGAATATTCTATAAGTGAGCATTTTAAATAAAATGTTCATTGAAACATATGAAATGGCACAAAGAGTAACAAGATGTGCCTTATAAATTTATACAATACCTCATAATTTGTAGGATTTTGAACAAATTATATGTGCTGATAATTAAAAGTTTGATGAGAATATTTCTAAATGTTGTCTTCGTGGTGAGTTAAATTGCTTCGAATCAATCGTTTGTTTTGCAGCAATGTATTTGAATCAAACGTTTTTGCCGTATAAGCTTATTTCTCAATAATATTGTGCATGTCAAAAATTTTGATGTAAAAACATTGTTATTACGTTCAGTTGATTAAGTTTCGTAAAGTTAGTTGTAAGATTTGAGTCCTTTTTTTAAGTTTTCAGTTACAGTTACGTTTTTCATGAAATAGTTACGTACCAGTACTTTTACGAATGTTTTGTAAGTTCATGCAGTTACAAAAATGCAAATAACATTTAGTTTATTTTGATCACTAATTAATGTTATAAAGATATTTCATAAAATAAATTAAAATCTGACCATAAATCTATTTGATTTTGTATTTATACTGTTTCTTAAAAGTGAGTTTGCAAAAGACACACTTAGATAAGTTTTTACTAAACCAGGGAAAAGCAAAAGAAAAACCAATGAGACTGGTGTTCTTAGCAACAATTAAATCTATTATTTTTTACAAAAAAAGTATAAATTTCATAATCACGAAAATAACAGAACGATTCACCACCGATTTTATAGAAATTGTGATGTTTTAATAAAACTTTAAATTTTTGCATTTATGGGGCAATTTTTATAAAAAGAGGGCAATTGCAAAATTTATATTTCTATAAAACCAAACATTGTTGAAAATCTTCATTAAACAAAACTCTAGGGTACAATAACATTAAGTTATATTAATAGTTATTATATTTTTAATTAACATAAGATTTAATCTACCCTTTTAAATAAACCGCAAATAATGCAAACATTTAAAATTAATCTCATAAAGTGCCATTTAAAATGTTAATTTGGTCTGAGTATATACCTATTTTGAAGTCTTCTATCGTTGCATTTACCTCAACAGGTGCTTGAAATGAAAAAGATAATATGCGGATAATTATACAGGCTGTTTATAGAATCTCTTTGAATTCAATATATACCAAAATGTGCTTTTATACTTCGTGGTTAAGAAAATTGCCTTTTTGTACTAAGTTCGAAAATAACTAACTTTTTTCTAAAGCGTAAGTCACGAGGAACCGAAAAACGTAGGTACCTAATAGCGCCTTTATAAAGTGTTAGAAAATTATAAACCTTAGTGACGATCTCTTAAAACCTTGCATAAGCCACCGATTCTTTAGAAAACAGCTAGTTTTTTCGTCTTAGTAAAAACAATTTTTTTGAACTTATTGTATTTAATACGTTTACGAATGTCATTGTAATAAATATAAAATTTGCTTGAATGTTTAAAAAGGTGTTAATTAAGTGATTTATAAATTAAAATTACAATACTTTAAATAATTTGGTTGTTATTAATTTGGTTGGGTGACACAACTCACGGGCTCGAACTCATTAGTAGGCGTGGCCAAAAAGCTCGTTGTCTCACCTGGCATCGTGTCCGACAGAGATAGTATCAGTGATGAGCAGTTAGACGCTAGTCTTCACGCACGTCTAGTTCGTACGCACACACACAGCGTTCCGAACCGTTCCGAACAAACACGAAGTTACACCTGCACACTTATTGCTATTCGATGCCGCTCAACACTCGCCAACAATACATATCTTTACAAATAACTTTTTCATAGAATACTTACGTTTGACCTTTTATTTAAATGCGCTAAAAAGAATAAAATAAAACTTTTCCTATCAACATAGAACGTACACGAACACAATTCGCGAGATTAGTGGCAACAATAATATCGTATAACTATATTGTTTGTTATTGTTGGCCTGGGGTCACGATGTCCTGGGACGCTTTCCGCCAGGTCTGCTAATCCCTCGAGAGAAATAAATGGCTGTGAAGCCAGCAGAGTCTGGACGTTGCTCGGCAGACGACTGCTTTATATTGTCATCGCGGTACTGTGGATTTCCTTGGCCTGATAAAATTTAGGATTTCCTTTTCACGGCGTATCACGTCCGGGTCACCAATTTAGTGGTTGTTGTACACTAATTAAATTAAATTAAAATTTTTCATCATTCAATATAAATGTAGTCAACACAAGACAGAAGTGACAGATCAGAAGAAAAGTAAAAATCATGTCGTGAAGGTTTTATGTATAAAGGGTGTAAAACACCTCTTAACGAAGCCGCAAAGCACTTGTTCTCCCCATCATTGTGATCATTTTTTTGTTCTACACCATACCTGGGAACCTTCTAGTTACGGAGATATTGGGGGTCAAAGTTCCAACTTTTTGACAAGTTTTTTTTAAATACAAGTTTTTAATGTATGATTTTTACTTTAAACACCTCCACGACCCCCGTATTATTCAATCCATCCATCAGCACAATGTTTTGAGTGCGTTACATTGAGTCCTACCACAAAAAATGATTTTTCACCAAGTTACTTAGTTTGATGTACAGAATGCTTGGTTGACGGCTTCGTGATGAGGTCTTTTACACCCTGTATAAAGTTTCTATATAAGTAGGTCGCCACCACACCATATTATAGGGTGTGTGTTTCAATGGCGCGACCACGGCGTTTTTTTTTAAATAACTATGCCATGATTTTGTAAAAATATGTAAAATTTGGTTTAAATTTCCCAAAACCTTAAATTTGTCAAAGTTATGGTTAAAAAGTTATAAGGGTTTGAGCGTGGCCACGCCATCGAAACGCGGAGAACCGCGCGGCCACGGAAATCTTAAAAACTAAGCGTTGCAGAGACCTGAAATTTAGGTAAATAACAGATTGAATTTGTAAAACATTTGTAAAAAAATTGAAAAAATCTTAGGTTTATAATTTTAGGAGATGTAAGACTAAAACCCCCATGGCCGCGCCATTGCCAAAACACGTTATCGCCGATATCTCGCTGAAAAAGCATCGCAGAGGTCTGAAGTTTTTGTAAAACCTAGATTTGAATTTGTCAAAATACACAAAAAATCCTAGGTTTATATTTCAGGAGCTGTAGTACGGTATCGCTTATAACCTTCAAAACGTTCTGAATGTGAAATTTAAAATTGAAATTAATTAATGTAAACAGTTATCAATAAAAAATAATGAATTATTTTTTATTGATAACTGTTTATTGGAACAAAAATTAATTAATTAATTTAATTTTAAATTCAAATTTTACAAAATCTTTCAATAGTTTAAAAAAAAAAAAAAACGCAGTGGTCGCGCAATCGAAACTCACACATTATAGGAGTGCAATAGAAATGCACAGGCCCTTCAACTTCAGCGAAAATCAAATGACATGCACTGACGTCATGCATGAAATGAAAAGGACAGAAATATAGTTCTTGTTTTTCTATCAAACAAAGAACATGTCAATATCGCGTGTGACATATTGTTCATATGTGTGCGTGATCGTTGTCCTCCCGCACCGCACCGGGGGAAACAATATTCAGTGAGATGCACGAAAATTCATAGTAATAGGCGCGCGTAAAAAAATACGAAAAGGCCTTTGGGAAATCGAATTTTATGAAAAAAACACTACATAAATCATTTACAAATAAAATTTATTGAATTCTTCGATAATTGTGCTGTGTCGGTACGGACTTTGTTTTGGAAATTTGACACTTCTTTTATTACTAATTTACGCCCAAAGTTGCGTTAAAATTGACAATAAAATCGAATCTTTTGTAGTTCGTAACTTTTGAATGGCTTTTTATTTTAATATTTTGTTTCCACACAGACACAATTTATAATGAGACAAAACGATATCATGTTTAACTTTAGATGTACCATGTCAAATAGTGGAGTAATAGCCCCCCGAAATTTGTATGGAAAATATGTTGAGTAGTGCAACCTTCAGCCCATTCACAGTTATGCATGTGTCTGGACTATAGGTAGCTTATTTTTGCAGCGCTATGTCTTGGTTTTTTATTTGGTCTGAGTATATACCTATGACACAGTTTTCATGTGTCACAGTTAGTGGCACATGAAAAGTTAAACAACTTACCTTGACTAACATTGTATGTACATCGGATGTTATAAAAAAAGAACTATGTACTATCGTTTAGCAGGATAACAGCAATTACGGCATCCGCGTCTTAGTAAGGATCTATAATTTAATATTCGAGGGCACACCGTCGCACTCGCGGACGAGGTAATAAATGGTAACTGAGCCCAACGTTGGCTACAACGCCTACTACAACCTCTCTCTGGATAAATCAATGTAAAATTGTGTTCATATTTAATTATGTATCAAACTGAACAACTTTCCTCATGGGACCAATAGCGTAATCACAGAAAATAAATCAGATGTGCCATACAAAATTTCAATACCCAAAATAATTAATTTAATTTTAATTTTAATATCATTTAGAAAGTAGGTATTGAAATTTTGTTTGGCACAGTTAAATTTTTATAGCAAATCGGATGGTGGTCCCATGGAGAAAGTTGTTCGGTTTATTGATGTTTTAATACTCGCTGTATGATAGATTTAACAACTGTCCCTGTTTTCTATTCGTATTTACTGTAGATATTCGTCTGCCATCTATGACTATCCGAGATCACCCAAAAACTCGAATAAAGTTGTTCGTTAACTATACAGCATGTACAATAAAAGTTCATCAAACTGGTCAATTTCCTCCATGGAACTAATACCGTAATCTCGCAAAAAAAAAAGAGCTATCCAATAAAATATTTTGATACCTACTAGATCAAAATGTATACGGGACAGCCGATTTTTTTTCGCGGCTACTATTCATACCCTACGCCGCAATTACTGTTTAATTCAATTCTTTTTTTTAAATATGTATATCACTGGACATTACACACAGCGCCATCTAGTGACACACTAAGCAACGAGGCTTGTGTCGTGGACACCAGATAGTTGATATACTACATACATACTTTTTGTTTGTAATGTAAATACATACTTATTACACATATAAACATCCATGACTTGGAAACAAATATCCATGCTCATCACACAAACATTTGCTCTTACCGGGTTTCGAACCCGGGACCCTAAGAACGTAAGGCAGCGTTACTATCACTGCGCTATTCGGGTCGTCAAATTCAGTTCCACTTGTTAGGACATCTGCTTAGCGTTTTCCTAACTATGCTGGCGTCTGTTTCCAACCTTTCCGCAGTTAAAGATCAAAAATACTTTGCTAGTGTAGACACAGCTCGAAACCCTGTTGTGGTGCATCCTCTTTTAACTAATGATTAATGGCGATAATTGGGTAGGTACGTATTTCCCGTGAATTAGTTTCGTTTACATTGATAGGTTACTCGCACAAACAAATTGTTCAGTTCTGATTCAATATGGACAGGATTACGTTTTATGTGAATAAGGATAAGTGCTCCGGTAAGATCTTTTCCAATAAACAGTGTGTCTGGTTAACGGTTACCGATAGGTACAATAAGGGCATATTATATACTCATTTCTGTCGACAAATAAAATACTAACCCCACACCCCGCGAATGCATCCATCTTTTTTTTTAAATTCAATTCAATTCTTTATTGCAAATCACATGATTGTGTTAACAAGACCTTAAAACAAAATTTTGTGGTTAGAAATGAGTATACAGGCTGTATCGTAATTAATGGAAAACCCTGTATCTGCGGGAGGGGGCCTGCAAGCCCTATACTATAAAAACATAACCTTTTCCTTGCAGTCGTGTTTTTCGTTTTTAATTTTTTCTAGAAAAATTGCCACGGTTTGGTTTTTTCCTCGGCCACCGTATTCACATAAGGAGGAATTTTCATGTCTGATTTCTGCATAATATTCTTAAACAAACGTGCTGTAAGATGTGTATTACAATTTTAGAGCACCTCAAGTGGTTTTATTGAAAAACAATCATAGAGTGAAAAAAATGTGTTTCTGTAAAAACTTTTACTAAGTTTGAGTTCATCTGGTGTAAAAAAAATGTACGGAAATCTAGCTGCCCATATTTTGTTTACCTTATCCCTTTATTGGAGAATCCAAAATGGTATATCAATGTTCCATATCTTTTTTAGATTCCAAGTTGTAGCTATTAAACTGAGGAAGGAGCTATTTGATTTTTTTACAATTTCATTAAATTGTCGTTCATTTGATCAATGCACAATTTGTTATATGATCTCAATGACGTTAAAGGGTTTAGTGAAAGAAAACAACAAAATATTTGTTTTAATAGCACATATTTTAAAGACAATTACACAAAATACTTGAAATGGGCACCACCTTCCTGGGATGAAAAGTTGCGCATGCCTATAGACTCCGGGGTTTAATTACCCCACCCGCAGATACAGGTTTATCCATTAATTACGCTAACCCTCTACAATAAGCCCTTAAAGTATCATATATAATATAACTCTGGTGTAGTAGTATTGCTGGAACTATGTTTAATGAGAAATAAAAAAGGTTACTTTTGTATAGTTATTTGGGGAGGTTCGCGTAATATACACGCATTCAAAGAATAACCCTTACATGACGAAATTGCTGATCCATGCATGAAAATGTGATTTCAACTTTAATTTTCACTTAACCCTAATATATGGAACTTTATCAAAACTGGCGAAATGTGACTTCAGCTCCGACTAACCCTTCGAACAAAAACAGGTGTTAATTATGATGCAACTAATTAATTTCATGAACCTTTACACAGTGGGTTCAGAAGTGGACTCGGACACGTCCCTGAACGACTACATACGGAACCATCTGAACCTGCGCGGCACCAAGTACATGTGCAAGGAGGGTGGCTGCGGATCCTGTGTAGTGGCAGTCACCGTCAGTGACCCTCATCCTAGGACGTTCTCTGTCAATTCTGTAAGTACCTAGACACTTATGAGGTTTGTGCTCGGTGTTACTTAGAAAAATGATATCCGCAACGAAAAGATCCGAAAAAGACCCAGTGGTTGACACATGGACTTCGCCGAACATATTTCATTGGACAAGTCCAATGAGATTTATGTCAGAACACTAAAATGATACGTCTTTTCCATGTGTTGTGCAGTACTAAAAATAGTTTTTATAAACTTGTGCACATACATAGAATACAAACTGCAGAAAGAGAATTCAAACTTGGTATTAATATCAGCAGCAAGCTATTATAATATCTAATTTAAATAATTAACAAAGATTACTTCCATGGAGAGGTTTCGGTTCATCAAAAAAAAAACTAAATAGAACCTTTTTTTTTCTTTTTTTTTAAAAAGTAAAAACTTTTTGTAAAAAGTTTTTATTTGATTTCACCAAAGAGTTCATAAAAAACTTTTTGTCCGAATTATTGAATATATTTTATGTTTATTTTTAATAAATAATTGCAATACTTAGATCTTATTAATATTTGAAAATCATGACAACACACACACATTAAATTAATAGTTCCTTGATTTTATAAGACGAACGTAGCGTTCAATTTAGAGATGAGATGTAGGTACTATTTCTTTGTCAGGCAGGCCGCATGAATTTGTTTGACATTCGTCTCGGAGTTCCAAATTTTAATTCTGAATGCGGCCTTCAAATCGTTGCAGTCGAAAAGCAAGAAAGGAAAAAGGAAAGGGTAATGAAACACCAACGACGACTACGACGTATTCCTTGTGGACGTGATAGTTGGGTTTTAAGAGCGGCCAACCCGCCATACTTTTCGCGAGAATTTTGACAAACGCTCGTGCGTGATTATGCCGTTGTTACACATATATCTTTAATTTTTTTTGAACTGATAGGTATCTTGTGCACTATATCTGCCTAGATATCTATCGAAGCAAAAAATAAAAAATTTGTAGGAACGAATTAAGTATAAGCCTCCAAAAATTGCTGTTTTGCACAAATTTTACCTCAACTTTGGACGTTCATAATGTACTCTTTTGATTGTAAAAGTAAAGAAAATATCCTGATAGAATCCTTTTTTTTTTTTTTTTTCGTGTGGGACATCATCAAATGACTTCTCCCACTCTGGGCGGAGCAGGAGGGAGTGTCAGACTTTTACTGACTAAAACCCATCCATGTTCCTTCATCGCCCTTTATGTTCCGGGGCCACGATATCTCTTTCGAACAGTCCCGCAACCCCGGCAGGCATCAGTCCTTGCGGACCCGTTCCTTTTTGCTGACTCTCTTTGAGGCGCGTGTGGAACACGAACGCGCCGTCGACACGGCCTGTCGTCATGAGACGGACGGACGGCGAGCTAGCCCATAGCCCACCGTCTACAGGCCCGCGCCTACGGTGGCCGGGGGCCACCACGTGGCCCCTGACGCCCGGGTCGTCTCCCGCGGCGGCCGGGACGCTGTGAGGTTCTCTCCCTCTCACGTTCCGCCACCTCCTTCTCTAGCATTACTGCTTCGCAGAAGGAGGTGACGGCGTCCCATTCCGTCTCGCTCCGGACCATGGCTTGCACCAGGGCCTGACGCGAGAGGTCGCCGCCGCCAATCGCCGCTTCGAGGACACGGCGGTGCTCCGCCCACGCGGGGCACATCTCCACCGTGTGCTCCACCGTGTTCTCCGATCGATCCTCGCAGTGGAAACACCCGGGCGTTTCCTCCCGCCCAATTCGGTGCAGGAACCTCCCGAAAACACCGTGTCCGGTGAGGACCTGCGTCAGGCGGAAGGTGAGGACGCCGTGGCGTCTCTCAAGACACTCCTCAAAGGGGACTAACCGCCACTATCGTGGCGTGCCCTGCACAGTCGCAGTCAGAGAGAGAGTCAGCAGACAGTCGCTCTCTCCATGTCGCCATGAGATCCCGCCGAAAGTCTGTCCACTGAGCGACAATTTGTCGCGGCAGCAGAGTTTCCCCCCGGCGTAGCGCCTCCGCGCGCCATTCGTGCAGGCGCGCGAGGACTATTGCCTCCAGATCCCATGGCGGCAATCCGGCAAGGAGGCACGCCGCCTCACGGGAGATCGTGCGGTACCCACGGGCCAGCCTTACGGCTACCACCTTTTGGGGCGCGTTCAGGTAGTGGGCTGCACGCAGCCTCAATGAACGCGCCCAAACCGGGGCCCCGTAAAGGGCCCTGGACCGCACGACTTCCGCGTAGAGCTTCCGGCAGGAGGCGTTTGGCCCCCCCAGGTTGGGCAGGAGCCGCCTGAAGGCAGCCCCGGTCCGTTCCAGTTTGGGGGCCAAACGTCGGAAATGCTCCACGAAGTTCCATCGGCTGTCGAGGACGAGTCCCAGGTACTTAAGCGTCGACTCGACGCCGATGGATACCCCTCCTACCGTCAGTGAGGATCCCGGAGGTGGCGCATTCCGAGGCCCATGAAAGCACATGGCCTCGGACTTGTGCAATACCACCTCGAGACCCAGTTGCCGGATCTTCTCAACGCTTATCGCAACCCCGCGTGTCATAGCTTCGGCCGCCGCCTCGTAGCAAACTACGCTGACAATGCTAGGGAGGTCGGCGCGCAGCACACTGTCGTACCCGATGCTCCACAAGGATGGCCCTAGAACCGATCCCTGCGGAACACCGCACGACATCTCTCGCCGGTTCCATTCTCCACTGCGACCAGGGTAAATGACTGCCCCGTCCGTCAGGTAGTCCCCGACCACTCGACGGAGGTAGGTCGGCACCCGGTGATACCGGAGTGCCTCCCTTACGCAGCTCCAGGGCATGGAGTTGAAGGCATTGGCGATGTCGATAGACACCGCCAAGACAACCCCACCCCTGCACACCGCATCCCCCGTCGTGAGGGCTCTGACGCGCATGATGGCGTCCACCGTAGAGCGCCCCTTGTGGAAACCAAACTGGTGTTCCGCAAGATCCGGCCCCGTCCCCGTAAGGTGTTCGGCTAGGCGGTTTGCAATGACTCTTTCAAAGCGCTTGCCCACCTCGTCGAGCAGCACCACGGGCCGGTATGCGGACGGAGAGTCCGCAGGGCGCCCCGGCTTCCGGATGAGGACCAGCTTTCCCATCTTCCAACGAAGCGGGAACTGGCCTCTCTCCAAGCATGCGCTTAGAAGCCCCTCCAGTCGGGGCCCGAGAGCCTCCGAGGCCAGGACCCAGGCTTTGCCAGGCTAGCCATCGGGTCCCGGGGCGGTATTTTTGGCACTGAGCCTGCGTACCGCCACTCTCAGGTCTACCCCAGTCACTTCCGGAGCGCTGTCGTCGTCGTCCTGTTGGTCCGCTTCCAGCATCGCAGGCGGCGGAGCCATAGGCGGGAGTGGATGTTCCCCTCGCGAAGGGAACAGAGTGCTCACCACGTCCTCCACGAGCTCAGGCCGGAGACTCTGCGTCAGTGGGGGGGCCCAGGTGCGGAGCTTATCCCGCACCATCTTGTAAGGGCGCCCCCACGGATCTCTGTCGAGAGTCCCCAGCACCTCCTCGCGGGCCAGATCCCTGGCCCGCAGGACAGCCTCGCGGAGGGCGGTCTTCGCCGCTCTGTACCCCTCATAAAGCTCCTCCTTAATGATCCCGACCCCTCCTGACACCTTCAAGGGTTGGAGTACCGGCGGCGGCCGACGACACTATGGTCACTGAGCCGTTAAGGTCCGCCACCCAGTCTTCCCTGGGCAGGACAAAATAAGGCTCAGCGACCACAGCGATATTAATCGACCACTGCACCATGGTCTGGAGCAACAGATCATGAGCACAGGCGCAGTGGTTGATATTCGCTTGGAGGAAGCGTAATGGGGCCGTTATTGGCACTCCATTACCGCTTCCTCCTCCCTGGCCCCTTGTGAGGGCCCCACTGTGGCGGCGACAGCGGCAGCGGTGGCAGTTGCGGCTGCGGCGGAGGCGACGGTGGCGGTGGCGGCGGAGGGCCTACTCTTGCCTCTGGTGGCCTTGGTGGGTGGAGTGCAGGCCTTGCTCCCAGCCCGGTGATTGGCCGGCTTGCCAGCCGCCGCACATGCCCCACAGTGCGGCGTGGCGCTGCATGCTGCGGACACGTGACCCGGCTGGCTGCAGCGGAAGTAGAGGCCGCTGCGGTCAACCTCCGAGGCGCACTGTACTGACACGTGGTGTCCCACGTGGCAGCGGTAGCACCTCAGAGGTCTGGGCTCCAGCAGCTTCACCTGCGCTGAAACCCAGCCCACCAGTAGCCTTCGGCCCTGCACTATAGTTTTGGCCGCGGTCACAGGGCAGCATACCGTAACGGTATGCATACCCGTGAGGTCCGGGCGTAGGGCGCCTGCCCTGACCTGCTCAGCAGGACACCCACCAGACCTGGCGACGGCGGCCACCACCTCCTCCTTGGTCACTGAGTCGTCCAGACCCAGGATGCGCAGGTCTGCGCATCTGACGGGCCCGGACACTCGGGCCTCGTCCGCGTTTAGGGACGCTCTGAGCTTTTCCGCCTTTTCCGCCAGAGCGTCAGCGGACAAGCCACTGGTTTCGCCGGGGATCTCCAGCATGCGTGCCCCCGTCGCGGTGACCTTAAGCTTGAGGCCCCCAGTGATCCCGAGTTCTTCGAGATCCACCGTCTCCTTCGCCTTCGCCAGCAAGTCGCGGTAGGCTGATAGAAGCCTTGCAAATGTAGTGGAGATTCTAAATAACAAATATTAATTTAACAAACTTGTAAGACTTATTCAAAAACACGTATTTCCTGGAACAAGTTTTATAAATTTTCGAACACTATCTTTCGTTCAATGTCCTCGCGTTAGTCGGTATGAGGTGCGCGGGTGACGAGTAGTGCGAGGTCGGGGCTAGGTAAGACAGGGCAGTTGAAAAAATATCGCTGCGATGGCTCTGGATGAAACAACAAGCTTTTCGACTATGCTCGCGTTGACGATAGACGGGCCGGGAAGGGCCCTCTTAATGCAACAAATTATGCAACCAAATTTATGCTCTACTGAAATTCAGTAGTTTTTGAGTTAGGAAGGTTTTTAGTTTTTTTTTTAATCCCAGACTTTTCAAGTAAATTTAAAAATGATTGATTATGCCCCTTTACTTCGTAAAAAGACGATACTTCATAAAAAATAAACTGTCATAACACTATAAAGACATATCTCAGCCTCACTCACGGGACCGGGACACGGGACGTGAGCGGGAAATTAGTCCGGGGCAGCAGAAGTCGCTTCCGCCGACGCAAGTGTGCGAGGGAACACCGTTGTGGTTTTAGTCAGTACGAGTCTGACAGACAGCTGCGCTCTCCCCAGGGCGGAGGACATCCATTGAGGATCAATCATGAGTGCAGTCCACTATCAAATTCTCGTCAATCAGAACATTGGTGCTCGTTTTACACTGTGATTGCTCTTAACTTTGCCCTCCTCTCTGCAGTAAGATGTCCCGAGAGGATGTAGTGATCCCGCTACAGTCTTGCCTTATGGCTTGTAAAAGTCATCTAATTGTGGAACCAGTTTCAGCAATGACCGATTAACCAATATAAATTTACTTTAACTCAGTGCTTAGTATCCGTGACATCATGTCAGGACTGGGAGATAACGACGATAGAAGGGATCGGCGACCGTTCGCGAGGATATCATCCGTTGCAAAAGACCCTGGCGGATTACAACGGTACCCAGTGCGGGTACTGCAGCCCAGGGTTTGTGATGAGCATGTACAGGTTAGTTCAGTCCTGAAAATAGGATAGAAAGAGTCTTGATTGTTTTAGAATGTAATCACACGACTTGAACTGAGCTTGTTATTCTTTCAACCATTTTCACCTACTACTTGATGCAGGTGTCCGTCATTGAACGCCTTTCTTACCGCTATTCTGCCACCCACTGTCCACTTGGTGCATGGCCTGCTCTTAATGACCTTTTCTGCATGGACTCTCCTGTATCTTCTTACCCCATTAACTGGCATACTTAGTACCAATCACCATCGTATTTGAACTAGTTACAAAAAAAAAAACATTTTTAGCCTTCTAGAAGCAAACCACTATGATTTAACTCAGTACGATATAGAAAATTCCTTTGGAAGTAACACCTGCAGATGTACAGGCAGCAGGCCAATCCTCGACGCATTCAAAAGTTTTGCTAAGGACGCGCCCAAACCACAACCAGAATCAATTCAAGATATAGAAGATCTTAAAATCTGTAAAGGCAAAGAAGATTGTCACGGATGTAATAAAAACTGGTGTATGGTCAAACTCAGTGATGCTGAACCTCCTCGGATAAAAAAGATTAATTTAAAGGATGGCCATGTGTGGTATAGAGTTAATGAAATTACTGATATATTTACTGTGTTGGATTCTGAAGGATATGATTCTTATATGTTCGTTAACGGTAATACGGGAAGAGGTGAGTTTATTGAAATACCTATTGAAGAACTCCTGAAAAACAATCATAGTCATCATTACCATCCTTAAAGCCGCAAAACGTCCCCTGCTGTAAATTTTGCATGCCAAAACTCAGGCAGAATGTACCCGGCTCACTATATTTTCTATCAACTTTATTGTACAAATACCTACATTCTATGCGAATAAATGATTTGATTCTATTTGATTTGTACATAGACTTACGCCTGACCAAGATCGATTGTGTGCTTTTCGTATTGACGGAGTTCATAAAAATACTAAATTCTGCTTATATTCTACAGGTGCTGTACCAATTCTGTTTTTCCCAAGAGTTCTCATAGATATCAAGCCGATAAAAGACCTTAAAAGATACTTCTTGGATCAGAATTTAGTAGTCGGTGCTGGTATAACCCTGACTGATCTCATGGAATTGTTTAAGAATGTGTCTAAGGCGCATGAGGAGTTTCAGTATCTGCATAAGCTTTATGAACATTTAGACTTGGTCGCTCACATACCTGTTAGAAACGTAAGTTTTTGAAAACTGCTTTGTTAGTTATCAGTCCTACAGATGTTGTGCTCAATTCTGTAGGTTGCATTACTGGCAAAATCAAGCTAAGGGACCTATTTAGATGCTTTTTGAGTTGCAGCCGTTGCTGTTTTTGACTGCAACCTTAAGCTCGATGAGTTAATTAATGCGGGATTATTTAACTATGCTCAAGTGGTGTTCCATCTAGGAATACTACAGAGACTGTCTCAGGTGATCAACTTTTCGTTCGATTTTCAGATTGGCACTGTTGCCGGTAATCTTATGACGAAGCATCGGTTGCCAACATTTTCTTCGGACATTTTCTTGTTATTTGAGACTGTCAGAGTCACTTTGGTTATTGGTAAGAATTTGAAATCTCTAGATACGATAATTTCACTGTATCATTTTTGTTCATTATTTTATGAGGGATCTTGATCGAATAAGTACACCAAATTTCCTCAAGTCCCCTAATATTCATTTTAGTTCACAAAGGATCTTCAGTGGAAGTGACTCCAGAGGAATTTCTTGCACTAGACATGACAGGACGAGTAATAACCCAAGTGAAGATACCACCGTATTCTCATCGTTACCAGTTCGTGTCTTTTAAGGTATGTATAAACGAAACCTGCTTATGGTGTTGGGATACTGAAACGCAATTCGATTAATGACCTTTTAGTTACTTTTCGCATCTACACATACACAACTTCTTAACTGAAGAAAAAATAAGGCGAGAGGGAGAGAAGAAGATCCATAAACGGTACTTAGGATGTAGTTAATGTCTATGAAGTCTTCCTTCGCTTACACTTTGACATTTGTGCTTCACTATCAGGAATGGCAGTAAGCCAAGCTTATCGTTAATTGATCTCCGCCTAAGTGACTGACTGATCTTTCAGATCATGTCTCGTGCTCAAAATGCTCATGCTCAAGTTAACGCAGCATTTCTGTACGAGTTTAATGAGCATGCTAAAGATGTGGTACTATCAGCTACAATCGTCGTCGGTGGACTTTCAGCAAAATTCGTCCATGCTCACGAAACAGAGAAGTTTCTTCACATGAAGAAGATTTTCACGAATGCAGTTCTGCAACAAGCACTAAAGATACTGGAAGGTGAATTGGTCGTTGAAGATATTGCTGGTGAGATGAAACCGGCTTATAGGAAGAAATGCGCTCTTGGTTTGTTTTATAAAGTAAGCGATTAATTTTTGCTCTTTCATGATTACAGTCATCATCATCTTCCCGTCCTTGGCCCATGTTCCATGAGACGCTGGTCGGCGCAACACGTTTATTTTCTTTAATTCTCCCCAGCTGTCAACCATTACAATTCCATTTAGACCTTTTTGTTTGTCGTTATCATCACACAATCCATCTATCTTTTCATTTTGTACGTTATGTAACCGTTCGTTTTATACAAATTTATCTTCTCTTTCAGGGCTTGTTAGTTCTGATTCCCAAACAACGCCTAAAGCCTTGGTATCGTTCAGGAGCAAGAGACTTCAGAAAGACAAGACCAGTGTCGAAAGGTTCCGAAGTTTACGACACGAACCCCCTAATATGGCCTGTCACCGAACCAATGCCGAAGATCGATGCGTTGATACAATGTGCAGGGGAGGCTAAGTATTGTAATGACTTACCCACGCAACCTAAGGAGGTTTTCTGTGCATTTGTCACGTCTGATATTTGTACTGGTGAAATAGAGAGCATTGATGCTACCCCGGCTTTGGTAAGCTCCACTCGTGCACATAAAAATCAACGAAATGAATACAATGCCTTGTTTTCATAACACTCTAAATTAAAACAGATTTAAATTTTGCAGAAATTACCCGGTGTTTTAGCATTTTTCTCAGCCAAAGACATCCCTGGAAAAAACTCGTTTTTATCTCAAAGAGTACCTATTCAACTAGTACCGGAGGAAGTGTTCGTTGAAAAGTATATTAAGTACTACGACCAACCTGTAGGTCTGATTGTAGCTGAAACAGAAAGACTAGCAAATCAAGCTGCTTTGCTGGTGAAGATTAACTATAAAGTAGATAAGAAGAAGCCTATCTTGACGATAAAAGATGCCAGAGAAAGAGAACCGGATCGTGTTACATTGTTCATAGTCATCCCAGCAAGAGGCCGAGGTACGAACGTGCAAAGAGTTTTTAAGGGTACTGATAATATCTATGCGCAGTACGTCTATCATATGGAGAATCAGACCGTGGTCACCAGGCCCAGTGAAGATGGAATAGATGTGTTAGCCAGTACGCAGTGGATGGATTCTTTCCATATCGGTCTATCTGAAGTGCTGAATATACCGCAAAACAGGTACGAAAGATTGAATGTTAAGGGGCTCCCCCATGCACACTAGCGCCACTTTAGTAAAAAAATCAGAACTCGTTAAATACACAATTATTATAAAATCTGATTGACAAAATCAATCTTTTGGTCTTCTAAATTATTTACGTCTGCTTAACTCATTGAAACATAGCTCGCTGTCGTTACAGATACAAAATGGAAAATAACGGCCGTTTTTAGCAATTTTTCTAACTAACTACAGTGAAGTATATTTTAATGAATTAAATAGACGTCAATAATCTAGAACTCTAAAACATTGATTTTGTCAATCAGATTTTATATTAATTGTGTATTTAAAGAGTTCTGATTTTTTTACTAAAGTGGCGCTAGTGTGCATGGGGGAGCCCCTTAAAGAGTATTTCTTCTTTTTCTATCTCATTGTTGTCTGTGTAAATATATTTCAGTGATTTGTTTTAACCACTTCCAATAATAACCAAAGTTACAGACATGCAAAAAAAATGACAAAAGGTCATTATTATGCTCTTGCCCTTATTCCAATTCATTTGGGGTCGGCGCAGCAAGTCTTTTTCTTCCATACCTCTCTATTACTCGCCATCTTATCTGACAACTCCTTTCGTACCATATCATCCTTTATACAGTCCATCCATCGTTTCTTTGTTCAGACGCACATCTCACTGGACTCAACACACAAAAAGGAAGTAAGGATAACTCACATAATACTATACAATGCAAGATATTCTTACAATGTTCTGCAGCTTCACAATAACTTCACGTAGTAATCAATTAGTTTGCCCGGAGGAGCAGGCCCATCATTGAGCTAATTATTTTTATTATCAATGTAATCACCCAATTTATAAATATGCTTATGCCTACATAGTGTGCGTTTTATACATGATTTAAATTTCGAATCCGCGTAACACTGGTCAGTTTCCCTCAATCGTAATTTTGTTTAATTCGACACTTTCGTTGAATCGTCACTTTCGCTGATTGGACAGTTGTGTGAATTCGACAGTTGCGTCAATTCGACAGTTTCCATAATTTGCCAATTTCGTCAATTGGTCACTTTTATCCAATTCGTAAGTCGAAGTACATCATCATCATCATCATCATTTCAGCCGAAAGACGTCCACTGCTGGACATAGGCTTCCCCCAAGTGTCGCCACATTGACCGGTCCCGTGCGACTCGCATCCAGCGGATTCCCGCAACCTTCACCAGGTCATTGGTCCACCTAGTGGGAGGCCAACTTCCAACGCAACGTCTTCCGGTTCGCGGTCGCCACTCCAGAACTTTTCGGCCCCATCGGCCATCCGTTCTGCGAGCAATGTGCCCTGCCCACTGCCACTTAAGTTTGGCAATTCTTCGGGCTACGTCGGTGACCCTGGTTCTCTTGCGGATGTCTTCATTTCTGATTCAATCACGCAAGGAAACTCCGAGCATAGCCCTCTCCATTGCCCTTTGGGTGACTTTGAGCCTTCTGATGAGGCCCATTGTGAGCGACTACGTTTCGGTCCCGTATGTAATCACTGGCAACACACACTGGTCATAGACTTTCGTCTTGAGACACTGTGGTAAGTTGGACGAGAAGATACCGCGCAACTTCCCGAACGCTGCCCTGCCGAGTCGGATTCGACGATTGACCTCTTTCTCGAAGTTAGACCTACCTAACTGGACCGTTTGTCCCAGGTACACATAATCGTCTACAACTTCGAGTGTAGAGTCTCCGATCTTGATAGGAATGGGTGTGACATGGGCATTCAACATGACTTTGGTTTTGTCCATGTTCATTTTAAGAACCACTCTTCCGGAAGCTCTACTGAGGTCATCGAGCATTGTACTGAGGTCCTCCATGGTTTCAGCCATGACCACTATATCGTCGGCAAACCAAAGGTGGGTGATGTACTCGCCATTGACGTTAATGCCTAGTCCTCTCCAGTCCAGAACCTTGAAGACATCCTCCAGTGCAGCGGTGAACAGTTTCGGAGATATGACGTCTCCCTGTCTCACACCTCGCTGGAGGATAGGTTCCGAGGCTTGGTCCTGAAGTCGGAATGACATGGTGGCGTTTTTGTACAAACAATTCAACACCTCGATGTACCGATAGTCGATTTGGCACCGTTGGAGAGACTGCAGTACAGCCCAGGTCTCGATCGAATCGAAGGCTTTCTCGTAGTCCATAAACGATAAACAGAAGGGTAGGTTATACTCTTCGGTCTTCTGTATAACCTGCCGCAGTGCATGTATGTGGTCCAAGGTGCTAAAGCCTTCCCGGAAACCGGCTTGTTCGAGAGGCTGGAATCGTCAAACCCGCGCGCGAGACGATTCGTGATGACTCTTGAAAACAACTTGTAGACATGGCTTAGAAGTAAGATGGGCCCATAATTCTTCAACCGGGCATTGTCGCCCTTCTTGAAGAAGAGTACCACCACACCCCTGCACCATGCCTGTGGTGGCGTTTTTCCCTCAAGTATGACGGAATTAAACAGCTTCTGAAGGGCCTTAAGTACCGGTTTTCCACCCGCCTTCAGGAGTTCGGCCGTAATTCCGTCATCACCCGGTGCCTTGTTGTTTTTGTGCTGCTTCAGAGCCATCCTAATCTCGTACAGGCTGACGTCCGGGATGTCTTCGGTATAGTGTCGGGTCAGTCTAGCTCTTGGGTCGTTTGCTATATCTACGACGGGTTGACTGGTTGACGTGTATGTCCATAGAAGCTCTCGATCTCCCTCAGAAGCTCCGGTTTGGCGGATAAGATCCTAACATCGTCGGTCTTCAGTTTCGTGAGCTGGCTTTGCCCAATAGCCAGATCTCTTGCAAATACCTTGGAGCCTTTATTCCGCTCAATCGCGTCTTTAATACGATCGGTATTAAAGCGGTGGAGGTTGCTCTTCAAGGATTTAGAGAACCGTCTATTGAGCTGCCGGTATTTACACGCCTCGTCTGAAGACTGCAGGATCATCTCACGCCGCTCCTTCATGAGCTTTAGAGTGCGATCGGAGAGTCTCTTGTTCTGATCTGTACGACGTGCCTTGAAGAACTTAGACCCGGTCGTATGGACAGTTTCCACGAACCCATCGTTATATTCGTCCACTGAGCTTTCTAGGCATTCGAAACGGTTTTGGAGTTCAAGCTGAAAGCTTTCGGGGTTTTGGATTTGGATCTGTGCTGGACGGAGCGTAGACTTCATCAGTCGATATTTTAATTCCTTTTCCCATTCCTTTTAAGCTTGATATTGATGTTCAATGTGCCTCTTTCCATGCGGTGATCGCTCCCGGTTTTCACCGAATTGATCACCGAGACATCATTGAACATTTGCTTCTTGGTTGACATGATGAAGTCAATCTCATTTCTAGTTGCACCATCGGGGCTCTGCCTGGTCCACTTCCTGTGCTCACGCTTTCTGAAGAAGGAGTTCATCATATAAAGGCCCTCCTTCTCCATAAAACTAGCAGGTTGGTGGCCCTGGCGATTCCGACGTCCAACTCCAAATTGCCCCACCTGCAGCTCATCCTCGTCTCGTTTGCCCAGTTTCGCGTTGAAGTCCCCCATGACAACTGTGAATTGAGTATTGGAACCATGCATGGCTTTAGAAATATCCTCATGCATGGTCTCCACTTCGTCGTCGGGGTTTGCCGAGGTCGGGGCGTAGACCTGTATGACCTTCAGCGAATATCTTGAGGATATTCTGAGTATAAGGTACGCCACCCTGGTCAGCACACTCTCGATCTTCACCTCGTTGTTCACAAGGGACTTGTGGACGATAAACCCAACACCACCCTGGGACTGCCGGTCACCCTCACAGAAATAGAGCAGGTTGCCGGATTTCAGGATTATCGTGTCCTCCCCCTCTCTTCGGACTTCAGATAATCCCACAATACTCCATCGCAGCCTGCTCAATTCCTCTTCGAATTCCGTTATCTTCTCGTCGGTCCGGAGTGTGCGCGTGTTGTATGTTGCCAGGTCCAGTCGTTGGTATTGGCAGCCGGATCCCTTCCGGAGATTCTTCGCACCCCTTGCCACGCCGTAGCCTCGACCGCTGCCGTAGTCGAGGGTAGACGGGCTGCCGGGCACTAGGGGCCATTTCTTTGATGCGCTATTCATTGGGGGGTTTTGCCATAATCGCCACGCTTGGCAGGCGGGTTGGCGATCGCAATACGGTTGTTACAAAAGCACAGAGAACGCTGCTGCCCATTCTCTGGTAAGTCCCTTAGTCGCCTCTTACGACACCCACGGGAACATATGGGATGGTGCTATTCTTTACGTCAGACACCATACAGTCGAAGTACAGTCGGTAGGAAAATGTCTGTTAATTTTAATATGTATTGAGATCTATTTATTTATTTTACTATTTAATTAAACACAAAGGACAACACAGGAAAATAACATAATATTTGAGTACAGAGTATGAGAGTACTGCTTATTTCTTAAGAAACTTCTGCCAGCTGACCTGCAAAAGGGAAAATGAAAAAATTATGTAGACGATAGTGTGTGAGAAAAGTAAGAGAATAATTTGTTTATGTATGTGTCTTACCTAACTTAACCTACAATATTTAATATAAATATACAAATAAGTAAATATTAATATCACCATCATCATCATCATCATCATCATCATCATCATCATCATCATCATCATCAGTCTATAATGTTCCCACTGCTGGGACACGGCCTCCTCTCAATGAGAGAGGATGGGCTATAATCCACCACGCGGGCCCAGTGTGGATTGGTAGATGTCACATGTCTTCGAAATTTTGGTTCTAGGACATGCCGGTTTCCTTACAATGTTTTCCTTCACCGTTTTGAGAGCAGTGGTGATGTAATAAATTACACAAAGTAAAGCGCCTGTCTAGGTTCGAAACCACGACTTAGTGTTCGTAAGTCGGGGCCGCCATCGCTGCTTAATATTAATATATTTTTGTTTAAATATTTAATGCTAAGATATATAAACACATAAAAATAGATATAAATGTACATAATAAATCATAAATGAGAAGAAAGATTATGCTCTTTCACTCAAATCCCGAATGAATGAAGGAAAGGTGGAAGTGAGTTTCCTACGGCAGTATATACTAAGTCTATGGAGTTTCCCAACCTTACAGCATGGAAAGAGGAATAAGGGTAATAAATAGCTGGATCTATGACGATGGGATTTAAGTTGGTCTATTTGACAACTAACCTTTTTTAGCAATGGATATGAAAGATAAGTAATATAAACTCATTTTATGAATGTGTCAAACAGACTTATTGTATTTATTAATTTTAATAGATTAATTGTCAGAATTATTTTAAAATATCCACAATAATTGTTTATTATATTTTTGCTTCCGAGTGTACTTGAGTGACGAGTCAACGAAATTGGCAAATTATGGAAACTGTCGAGTTGACGCAACTGTCGAATTCACACAACCACGGTAATATTATAATACAGTACTCCAACTTCATACGAACGGACGAAACGCGAGCTATACCTACGCGCCTCGATCTCGGGGTGCGCTTGGGGTGCGCTCGGGGTGCAGACAGTCACGGCTGTACCGCAGTGTCGAACGGACGGTGTGTTGTTTTTTTAACAATAACCGCGCCATTTTTTCTCTAAAAATCAGTTAATATGACGAGTAGGAAATATTGTGCTGTTTTTGGTTGTATGAATTCGTCAATAACGCATCCAGACATAAGTTTTTTTAAATTACCTGGAAACTCTGAAAGGTAAGACTATAAAATCATTTTACTTACTAGTAGGTAGATACATAATGTGTGTCTTTTTAATGGATAAGTATTTCCTTTTATCTCACGAAATAAAAGGTGTTTGGATTAATAAATAAAGCGAGTAGAGTAACATGTTTTTTTAATTAAATCTACCAATCAAAAAACAACACGCATTTTTATTGAACACTTCCTATTCAATATACAAAGTATTTCATTTATTTATATAAAAAGGATATTTACAATCACAAAACTAAATAGAAACAGAAAGTAGGCAAATGTAATTAAAATGTTGGAGACGGGCAGCCCTAACGCATGTTTACGTACCGCGCGGCTGTAGGCATTTATTTCTATCATGCGGCCGAGTTACACTACTGTATTATAATATTTCCGTGACACAACTGTCCAATCAGCGAAAGTGACGAATCAACGAAAGTGTCGAATTAAATAAAATGACGAGTGAGGGAAACTGACCAGTGTTACGCGGACTCTAAATTTGAATCCATCTCATTCAGTTCTAGAATGTGGGGTGCTATTATAATGTTACATTGCACCCCTTGAAAGATGAGTCTACTTTAGCTTGCCTTAAACCTGGCTGGACTAGGTTGTCCCTATTTCTAGTATTATAGTGGTGTCTGTCACTTATTTTACTAAATAAATTCAATTTTTTAACGTATGTGCATAGATGTATTGATAAGATACTGTCATGATGTTACTTTCCTTAAACAGTTCTCTTAAAGTATCGCGTCTATGTAGATCATATATATGGCTCTGATTACTCTTTTCTGCAGAAAAAATATAGACTCGATGTTTGCAGCCCACCCCCATAGTAAAATACCATATGACATAATAACCTAACCTCGCGGTATCGACATCAGTAAATTGACGGATTTTTCTAACAGCCTAAGCTGCTGAACTCGGCCGTCCTGCAAGAGATGTTAAATGAGGAGAGAAGAGGAGAATAAATTTATTTCAGCACTACTGCTATCAAAACGGTGAAGGAAAACATCATGAGGAAACCGGCCCACGTGGTGGATTCCATCTAGCCTGTGTCTCAGCAGTGAAAACATTATAGATTAATTATGCCAAGCAATCTTTGCCTCCTACTACGATTATAGTTCGGTTTTTCTTTACAAATTATTTCCATCTAAATCCAGAATAGACATAAAAGTACCTCGAAATGGCGGTGCGTATGGTCTGAAGATAACCCGCGCGAATCACGTCGGAGCCGCATGCGCCCTGGTGACTCACCTCATGGACCGACCCTGCCGGTTCGTCATGAGCATTCAAGCTAACTTGAGAGTAGTTGGCAAACGCTTGCCTTGTACACGAGACTTTGAAGTGAGTGGTATTTATAAGTTTTTTGGAAACCTTACACAGTAACAAAAGTGGATAGTTTTTTCTGAATTCGCCACTGTTCTTTTCTGATTAAAAGAACAAATAATAATCCATAATTCCATAATTTGTAGTCGCGGGAAATAAGACAGTTTCTCAACTGTTTTCCCGGGACTTGTCGAGCTTCATTGTTTTCTGGTGGTCGCCCGCCACTGTTGATTCTGGCTTTCAGCAGTTTTAGTGTTTGTAACAGTGAACTATGCTGAAGCATAATACAGTTTAGTTGTAGAAAGATGTAATATTTGGTGTAGTAACGATATTCCATGAAGCTAACTTCGAACCATCCGAAAATAGTTGCATTTAACTGGCTCATTTATTTCGATTGGATTACAGAATATCTATGTACCTTTTATATGTTTTGAAAGGACAGCGATATAAAGGCGAGATATGAGAAATTTAAAATTTCTATAGAAAACTTTTCTTTTCTCATAACTCTCGTTTAAATCAGTGTCCATTCAAAATACATATTTGGGAACCTAGATATTCTGTATTCCAATCGGAATAAAGACACACTAGGTAAGTACCTAAATCAAACATATTCAAGTAAATATGTTTGATTTACAAATTATCTTGGTATTACTTTTGTATGAACTACGCATCGGTCGCCGGCTTCTTAAACTATAAATTTACTGTTTGGTTCAGACGGATCTTAAAATGAGTAGGTGCTTTTTATCTCATGTTTCTTGCGCAGATTGGCGTCAGTAGTTCGGGGGAGATCCAGTATCTGGAGTACCATATCTATGAGGACAATGGGTACGTGGTCAGTGACCCCGTCACGCTTCTTGTGCTGTCTGCTATTAAGAACTGCTACGACAACAGGCGGTGGCAGTACAAGGTGTTCAATGTTACGACGGACACAGCCTCCAATACGTCCGCTAGATCACCAGGTAAGATCACTATTCACTGCAAGTAAATCCATTATAATTTACTTACACTTACATATAATTATGTCGGGTTATCAGGATTTATTCCGTTAGGCTTGAACATTATGTGGGCAGAAGACGGGTTTCGTGCAATGATAACACACTGGATGCGATACACTGTTTCTATTAAACTAACAAATTTCTTGACATAACACTTTATCACAATAACACGGGGCACAATGAATCGGTTAAAGTTTCAAGACGTCTCAACTCCGCCGCGATCAGACCCAGAACGTCTTCCTCGCCGCGTGCTGTTAACATCAGGACTCTGTAGAAGCACGCCATGGTGTCATGGTGTCATGTCTTAAGTACTCTTAACAGACAGATGGCGTACTTTAAAGAAGGAGTATAGTTATAGTTAATTACAAACGTATAGTTTTCAGGTTTTTCCCTGTATACAATTTGTAGTATAAGACGATATTAATTGCCAAATTTCATAGTTCTAAGCCAACGGGAAGTACCCCCGTAGAATTTTGATTCCCTTGAAAGATTCGAAATATACAAGTTTTTGCGACTTTAACATGTTTTTTTAAAGTTAACTTAGAAGGTTGATTTTTCACAGGTTTAAGGGACCGTAGACTTGAGTATATGGTTTTTAATTTCAACACGATACCTTCACGCGTTCCCGAGATAACAAAGTAATCCTATAAGGGTTCCGTTTTTTCTTTTTGAAGTACGGAACCCTATAAAACACAAAAACATTATAATTGTTATCAGAATTTATTATTATAATTACATCTTATTTTACAGGATCATTTGAGGCAATATCAATGACAGAAAAGATAATGGAAAGAATATCTTATGAACTAGAGCGTGATCCTGTTCAAGTCAGGATCAACAACCTTGAACCGACGTACGTTGAAGTTCAGGAGATAATACAAACTTTACTCAGAGACGCTGAGTACAACAAACGCAAAGATGAAATACAGAACTATAACAAACTTAACAGATGGAAGAAGAAGGGTCTCAGAGTAGCTTTCATGAGCTGGCCTGTAATTACTATCCTTGACTATCATGTTCTTCTCTCTGTGTACCATGGAGACGCTACAGTTGTGGTCCATCATGGAGGCATAGAAATGGGACAAGGGATTAACACGAAGGTGATCCAAACTGTAGCGTATACTCTCAACATTCCCATAGAAAAAGTCAAGTGTAAGCCTCCTACTGTTTCAACAAACCCTAATAACTTTTTCGATGGAGGAAGCAGGACGACGCAGTGTGTCTGTTTTGGCGCTATCAAGTGCTGCCAAATTCTTTTAGACCGTTTGACGGTTGTTAGGGACACCTTAACTGATCCCACATGGGAGATATTGATTGAAACAGCTTTCAATAGAGGAATAAATCTGCAGACTAGCTACAGAGTCACCGCTAACGACCAAGTACCGTACAGGTCTGGAGGAGTATGCTTGACTGAGGTAGAACTGGACATTCTGACTGGAGAACATGAAATACTAAGAGTCGATATTGTTGAAGATGTTGGTACGAGTATCAATCCTGAGCTGGATATTGGTCAGGTAAATGTTGATTAATTTGGTTAAGTTAGCAAATCTCTATATACTTGTGTTACTTACTGAAGTACAGACAACTGACTAAATTACTGCAGGTAGATTAATAAATTAAAAAAAATCCATTTTGAAAACAAGGACTGTAGGACTGTGATTTCGCTTTATGAAAATCGTGATTATGGAAAACACATTAAACCTATTAACGCAAACTATCACAATTTTATCTAGATTGAAGGTGCTTTCATGATGGGAGTAGGCTACTGGACGCACGAAGAACTGATCTATGACGAAAAGACTGGAGAACTACTTACAGACCGCACATGGTACTACAAGGTGCCTCTCACCAAGGATATTCCTATAGACTTCAGAATACAACTCAGGAGGAATTCTTATAATCCTATTGGGACTTTGGGTGCTAGGGGTAAGTGAATAAACGGTTATTTGGAAGCTTTAGTTCAGGTCAGAACGAATTGCAGAATTGCCACGATTAGGTTGCAACAGCTAAGATACAATAAAGAAAATACATTTTGTTTAGCACAATTTAGAGAACGCGAAATAATAAAGCTTCCGAAAATCACAACAACACAAAACATGAGCTTATTTAAATTATAATTATTATAAAAGAAAAACTAAAAAAAAATACCAAACTTCCGAAAACATTTCCTGCTAAAATAATCGTTTCCTTAACACGGCTAGCTCTATAATTTAGGATGCAGGAGCAAGCGAAGCGAGCTCGGGACTTGGGGCACCCCAACTCCAAACAGGTTAGATTCGAAGGGGATGGCGGAGTTTTGAGAGCGAGCGAAGCGAACGAACTAAGACCCCGTCATCCCCTTCGTGTTAGGTTACTTTAACCTCTGCAGACAAAAATAAGAGCGCCGTGTAGCGGGGTTACGTCGACTACGCCTTATTACAACATTTTTATATTTATCTTGACGTAGATTTTATTCCCGTTATTTTATAGGTTAATTCTAAGTTTATAATAGGTGAGTTATGGATGAAAATGACTAACAGACTGTAGTTCGGTAAAACGCAATTTAAGCTGGTGGAAAAATATTACGTCAGCAATAAATGCTGTATTGGTTTTCAGAATTAACTGTATTTTTTTCGGCCGTTTCTTTGAACTTTGCAGTTGTCGAAAGATAGATAAGTAGGTATATAAAACACTAATATATTCTGAGTAAGGACATTTTTTTTTTTTGAGATTTTGTATTACCTAAAATACACCAGATATTGTGCAGAAATTAACACGATGAAAAAAGCAGGAATCTGGATCTGGTTAAAATCAACGAGCAGTGGTCAAAAAGGCCCAGTTCAGAAATGATAGAGTGCATGATTTAAATAATAAACTTTGCACTTTACCACGACTAAACAATGCGGTACGAGTATTGCGCATTCGACAGTAATCAGTAAAGTTACTAAGTATAATAATGTAGGTACCACTGACCACATAATCTAACAGGTAACGCCATATTATGTGTTACATGTCTAGCTTTTAATACCACATGCTATCACATTTGCATTGTAGTCATGGAAAAGCGAACACCGTCGCTGTTACTGAGAAATCCTTGATGGGACACCCAATGACACTTTTTCTGACACGGGAATTGAACCCAGGACCTCACGTTAAGCTTTTACGCTTACAACCAATGAGGTACTCGATTTACAATTTAATCGACGTGTCAGATTTCGTGGCGAAGGAGCTAGGAAGGGCGGTTACGCGACACCACGCAGCGTAACACGACGCCGACAACGTTGCGTGTATAGTTAGTCTCATAATGTTGAAAAAATATATAGGAGGCTTGTGTCGTGGACACCAGATAGTTGATATACTACATAGATACTTTTTGTTTGTAAATACATACTTATATAATAAACATCCATGACTCGGAAACAAAATGTCTATGCTCATCACACAAACATTTGCTCCGACCGGGATTCGAACCCGGGACCCTAAGAACGTAAGGCAGCCTCACTACCGCTGCGCCATTCGGGTCGTATGTATTAGTATATAATTGTTGTTAAATGTATTTTGTGTATTTTATCTATGGGCCTTAGTTGCCTGATAATAAAATGATTATTATTATATAATGTTATTATTAATAATTTGTATTTTAATGCCACATTTCAGCTGTTGCTGAGCCTCCTACATGCTTGTCAATAAGCGTAGCTTTTGCTTTGCGAGAGGCCATTGCTTCGTCGCGGGAAGACACCGGTTATCCCAAAAATAAATGGTTTGAAGTGGGTAAGGTACCGCTTTTTTTTACTTTAATCCAAAGTAGCCACTATGTGGAGCCCTGACGTCGCGGCAGATCCCTAAGAAGATGATGTGTGGACCTGGTTAAAATCAACGAGCAGTGGTCAATTTCTTAAAAACAGACAGAGAACGAGAACTGTAAAACTCCAGTTTTTAAGAAATGTACAACTGCTCGTTGATCACTGGTTGGAAGGGTATTGAAAATATGCAGGCTAACAAGGAACTCAGCATAGGTGCTTGACAGCCGAAATTTATATATCTTCTCCCTGGATATGTGGACAAACTCTTTCAACTTTTATTTAAAAAAAAAACTTTGAAACCATCCAGCTGTTTTTTTTCGTAGAATAAATACTACATATTATAGATGTACAGGATGTTTGGTGCATAGTTTGGCAAATTGAGCAGGCCCAAAAGATGGTCAAGGGAGGGAAGGATTCACTTGTTGTTTATTCAACCCGAATAACTCATCTGTAGCCCCTCGGATTTTTTCATTTCAACTTTTTAAGGCGATTACATGAGCTAAATAAGCAACTGTATTTGTGTTGGTTCAAACTTCGTTTGAAATACTGTTAGAATAAAGTTCTAATCAGCTTGCAAGACAAAGTGGTTGTTACGTCAGTCACTGCGGCCGAATAGTGCGAAATGAGTGGTTTTTTGCGATTTACAAAAAATCTATTGATTGGACTAAAAAAGTAAAACATATGATAGGTACTGGTATTTTGCTTGTAGAATTATTTGCCAAAAAATCAGAATGATCGCATATATTTTAGTATGGTTTTTACTCGTTAAAAGATTTTTTTTTCTATCGAATAAAATTTTTTGTATTATGTTTTCAAAGCACTATCGTACGTACTATCATATATCCTGAAGAATATATATTTTTCTGGTTTTGTTTATTGCAGTAAATCATATGCTTTTTTTGCATTATAAAACTCGAGTTTAGCTCATGTAATCGCCTTAATGTATATTTCGAAAAACCGCAAAATTCGACATTTAAAATTTAAGTTCAGTTTTAAGTTTACAGTTTATTTTTTTCAAAAACGTTGTGCGTTAAAAAACAGAGCTAGATTTTATCTGCGACCAAGTTTGAATTCGATTCGGAAATAAGCTTGGCGGTTACACTAATAACGTTTTTAAGTTTAAATATGAAATTTTGCGATTATTCAAAATAAATATTATAAAATTCTATTTAAAAATCTGTGGGGCCAAGGAGAGTGGTGGGAGTTATTTAATTGAGACATTGAGACTGAAGTGACAGCAAATGTCACCTTCATTGAGCCCGTACAATGTACACCAAACAGCCTGAGAGGACGGAGGAGGAGGAACATTAAACTTTTCTGAATTTCAGATGGTCCGTTCACACTGGCTGTTAACGTGTTAAAAGCGGACGCTCGGCTCGACGAATTTCTGTTTAATTAGTTGATTTATTATTTATTCAAATATTACTATTATCCTACACCTAGAAAATGACAATAAAATATAATATTATTCTTATTGCTTTACTATGACTACCATTAATGTTTTTTTTCCTTACCCTCTAAACGGTATGTTTTATTGTGGTTTAGATTCACAGCAATTTTACGGCATAAGTACATAGATACATACTAAAATTGGCAATAGGCTCGACCCCAAAATGTGTGCGTACTAAAGGGTGTAAAAAGACCCCTAACGAAGCTAAAAGGCACTTGTTCTCCCCGTCTTTGCGATATTTTTTTAAGTTAAAACTTCTTTAAGCGCGTTGAGCTCTTTTTCTTCGTTCCTGAATCTTGGACTTAAATTTATTTTAAGTCCAAGATTCAGGAACATGCACACGTGGAATGTGAACACCGCTTAGATAAAAGTTTAATTATTATTATTTTTTTCTAATAGCAGGAAGGTTTAATTTTGTGTACATTGTTTTAGTATTTACGATAAGTTAGAAAGAAATAAATAATACCGAATAATATAGTAATTTTCTTAGTAGTTCTCCCGAGTAATAACTGTACTTGCCAAACAAAAAGTTTACCAAATGGGATTGAATGTACGCATACTCAAAAGTTGACAAAATGGGATTCAATGTATGAAGATCAAAATAGTTACAAAATGGGGCTTTTGTGATGCTATTTTGTTAAGTTATCGAAATGGGACTCAAACTCAACTCAAACTCAAAGCATTTATTTCAATTAGACCATTACGGCACTTTTGAATGTCAAAATTACAAATAAAAAACAAAGCTACAGTCCCAGTCACAAGGCATAATAACTTGAGAAAGTACTGTAGTTGCCCATTCCCTAGCGTAGATCTCTATGGAGAAGAACGGGCAAGAAACTCCATGGACACTCTTTTTTTGAATCAAAATATTGTTACAAAATCTTGGTTACATCATTAATTTTGAAATTATACATATATGTGAGAACGATGTAGAAAGACGTGCACATTAAGAGCGTCCAGAGTAAAAGATTAGATCAACAATTTACGAATAAAGTAATTAAAATGAACCTTGGCAGCTAAGAGATGACCAGTCCCAACTGACAGCGCCCGTTCACACACATGACGCATGTACCGGCGCCATTCAACTCAACCATATTGAAGGGAACTAAATGACCCGACACACCCGCCACCATCAGCGAGACATTTAAGTGAGCATGACATTCTCTCAGCCACCAAGGCATATTCAAGTAATTATATAATACTAAGAACTGCAATCTATATAATGCAAGTATATTTTTACTATCTTCTGCAGCTTCCACAATACATTAACATGGGAATCAATTCTTCATCTTCTTCTTTACGTGTCGACGGACTCAAATAATGCCCGACCCGAACAATCAATAAATTTGCCCCCCACCTATGGTTGTGGAGCAGGACCAGCATTTAGCCAAGCATTTTTATAATCAATGTAATCCCCCAACTTATAATATGCTTGCCTACATAGTGTGCGTTTTATACAAGATTTAAATTTCGTCTCGTTCCGTTGAAGAATGTGGGGAGGTATTTTATTGTAACATTTCAAACAGTACCCCATGAAAGATGAATCTACTTTAGCAAGTCTGAAACCTGGCTGAACTAGTTGGCCCCTATTTCTAGTGTTATAGTGGTGTCTGTCACCTCTTCTACTGAAAAAATGCCGATTTTTCCTAACGTACATGATGTTTTCATAGATGTATTGACAAGATACTGTCATGATATTAATTTCCTTAAACAGTTCTCTTAGAGAATCGCGTCTACGTAATTCATAAATGGCTCTGATGGCTCTTTTCTGCAGAATAAATATAAACTCGATGTCTGCAGCCCGTCCCCATAGTAAAATACCGTATGACATAAATACTATGAAAATAACTAAAATAGACTAGCCTCGCGATATCAATATCAGTAAATTGACGGATTTTTCTAACAGCATATGCTGCTGAGCTCAGCCGTCTTGCAAGAGATGTTAAATGAGGACCCCATTGTAACCTTGAATCGAGCGTGATTCCCAAGAAAACCGTTTTATCGACAAATTCTAGTTTCTCTTGATTCAATATTATGTCACAATCACTACTTTTGACATTTGGTAGAGCAAATCTAATGCATTTAGTTTTTTTTCCATTTGGTACTAAATTATTGGCGGTAAACCAAATACGATTTTATTAAACTGAGCGCAAGTTTACCTAAACCGTTATGCACAAGTTTCAAGATCAGGGTTTCGTGATTTACACAATCAAATGCCTTCGAAAGGTCACAGAAGATTCCTATGGCATCTTGTGCCTCTTCCCACGCAGTAAATATGTATTTTAATAAAGTGACACCGGCGTCAGTTGTACAACGTCCTTTGGTGAAACCATACTGTTGCTCGTGTAATATTTTATTGGTGTTAAAATGGTTAAAAATTTGATTGAGCATTATCTTTTCAAACACCTTGCTGAAAACCGGCAACACGGATACGGGCCTATAGTTATTGGTGTCCTTACTGTCCCCGGATTTAAAAAGCGGTATTACCTTACTGAATTTCATTAGATCTGGGAAGACCCCTTGATCCACGCACAAATTAAATATTGAGGCTAAATACGGCGCTACAGTCTCAATAATTAAGGTACAAACTTTGATAGACATACCCTATAGATCTTCCGTTAATTTGATCTTGATTTGCTTAAAACCTTTTATGACTGTTAAGGGGTTTATATGCTGAAATTTAAATTCATTTGGACAGGCTGAAACGTTCGCTTTCAATAAATCAAAAGAGAGAGAGAGAGCAAGGCAGAGGAATTTAAGGTTTCTGTAGTTTTAAGTGGGATACTGGTAAAGAAATTTACAAATTCTTGAGCAACTTCATTGTTGGAGCTCACAAGGTCACGCGATGTCTTTAGTGTGAAGTCATTACCTTTTTTTTCAGAAGATGGCGGATTTGACTTCCATACAGGGTTATTGTTGATTTATTGTGATATCGATGATGGTGGTTGTGATAATGATGATGATTGTGATAATGATGATGATGGTGATGATTGTGATTACAATGATGATGATTGTGATTACGATGATGATGATTGTGATAACGATGAAAATGATTGTGATTACGATGATAATGATTGTGATAATGATGATAATGATTATGATAACGATGATGATGATTGTGATAATGATGATGATGATTGTGACAACGATGATGATGATTGTGGCAACGATGATGATGATTGTGATGACGCACACATAATTAATTTATGCATATCATAATTAATTGGTCTAAAAAAAGCCATAATTAAACCTTTATTTAAAAGAAACGACAAAACAGATGTAAAAAACTATAGGCCGATAGCAAAACTCTCAGTACTTTCAAAAATATTTGAAAAAGTAATTTATAATGAATTTATTTGTACTTTGAAAAGTTCAATCTATTCTGCAAGGAACAAAAAGGATTTCGTAAAAATCATACTATTAATATGCTATGACTATTTATTAACTTTATTATAGTAATGGTGATGGTGATTGTGATGGTCATTGTGATTGTGATGGTGATTTTGAAAATGAAGATCATGATTGTTATTACGATGACAATGATTGTGATTACCATGATAATGAGTGTTATAACGATGATGGTGATTGTGATTACATTGTGATGGTGATTGTGATAGTGGCGGTGATCTTGATGGTGATAGCGATGGTAATGGTTATTGTGATGGTGATAGTGATTGTGACTTTAATAGTGATAGTGATTGTGATACCGAGGATGGAGATTGTGATGATTATGATTGTTATTGCGATGATAATGATTGTGATTACCATGATAGTGATTGTAATAACGATGATGGTGATTGTGTTTGTAATGGTGATTGTGATATGGTGATAGTAATGTGGTGAAAGTAATGGTGATAGTAATGTTTGTGATGGTGGTGATTGTGATGGTGATGGTGATGATAATGGTTGTGATTACGATGATAATGATTGTGATAATGATGATAGTAATTGTGCTAACGATGATGGTGATTGTGATAGTGATGGTGATAGCGATGGTGATGGTGATTGTGATGGTGATAGTGATTGTGACTGTGTGATGGTGATTGTAATAGTGATTGTGATAGTGATGGTGAATGTAATGGTGATTGTGATTGTGATGGTGATTTTGAAAATGAAGATCATGATTGTTATTACGATGATAATGATTGTGATTACCATGATAATGAGTGTGATAACGATGATGGTGATTGTGATGATGATTGTGATTACGATGATAATCATTATGATTACGATGATTAAGATTGTGATAACGATAATGGTGATTGTGATGGTGATTGTGATTGTGATGGTGATTGTGATAGTGGCGGTGATCTTGATGGTGATAGTGATGGTAATGGTTATTGTGATGGTGATAGTGATTGTGACTTTAATAGTGATGGTGATTGTGATAGTGATGGTGATTGTGATAGTGACGGTGATTGTGATAGTGATGGTGATTGTGATAAAGATTGTGATAATGTAACATTAATTGTTACATGTCTTAATTCTTAATAATATATAATAATAATAAAAAAAAATAAACATAAGAAAGTTATTTACAATAATATTATTTATAAAAAAAAACTATTTACAATATTAAAATAAAAAATAAACTAATAATGAACGCATCAAATCAGACTTCTGGCCAGCTACAGTTTATCACCACGCATGTTTAAACGAGCGACATATTAGGCACCCAGAAACGAATTCCTTTGTTCTCGGCGCGGGGGCAAGGTCCATAGCGACAGACACTTCCACGTCGCCGCCGGCAGGACGATTCTGGTTGTCGAGGCGGGAACCAGCAATGCTCAACATAACAATGCACGACACGAGAACGCGCGACATTGGAATGTGCGTGTTTTGAATTCCAATGACGTACATTATCATGTCGCGCATTCTCGGCCCGGACCAAGATTGTCCGGCTTGACAATGTACAGCACGCCAAATGGAATCAAAACAAACAGTGACGTCACATTAAAAAAGTAAAAAGCCATGTGACACTAGGGACGGGTGATACACAGATTTTATTGATTTTGATTGAATAACGATTGATTTTGTTTCATTTGATGTATGGTTGACGTTCAATCAATTATTATTGAAGTAATCTGTGAATTATTCAAGCTAAGTTTGGTTTGTTTGGAACTTTAAAAACGCAGTTTGGGTTTTCTTGTTGAGTTCTGGTTGTAAGGCACCCTAATACAGCTAAATACCATTAAATCAGCAACGTGTAAACGTTTTCAACAAGAAATGATATTTCATTGGTGATCTTTGAGATGTTGCAACATGTTTGGCAAGTAAGTGCTTAAGCTATTACAAATTACAACATCATTGGTGTACTTATGTACCTGGAAGTTTGAATAACAGCATTACAACAATTTCTCCATGAGCAATCTGGGCTCATAATATGAGGTCCATAATAACCCACCTCAATAGCATTATTCTCTAAATTCTTTCCGTAATTACGAATCGTCTCAATTTATGATACCAGATTAACAATGTGTAAATTATTAAAAAGCTCTTTATCTGGGGGTTGTCAGTTTGGTCCCTTTGGCTTTGTTTGTGATGTAATTAGTCAATCCTTGTAGGTACTCTTTATTATGTATGTAGGTCCTTACTATCTGATAAATACCTATCCACAAAACATTCCCACATATTACCTACAAACACCAGCTGGCAGCTGTGGAGACAGTGACAAGATCTACAACATAACACGTAGCTTTAATACAGAATTAAAAATAGTACCTAATACATAAATAGGTACATACTATATCTATACCTATAATACATGCTAGCTAAGTCTAGCTATGAAAATTTTTTATCAGTGTTTATTTTATTAAAGCTAGGAATTTTGTAGAAAGTAAGTACCTTTAGCTGCCATCATAATAACTTTCTAATGAATCTTATTAATTTTAGATTTTCACTGCAATCGTAAGATGTGTGTTACTCACACTTGATGGAGATAATTATAAAAGCAATGAAATATTTGCCCCAAACATAGTCCATACCACTATTGTGTCGCTGCTTGCTGCTCAAGAGGACCGCAAGCCTGACATAGAATTCCATTACATTATATATATTATATGGTTTCATCGCAGAAGAAAAGAACACTTTAGTAAAAAGTTAATTGGTTATACCTCATCAAAGTCAAAGCTGCCCTGAATTACATACCTAACTGCTAAGGCAAAAGAAATACCTACTATGAAATAAATTCAAGAATAAGATCAGCAACCAGGACCAAAAGTAGTACTTGGATAAACTAAATTATGGGCGCAACCAGAGTTAAGAAGATTAAGTGTGGAGACAGTTAGTATGAAAGTGGCAAAGTAAATTATTATCGGGATAGCATTATAGTTACTGCTCTATGAATGCTAAAGCTTATCTCTCTATCTAAAATAATCTAAAAAACCAACTAGGTAATACTTTTATTTTTGATCCATGACAGATAAATAGCCTTTAAAATAGTAGGTACCACCTACTAATTGTTTGTTACATAATTTTATTTGTAAATAAAATTAAGAAATAGGTAATTTATATGATGATCATTGTTTTAATATAAATTTAACATTTAATTAAATTAATTATATATTTCATTGTCTTTTTTTCACTCTTCCTCGTCCGTAGTAGGTACATCCTGCAGGATAGTCCTTTCTCTTGTTCTCCACACATCCTGCGGGGCCATACATAAATCATCTCTTGATCTCTATTCGTAGCTTGCTTCTTTCCATGATACCTAAAAGTAAAATTAAATAAACAAAAATGCAGTCTAAATATTATCATCATCATATCAGCCGTAGGAAGTCCACTATTGAACATGGGCCTCCTAAATATTATAATAGTCGTATACTTATATAAGTAAGAAAGACCAATTTAACCACTAGACCTTGTGGTGCACCTTGGCGGAGGCCTATGTCAAGCAGTGGACTACAATTATGATGATGATGAACCATTAGCAATTTTTATTAGATCATCAACAAATTAACAGCCTCCATTGTGATTGTGTGGCACGCGATCCGAGGTTCTGGGTTCGATTACCGGTGGGGACACTGTCTCACAAAAATATCTTTATGGGACTGTTCCAAGTTTAGTTAGGGCATTGCAGGTTAAAATCACCTGATTGTTTAGAAAGTAAGATGATTCAGTGCTTCGGATTCGGAAGGCACGTTACTGTCGGTCCTGGTTATTTTCTACGCGATGTAGACGAAACAGAGCCACAGTATTTCCTAGAGTTTTAATGCATGTTATCATCTCGCTGAAGTCAAAAGCAGATTTCATTGGATGAGGTTTTGCTTACGACATCACTGACTGTTTTTCCTTCTCTCAATCAATGAGATCATCCGCCTTGCTAGACTTAATATAAATCGGGAGGCTGAATACTATTATTACTTAATGTTAAAACAGCATAAATAACCATGAATAACATTATTTATTTCTTATTACATAAGCACTCAACTGGAGGTTGACAAGTAAACTATAAGTTACGAGTAGTTGGCCGATATGGGGGCTTTGCTACTACTAGCTTGTCCGTGGCTTCACCTGCGCTAAAAGTGATTTTTCCCTGGATAGTAGGTACATATTTTGTGGGAAAGCCTATTCTGTGTTATTAACTTCATTCAAATCTGTCCAGTAGTACCTACTGGAGATAGAATGGTTGAATGGCATGTAATAAATGCGGTTTCCAGCCCGCCTGCCCAGCATGGTGGCAACGGGAAAAAAATCGCTGTAGTGCACTATCGAACTGACGTACATCGTAATTTATTCTTTAGATCTCACAAACTACGGAATTTCAAACGTCACGACATAGTACTGTCTGGTACTGTCAAACTAACGAACATCGTAATGCTAATGATATACATTTGATCGCACAAATTGCGGAAGCAATTCCGCAGTTTGTGAGATCAAATGTAGGTACTTCAAAATTTAATAGCGGAGTTCTCTCCTCTCTCTTTCTAGCTGTCATTTGTATGGGACAGCCAGTCCAGTGTACTGAGTGTACTTGTGTAATAGTAGAGGACAGCGTGCACGCACCGCTCGGCTCACTCGTCCGGTGATTTATCCAACCGAATTAAGTGTCACTATTATGCAAAAATTTAAGGAACACCCATCTTCCAAACATTGTCGGATAGCACAGGCTCCATTATTTTGTACTTTATTGCCAGATTGAACTATTAGCCGACAAATTGTGCCTTTTTATGGTCGGGGGGTTAGTTGGGTGGGTGAGGCGCTGAATGCTCGGCCACAATGTCGTAGAAGAAAAACGACTACGTCAACATAGAAGGAAGAAGGAATTTGGATGGAATTGTAAAACACTAACAATGAAGGTAGGTAGCAAATTCGTAGAAACAATATTCAGAAAGTTATAAAGGTTTTAACCGTGGCTGCGCGGTCGGCACATGGAGAACTGCGCGGCCACGCAGTTTTCTCAAACGGAGCTTATTATGGCTGTGGTAGAGGTCCCATTCTTTTTGCTAATCACTGATACGATTTCGAAGAAAATGTAGACAGTATGAATACATCCTTATTGTTTGGATTTCAAAACCAGCACTTAAACCTAAAATGCAAGTTAGAAGTAGGGTGAACAAGATTTATGGTGCGTCAATCAGACATTTCCAAAAGCGTCGTTTATTTATTCCAGGCACATACGTAAGTAGTATCTAATATCATAATGCGGGAATGACTATGGTTAATTGGATGGAAAAGTACTGATGCGAAAATATAAACACCGTATTCGTATACTTATCTGATGCTCCAGGGTAGCCCGAGAAATTCATTTTTTTTTACGTTTTTTGCAATTTGCAGGCCAGTGCTAGATTTTATGTTGATTAAAATATTGTTCGCGGTTGTAAGACGTATGTAGTTACAGAATTATAATCATCAAAATCATCAATACAACCCTCCAAGTTCATAAAGGCCGGGGAACGATTTTATCAAGGTCAAAGTCATTGCTAGACGGTAGAGAATGCATTGTGGCATTAAGTCAGCCTATGTACCAATTTAGTACCTACATGAAGTTTAAATAAATAAACTATTTATCACTGCACTGCTTGCATGAATGGAGACAAACAAACGCACTCGCAAAATGTAATTTTTGTGAAGTTATCTATAACGTCATAACCCACTGATATCGGATATCTATGGCTTACCCGCAAAGCAAGCACACTGTCCTACACATGCAATACACTTTTGTAAAAATGCGTGCACTACTGCAGTAGGCTATGTAGGCGTCATCATTAAAAACAATGAGTACCTACATCCATTTTTAAAACGAACGCTTATTTGATTGAAATAGCAGTGTTTACGTCAAAACGAGGTAGGAAGGTACATTTTTCGTGTAGGTTAGTAGGTACTAATCAAATAAAAAATCATTAATCATTTTTACAATAAAAGGTACCTACTTACTTACATATTTATCTTAATGAAATTGAAAATGTCTGATTAAATCACCATCAATCTTGGACACCCTACTTCTAACTTGCATTATAGGTTATAAGTGCTGTAGGTCGTGAAATCCAAACATTAGGGCTTCATTCATAATACTATCTACATATTCTTCGAAATCGTATCAGTGGTAAGCAAAAAGAATGGGACCTCTACCACAGATCTAGGTACTAGTACTATAGCTCAGTTTAAGAAAACTGCGTGGCCGCGCAGTTCTCCATGTGCGGACCGCGTGGCCACGGTTAAACCTTTATTTCTTTCTGAATATTATTTCTACCAATTTGCGACCTTCATTGTTAGTGTTATATAAATTCCTTCGTAATGTAGACGTAGTCGTTTTTCTTCTACGACATTGTGGCCGAGCAGTTGAAACGGGACACCTATGGCCCGGGCTTTATGGCCTATAGGGTTAATCCGGGCAAGAGGCCTACCAACATTACACAATATGTTAAGAAGTTATGCTGAATTTAGTCCTTTTCAGATTAAGTGACCGTGACCATGCCATATTTCGACATATATTATTTACTAAAGGGTAAATGATAGCTATATCTATCGATAGACACTATATCGTCAATAAATAATTAAATAAAAGAAAAAAAAAGTATAAATTACCATGTTGGTACAATTTATTTTAGACTTTACATTGTTACATTTTATGTAAATTAATTAGGTAGGTACCTATTGATTATTTAAAAATGTCGGCTGGTACTTCTGGTTATAAGGCAGGTAGGCCGTCCGTGCTACGTACTGCTGCTTCCAGGATTGGGAACCATGGTATTCAGAATTCTGTAATGCACAAACCACAAATTGTATTACAAAAACATTATCTAGCTTTGTGCGTTCGAGTAGATCTGATAGGGTCTGTCACAGGTAATCTCATCGTGGTCCATAAAATACTGGAAAATTCCGTGGTTCCTTCTTTTTTTCTTCGTGTTCCTATAATACGACCGTCTCGCGACAGTACTTATCCTTCATGGGCGGCATGGGCACCGGGCCGTAGGCCGACGAAGGAGGCCGGGAGGCCCGGCACTTCGGGGACAGAAGATATTAGTGTGTGATTTAATATGCGAGTGAAGCGAGCGCGCGTCGCGCGTCATCCGTCCGTCTTATGACGATAGGCCATGTCGACGGCGCGTTTGTTCCATGCGCGCCTCAAAAAGATGTCAGCAAACAGGGGTCCGCAAAGACGAAGAGATACCACGGCCCTGGAACACAGGGCTAAAAAGGAACATGGATGGGTTTTAGTCAGCAAAAGTCTGACACTCCGCCTAGGCGGGACCCCGTCATTTGAAGATTTCCCATCCGAAAAAAAAGGTTTTAACACCTTTTTTTTCCCACAAATAGAATTTCGTTATTTACACTCCTTGACCGGGTTTGTGTTGCCGGTCGTATTTGATGCAGGTTCTTCTAATTATTTTACTATATTTTAGGCGAAAAAGAATTTTATGCCGGTTTTTCAGTTACACCAAAAAGCACAGACACAGAGTACATGAGCACAGAGTTTCTTTTTGTTTTTTAATTTTACAATAATGTTGGCGCATGGTCCATAGGCTAAATTTGATTCTATAAAGGTAGGTCTACATTCTCAAATTGAAGTAAATCACTCATTCAACACTTCTCTTGTCCGCATAACTTTAGAGTGAAAACGGTTGAACAGAGAGGAGAGCTGGAGTGTCATATTTGTTTAAGCCAGAGTCCGCTTTTTTTCGCTTGGAAAAAGTAATAGACTAACAAAAATTAAAGAAGGAAATTCGATCATAGTATCACACACATATCCCTTCATTTGTGGGCGGTCATGAGTCGCGCTCTGGCGCGCGTCGCTATTTGAATAACAGAAGAGTGGCTACTTACTTACCCAGAATTAAAACATACCACCTTGAACTTAAGTTATGTAGTTCTTTTGCTAGATTATCTTATAATCAACAAAACAACTTCAGACTTTCAGAGGTAGGTTCCCATCGAGTCACACTGTGACTCGTTGCAATCTTTTTCAGGAGGGTTCCCAACGTGTCACACACCCAGTGTAACTGTGACATGTTGGAAAAAAATCCCATCGAGTCACAATGTGACACGATTGGGTGTGCGTGTGACTCGCTGGGAACCCATCATATTATTTACTAGGATTTAGTAGGACGAATGGCACCGCTCGTACTCGTAAAAGAACGTAGGTACTTAATATGCTGTTATTATGAATTTGTATTTTCTATCGATATATTCAGAAGTCCAGGAAACAATCCATAGTCCCATGGAACCACGAGTAATTAAAATAACCCATGGAACCGCCCCGGTAATGGGTGGACCCCCAGGGACCATGGGTAACGATTCCTTTTGTAGGTAAATGAAACCTTTATACTTCGCTACCAATATGGCCGGTAAATCTTTTGTTTTTAATTATTTTTTTTTTAAATCCAAATTTAAAATCGTTCAAAAAGCTTTATAAAATAAGCTTTCTTCAAAAGAATTTAAATCTGGCCAGTATTTTTGAGTTTAAGAACTTTATACAAAATATCCATAAACGGTGTTGATGTGTGTATTATAATAAAAGTACTCTTCTTTCCATGCAAACGCAAAATTGAATCTTGGATGTTGGATTGTTACACTGAATTGGCAAATCCGCCCCACTGACCAAATGTTCTCTCACCGGGAGCGTCTATTTGTATCATAATGCTCAAAATCTGGATTGTTATATTACAAGTGAATGCTGTGGTGAGGGTGCGCCATATTGTGGAAGCGCCAGGGTAGCCCGCGAAATACAATTTTTTTTACGCGATTTGCAATTAGCAGGTTATTTGCAAGGTTGTATCTTGAATAAAATATGATTTGCAGCCGTAACAAATATGACTTTACAGAGTTATAAACATTAAAATCTTAAACAACCCTTTTAGGGCCATTTAACTCCATTGAATGAAAATGTACCAAGTCTTCTTCTTCTCTTCTTCATAATGTACTCTGTGCTCGCGACATCTCCGCATTGTAAAGAGGGTGACGTTAGTCAGTCTCTTTTTTATATTTTTCGGAGGAACAAGCATACACCACTCTTTGGACTTCAGAGGGAGCCACGCTTGCGAGTAGGTATAAAGCAGTAGGCAGCCAGTGATGATTCTGCATGTTTCAATAAGTGGTACATCTACCGCTCGGACATGATGCCACACTGGGCAAGTAAATTCGCCAGCATATCTTATGGATTTTCTCTTTGTGAATCGAGTCATTTTGTTTTTATTTTATGTGTTTGTTTTTTCTTTTGATTTTTTTAGAAACCATTCAGATGTAGGAGCCCCGCGAAGTGGCGCTCCGTCGACCGGGACTACCTCAACTTGGATGCAAGAGCGAGCGATTCAAATTATCACGCCCTTGCCGGTGCAGGGTGTAAAGCACGAGTAGATAAGCTCATGTGGTGATAAGTGCAAAAAATTACTGATCTTATGCTGCTTCAACAGGTCGGTGATTTTCGGGATTGTTTGGAATGGCGGGAGCCAAAATGACACTAGCGCTAGACGGTCGTGTTTTCTTGACAAACAACGTTATTAGGTAGTTGTTTTTCCAGGACCAACTCGTGCCAATGTCATTTTGGCTCTCGCCATCCCGAACATTACCGACCTGTAGAAGCAGCATAAGATCTACATATTCGCCACGAGTAATTTTTTTATTGTTTGTTTTTTTTCATGCATTTAAAATTTGGTCCCAAACGTCTTACTTTGGGACATAAGCGTAGGCCGAAGGCCGGCAGAAATCCGACGACATGGCTGGCGGGCTTTTTTTTTGCCCATTCCGACCATCTGTTGAGCGTCGACTACGCTTTTTAAACCCATCAATCAACCTCAACAAACAAACAAACAAAATACCAATCCAAATTCAAATTTCACATCGCACCCTTACCGGAGCCAAAATAACACTGGCGCGAGACTGTCGTGTTTTTATACATTTTTTATTCGCCTTTTTTACATTGCTGGCGAACTTAAAATGGAACGTGTTATAATGATCAAGTCCCTATCAACTTTTCAATCACGCAATCAATCGTCTTTCGGACAGCACTACCTAGCTCAATTACCTAGTATCCAAGTCCCGAAATTTCGAGTCACCTGATTGGCTAACCAATCGGCCAATCACGCGATGTCGCCAATTATCATGCCGTACATTCTTGGGTCGGACAAGCAAGGTACAGCCCAGCAATTGGAGACATCGCGATGCTTCCTTTTCCAAGGTTGTACACGCCCGTGTTGTACAATCCAGTGTCGTGCATTGCTGGTGTGTGCATTACAGTGACGTGCATTATAGGGACTCGTCGAGGCGAGCGCACGTCAGGCTTTTTCACGGTCCCTAATACGAATTGATATCGTAATCGCGATTAAGTTTTTTTTCGAAGGCGTCCCTACCGTTCCCTCGACATTTAATCGTAATTCAGAAATATACTGAGCAATACTCAACGTTAAAACATATTCTGTGTGTGTGAATTAAACCCCGATTGGGTAAGTGTTGCACAATTATAATTAGCCAGTAGCTTAGCAAACCGTAACGGTTTCTTTCGCGTTGCCTACCTGGTGATCTTTTCATTTGTGTTCTTGCTTATCTTTGTTTCTATTAGACGCTCATTACTTGTTTTCTCTTTGTAGTTCTACCCCACATTTTCAGAATTATATCATTCTTGCATATTATTATTTTATTTCCGTTGTAAATTTCAAATGTTCAAATTAACGGCTAAGTAAACGAAATTATTGTCATCTCCGTATCTGATAGTGAACATCCACAGCAACACATCTACATATTAGTGCTTCCCTATTCAACGTTGCTGTGGGTGCTCACCGTCTACGGCCAGCGTGTAATGCTTTCGCTTATTGCGCATTACAGGGTTTCATGTACACCTTTACTCCCGGCTTCCCCGTGGTGGACAGTAGCGGGACAACCAGCGAACCTACACCAGCAGTTGACCTGGCGATCGACGCGCGAGCACTCGTCTCCTGCAGCGGCCAGTGACATCAGGGGAGTGCTAGACCAGTGAGGAGGTTAATCGCTGTATAGGCCCTTACCCAACTTTGATCGACCCTTGTCTGCCTACCGAGTCATTTAATTCATAATAAATGTTCCAGTTTACTGCCTACCTACTTTTTATTTAATATCCTCCTAGGCTTACCTGTGCCTAGGTTAGGTAGGATAAGTAGCGTAGCAGCACCTGCAGTACCGGGACAATAATGATGGTGGTTGTGATAGTGATGGTGATTGTGATGATTATGAAATTTGGCACATAGATAGTTCATAACCTGGATTAACACGTAGGACACTATTTATCCCTTTAATATGATCCAGTGGGATGGTTACCGAACTTTACGTGCGCGAAGCCGCGGGCAACAGCTAGTTACAAATATGTACATAGGTGTATCTATTCATACACGAAATCTCTTAAAGGGTCATTGTACTCATCATTTTGAGCGAAAAAAAAACTATGTTCGCATAACTCGGTCGAAATGTATGGAACAGCTGTTTTTTTTTCGCGATTCAGGGTTTGGTCTCATAGTAAAAGTTGTTCATAATGATGAGTACAATGACCCCCTATTAGATTTCGTCTATGAATAGATACACCTTATATACCTATATCATATTGTTTAAGTCAAAATATATGTTTAAAATGCGGTCGTACAGTGTGCGCGATCTGTTTACTCGTTTAAGTAAATAACTTTTTAAATTTTTGATTATAAAGATATTGTTATTCTAACGTTTATTCATTTTATAACATATTCATTACATTTTTAATTAATCTCGAAACAATTTAAGAATACAATTCAAATAGAAACCCAGAAATGCATAGGTACAAAAATGACCAAGGTAGAGCCGTGGTCGCACCCACTGTATACTATACATACTGTCTGTTTTAATGGAGGTGGGGTGTTATTCCGCCTTGAATGCAATAACAAAGTTTCCCGACTTATATCAAAATGTCTTTAGTATTATCGCATAGTTACCGACGATAATTTAATTCCAGAGCGTCCCTAAGAAAATCGCAGCTTGTGATTGTTCCGAATAATTACACTCCATTAAATTTTTAAATAAATAGCGACTGTTTCTCCTGCCATCACAAAAAAAAGTGAGTATGTACCAGTGTTTATTTAAATAATTTAATTGAAGAGTGTGTATGTTGCAGTAAAAACCAGTTTTTAGTTAGAACGCGTTTTCTCTATTTAAAACTAGTTTTTACTAACTGCTTTAGTTAGAACTAGTATTAACTGCTGTTCAAAGAAGAAACTGACCGACTCATCTATCAACGCACAGCCCAAACCGCTGGGTCTACGATTCCAAATTTGACAAGTAGGTTCTTTATGTAGTCTAGGGTTGCACTAAGAAGGATTTTTCTAAAGTCACCCCCTAAGGGGGTGAAACGGGTTCTAAAGTTTGTATGGTAAACAAGATTAATTAGACTATTTTATTAAAAACTTCACAGGAGTACTCCTATTGATAAATGAGTAGAAATGAGTTTCAGGTTTTTTCAGAATTTTAAAGAGGGGGAAATAGGGTGACAAAGTTTAAAAAACAATGCACAGCCCAAACCACTGAGTCTAGAGATTCCAAATTTGGCACAAACGTTCGGTTACGTTGCGGGACTGTTCGCCGGGGTTGCGGGACTGTTCGAAAGAGATACCGTGACCCCGGAACACAAAGGGCGATGAAGGAACATGGATGGGTTTTAGTCAGTAAAAGTCTGACACTCCCTCCTGCTCCGCCCTTAGCGGGAGAAGACATTGGATGATTTCTCATACAAAAAAAAAAAAAAAGGCGTGCAATAATAAAGGATTTTTCAAAATGTACCCCTTAGGGGGATGAAATGGGAGTCGAAAATTTGTATGGGGAAACAAGATTACGTAAGACTGTTTTATTCAAAACTTCACAGGAGTACCTCCTATTGATAAATGAGTTAACATTTGTGTTTCAGGTTTTTTCAGAATTCAATCCCTAAAGGGGGAAATTGGGTAACAAAGTCTGAAAATCAATATCGGTATTGTTTTTATGGTGTATCGAATCGGGTGTGTTACAAAAACAACGATTTTAAGATTTAATGTGGCAGACCTAAACTAACATCATCATCCCCTGTTGGGGTGCGATGGCGTTGAAATGTCTAAAAATCAGTATGGGTGTCGATACCGAGATTATCAGGGGTGCTGATTATGAATATGGAATTTATTTTGAGATCCAGAAGACGAGGGATTCGACTTCTAAACAGGGTTATTGTTGATTTATTGTGATGATAACGATGATGATGATTGTGATAATGATGATGATGGTGATGATTGTGATTACGATGATAATGATTGTGATTACGATAGTGATGATTGTGATTAAGATAAAAATGTTTGTGATTACGATGATGATGATTGTGATAATGATGACGATGATTGTGATAACGATGATGATGATTGTGTTAACGATGATGATGATTGTGATAACGATGATGATGATTGTGCTACTGATGATGATGATTGTGATAGCAGTGATGATGATTGTGATGGTGATAGTGATAGTGATTGTGATGGTGATAGTGATAGTGATTGTGATAGTAATGGTGATGGTGATTTTGATGGTGATGATAGTAATGGTGATGGTGATTGTGATGGTGATTGTGAATGTGACTGTGATAACGATGATGGTGATTGTGATAGTGATTGTGATGGTGATTGTGATACTGACGGTGATTGTGATGGTGATTGTGACAGTGATGGTGATTGTGATAACGATGATGGTGATTGTGATTGTGATGGTGGTTGTGACAGTGATGGTGATTGTGATAATGATGATGATGATGATTGTGATAACGATAATGATGATTGTGATAGTGGTAGTGACGGTGATTGTGATGGTGGTTGTGATGGTGATTGTGATGGTGATGGTGATGTGATGGTGATTGTGATAGTGGTAGTGACGGTGATTGTGATGGTGATAGCGATGGCGATGTTGATTGTGATGGTTATAGTGATTGTGACTGTGATAGTGATGGTGATAGTGATTGTGATAGTGATTGTGATGGTGATTGTGATTGTCATGGTGTTAGTGATTGTGATTGTGATTGTGATGATAATGGTTGTGATTACGATGATATTGATTGTGATAATGACGATAGTGATTGTGCTAACGATCATGGTGATTGTGATTGTGATAGTGATGGTGATAGTGATGGTGATGGTGATTGTGATGGTGATGGTGATGGTGATGGTGATTGTGATTGTGATGGTGATTGTGATTGTGATGGTGATTGTGATAATGATGATCTTGATTGTGATAATGATTGTGATTACCATGATAATGAGTGTGATAACGATGATGGTGATTGTGATGATGATGATTGTGATTATGATGATAATCATTATGATTACGATGATTAAGATTATGATAACGATAATGGTGATTGTTATAGTGATTGTGATGGTGATTGTGATAGTGATGGTGATTGTGATAATGATTGTGATAATAATGGTGGTTGTGATGATAATAATTGTGATGATTATGAAATTTGGCACATAGATAGTTCATAACCTGGATGAACACGTAGGACACACTATTGATCCCTTTAATATGATCCAGTGGGACGGTTACCGAACTTTAAGCGGGCGAAGTCGCGGGCAACAGCTAGTTAATTATAAAAGTAAAATGATTATTTTTGTTTAACATTTACCTAGAATTAATAATAAATATTTTAATTAACAATATCCATATTTTCAATCCCCAAAAAGTTTCTCTAATACTAGTTTTAAGTGCGACAGGGCGACAATATTAATTTTAAGTAATTAAAGCAATCAAATAGAGAATAGTCAAAAACAGCATAATAAGAAACATGCCTAGATAAAATGAAATGAAACAGTTTTAACCAATGATATTCTAGTAAACAGATATATTGTGAGCGCGCAATCGTGAATACTCGAAAACGGCCCAATTGGCCCATATTGCCTTTAGTCTGCAACACGCATGGCGACGAGCGATACGCTGCTACGAATTTAGATAAAAATTCGTAAAAATGCCATCGTGCGTGTTCAGAAAGTGTACCAATTATGATACCAAAGTAAATAAAACACAAGGGATCTCATACCACATGTAACTACGCAATATACTTTGATTTATAAATATTTTTAATTTATTTTCCTAATATTCTGATAATGGAGGATAAAAAAAGAAAGAAATGGGAAACGCATTTTTGTCGTGAGTACGACAAGGACGCTTGCATTACAGACATAGAACAACACTATCTGTATCTTTTTCTATGATACTGTATCATTTGAAATGTAGAACGAATGAAAAATGTGGTGCCGCTGCTGTGCGGAATACTTTTTTCGGTGGTTTTGTAGGTGTATAACATATCTATTTATTAGAATATCATTGGTTTTAACTGAATCATTTCAACAAAACGCATATTCATTTTTTAAAACTAGTTTTCACTGATATTTATTTTTGTACAGCAGTTAATACTAGTTCTAACTAAGGCAGTTAGTAAAAACTAGTTTTAACTAGGGAAAACGCGTTTTAACTAAAAACGGGTTTTAACTGTAACATGTACACAGTTGAACTGTAACATGTACACAGTTGAATCCATTACATTTTTAGCGTCAGGATCTTCTAATATCTGTTTAATTTTTTTAATCTCATCATCAACATTTTGCATAGTAGCCAACCAGTCCTCTGTCTCAACCGCTAGAATATCGAATACAGGTTCCGACTCAAAATTTTGTTCGATCGCATTTCTGCTAAGCGCATCTACGTGATTCATTCGAGTTCCTGGCCGGTATTCGATACTGCAGTCGTACTCTTGCAATTGTAACCACCACCTAGCTATTCTGGGTATTATATCTCTTTTGGACAGGGTTGTTCGCAATGCATTACAATCTGTAACTATGGTAAATTTTATACCTAGAATATAAACGCGGAATCGATTTAAAGAGCCAACTACTGCTAGCGTCTCTAGCTCAAAAGAATGATACTTTTGCTCTTCGAAATTAGTCTGGCAACTGTAATAAGCAACAGCTAGCCACCTACCCGATTCGTCTTCTTGCAGAAGTATACCAGCAATGCCAGTCTGACACGCATCGGTATGAACTTGAGTTTTAGCCAGGTGATTATACAGGGTGTGGCGTAAGTAGTGGTCCACACTATCTAACTTTTTACAGATACCGGTCCAAAGGTTTATTTTAAATTGATATGTCTCAGGTAAAAAAAGGGTCAGGTTTTTTTTACCTGACATGTTTGTGCTTTAACACAAATCACACATTAGAAATGTAAAAAGTTAGATTGTATCCGTTTTTTTAAGTTTTAATACGTTTTGTAATAGTATTAACGCAATAAAGTTTAAAAAAGTAGTTTAATGAAAATCTTCTTTTCTTCAATTAAAATTGAGTATCTTTTTGTTAAATTATTGGATCTGTTATAATGATATCATTTTGAAATCGGCATTTAGTAGGCATATTATTAAATACATGGGCACTGACAATGTGGTACGTTTTTTTTTTTACAAAAATCGCTCTTGAACTTGATGGTGTGTTAAAAATTTGGGTTAAAATTAGAGAAGAACCAACTTTTTCTTCAAAAGAGCTGAATTTACATAAAAAATCATAATTTGTCATGGTAGCTCTAGCTTCAGCAGTAATTAACAGAAATCAAAATGAAAGATTAATGACTTTTGTTGAAACTACAACCAAATTTGTAATAAAGGGTAGAAATTTCGTAAATAAAAGACAAAAAGGAAATATTTTTGGAACCCTTGGGTATAAATGGTTTAAATTTTTAATTGTTATAGTTAATTATCTGGTTCATCGAATCCTGAACGGTGGACCACTACTTACGCCACACCCTGTATATTGCCAAAATTGGTCGTTTTATTAGTTCTGACTTTAATAAAAGAAATGCTTGGTCTTGGTCTGGGCCCCACTCCCATTTACTATCCTTTTTCAATAATTTTGTTAGAGGTGAAGCTATTATTGCAAATCCTCTGACAAACCGCCTAAAAAAAACTTGCAAGCCCAAGAAATTGTCGTACTTCATGTTGGTTTGTGGGTGCTTTGTATAATCTTACGGCTTTAGTTTTCCCAGAACCAGGTCTAACGCCATCCTCCGAAATTACGAACCCCAGATAGTCAATCTTAATATAAAAGAATTTACATTTGGCAACTTTAAGAGTAAGGCCAGCATTCCTTAATAACTGAAGTACAGCTTCCAATCGCTCCAATCCCTTTTTTTTTTTTTTTTTTTTCGGTTGGGATATCATCAAATGACTTCTCCCGCTCTGGGCGGAGCAGGAGGGAGTGTCAGACTTTTACTGACTAAAACCCATCCATGTTCCTTCATCGCCCTTTGTGTTCCGGGGTCACGGTATCTCTTTCGAACAGTCCCGCAACCCCGGCAGGCATCGGTCCTTGCGGACCCCTTCCTGTTGCTGACTCTCTTTGAGGCGCGCGTGGAACACGAACGCGCCGTCGACACGGCCTGTCGTCATAAGACGGACGGACGGCGAGCTAGCCCATAGCCCACCGTCCACGGGCCCGCATCGCTCCATTCCTTGTTGATCATTTTGTGACGGTATTATAATGTCATCCATGAAAGCAAAGGCCTCACTGTTTCTAGTGTTTTTTAACATTTTGTTGATAGTTTTTTGAAAAACAGACGGCGCATTGGTTAACCCGAATGACGTACGAGTAAACTGATACTGCCCATCAGGTTTTACAAATGCGGTTTTGTCCTGAGAGGAAGGAGCGATTGGTATCTGGTAATATCCAGACGCCAAATCTAATGTAACAAAATATTTAAAACCCCCGAGGCTGTCAATTTGGTCCTCCACTCTAGGTAACGGATAGTGCTCTTTGACAGTCTTGGAATTCAATGCTCTGTAATCTACACATAGGCGCTGGTCGCCAGTTTTCTTTTGTACCAGTAATATCGGACTAGCGTAAGACGAGGTGGACTCCGTTATAATTCCACTATCTAACATTTCCCGTATCATACCCTTAACTTTCTCTTTTTCAACATGAGCTAACCTGTATGGTCTGTACACAACAGGAGTCGTGTCATTTAAAGTTATGGTCATTTCTGTTAAATTTGTCAACCCCAAGTCACTTAAAATAAATGAAAAACAATCGCTGTATTTTTGTAACAAGGTTTTTAATTTTAAAATCTCGTCAGATGTTAATTCATCTCTTAGCGAGATCTGATTTATAATAGCGTCAGGTTCCTCGACTTCGACTTTGTTTATATTTAAAATATTTTTATCTTTAATAATCGGAGCTCTTGTCAGTAAGATGTTTTTAATGAATCTTAAGGGTTCCAAACCCAAATTTACTAAGAGAATACATCCAAAACCATTAGTGATTGTATAAGCGCCGGGCATTATATAATAATTATGTTTGTTCACCGCACGTACTGACCCACGTACATAAACAGTGCAAGTCCTATTTTATTTAACCTTTATTGGAACAGCTGCCATAGAATTAATGTTTGTATCTGATTCAATAATTAATTTTAGTTTTTCTCCTACATTATCGTACATTTGCTTTTGTAAAATTAAATGCTCATCAGTCTTAATAATGATTATTGCTTGTTCGGTAAATGTATGACCTAATAATATTGGGTACTTAAGCAGGTCGTTTCTTACTATCAATACTTCTGTTGCAGCAGAAACGCCTTGAACAGTTAAATTAACAATAGATTTACCTATAGGACTAATCAATGTCTCACCAAAACTTTTAAGGGATGGCAAATGTGTATATGACACTCCTAATGTTTCAAAATCGCTTTGTCTAATGAGAGTACTCTGACTTCCAAGATCAACATAACAAGTCATTAATTTACCGTTAACATTAATGTCTAGTACGTATGTACTGTCTAAGTCACCTGCTATTTTCACTTCAGACACCGCCTTGTCAACATTTTTAATGCTAGTATTATTATTACTACTAGTAGTATTATCAATGGTGTTCCTCAAGAGTCGTCTACAAGAAGATGACTGGTGTCCAAGTTTTTTACAGATGTTACAGGTTTCGAGCATTTAAAACTAGGATGACCGAATTCACCGCAATTAAAGCATTTGATCGTAGTACTACTATTACTACTCTTATTGTCACATTGCCCTTCAAACCGCTTCTTTAAGGATGGTCTTCTAATTTCTTTACTATCTTCTAATTTAACCGTTTATAAATAAGCTAATAATTGTTCAGGCTGGTTATAGTTAGCTGCTTGAGCACCTAATCTCATACTCCTGTCTTCTAACCCGTTTATAAAACAGTCTATCGCTTTTTATAATATATTTCACATCTGTTTAATAGATTCATTTAGTGATAAAAGTATGTCTCTAATGTTTCATTGGGTTTAACTTTCCTATCTAACATTTCTTGTAATATTTGTGCATAATTTTTAACGGATGGAAATGTTTTAATTAATTAATCTTTCCATTCCGACCAAGTGAAATTGACAGAAGGAAGTACCTGATACCACACCTTTGCTAACCCCATTAACTTGGATAGTGAATAATGCAACAATTGCGCTTCACTCCATCCATACAATTTAGAGCATTCTTCTAATTTATTTAACCAAATATCAACAGTCCGTTCTTTGTTAGAGGTCAAATTCTGGAATAGCATTATTATTTATTGGAAAATGATTCTGTGAAGTAGGCAATGACTTTAACAAATTTAACAGCTCACGGGCAGAAACATTATTCAGATTCCTCGGTTCTTTGTTTAGTGTTACGTTTTTTTGAACGTCTTGCACTAGATTTTGTAGCAGACTTGCTTTTTGAAGAGGCACTATCAGCAGAAGAAGATAATGTACTTACAGTCGAAGACCGCCTCTTGTTCCGCTGGTGTCGATTGTTGTTGTAAAACCTACTTGTTGGTATACTTTCTTGTTAGGTTTTAATGGCATTTATAATGTCATTATAAGATATTCTAAGTTCAAATTGTACTGGTAGCTTTATGTGTTTTTTGAATAGCAACCATCGTACAACGTTTACTAGTTTTTTATTTCGCTATTACCCCAGTAAATATTTAGGAACTTGATTCTTCAGACCACAATTACAACACGTTATCAGCACGAAGCTCTGTATATTTTATCTACGATCGAAATTAAAAGGAGATTGGTGGTAAAATTGAAGATAGTTAACATGTCGTCTGCAGTTTCTGGTATGTCACTAAATGCTATTCCGATGCTTTGTAATAGAGAAGGATACACTGTGTGGAAATTTAAAATGCGAATGTTGTTAATCCATGAAGGATTGTGGGAAACTGTAAGCGTAGTCGAAGGGAATAAGCCGCCCGACGATGTACGAAAGGATGAAAAGGCTCTCTAAAATATGCCTTACCGTGGATGGTGCTGCTATTTCGATTGTTCGACCAGCTAAGACCGCAAAAGAAGCGTGGGATGCTCTTATGAAATCCTACGAGGATCGAAGTTTGGGTCATAAACTGTCGTTGGAACGGAAGTTATACAGGTACTCCTTATCTGATTTTTCTGATTTAGAAACTTACTTAACGGCAATAACTACAACAGCACTAGACCTGGCCGATATTGGCAAAACCATAGAAGATAGTTCTTTAGCAGCTATTATATTGGGAGGTCTAACGTCTCGCTACGAGCCCATGATAATGGCGCTTGAAAATGGGAGCGTTGAAGTCACAACAGATTTAGTGAGGACTAAGTTGTTGAGCGAAATGACGAAGGAGACTAAAGATGATGTGGCTGCGTTGCATACTAACAAACAGGTTATTTGCTTTCGGTGTAAGAAGCCAGGGCACAAGAGTCCTAATTGTCCTCTCAAAAAGAAGGAGGAAAAGGAAAGGAAAGGCTCTACAGAAATTTGTTCTAAAGATAAGGGACTTACTGCTTCTAGTTCAGGAAATATGGATGCATGTGTCACGGAATTGGTTTTGGATGGTGTCACGCAACTGGCTTTGTCTGCACCAAGGGTTCAGATGCCTGAGAAGTGGATTATCGACTCTGGTGCGTCTACTCACATGACTTCACATGCTAAATGGTTTAATAGTTACCGACCCTGTGATGGGAAGATAACTATAGCAAATGGTAAAAGTTTGCCGGCTGTGGGTTTAGGAGATGTTTCTATTGACACAAAAACCGATATCAAGAAGATTTTTAATGTTGTACATGTTCCTGGCCTAGATTGTAATTTACTCTCAGTCAAAAGGGCAGTGGAGAAAGGTTTCTCGATTGTTTTTGATACGAATGGCTGTAATTTTTATAATTTTAATGATGTTTCTTTTAAAAGTGATCCTGTTTTACATGGTTCTATTTGTGGTGGATTGTACACTTTAGATTGTACAGTAAAACCACAAGGTTTTTCAGCTTATAATGTTCACACTAATTTGTCCCAGTTTCAGCTTTGGCATAAGCGTCTAGGACATCTCTGCCGTATTGGTATGGATCTACTCAAAAAGGGTCTAGCTGTTGGTGTTGAGTATACTGAGGTTGACAAAGAACCATGTGTACCTTGTGTAAAGGGTAAGCAGGCTCGGAAGCCTTTCAAAAGGATAAAGTACAAGAAGGCTTCGTCACCATTAGAATTGGTCCATACGGACGTTTGTGGTCCCCTGACCACTGAATCTTTTAAAGGTAATAAATATTTTATTATTTTTGTATATGATTATACACGTTTTATATCACTTTATTGTATGTCATCTAAGACAGAAGTTCAGAAGTATTTTTGTGCATTCCAAGCACTTGTTGAGAGACAGACTGGCAATAAGATTCGAACCCTTCGGTCAGACAATGGTACTGAGTATGTCAACAAGGAGCTGACAGACTATTTGCAGGCTCAAGGGATTCGACATGAAACGTCTGTACCATACAGCCCTCAACAAAATGGGGTAAGTGAACGTTGCAATCGTAGTATTGTGGAGAAGGCCCGTTCCTTGCTGGCACAAAGCTCTCTGTCAAAAGCTTTTTGGCAGGACGCTGTTGAGACTAGTGTTTATTTAAAGAATAGGTCACCTCATCGTGCACTTGATGGTAAGACGCCATATGAAATGTGGTGTGGTAGTAAACCCGACCTGTCTCATTTAAGGGTGTTTGGTTGCCGAGTTTTAGTTCACGTGCCTTCATGCCAGAGAACGAAGCTGGACATGAAAACTTCTGAACATATCTTCGTTGGATATTCAGACGATCCAAGGAGTTATTATTTCCGTAGCGCGGAAAACCCTCGGAGGTTGATTAAGTCACGAGATATTACGTTCTTTGAAAATAATTTTTCAGGATTGAAGGATAATTCTGTTCAGCCTGAAGTTGTCGTGAGCCCTAATGTCATTAATCTTTTTTCACAAACTTCTTCAGATACCACATCGCCACAGATTTCTGTCTCATCTGCTTCTACTTCTTCACCTACTTCAGAAGGTGTAGACATGGAGGTAGAGCAAGTTGACGATTTTGTGGACGCGACTGATGAAGCTGGTGGGGTTGGTGACACGGAGTCTCTACATTCGGGTGAACAACGTGATCTGTCCCTGGTTCCTTCGCATGAACCCAACGGTGTTTGTCCTGTGAGAAGGTATCCTGAAAGAGTACGTAAACCTCCAGATTATTATTCATACGGCACTCACGGTGTTGATTTATTGTGTGATGAACCGAAAAGTTATCGTGAAGCTATTAATAGAAATGATAAAGATAACTGGATGTCCGCAATGAAGAATGAGTACAATGCCTTATTGAATAAGCAGACTTGGACATTAGTGGATAAACCAAATAAAAAGGTTATTCCATGTAAATGGGTGTTCAAGATAAAGAGGGACGCGAACGGTGCAATAGTCAAGTATAAGGCTCGACTAGTTGCGAAAGGTTTTAGTCAAGTTTGGGGGACTGACTATAACGAGACTTTTGCCCCTGTGGTTCGAAATTCATCTCTGCGTACCCTTTTAGCGTTGGCGGCAGAAATGGATTTAAAGATCCAACACATGGATGTTGATACCGCATTCCTCAATGGGGACTTAGAGGAGGAGGTGTACATGCAACAGCCCGAGGGATTTGCTGAGCACGGGGCAGAAGGTAAAGTCTGTTTGCTCAGAAAATCCATTTATGGTTTGAAGCAGGCAGCTCGAGCCTGGAATATCAAGTTGCATCAAATTCTATCGAATATTGGCTTTGCACGAACATCTGCGGAATCATGTGTTTACTTGAAAAAGTTTGGTAATGAAACCATAATACTTGCAGTCTATGTTGACGACCTAATTGTTTTTTACAAAGAAAAAAGTTTATTTGACGCTGTCAAAAATGACTTGGAAAAGTTTTTCTCACTAAAAGATTTGGGTGTATTGTCGTATTGTTTAGGGTTAAATATTAACCGTGTTGACGATAAAATTGTGGTCAGTCAGAAGACCTATATCCAGGCAGTGTTGGAGCGGTTTAATATGCGAGATTGCAAGGAGATGTCTACACCTTTGGAGAATAACAAGTTGGAAAAAGGTAACCCAACATCTCTTGGTGAATATCCTTACCAAAACATGATAGGATGTCTCATGTACCTAGCTGTGAATACGAGACCCGATATAGCTTATGCCACAAGCTATTTAAGCCAGTTTAATAACTGTTATGATAAGAGGCATTGGTTGGCAGCTAAAAGGGTGTTACAGTATTTAAAAGGTACTATGGATAACTGTATTACTTACAGGAAAGTTGGTAGCCGGCTGTGTGGATACACGGATGCTGACTGGGCGAACTGTGTACATGACCGTCGATCGTACACTGGTTACTACTTCACGCTAGCAGGTGGACCTATTAGCTGGGAGTGTAAGAAGCAGCCGACGGTAGCCTTATCGTCTACAGAAGCTGAGTATATGTCCTTGACCAGTGCTGCAAAGGAGGCTATTTTCCTCAGACGGTTAGTATGTGACATTACTGTTTTTGCTGACAGGGTGTTGCTATACAACGATAGTCAAAGTGCACAGAAACTTGTGCTCAATCCAATCCACCACAATAGAACCAAACACATTGATACGAGATATCATTTTATTCGTGAAAAGGTTACTGAGGGTCTTATAGATATAAAGTTTATACCTACGGATAAAATGACAGCTGATGTTTTAACCAAGCCCTTAAGGCGCATAGCTCATCTTAGGTGCGTTGTTAATATGGGTTTAGTGATAAATAGGTAGAATAATTTTCTATTTATTTATTTTTCGTCAGTGTAAGTTTTGTATTTCTGTTTAGTCTGGTAGTAATGTTTAATTCTTTTCTATTGTGTTTAGCATTACTACTTTATCTTTTTATTTCCATTAAGGGCGGATGTTGTAAAACCTACTTGTTGGTATACTTTTTTGTTAGGTTTTAATGGCATTTATAATGTCAATAAAAGATATTCTAAGTTCAAATTGTACTTGTAGCTTTATGTGTTTTTTGAATAGCAACCATCGTACAACGTTTACTAGTTTTTTATTTCGCTATTACCCCAGTAAATATTTAGGAACTTGATTCTTCAGACCACAATTACAACAATTGTGATGCTTCCGGTTTCGGTCATCACACCTGCTGCGACAATCCTTGGGTGTTACACTTTCGCGACGCCTGCGTCGCCTACGTGCCGAAGATTTATATTCGCTGCCACGATCACGACGTCTTCGTGAGAAACTCCGCTTTCTCGATCGACGATGATGCACTGGATTAGGAGAGTCCCCCGACTCCTGGATAAATCCTCGTTCAGCTTCCTCAACTTCAAACATCACGACGACCGTTAGATCTTGTGTTAATATTCCGATTCAAGTTTTAAGTTTTTTAAACTGTCACTAGTTGTAGGCGCGCAAAATCCTTTTACAATCCCACTTCTGAACTATAAGGCGAAATAAAGCACAGTAAATTACTTTTCTATTTCTTCGTTGTATATTTCTAAACAAATATAATTACACTGGTTACTCGTATTATAAAATAATGTAAAAGTGGCAACGGCTGGAGAAAGAATGACCCGCGCTCAGTTTAGAACGGCTGCCACCTAAATTATTCCCACCATTGCTTTACCGCCAATTTAATTTAATTTATTTAAAAGCGTAACTTCCGAAATCAGTCATTTTTTGAACACTTTTAAATCAATTGATTAACTGATATGAAACTGTCACAGATAAAAGTAAAACACTTTTAATCAATTGATAAACTTAAAACAAATAAAATATAACAAGGGTACAATAACATTAAGTTATATTAATAGTTATTATATTTTTAATTAACATAAGATTTAATCTACACTTTTAAAATATACCGCAAATTTTAATAATGCAAACATTTAAAATAAATCTCATAGAGTGCCATTTAAAAATGTGAATTACTTATTTTGAAGTCTTCTATCGTTGCATTTACCTCAACAGGTGCTTGAAATGAAAAGATAATATGCGGATAATTATACAGGCTGTTTATAGAATCTCTTTGAATTAAATATATACCTAAATGTGCTTTTATACTTCGTGGTTAAGAAAATTGCCTTATATTACTAACTTATTGTATTTAATACGTTTATGAATGTCATTGTAATAAATATAAAATACGCTTAAATGTTTAAAAAGGTGTTAATTAAGTGATTTATAAATCAAAATTAATAACAACCAAATTATTTAAAGTACTTTATACTTTAAATAATTTGGTTGTTATTAATTTTGTTGCCTTAAGGTCCACAGCCCATTCTCAGTTATGCCTGTGTCTGGACTATAGGTAGCTTATTTTTCGCAGCGCTATGTCTTGGTTTTTTATTTGGTCTGAGTATATACCTATGACACAGTTTTCACGTGTCACAGTAAGTGGCACATAAAAAGTTAAACAACGTACCTTGACTAACATTGTATGTACATCGGTTGTTATAAAAAGTAACTATGTACTATCGTTTAGCAGGATAACAGCAATTACGGCATCCGCGTCTTAGTAAGGATCTATAATTTAATATTCGAGGGCACACCGTCGCACTTGCGGATGAGGTAATAAATGTTAACTGAGCCATTTTCCAACGTAGCCAACTGGCTAATTGGTAAATGGCTCAGTACAACGCCTACTACAACCTCTGTATAAATCAATGTAAAAGTGTGTTCATATTTAATTACGTATCAAACTGAACAACTTTTCTCCTGGGAGCAATAGCGTAATCACAAAAATAAATCTGCTGTCCCAAACATTTAGATAGTAGGTAGGTATTGAAATTTTGTATGGGACAGATAAATATCTTTTAGCAAATCAGATGGTGGTCCCACGAAGAAAGTTGTTCGGTTTAATGGTCGTCCTTAAATACGACCTGTTTTAATACATTTTTTATGATAGATTCAACAACTACCCCAGTTACTGTAGATCACCCAAAAACTCGAATAAAGTTTGTTCGTTAATTATACAGCATGTTCAATAAAAGTTCATCAAACTGGACAATTTCCTCCATGGAACTAATACCGTAATCTCGCAAAAAAAAATCAGCTGTCCAATACAATATTTTGATACCTACTAGATAAAAATGTATACGGGACAGCCGATATTTTTTCGCGGCTACTATTCATGTCTCACGCCGCAATTACTGTTTTCATCCAATTCAGTTCCTCTTGTTAGGACATTTGCTTAGCGTTTTCCTAACTATGCTGGCGTCGGCTTCCAACCTTTCCGCAGTTAAAGATCAAAAATACTTTGCTAGTGTAGACATAGCTCTAATCCCTGTTGCGGTGCATCCTCGTTCAACTAATGAATAATGCCGATAATTGGGTGGGTACGTATTTATCAAGTCGTTGCTGATTCGCGTGAATTAGTTTCGTTTACATTGATGGGTTTCTCGCACAAACAAATAGTTAAGTTCTGATTCAATATGGACAGGATTACGTTTTATGTGAATAAGGATAAGTGCTCCGGTAAGATCTTTTCCAATAAACAGTGTGTCTGGTTAACGGTTACCGATAGGTACATTAAGGGCATATTATATACTCATTTCTGTCGACAAATAAAATACTCCTAACCCCACAACCCGCGAATGCAGCCTTTTTTTTTTGAGTCAAAATGGCGGTTGTACCATAGCGAATCAAATTATACCAATTACCAAAAAAATGTAGCTAAAACTGTTGTTTTAGAACGCCTCAGTTGTAACTAATAATCCTAGAATGAGGAGTTTCAGGGTCAGCTTCCATGCAAAAGCGATAGATGGCACTGTGCAAAACTCGGTGTAAAAACTTTTTTTTGGCTATATGGAGCTGGCGTTCAATGCCTTTTAAAAATAAAATGGGTTAGTATATATTATATATATATATTTAAAAAGGGTGTAAAACACCTCTTAACGAAAACGAAAGTTACTTATTGTACTCGTCATTCCGATCATTTTTTTGTTCTACACCATACCTGGGAACCTTCCAGTTACGGAGATATTGGGGGTCAAAGTTCCAACTTTTTGACAAGTTTTTTTTTTAATACAAGTTTTTAATATAAGATTTTTACTTTAAACACCTCCACGACCCCCGTACTATTCATGTTGTATGTTGTATATTGGGAGCATCCTATTTATCTTATTATAAAGAAAGCGACCAAGGTAGCAAAAGATGCGATGGGAGGAAGTAGTCGAGAGTCGGATGTGATGGCGGACTATGGGATCAAATCGTCTACATCTGTGGGAGAGATAGATATAGATACTTCCTTGAATTTGATTAGGATGCAAAGCGACACCAAGTAGAACTATATCAATATATCATGATAATAATCGTGTTTACGTATATATGTCACAGTCAACACTACTTTTGACCGGTCAAACTATTTTAACAATAACTAACTTTAACATAGAAACTTATTAGGTTGTAAGGTTTTTTTTGTGACCCTGTGAAACACATCATGTAATTCTGGGACTCGTAATTACAACCGAGGCGTTCTAAAACAATCTATTTTTTTTGCAGAAAACTCATTTCAACGTCATAGGATTTTGACTGACACCAGTCAAAAGTGATTTTGACCGATTAACAGTTTTGACTGTAACTTATACAAGACGCGGTTGTTTTATTTCTAAACAACTATCCAACTGAGAGTGTTTTTTTTTAATTGTGTAATTCTATTTTATGAGTAAAGGTTATATAATAGTTATTTATGCAACTGTTGTGTAATGAGGGTTATTAAAACACGAATGTGGGTTTATCACATAAGTGTTTGAATACCTAATTATGTACAGTTGCATACAAGACTTTATCTACATCCATGATATGAATCCTCCATAAAAGGTTCTGAAACCATAGGTTGTTGTAGTGTTGTAAGAAGTCTATGTAAATTCATGGAAAGTTGAATTGCTGAGTATTTAATACAAACAAACCATGTATAGGTGATAATATAATTATTTACATTTTGGATTGTACAATTATTAAAATACACAAAGCTTATATCACTCATTTTTGTAAACAACAAAGTAATGCAAAACTAATATCGAACAAAAATGGCGGGATTCGACTTGAATTCGAATTAACCTTTAAGTTTTTTTTAAATTACGGCGCTGTGGTAGTGAATCGCACGTGCTAGACAATGTTCTTTTTTTAAACGAGTTGCATAATGAAATTTAGTACAACATTATAACACCCGTTTGGGTGTTAAAATGATTATTATGACACTGGCTGTTTTAATGTTGGCCATAAGCTAACTGTTTCAGATACTTTTATAAAGGATTTATAGCATGGGTGTAGATAATAAAATATTATAGAACACCCGACATCTTGACGTCAATATGGCGGGTGTACCTTACATTTCGAAATACACACATCAACACGGTCTAGGGATATTTTTAAAAAAGCGAATTACTATCAATGTGTTAATTATTTATATGACATGTATATATTTAAAAGATACGTTATTTAATATTCTACCATTTTTTAATAATGGTTAAGGTATAGATTAAAATTTCAGGATTTTATGGAAAAAAAATGAAGCATAGACGGAAACCGTATATGAATGAACTTTTAATTTGTGAGTAAAAACTGAAAAAAATAGAAAAATCATTTAATTTGTGTTTATAAACTTGAAGTTAGTAGTCTGAGAAAGCGCCCATGATGTTCATAACACATGGGCAACGATTCGGCATGCTCAGAACAAGGTTGTCAATGTCTTGCTGCGGAATATTGTCCCATGTCCTTCTGAGGTGCGCAAAAAGTTGATCTTCTGTAGACAGATTTTCAGGAACTTCCTTCAGAGCTCTTCTTTGCAGCATATCCCACGCATGCTCAATGGGATTTAGATCTGGCGATTGAGCAGGCCAGTCTAAGGCCCTAACATTATGTGTATGTTACCAAGCTGCTACCGTTCTCGCCGTGTGTGCCCGGGCATTGTCGTGCATGAGCAGGAAATCATGCCCCATTTGTGTTCTGTGAGGCAAGAGTACGGGCCCCAGCACCTGTTGGACGTATCGTTCTGCCGTCATATTGCCCCGCACCCAAACGAGATCCGTCCGTCCTCCAAGACGAATTCCTGCCCAAACCATAATTGTTCCTCCTTGGTATGGGTGAACTTCCTGAGGGTTCTGGAGACGGCTCCATCGTCCAGGAACTCGCCAAACACGCGTCCTTCGTGAATCTGGATGGAAGCCGAACCTGGATTCATCCGTGAACAGCACATTGGACCATTGGTCACGGCCCCAGTCCACGTGGTTCCGAACCCATTCTAATCGTCGTCCACGATTGCCTCTCCGTAAAGGTGGGACCCGGAGTGGTCTACGAGAGCGTAGATTGCTTTCATGCAGTCGCCTTCTTACAGTTTGGTCACTCACAAGCACTTGGTGTTCCACTCGCAGCCTTTGGAAAAATTGAGTCGCCGTTGCATTTGGTTGTGCTCGCGCAGTAATTTGCAAAAATCGGTCTTGTCTGGGGGTAGTGATGCGACTTGGCCCCCGGTGCCTCTCCGCTACTTCACCTGTGGCACGATAGCGTGTCCACAATCTTGAAATTACATTTTGATGGGTCCCTATGGCCTCAGCAACATTACGCTGAACAGATCCAGCTTCCAGCATTCCCACAGCTCGTAACATCTCCGCCCTCGTCAAATGTCGGCGTTGCATGGCTACAATACCTCAATTTTAACTTTATCTTTCGTTTAAAAATGAAAAAAAACTGTAACTAAACGTAATTCGTATTGTTTTCTAAATTTCGCACAAATGAAAATTCCCTCTCCTATACATCAAGACATTTTTATGCCACCGAAACAAAAGAATTTTCAAAAATTTGAATTTGGAATTAGTCTGAGATAAATTACAAACAAATCGGTGTATAAAAGATTCCAATGCGGCCAGTACTTTTCGAGTTATTTAATTGAGTATGAAATATCCCTAGACCGTGTTGATGCGTGTAATTTCGTTCTGAAGGAGGTACAGATTTTTTAGAACTAGGTACTAAATAGTATATTTTAAGTTTTTTTTTTTGGTAATTGGCATAATTTGATTCGCTATGGTACACCCGCCATTTTGACTTTCACCTTTTTTTAATTCAATTCAATTCTATATTGCATATCACATGATTGTGTTTACAAAACCTAAATAAAATAGGGAAAAAAATAAAATAAAATAAAAGGGTGTAGCGTAATTAATGAATAAACCTGTATCTGTGGGTCCAAGCTTGACTATAAAAACATAACCCTTTCCTTGCAGTCGGGTAAGTTTCTCGTTTTATATTTTTTCTAAAAAAATTGCCACTTTTGGTCTTTTTCTCAGCCACCGTATTTACATACTTACGGAGGAATTTTCATGTCTGATTTCTGCATAATATTCTTCAATAAACGTGCTGTAAGATGTGTATTACAGTTTTGGAGCACCTCAAGTGGTTTTATTTTAAAAAATCTTAAAGTGAAAAAAATGTGTTTCTGTAAAAACTTTTCATAAGTTTGAGTTCGTCTGGTGCAAAAAAATGTATGAAAATCTAGCTGCCCATATTTTTTGTAGCTTATCCCTTTATTAGAGATTCCAAAATGATATATAAATATTCCATATCTGTTTTAAGATACCAAGTTGTTGCTATTAAACTGAGGACCACTGAATTGTCGTTCATTTGATCAATGCACAACTTGTTATATGATCTCAATGACGTTAAAGAGATTAGTGGAAGAAAACAACAAAATATTTATTTAAAAACAATGACACATAATACTTACAATACTAAAAGAATCACCCTTAAATGACGAAATTGCTGATCCATGGGTGAAAATGTGATTTCAACTTTAATTTTCACTATTTAACCCGATTATAAATGGAACTTTATCAAAACTGGCGAAATGTGACTTTTGGGACAGCTCCAACTAACCCTTCGAACAAAAGCAGGTGTTATATTAGGGGTTAAAGTATGAAATTGCCGATTGGTACTGAAAAATTGAAACTTATTTTTTTCTAAGATATAACATCTTTATTTAATCAAAATATTTACCCTCATCATCTATACATACTGCCATCTAAACGGAAGATAGATGGAACTCTGAGGATCTAGATTCGACAAACTGTGTGAAAGCATTTTGTACTGCCCCCTGGGAAGAAAGTTTTTTATCGCGTAGAAAATTGTCCAAATCACGAAAAAAATGGTAGTCCGTTGGAGCAAGGTCTGGCGAGTGACGGAGGATGACGTATAGTTTCTAACTGCAGCTCCTGTAGAGTTAAAATGGGTTCTCGTGCAGTGTGAGGTCTTGCGTTATCATGGAGCAATTATGGTGAAGATCGATTCACTTCATTGTTCGAAGTTCGGTACAGTAAACATCTGCTGTTATTGCCTGACCAGACCTGAGAAAGCTATAGTGAATAACACCATGAATAGACCACCAAACAGTTGAAATTACCTTTTTATTGGTAAGCTTTGCTTTAGGGCACTGTTTCGGATTTTGACCTGGGGTCAGCCATTGCATTTTTCGCTTACGGTTATCGTAAACAATCCACTTTTCGTCACATGTCACAATTCGATCCAATATTCCTTCATTTCTGTACCGATTCAGCAAGGCAACACAAGTTTCAACATGCATTTCTTTCTGCAGATCAGTCAAATCATGGGGCAATCATGGGGCATTTTTCATATTTTTTTATCTTATTGATTTGATGCAAATGAGTCAATATTGTAGGTAGGGTAACGTTAAACCATGCAGCTAATTCCTGTGTAGTTTGACTGGGATCGGCTTCTACCATCTCCTATGATGCTCATATATCCCTGAATTGATTTCAGCGTTATTCACCTGTGTGGGCAGTCTACCACGTGGTTCGTTCTTCAAGTCGAAGTTTCCATTACGAAAGCGTTTAAACCAAAAACGCACGGTGCGTTCATTAGCAGTCTCCTCTCCAAAGGCAACGTTGATATTGCGAGCCGTTTCTGCCGCGTTAGTTCCGCGTCTGAACTCGTATTCAAAAATAATTCGAATTTTCGAAGAATCCATCTTTACGTCTAAGCGGTCTAAGCTGAATAAAAAAAAACAACTGAAAGTCGAAAATCGAATGTTGCACATTTTTTAAAAGAAGAACCGCATAGGTGTCTCGTGAAAAATATTCATAGAAAAATCTCACACCATGAAGATTTTATGTCAATTCGAAGTGTCTATTACTATACAACGGCAATTTCATACTTTAACCCCTACTAAATTATGATGCAAGTAATTAATTTCATGAACCTTTACACAGTGGGTTCAGAAGTGGACTCGGACACGTCCCTGAACGACTACATACGGAACCATCTGAACCTGCGCGGCACCAAGTACATGTGCAAGGAGGGTGGCTGCGGATCCTGTGTAGTGGCAGTCACCGTCAGTGACCCTCATCCTAGGACGTTCTCTGTCAACTCTGTAAGTACCTAGACACTTGGAGGTTTGTGCTCGGTGTTACTCAGAAAGATGATATCCGCAACGAAAAGATCCGAAAAAGAACCAAAGGTTGACACATGGGCGTCGCCGGGGCTGCTGCCCTTACTTTAACTACCTAATAAGACACGACTTACGAATATAAATATCACTATCACTATCATCACTACATATTATAAAACAAAGTCGCCCGCCGCGTCTGTCCCTATGTACTATATGCTTAGATCTTTAAAACTACGCAACGGATTTTGATGCGGGTTTTTTTAGTAGATAGAGTGATTCAAGAGGAAGGATTTACTATATAATTTGCGGGCGGGCGAAGCCGCGGGTATCAGCTAGTATAATTTAAATATCGCTGAACATTACCCACAGCGCCATCTAGTGCCACACTAAGTAACAAAGCTTGTATCATAGACACCAGATAGCTGATATTATTCTACATGAATGTTATTAAAACAATGAAAAATATTGATAAAAATACCTATGGAGATTGGTTCAATGACCTGCGAGTGCGTGGATACCTATATGCTTTCAAATAGATATAAAACCTATACAGGTATCCATTTTAAATGTCTGATTTGTACGTAATGATGAGTACAACACATCACAAAATAGGATCGTTAACATAAACAAAGCAGTACTTATGTTTTGCATTTTGGAGAACAATTTATTAAGAATCAGACAGCCGATGCAAAGTGCAAACGAATATGATTCTTAGATACTTAGCTAAGAATCTTATTCGTTAAGGCTATATTCTATTGGCTAAGGGTGATAATTGAGTGAATAAAACCTACCTAACTAACATACGATATGGTAACCGCTTCGCTTGTTTATGTTTTATTTGCGTTGATGTTGAGCAGTTTGAAAAAGGAAAATGTCTAGAAGAAATTAGAAAAGAATGGACAATTTGCTTTTAAATAAACCTGCTCGGACAGAATTATTGAATGAAGTTTAAGAAAAACAAACAAAATTCAAAAACAATAATTATTAGGCAACTAAAATTGTGTTGATAAAATGCGAGAAAGATTTGTATTGACCCGTATAACCTTCTTATTTTAGGCAGGTGCGCGGCAAATGCGTTTTTAGAATAGGTTTTTTAAATTAGGAAATAAATAATTTTCTACACGAGGAATTTTAATGAATTAAAGAATAAAATCAATAAATCACAAATACTTGATAAATAAAATTAATTGTTACAATTTAAATTTCTAATTCTTTTTATTATGTAATGGCGGCAAAACGTCATAATACGTTTTGATGTTCGAATTGGAACGTTGTAAATTTTGGAAATTAAACGTTTTCATTTCAAGAGTTATAGCAATAATCGTATAGCAATGTATGAGAGGGAATTAGACCGATTTGAATGAGTTTAAAGATCTAAACGTCCCTGGTTGCCTGGTTTCGGCACCAAAAAATATGCGCGAGTAGCAATGCCGCCCTCCACACATTTGGGAGCAGCAAAAAAAACTAAATAGTACCTTTCTTTTTCTTTTTTTTGGCGGGAACTGATTCAAAAATTCGACCAAAAAGTTTTTATCTGATTTCACCAAAGAGTTCATAATAAACTTTTTGGTCGAATTATTGATATTTTATTCCTTGATTTTATAAGACGAACGTAAATTTCAATTTAGAGATGAGCTTGTACTAGTTGTAGTATTTTTTTCTTTTCATTGTAAGGCAGGCCGCATGAATTTGTTTGACATTCGTCTCGGAGTTCCAAATTTTAATTATGAAAGCGGCCTTCAAATAGTTGCAGTCGAAAAGCAAGAAGTGTTGTAATGAAACACCGGGTTACTGGTAACTCGACGTATTCCTTGCGGACGTCATAGTAGGGTTTAAATGCAACCAATTAAACAACTAAATTTATGTTCTACTGAAATTCAGTCATGTTCAGTAGTTTTTGAGTTAGGAAAGTTTTTAGTTTTTTTTTAAATCCCAGATTAAATTATTTCAAGTCAATTTAAAAATGAATAACGGTGCGACTTTACTTCGTAAAAAGACGTTACTTCATAAAAATAAACTGTCATAACACTTTGAAGACATATCTCAGCCTCACTCACGGGACCGGGACACGGACGGGACGTGATCGAGCGGGAAATAAGTCTGAGGCAAGTGTGCGCGGGAACAGCGTTGTGGTTTTAGTCAGTACGACTCTGACAGACACCTGCGCTCTCTCCAGGGCAGAGGACATCCATTGAGGATCAATCATGAGTGTAGTCCACTATCAAATTCTCGTCAATCAGAATATTGGTGCTCGTTTTACACTGTGATTTCTCTTAACTTTGCCCTCACTGCAGTAAAATGTCTCGAGAGGATGTAGTGATCGCGCTACATTCTTGCCTTATGGCTTGTAAAAGTCATCTAATTGTGGAACCAGTTTCAGCAATGACCGATTAACCAATATAATTTTACTTTAACTCAGTGCTTAGTATCCGTGACATCATGTCAGGACTGGGAGATAACGACTATAGAAGGGATCGGCAACCGTTCGCGAGGATACCACCCGTTGCAAAAGACCCTGGCGGAGTACAACGGTACCCAGTGCGGGTACTGCAGCCCAGGATTTGTGATGAGCATGTACAGGTTAGTGCAGTTCTGAAAATAGGATAGTAAGAGTCTTGATTGTTTTAGAATGTAATCACATGATTTTTATGACTTGAACTGAACTTGTATATATAATACTAGCTGTTGCCCGCGGCTTCGCCCGCGTAAACTTCGGTAACCGTCCCAATGGATAAAATGATAAATAGTGTCCTACGTGTTAATCCAAGTTAGGAACTATCTATGTGCCAAATTTCATAATCATCACAATTATTATCATCACAACCACCATTATTATCACAATCATTATCACAATCACCATCACTATCACAATCACCATCATTATCACAATCACCATTACAATCACCATCACTATCACAACCACAATCACCATCATCGTTATCACAATCATCATTATTGTCATCACAATCATCATCATCAATATCACAATCACCATCACTGTCACAATCACCATCACCATCACAATCACAATCACTATCACAATCACCATCACTTTCACCATTACAATAACCATCACCATCGCTATGACCATCACAATCACAATCACTATCACAATCACCATCACTTTCACCATTACAATAACCATCACCATCGCTATGACCATCACAATCACCGTCACTATCACAATCACCATCACAATCACTATCACAATCACCATCATCGTTATCACAATCACCATAACCATCACAGTCACAATCACTATCACCATCACAATCACAATCACAATCACAAACATAATCACCTTCCCTATCACTATCACAATCACCATCACAATCACAATCAACATCATCGTTATCACAATCATCATAATCGTCATCACAATCATCATCATCATTATCACAATCACCATCACTGTCACAATCACCATCACCATCACAATCACAATCACTATCACTATCACAATCACCATCACTATCACCATTACAATATCCATCACCATCGCTATGACCATCACAATCACCGTCACTATCACAATCACCATCACAATCACTATCACAATCACCATCATCGTTATCACAATCATCATTATCGTCATCACAATCATCATCATCATCATTATCACAATCACCAATACTGTCACAATCACCATCACCATCACAGTCACAATCACTATCACAATCACCATCACTATCACCATTACAATAACAATCACAATCACCGTCACTATCACAATCACCATCATCGTTATCACAATCACCATAACAATCACAGTCACAATCACTATCAACATCACAATCACAATCACAATCATAATCACCATCACATTCACCATCTCTATCAAAATCACTATCACCATCACTATCACCATCACTATCACCATCACCACCACCATCACTATCACCATCACCATCACTATCACCATCACCATCACAATCACAATCACTATCATTATCACAATCACCATCACTATCACCATCACCATCACAATCACAATCACCATTTCAATAACCATCACCATCGCTATCACCATCACAATCACCGTCATTATCACTATCACAATCACCATCACCATCACCATCAGAATCACCGTCACCATCACAATCACCATCACCATCACAATCACAATCATCATCATCGTTGTCACAATCATCATCATTATCACAATCATCATCATCGTTATCATAATCATCTTCATCATTATCATAATCATCATCATCGTAATCACAATCATTATCATCGTAATCACAATCATCACCATCATCATCATTATCACAATCATCATCATCGTTATCACAATCATCACAATAAATCAACAATAACCCTGTACAAAAGTCAAATCCGTAGTCTTCTGGATCTTAAGATAAATACCATATTCGTAATCAGCACCCCTGATAATCTCGGTATCGACACCCATATTGACTTTTAGACATTTCAACCCCATCGCACCCCAACAGGGGATGATGATGGTATTTCAGGTCCCCCACATTAAATCTTAAAATCGTTGTTTTTGTAACACACCCAACCCGATACACCATACAAACTTTAAAAAAAAAACTTTAAGAATTGATTTTCAGATTTTGTAACCCCATTTCCCTCTTTAGGGGTTGAATTCAGAAAAAACTTGAAACTCATTTCTACTCATTTATCAATAAAAGTACTCCTGAGAAGTTTTTAATAAAAAAGTCTAACTAATCTTGTTTATTAAAGTTTGTATGGGGATACAAACTTTAGAGCCCCGTTTCACCTCCTGAGAGAGTGAAAAGCCCTTTCTTAGTGTACCCCTAGACTACTTAAGGAACATATGTGCCAAATTTGGAATCTCTAGACTCAGCGGTTTAGGCTGTGCATTGATTTTTAGACTTTGTCACCCCATTTCCCCCTCTTAGGGGTTGAATTCTGAAAAACCCTGACACCCGTTTCAACTCATTTATCAAAAGGAGCGCTCCTGTGAAGTTTCGAATAAAATAGTCTAACTAATCTTGTTTCCCCATACAAACTTTAGAGCCCCGTTTAACCCCCTTAGGGGGTGAATTTTGAAAAATCCTTTCTTAGTGCACCCCTAGACCACATAAGGAACCTACTTGCCAAATTTGGAATCTGTAGACCCAGCGGTTTGGGCTGTGCGTTGATAGATGAGTCAGTCAGTCAGTCAGTTTCTTCTTTTATATATTTAGATTTCTCTATTCTTTCAACCATTTTCACCTACTGCTTGATGCAGGTGTCCGTCATTGAACGTCTTTCTTACCGGTATTCTGCCACCCGCTTTCCACTTGGTGCATGGCCTGCTCTTAATGACTTTTTCTGCGTGAACTTTCCTGTATCTTCTTACCCCATCTACTGGCATACTTAGTACCAATCACCATCGTATTTGAACTAGTTATTTAATACAAAAAAAAACTTTTTTAGCCTTCTAGAAGCAAACCACTATGATTTAACTCAGTACGATATAGAAAATTCCTTTGGAAGTAACACCTGCAGATGTACAGGCAGCAGGCCAATCCTCGACGCATTCAAAAGTTTCGCCAAGGACGCGCCCAAACCACAACCAGAATCAATTCAAGATATAGAAGATCTTAAAATCTGTAAAGGCAAAGAAGATTGTCACGGATGTAATAAAAACTGGTGTATGGTCAAACACAGTGATGCTGAACCTCCTCGGATAAAAAAGATTAATTTAAAGGATGGCCATGTGTGGTATAGAGTTAATGAAATTACTGATATATTTACTGTGTTGGATTCTGAAGTATATGATTCTTATATGTTGGTTAACGGTAATACGGGAAGAGGTGAGTTTATTGAAATACCTATTGAAGAACAACTCCTGAAAAACAATCATAGTCATCATTACCATCCTTAAAGCCGCAAAACGTCCCCTGCTGTATATAGACTTACTTTGAAGCCTGACCAAGATCGATTGTGTGCTTTTCGTACTGACGGAGTTTATAAAAATGCTAAATTCTGCTTATATTCTACAGGTGCTGTACCAATTTTGTTTTTCCCAAGAGTTCTTATAGATATCAAGCCGATAAAAGACCTTAAAAGATACTTCTTGGATCAGAATTTAGTAGTCGGTGCTGGTATAACCCTGACTGATCTCACGGAGTTGTTTAAGAATGTGTCTAAGGCGCATGAGGAGTTTCAGTATCTGCACAAGCTTTATGAACATTTAGACTTGGTCGCTCACATACCTGTTAGAAACGTAAGTTTTTGAAAACTGCTTTGTTAATCAAAAACCAGTCCTACAGATGTTGTGTTCAATTCTATAGGTTGCATTACTGGCAAAATGAAGCTAAGGGACCTATTTAGATGCTATTTGAGTTGCTGTTGACCATCATGTTTTTCACTCATAACTGCAACCTTAAGCTCGATGAGTCAATTAATGCGGGATTATTTAACTTTACTAAAGTGGTGTTCCATCTAGTAATACTACAGAGACTGTCTCAGGTGATCAACTTTTCGTTCAATTTTTAGATTGGCACTGTTGCCGGTAATCTCATGACGAAGCATCGGTTGCCAACATTTTCTTCGGATATTTTCTTGTTATTTGAGACTGTCAGAGTCACTTTGGTTATTGGTAAGAATTTGAAATCTCTAGATAAAATAATTTCACTGTATCATTTTTGTTCATTATTTTTTATAAAAGGGATCTTGATCAAATAGTACACCAAATTATTCAAGTCCCCTAATATTTATTTTAGTTCACAAAGGATCTTCAGTGGAGGTGACTCCAGAGGAATTTCTTGCACTAGACATGACAGGACGAGTAATAACCCAAGTGAAGATACCACCGTATTCTCATCGATACCAGTTCGTGTCTTTTAAGGTATGTATAAACGAAACCTGCTTATGGTGTTGGTATACTGGAACGCAATTCAATTAATGACCGTTTAGTCATTTTTCGCATCCACACATACACAGCTTCTTAACTGAAGAAAAAATAAGGCCGAGATCCATAAACGGTTAGGAGGTAGTTTATTTTTATGAAGTCTTCCTGTCTTCCACTTACACTTTGACATTTGTGCTTCACTATCAGGAATGGCAGTAAGCCAAGCTTATCATTAATTGATCTCCGCCTAAGTGACTGACTGATCTTTCAGATCATGCCTCGTGCTCAAAATGCTCACGCTCAAGTTAACGCAGCATTTCTGTACGAGTTTGATGAGCATGATAAAGATGTGGTACTATCAGCTAGAATCATCATCGGTGGACTTTCGGCAACATTCGTTCATGCTCACGAAACAGAGAAGTTTCTTCACATGAAGAAGATTTTCACGAATGAAGAACAAGCACTAAAGATACTGGAAGGTGAATTGATCGTTGAAGAAATTGTTGGTGAGATGAAAACGGCTTATAGGAAGAAATGCGCTCTTGGCTTGTTTTATAAAGTAAGCGATTAATTTTTGCTCTTTCATAATTACAGTCATCATCATCTATCCGTCCTTGGCCCATGTTCCATGGGACGCTGGTCGGCGCAACACGTTTATTTTCTTTAATTCTCCCCAGCTGTCAACCATTACAATTCCATTTAGATCTTTTTTTTTGTCGTTATCATCACACAATCCATCTATCTTTTCATTTTGTACGTTATGTAACTTTGGTTTGCGATCACTACATCCTCTCGGGACATTTTACTGCAGTGAGGGCAAAGTTAAGAGAAATCACAGTGTAAAACGAGCACCAATATTCTGATTGACGAGAATTTGATAGTGGACTACACTCATGATTGATCCTCAATGGATGTCCTCTGCCCTGGAGAGAGCGCAGGTGTCTGTCAGAGTCGTACTGACTAAAACCACAACGCTGTTCCCGCGCACACTTGCGTCAGACTTATTTCCCGCTCGATCACGTCCCGTCCGTGTCCCGGTCCCGTGAGTGAGGCTGAGATATGTCTTCAAAGTGTTATGACAGTTTATTTTTATGAAGTAACGTCTTTTTACGAAGTAAAGTCGCACCGTTATTCATTTTTAAATTGACTTGAAATAATTTAATCTGGGATTTAAAAAAAAACTAAAAACTTTCCTAACTCAAAAACTACTGAACATGACTGAATTGCAGTAGAACATAAATTTAGTTGTTTAATTGGTTGCATTTAAACCCTACTATGACGTCCGCAAGGAATACGTCGAGTTACCAGTAACCCGGTGTTTCATTACAACACTTCTTGCTTTTCGACTGCAACTATTTGAAGGCCGCTTTCATAATTAAAATTTGGAACTCCGAGACGAATGTCAAACAAATTCATGCGGCCTGCCTTACAATGAAAAGAAAAAAATACTACAACTAGTACAAGCTCATCTCTAAATTGAAATTTACGTTCGTCTTATAAAATCAAGGAATAAAATATCAATAATTCGACCAAAAAGTTTATTATGAACTCTTTGGTGAAATCAGATAAAAACTTTTTGGTCGAATTTTTGAATCAGTTCCCGCCAAAAAAAAGAAAAAGAAAGGTACTATTTAGTTTTTTTTGCTGCTCCCAAATGTGTGGAGGGCGGCATTGCTACTCGCGCATATTTTTTGGTGCCGAAACCAGGCAACCAGGGACGTTTAGATCTTTAAACTCATTCAAATCGGTCTAATTCCCTCTCATACCTTGCTATACGATTATTGCTATAACTCTTGAAATGAAAACGTTTAATTTCCAAAATTTACAACGTTCCAATTCGAACATCAAAACGTATTATGACGTTTTGCCGCCATTACATAATAAAAAGAATTAGAAATTTAAATTGTAACAATTAATTTTATTTATCAAGTATTTGTGATTTATTGATTTTATTCTTTAATTCATTAAAATTCCTCGTGTAGAAAATTATTTATTTCCTAATTTAAAAAACCTATTCTAAAAACGCATTTGCCGCGCACCTGCCTAAAATAAGTAGGTTATACGGGTCAATACAAATCTTTCTCGCATTTTATCAACACAATTTTAGTTGCCTAATAATTATTGTTTTTGAATTTTGTTTGTTTTTCTTAAACTTCATTCAATAATTCTGTCCGAGCAGGTTTATTTAAAAGCAAATTGTCCATTCTTTTCTAATTTCTTCTAGACATTTTCCTTTTTCAAACTGCTCAACATCAACGCAAATAAAACATAAACAAGCGAAGCGGTTACCATATCGTATGTTAGTTAGGTAGGTTTTATTCACTCAATTATCACCCTTAGCCAATAGAATATAGCCTTAACGAATAAGATTCTTAGCTAAGTATCTAAGAATCATATTCGTTTGCACTTTGCATCGGCTGTCTGATTCTTAATAAATTGTTCTCCAAAATGCAAAACATAAGTACTGCTTTGTTTATGTTAACGATCCTATTTTGTGATGTGTTGTACTCATCATTACGTACAAATCAGACATTTAAAATGGATACCTGTATAGGTTTTATATCTATTTGAAAGCATATAGGTATCCACGCACTCGCAGGTCATTGAAACAATCTCCATAGGTATTTTTATCAATATTTTTCATTGTTTTAATAACATTCATGTAGAATAATATCAGCTATCTGGTGTCTATGATACAAGCTTTGTTACTTAGTGTGGCACTAGATGGCGCTGTGGGTAATGTTCAGCGATATTTAAATTATACTAGCTGATACCCGCGGCTTCGCCCGCCCGCAAATTATATAGTAAATCCTTCCTCTTGAATCACTCTATCTACTAAAAAAACCCGCATCAAAATCCGTTGCGTAGTTTTAAAGATCTAAGCATATAGAACATAGGGACAGACGCGGCGGGCGACTTTGTTTTATAATATGTAGTGATGATAGTGATAGTGATATTTATATTCGTAAGTCGTGTCTTATTAGGTAGTTAAAGTAAGGGCAGCAGCCCCGGTGACGCCCATGTGTCAACCTTTGGTTCTTTTTCGGATCTTTTCGTTGCGGATATCATCTTTCTGAGTAACACCGAGCACAAACCTCCAAGTGTCTAGGTACTTACAGAGTTGACAGAGAACGTCCTAGGATGAGGGTCACTGACGGTGACTGCCACTACACAGGATCCGCAGCCACCCTCCTTGCACATGTACTTGGTGCCGCGCAGGTTCAGATGGTTCCGTATGTAGTCGTTCAGGGACGTGTCCGAGTCCACTTCTGAACCCACTGTGTAAAGGTTCATGAAATTAATTACTTGCATCATAATTTAGTAGGGGTTAAAGTATGAAATTGCCGTTGTATAGTAATAGACACTTCGAATTGACATAAAATCTTCATGGTGTGAGATTTTTCTATGAATATTTTTCACGAGACACCTATGCGGTTCTTCTTTTAAAAAATGTGCAACATTTGATTTTCGACTTTCAGTTGTTTTTTTTTATTCAGCTTAGACCGCTTAGACGTAAAGATGGATTCTTCGAAAATTCGAGTTATTTTTGAATACGAGTTCAGACGCGGAACTAACGCGGCAGAAACGGCTCGCAATATCAACGTTGCCTTTGGAGAGGAGACTGCTAATGAACGCACCGTGCGTTTTTGGTTTAAACGCTTTCGTAATGGAAACTTCGACTTGAACTCTCACCAGCGCGCCCCGCGCCGCGCGAAACGCCCAACCGCGCTCATGTTTCTAAAATCTCGCAATTTTCAAAACAATTCCGACCGTTGCGATAAAAACACCTGTAGTTCAAAAACTACAAGTGCTAGCGCTATTTAAAATATACTGTCGTAAAGCTGATTAGATAAGGAATCTACATAACTAAACATCACGTTAAAATACTTTAATTTAATACTCCAAATTTAAATGTAAAGCTGAAAAATAGTTACGAAAACTGATATTTCGCTAGAAATATCAGTTTTCTCTTAGTTTTTTATCCATTTTAATAATATAGAAATAAACTAGACTCAATTTCCTTTCCAACAATACCAAAAAGTACTAGGCTTCTAGTTCAAAATCATGAAGAAAATCGACGACGAACTTACCTCTCCACAGCTGGCTCGGGCGCGGCCGCCCGCTCTCGTTCGTTGACCTTCGCGCGGCAAGATGGCCGATCTAAGGGTGTCGTTCAGACGTAGTTTGGAAATAAAACAACATTTATTTTTACTGATTATTTTTTTTTTGCCTATTTACATAATTTTAATATATATTGACTTTAATTAACTTTGAATTAGTTAATTATTATAATAAAAATAAAAAAAAGGTGACGAGATATTTTTGTACCTAACAATATTTGTGTCGTTTTTTTTTAACCGACAGAGGAGGTTCTCGACTTTTTTTTTTTAGGTTCTCCATACGCGCTCTCCAAGCACACGAAGACGAAGATGAAGAAGCGCACACAAAAAAGTTCTTTTCAGGGCTAAAAAAAAAGTTCTTTTCAGGGCTAAAAAAAAAGCTCCTCCATGCGCGCTCTCCAAGCACACGAAGACGAAGATGAAGAAGCACACACAAAAAAGTTCTTTTCAGGGCTAAAAAAAAAAGTTCTTTTCAGGGCTAAAAAAAAAGCTCTTTTCGGGGCTAAAAAACTATCATGAATATGAACAATATTCATTTCTTTAATACAGAGAGAGTCAAAACGTACTAAATAAAACATTACACATATCAAGTTTTTTTTTAACCGACTGCAAAAAAGGGAGGTTCTCATTAATTTCATACAGTTCGGTTCAAACTTAATGGCGGCTTGGAAGTTAGCTGCAAGTGCGCAGAAATAACGCTTTAAACTATGTATATGGCGATCCGCCATTAAGTTTAAACCGAACTATAACATGTACACGTTTCCACGCCACCTGTGAGGTAGTGTACTTGGTGCGTTTTTTTTAACGTGGTTTCCCCAGTAGGCCTAATCCACAAGCTGTCGTGTGCGTAAGAAAGAAAACAAGAACAACACGTATTGCATTGCACCAAAAACCTTGACCAGATAGGTTTCTGGAACAATAAAAAGCAATCATAAGATAAAATAAAAATTTGGCTGAAACAAAGAGAACAATTAGGCTGAAACAAAAAGAGAAAAGTTAGGCTGAAACAAGGAAATAGGACATTATCTTGAGTGGTAGATACGGAAGCAGTCGGGCATGCAGAGGTTCAGCTTGCACTCCCTGAAATGAAATTAAATTTATTTATTTGCCAGATTAGAGGTGCTTACATGATATCATGGTAAAATGATTTTAGTTTCACCTGCACCGCCACGTTGTCCGACGTCTTATGTTGTCTTGTTTGCAAAACCAGCAACTCGAATACCTCGAATTCGAGTGCTCCGGGAAGTGCATGCCGTCTATAGGACACCTCTTCTTTGTAGTGGTAGTACCTGAAATACGCCAACGACCGGCCCTGGCCATGGTGGGCAGGTCCAGTCGTTTGTAAGTTCTTAATATGTCCTCAGCCAGCAAAGTCCTGAAACGCCGGTGTGATACATTCTGATGGCAAGTGCCATAAATAATAAATGCGTTAAAAATGGCCGCATTGAAAAGCCGACGAAAAACCTTTTTGTACCACACACGATTGCGCGGACGTTCCAGTGGCTGAGCAGACAGAAACTGGTCTTTCCTGTCTACTCCCCCCATGGACTTGTTGTATTCCAGGACAATGCTGGGTTTATAAGTCCGTCTGTAGTTACGAGCAAGGCCAATGCGCATGCGATGGTACGTCGAGATCATACTAACTAAGTTTGAGTCTCGCCATACCATCACCATTACATCGGAACAGTAACTGAACATGACTTCACCTTGCCGTAAGTCAGACTTGGACAAAGTCTTGAACGTTTCGGGCACAAACTCCCTGTTCAAGCGCAATGTCCCAAACACGTCTGTCTTCTGGCGTTTCAGACAACGTGCTAACAATGGACTATTGTAAAAATTGTCCATTATTAACGTGTGTCCTCGGTGAAGCAATGGCTCAACCAACTGATACACAATGAGTGCAGTGGCATTACTCGGACGTAAGTCATCAGACGACCCTACCAATCTGTCTGATGCTTCGTCGTGTGTGTGTGTAGTGTTGTCTTGCGAGTGTATGGTCCCTACAAGCCTATCCCCTACCAGCCTATCTGATTCGTCTTCTTGTGTGTGTGTCCCTATCAGCCTATCTAAGGATTCTTCTTGTGTGTTTATTGCCCCTACCAGCCTATCTGTTGAGTTGTCTTCTGTGTGTGTCCCTAGTGTTGTCCCTACCGGCCTAGCTTCGTCTTGTGTGTGTGTGGTGTCATCTGGTATGTTGTCTGTCGCGAGCGTTTGTGAGTGTGACTCATGTGTTTGTTTGCCAGCGTATAACATACACTTCCAAAGATAGCCGGTTGAAGACTCACAGAGTTCGTACGTTTTCACGCCGACCCCTGCAGCCTTCGACGAAATCTTTTGAGCGAAGTTCAGTCGCCCGGACCACTTCAAAAGGGATTCGTCTACAACTATCTCCTTTGATGGATAATATAAGGAGGCAAACTTTGTGTTAAAGTAGTCCACCACTCTATCTACCCTCCATGTCTTGCTCGACTTATCTGCGGTGTTGTTGTCAATGAAATGCATCAACGACTTAATAAGAAAAAAACGGTCGTATGTCATAATGGAACGGAAGAATTGCATTGTGCCAAACCCGTTGTATTTAAAGTAGAATTCTTCTTCAGGGAGGGGATACAGTCCCTGAAGAATCAGTATTGCCAGAAATGAATACATCTCGGCTCTATCTGTCGGTGTCCACTGGCGCAAGCGTGAGCGTGGTAGAAGTGTGTTATGTGCAGTCATTTTGTGGAGTTTTTGTGTGGCGTATGTGTTTGTTTCGTCGACCAGCATATCAACAAACTCGACGTCGACCATCTTGTGGAAGACATCGAGAATGGACGTCTGGTCGGTCATGGGAAAAGTGGGGCCTGGTATGCCAGTGAACACCTCTGGTTGGCCTTGGAACAAAGCCTCGTCGTTCCCCCACGAAAATTCGTAGGCGGACGCCGGGGCTATGTTACGCAAGGCCTCGTCATTAAGTGCGTCCTCGCGCTCTAAAAACTCTAATTGCTCCGGTGTGAAATTAGTCGTTGATACAATTTCACTGGTAGCTGTTCGAGCAGAAGGCTCGAACAGCTGGTCTGTGTCTATGTCAGTGTTGAAGTCAGTGTTAATGTCGTCGTCGTCGTCGCTATCTAGTTCCTCCAGGAGCCAGTCGGTCGTGACTTGCTCCAAAGAGGGGTCTTGTAACGCTATAGACAAAAATTTATACACAACATATATATCACAATATATAACAAAAGCTTTCACTTTGTTATATTTAAAGTAGTATAAAACTTACCGATCGTCGTCCGCTTCGGCAGCTGTGTGCTGCGGACATCAACTTCTGCAGCTACGCCCATCGGTAACTGCAGCGCTGTGTAAATAATTAATTATTAGTTGTAATACTAAAAGTGACTGTGTGAAGAGGGGATTTTTTATCACCGACATCATTCTTCCTCGGATTCGTCTCTAATAAAATAACCCCTCTTAACAGGGGTTAAGGACGCAGTCTCCAAGCTCAGGTCCGTCGATAAGCGACCGGGGAACCAGTCGCTATCGGCAGACGACAGTGACAGGGAGATGGAGACTGTGTCTGCATCTGCAGTGTCAATTGACCCGGGCGACGTACCAGATCCATCTTCAGAGACTGAAACAAAACACATTTTTAAGAAGGACGCACGCAACCTAGAAATAGGAAAAAGGAAGGGTGGATCAGCATAATTACTTACCGATATATTCTTCAATTAATTCTTCAACTCCCGGCGCCAGCAGCAAGTCCGGAGACGCTGGGAGCTCCCGTGAGGGCCCCGCACGGGGCTCCCAATGTCCTTCTGGGGAGGCCCAAGAAGGACCAGGTCGGGGCTCCCGTGAAGGTTCTACTAGGGGCTCCCCCCTAGAAGGACCTGCACGGGCCTCCCACGGTCCTCCAAGGGCCTCCTCCTCAGAAGGACCAGCTTGGGATTCCCATGACGGGCCCGCACGGGGCTCACAAGTGGCCGGCCGGTAAGCCGGCGCCACCAGCGTCTCCCCCTCGTCCTCTTCTTCCGGCAGCGTCACCCCCGGAAGGAAAACCGGGGGTACGCGAGCCGGCGATGGGCTTCTAAATGAAATTATAAAACAAAATTGCACATTGAACACAGAAAGATGGAAACATTAAAAAAAAACTAACCTTCGCTTCCTCTTCGGTTCGACGTATCCCGGCATCAACAGCCGAGCGCCCTGGGTCTCGCGCTGCCTCTTCACATGCAGCTTCTTGCTTGTTGGCGTCATAGACGCCAACAGCCGCTTGTTAGCGGCTATAGCCGCCCTCGCCTCCTCAAGGCTAGAGCTGAAATAAAAATCCGTATTTATTATGTCTGGCTAGAAGAAGAATAAAAATAAAATCACAACGATACATACGGCGCTTGGTCTCCAGCACCGCTTCGGCTGCCGCCCCGACTGCCGCGGACGCGTCCACGGCCGCGGCCGCGGCTGCGACCGCGCCCGCGACCACGCCCGCGACCGACCTCCGGTACATAGTCCGGAGAGTCGTCCCCATCGATGAATTCAGTGTCACTAAAATAAATTAATGTAGTTTAATTTCAACTACTTTTGAATGACAATAAATTGGTGCAGTGCATGCGCTGGCGTATTCCTTTACCAGAAAATTGTAGCGCAATGTAGCGACATGAGAGTTAGCCACAAAAAATGTATGCATAGGAAATTGACCCTTGACATGCTATTAATAAGGAACAAAATCGCGTACGAAAAAAACAAAAACCAGTCTCCAAACTCACAAAACAATACGAATCTAGATTTCTCAAACGTTAATAGTGTCGTTCCAAATAGGGTAGGTACGTGGTTTACGAAATAAATGAAAAAAAAAAAAACCGTTTGAATTTGAAAAAAAAAACGACAAAAAGGTACTCACAATAGAACTCAAATCTAGATTTCTCAAACGTGAATAGCATATTTCTGAATAGGTAGGTACGTGACTTTACGAAATATTAAATGAAAAAAAAATTTTTTTGAATTTGAAAAAAAAAACGACAAAAAGGTACAACACAACTGAAATCTAGATTCCTCAAACGTGAATAGCCTAGATAATAGAATTATGTACCTACGTACGTGGTTTTACAAAATTAAACGAAATTTTTATTACGAAAAAAAAAATTATTTTTGAATTTGAAAAAAAAAACGACAAAGAGGTACAACACAACTGAAATCTAGATTCCTCAAACGTGAATAGCCTAGATAATAGAATTATGTACCTACGTACGTGGTTTTACAAAATTAAATGAAATTTTTATTACGAAAATATCAATCACGGAATAATAACACCATGTTTTAGAGTAAGCTTCATGCGTGAATTTAAAATAAAACGGTTACAGCACTCATTAACTATCACAAGCAAAAAAACACCAGAATACAATATAAATACTTATTTTACGTTACGTTCAGACGTCTGCACAAACCCTTATTTCTTCGAAAACCCTAAACAGCGCTGTGCAACACCTGTTGCACGACAGAAAAACCGTTGGAAACATTTCGAAAAATCACTGAATCATCACAAAATCACTTGTTATTGCGTGTAACTATTTAACAGTATACTAATTATTAACCATTTCACCATTTTAACACACATTTAGATCAAAATACACAAGAAATACTTTTTAATTTAGCACCAAACGGCCGCCATCGATCACAACGGAAATAACGACTTTTTCACGGGCGAAATATTGCAACTTCGAGATTCCAAAACGAAATTACGTTTACAAAATAACGAAGCACGGTTCACAAGGATAATTTTGATATATAATAGTAATATCTAGCATTAATATTAGCAGAGTACTCACGACATGTTGCTGCGCAGGAGGAATCGTGGATTCCCCGCCAGTCGTACGATGTCAAGTGAACGAGTTTCTATTTTTTTCTGAGAAAATGTCTATAGAATAGTGTGGGGATGATCGATTCTAAAATTGAGAAATTTAGTATCGAATTGAACACAGAGTATTAAACAGTCGAGTTGACAGATTTAGACGGTTTTTAGTACAGTTTTCTGAAGGCAGGCGCAACGCGCAACAAGTGTGGCTCAGCGCTGTCTAGGCATGCGCGCGGCGTGAAACAAGTGTGGTCCAACGCTGTTGAGAGGAAGAACGAACCACGTGGTAGACTGCCCACACAGGTGAATAACGCTGAAATCAATTCAGGGATATATGAGCATCATAGGAGATGGTAGAAGCCGATCCCAGTCAAACTACACAGGAATTAGCTGCATGGTTTAACGTTACCCTACCTACAATATTGACTCATTTGCATCAAATCAATAAGATAAAAAAATATGAAAAATGCCCCATGATTGCCCCATGATTTGACTGATCTGCAGAAAGAAATGCATGTTGAAACTTGTGTTGCCTTGCTGAATCGGTACAGAAATGAAGGAATATTGGATCGAATGACTGGATGGATCGGATGAACATGTGACGAAAAGTGGATTGTTTACGATAACCGTAAGCGAAAAATGCAATGGCTGACCCCAGGTCAAAATCCGAAACAGTGCCCTAAAGCAAAGCTTACCAATAAAAAGGTAATTTCAACTGTTTGGTGGTCTATTCATGGTGTTATTCACTATAGCTTTCTCAGGTCTGGTCAGGCAATAACAGCAGATGTTTACTGTACCGAACTTCGAACAATGAAGTGAATCGATCTTCACCATAATTGCTCCATGATAACGCAAGACCTCACACTGCACGAGAACCCATTTTAACTCTACAGGAGCTGCAGTTAGAAACTATACGTCATCCTCCGTCACTCGCCAGACCTTGCTCCAACGGACTACCATTTTTTTCGTGATTTGGACAATTTTCTACGCGATAAAAAACTTTCTTCCCAGGGGGCAGTACAAAATGCTTTCACACAGTTTGTCGAATCTAGATCCTCAGAGTTCCATCTATCTTCCGTTTAGATGGCAGTATGTATAGATGATGAGGGTAAATATTTTGATTAAATAAAGATGTTATATCTTAGAAAAAAATAAGTTTCAATTTTTCAGTACCAATCGGCAATTTCATACTTTAACCCCTAATATAACACCTGCTTTTGTTCGAAGGGTTAGTTGGAGCTGTCCCAAAAGTCACATTTCGCCAGTTTTGATAAAGTTCCATTTATAATCGTGTTAAATAGTGAAAATTAAAGTTGAAATCACATTTTCACCCATGGATCAGCAATTTCGTCATTTAAGGGTGATTCTTTTAGTATTGTAAGTATTATGTGTCATTGTTTTTAAATAAATATTTTGTTGTTTTCTTCCACTAATCTCTTTAACGTCATTGAGATCATATAACAAGTTGTGCATTGATCAAATGAACGACAATTCAGTGGTCCTCAGTTTAATAGCAACAACTTGGTATCTTAAAACAGATATGGAATATTTATATATCATTTTGGAATCTCTAATAAAGGGATAAGCTACAAAAAATATGGGCAGCTAGATTTTCATACATTTTTTTGCACCAGACGAACTCAAACTTATGAAAAGTTTTTACAGAAACACATTTTTTTCACTTTAAGATTTTTTAAAATAAAACCACTTGAGGTGCTCCAAAACTGTAATACACATCTTACAGCACGTTTATTGAAGAATATTATGCAGAAATCAGACATGAAAATTCCTCCGTAAGTATGTAAATACGGTGACTGAGAAAAAGACCAAAAGTGGCAATTTTTTTAGAAAAAATATAAAACGAGAAACTTACCCGACTGCAAGGAAAGGGTTATGTTTTTATAGTCAAGCTTGGACCCACAGATACAGGTTTATTCATTAATTACGCTACACCCTTTTATTTTATTTTATTTTTTTCCCTATTTTATTTAGGTTTTGTAAGAGCCGCCTCGATTTTATCTTGGCTGAATTTTGACAGGCCTTCTGTAAAATGACGGGTTAAGGTGGTTCTGGAATCCCCGTTTTCAGGATCAGGTCGAGATATACAGTACATGCGATGCATGTTTAATTTTGGTGCCACTGATTTTCAGTTTTGGTGGTGTGGCCACCAAAATTAAAAGTCACCCACTACACTGTAGTGTATAACAATAACAATAACAATAACAATAACAATAACAATAACAATAACAATAACAATAACAATAACAATAACAATAACAATAACAATAACAATAACAATAACAATAACAATAACAATAACAATAACAATAACAATAACAATAACAATAACAATAACAATAACAATAACAATAACAATAACAATAACAATAACAATAACAATAACAATAACAATAACAATAACAAGAATAAGAATAATTTATTTTAAAAAGTATTACAAAAATGTACATTTAGGTGCAGTAGTGTTATTTCTGAAACATATAATTAGTGCATAAAAGTAAACTTTAACTAAAATATATTTAACAATTGCAAGAAACGATAATGTGGAATTCAAATGTTTGTTAGCGACCTGCCCGACCGATATAATCCCCTGATATAATCTCCTGATCGATATAATCTCTTGCTGAAAACCACGTGATTCAATATGTTTCCAGACGTTTTAACTTGAATAAAAGAGACCGACAGAAAGACGAATGAAGCCTCTTATTTCGGTATTACCACCGATGTGTACATCAGCTAACACATACTTAATAACTGACCTTTCTACAACAATGTTCCAGATCGGGGCAATCATCATGACCCTGTTGACGACCGTCATCCTGGCCACGACCGTCGTGACTGTATAAAGCAACTATTTTTACGATAGCAAATACCAAAAGTATTACGAAGAGTCGAAGAGAATTGGAGCCATCATGGCCCCGGTGATAGCAGCCTTACTGGCCTTTCTCATCCACTTCCTGGCATTCACTATAATCCTGCTAGTTGGGCTGCATCAGGTATTATCATTTTTTTTTTTCTTATAGCAACTGTTTTATTTTTTCTACGTATCGTATCGTTTGTACGACAGAATTTCAAGTTTTACTAACCCTTTGCTCATTCTTGCAAAAGTGTCTGGCTATTATGTGACTTAAAACATAAGTGGAAAAATGTGGGTATATTGCCTATGGGTCTCCGCTGGGTTACGCCCTTCGGATAGAAACATGGCGAACCTAATTATTCACGTTTGGTTAATTTGAGATTGGTGTGTTACTAGGTAGTAGGTAGGGCTCATTACTTTGTGTAATTTATTTCATTACCATTGGTCTCAAAACGGTGAAGGAAAACATCGTGAGGAAACCGGCATGTCCTACAACCAAAAATTCGAAGACATGTGACATCTACCAATCCGCACTGGGCCCGCGTGGTGGATTATAGCCCATTCCCTCTCATTGAGAGGAGGTCGTGTCCCAGCAGTGGGAACATTATAGGCTGATGATGATGATGATGATGATGAGGTAGTAGGTAGAAAATTAAACATTGAGACGTTAATTTCTAATTTAAATGACGATGTGGAACCCTAAGATTTCCATACCGTCACTTTTGTTAAATGAAAAATGCTAAATACGAAGATCATAAAACAGACAGATAAACATTTTTATTGTTAATTTATTTTGTCTTTTTAATAAGAAGGGTGACATGACAGTCGTTCTCGTCAATTGATGGAAATCCGGCTAAGCTATTAATTTTCTTCGTCATTTAGCGTAGCAGCAGCAGTAATAGGCGGGACCCAATTGCAAATTATTAACCGAAAGAAAATTAAAAGGTCCCGCTTGCTACGTAACTTAATGCGGGTATTTAACTAAAACTTTCCTCTAATAATACAGGGGGTAAACAAACCCTTCTCGAAGCTGTCTACCAAGCATTCTGTACATCAAACTAAGTAACTCAACGCAACAACAACTTTTTTTTGAGGTGAAAAATCACGTTTTACGATAAAACTCAATGTAACGCACTCAAAACATTGTGCTGATGGAAGCATTTAATAGTAACCGGTTATGGAGTTATTTAAAACATGTTAAAAACTAGTATTTGAAAAAGAAACTTGTGAAAAAGTTGGAATTTTGACCTCCAATTATCTCCATAACTAGTACTTCCCAGGTATGGTCCCGAACAAAAAAAAATATCGCAATGACGAGGAGAACAAGTGCCTTTCGGCTTTGTTAAGGGTTTATTTACACCCTGTAAAGTCTCATCTCTATACGAAAGTATTTATTATTATTTTACGGCTTGAGCCAAGTCTGACAACCAGTCGCTCCATGAAAAATACTGGTATTCAGCTGCATCCAATAAAACTGGAAGCCGACCCCAACATAGTTGGGAAAGGGCTAGGCAGATGATGAAAGTCTGATAAACTGAAGTAGAGTTTATTTATTTAACGGTTAATGTACACACTTCATACAGAAAATCAGAAAGGAATAGAAAAATTGATATAAAGGTGATGCTTATTTCTAAAGCAAAATCAAGCTAGCAAGCAAGCAAAAGCAGCTTTTTCTCAAATTACCGTTTATTTTAATTTCTATTCTCAATCTTGTTTCCGTTATTTTTGTGCATTACTTTTAAATTGTCTTTTTTGCAGTCGGTTTTTTTTTTTTATAAAGTTTTTTTTTGTTTTCCCTTGATAAATAAAATGTATGACCAGTGTATGTAGAATGTGCTAATATGGACGTATTTGTTTCAGCACAAACGCGGACATGTGAAGGCCTATCTGATCTACACGCTGATCGTCATCGTGCTGTACATCACCTACTCTGTTCTGCTCTATGTGTTCATTGCCAGCTTTACCGGCGGGCACATTTACGCTGGCCAGATCGTCAAGGATCTCATCTCTATACGTAAGTATTTATTATTATTTTATAGCTTAAACTAAGTCTGACAACCAATCGCTCCATGAAAAATACTGGTATTCAGCTGCATCTGGTTAAACTGGAACCGGTCCCCAATATTGTTGGGATAAAGGCTATGCAGTAGATGACGGTGATGCCCTACCATCTTTCCCGCTCATCCTGCATAGCTACCTGCACCTTCATGGATTTAAACAATGCCAGTATAGGAGTTGTTCTGGGGGCTACATAATGGTCAGCCAAAATTTGAGTATTCCATTTATTTAACATTATTTTCCAAACACCGATATGTTCCCTCATACTTGTTTCATATAATTTAATAAGTAAGCAATCAGAATATATCATATTTGATGCTCAAATTTTATTTAAACAAAAGACTAACAAACGGTATTCAAAGTCCTCCAAGGGGTTTCAAGGGTATCTCAGTAACTGGGTTGGGTCAGATTGGCAGTAGCTCCATGTAAAATACTGATGCTAAGCTGCATCCGGTTAGACTGGAAAGCCGACCATTTTTTTTTTCTTTTTTCGGATTGGAAATCGCGGTATCTCTTTTGAACAGTCTTCGCAGTCCCAGCAGGCATCGGCCCTTGTTGCCCCTTATTTGCTGAAATCTCTTTGAGGCAACGCGTGGAACATGAACGCGCCATCAACACGGCCTGTCGTTAGCTAGCCCATTACTCACCGTCCACAGGCCCGCGACGTCCGGGACGTCTCTTGCGACGGCTGGGACGTGAGGTTCTCTCCCTCTCACGTTCCAAGGTGACGGCTTTCCATTCCCTCTCGCTTCGGACCATGGATTGAACCAGGGCCCGACGCGAGAGGTCGCCGCCGCCGATCGCCGCTACGAGGACACGGCGGTGCTCCGCCCAAGCGGAGCAAACCTCCATGGTGTGCTCCACCGTGTCCTACGGTCGGAAAGCCGATCAAATAAGGTTATTGTACAAAGATGCAGGATTTTATGTTTGGTTTTGTATTTTTTTGCACTTCTACTAAAGTACAAGTGCAATACTGGTATCCTGGCCGTGTTGGTACCTACCTACTATAGGATACCTACTCTTACCTGTACCGATCCGTTTCCACCTCCCAACGTTCCGTTTTGGAAACTTATATCTTCATTGCAAGCATTCATAGTTAGGAGAGAGCTAGGCAGACGTGTGTTCATGAGTTACATAGGTAATTTATTTTTATTCTTATTTCCAGTTCTGAGCATTTTCTTCTTGCTGGTGATCAGAAGCTATTATCTGAAGATGGACGACCCCGCCAACAAGTCAGTCATCACAAAACACAACAACACAGTTTAAGTCAGTCATTTATTATAAAAATATCTACTGCATCTATGATAGAACATTTAAGGGGGTGGTATCTGCTAACGAGAGGTTTTCGCCTTGTAACTCCTCTTTGATGAGTGCAAAAAAAAAAAAAATTTTGCTTATTAGACTTTTTAACTTTAATTGGTACAATTGAAATAATTCTAACTTTAATATTACCATATGAAAAAATCTTCAAAGTGAAGCATTTTTTCCTAGTAATTTCGTAACTACTCCTAAACGGCTTTAAGTTTTTGTGTTTTTTTACACACAAATATTTGTCACGTTTTTCTTCACAAAGTGTACAATTGGCATTTTGATCTAATGATTTATTATGCTACAATTAAATAAAAACCACTGATTTCGCACTATTCGGCCCGCAGTGACTGACGTAACAACCACTTTGTAGTGCAAGCTGATTATAACTTTATTCTAATAGTATTTTAAACTAAGTTTGAACCACCTCAAACAGAGTTGCTAATTTAGCAGATACCCCAGCCTTAAATATCAGCCACATGTCTTTAAAATTTTAATAAAACATATTTTTTTAAATTTGAATATTGATTTTTCAAATTGAGCATTTTATAAATAAAATGTTCATTGTAACATAAAAATTGTAAATTTACCTCAATTGGTGTTTGAACTAAATAAGATAATATGCGGATAATTGCCGCGGTTAAGAAAATTTCCTTTTTGTAGTAGGTTCGAAAGTAACTAAGTTTTTTCTAAAGCGTACTCACGAGAAACATAAACACGAAAAAAAAAATAGTGCCTTTACAAAGTGTTACTAAATTATAAACTTTTATAAACGATCTCTTAAAACCTTAAGTAAGCCACCGATTCTTTAGAAAACAGCTAGTTTTTTCGTCTTAGTAAAAACAACATTTTTGAACTTATTGTAATTAATACGTTTACGAATGTCATATTAGTAAATATAAAATATGCTTAAACGTTTACAAAAGGTGTTAATTAAGTGATTTATACATACAAATTTAAGTACTTTAAATAATTTGATTGTTTAATTAAGTTCCTTAAAGCACACGGCTTTAAGGAAATTAATGAAACAATTCAAAGTTCCTTAAAGCCGTGTACGAACAAATTTGTTGCGTTGCATGATACGCAACAACTTGGTTCGCACGTGTGTACCACTAACGAACATAGAACACTCTGTTCGTCAAACATGTTTGCGGCGATCCTGTTAGTGTGTTCTGAATGGACGGTGTTCAAAGAGCTTTAATTAAATTTCCACTACTTCACAATCGATCACTTCCAACGGCGCCACCATGGCTATTAAGAAAGAGTTCACGACTGTTGTGCGCGAACTCGATTCGAACTATGTTAGCGTTTGTGTTCGTCTATACATACGAACCAAATGTTAAACTTTGATGTTTCCTCCCATCTAGCACCAAACTCACTTTGGTCCAGTCACTTGTGCTTCCCATTATAGACTATGCTGATGTTTGTTGTTCTGATCTTTCCCAAGAACTTCTAAAAAATTAATTGGATCGACTTCTCAACAAATGTATTCGGTTTGTTTTTGGCCTTCGTAAATACGATCACATTTCTTCCTTTCGTTCTCAGTTTAAATGGCTGCCTATCCGACTCAGGAGGTCCCTCAGATTTCTCTGCATGCTCTTCACGATTATGAACGATCCATGTGCTCCCGATTATCTTAAGACTCATTTCAAAGTGTTGGGCAGTTCTCATAGTCGTAACCTTCGAGCTTCAAAGAATCTACTCCTCCAAATTCCTCCACACCGTACAGGCTTCATGTCAAATTCTTACGCCATCTCTACTATAAAGCTCTGGAGCGCGCTACCTTTTGGCATCAAAAAAGCTGAAAGCAAATTCACTTTCAGAAGAAAAGTTCGTAACTACTATTTAAGTCAGACTATATAGCTTTCAATTTGAAATCGTCATAATAATAATTATTAGGTTTCTTGTTATTTTCTTTTTAATTTTTGGTATTTGTTAAAATATCTATAAGTTTATTTTATCTGTATATGTGTATTAGTATCAATTTAAACTCTCGTTAACAAAAAGTTTTTTTTAGACATTACTTTGTACCCTATCACTATGTTTTCCTATTTAACTCAAAGGTTGACCGGTAGAGAATGTCTTGTGGCATTAAGTCCGCCTATGTACCACTATTGTACATGAAGTTTAAATAAATTAATGTTTGTGTTCGATATGTTCGTGTTCGCTTAAGATCCTCTTGATCTACGAGTATAACAGAATGTTAACGTTTTTGAATGTATCTTTCGCAATAATCTGGAAGAATGCTCAAACTATGAGTTTATGTGCGTACTACTTACATCAGTATTCACTTTTGTTCATAAACAAAACAAAAAAAAACATATATTTTTTTTTAGAAATCGGTTGTGTTAATTTGCAACTGGCATTGATTCCATCGAGGTGTGAAATTAGCCTAACCGGATTTTAGGTGACCAACATTTAGAATCTTAAATTTCTAAGTTGTGGTATGATATGTTACAGAAACTGTTAACTCGTCAGACAAAACTGATAGCGACTCATGAACAGTTAGACAACGTACCTCGACTACTATACATCGGATGCTAAAAAACAAAAATAATTATGCACTATCACTTATAAGGATAACAGCAATTACGGCATCCGCGTCTTAGTCAGGATATAACTTAATATACGAGGGTAAACGCAGACGAGGTAATAAATCAGTATGGAGCCATTTTCCAATGTTGGCTCTGGATACACCTCTGGATAAACTAATGCACCAGAAAGGTAAATGACATCATTATATATCCACATATACATAATGATGATGTTTACATCATCAAAATGAGCAACTTTCTTCATGTATCACAATAGTGTTGTGAGACTAAAGAATGTAGTACAGATAATCAAACTAGACCATTTTCTCCATGGAAATAAAGTAATCTTTGAGACGGCGATAGCAAATTTATTTTTCAGGGCGTATGTACTATGCTGTAAAATATGGTTTAGCAAATTGCTATGTTCTTCTTAGCTTCATGATCATCATAATTATGCAGTTTGCTTTATTCCACCCACTGCTGGACTGGTTTGAATCATTTTCATATGATTCATGTTGCTTAACAGTCAGACCGAATATTTTGTATTTCTTTGGTATTTTCATTATAAAAAATCTATTTCAACCTGGTGTTCTCTTTTTGTTGAATAGGATTTAAACCATTCGTGAGTTTTACCGCGGATCCATATACCATGTAATTTATTCAGTAAGATGTCGTATTGCACTTTATCGTAAGCTTTGGTCATTTCGAACAGTAAACCTACAACGTATTTTTTGTCATTTATTATAAAACTTCCTGTATGTATTTGTAAATTGCTAAAATAGTGGATCGGTTGTTGCAATCCTTTGAGCCACGTTTTCCTGGTCTGCGCAAGTATATACCAAGTCTTACCCGAGGTCTTCTGAAAGTCGGTCATCCATCTGTTGTTCTGCCAAACCACTCTTCTACCGTCCGACAAGCATTCATTGATGGCAAAAACTTCATAATATGTTGGCTGAAATCGATGCTAACGCCGCCATCTTGGTTTTCACAAAACAGTTTCACATTAATGCCTACATACTTGTACTGGTCCTGCGTAGACAGCCTACAGCCCGTTCTGTCTCATAGAGAGGAGGCCTGTGTCCCAGCTGTGGGAACATTAAAGGCTGATTATGCTTTGTTTGCACGTCCTTGTCAACGCCATTAGAGTGCCGAAACATCCTTGCTGCAATGTAGCAATGCAATGTATGCGAAATCCGAAGTGCTTTATCATCTGCCTAGCTTTTTCTCAACTACATAATTATTTTGGGGTTGGCTTCGTATCTGACCAGAATCACCTAAATACCTGTATTATACATGGAGCGACTAAATATCTGACCTCCACAACCCAGTTAGTACTATGTATTACATACCACTCGGTAAGACTGGTTGTCAGACTTTCGGGTCACTGACTACCAGTAACAACTGTCGAAGTTAAAGGTCAAAATACTATGCTAGTGTAGACGCAGCTTTAATCCTTGTTTTGGCGCATCCTTGTTCAATTAATGCATAATTAATAAATCGTTGCCGATTAGTGTCAAATTGTTTCGTTTTATATTGATGGGCTCCTCGCACATACAAATCGTTCAGTTCTGATTCAACATGGACAGGATTACGTTTTATGTGAATAAGGATAAATGCTCCGGTAAGTGGAGATCATCTTTTCCATTATTTAAGATAACATCAAGCCTTGTAATCCCCGAAGAGCCAGGCAGAGGTGTACCTACCTAATAACCAGACTCACTAGCTACTACTGAGAAATTACTGATTGAAAATCTGAATAACACTTTGCTCGATCCGGAAATCGAACCCAGGACCTCCTGCTTAACAGTCGCGGTTACGACCCAGGACCAAAGAGACATTTTAATGACCCGAGTGGCGCAGCGGTAGTGAAACTGCCTTACGTTTTTAGGGTCCCGGGTTCAAATCCCTTTAGGAGAAAATGTTTGTGTGATGAGCATGGACATTTTGTTTCCGAGTCATGGATGTTTATTATAATAAGTATGTATTTACAAACAAAAAGTTTCTATGTAGTATATCAACAAAAGGGTGTCCATGGCACAAGCTCGTTGCTTAGTTTGGCACCTAGATGGCGCTGTGTGTAATGTCCAGCGCTATTTATTTCATCATCATCATCATCATCAGCCTATTAATGTTCCCACTGCTGGGACACAGGCCTCCTTTCAATGAGAGGGAATATTCAGGAGGGGCTATTTATTTATTATTTTCTCAGCCGACTAAGACAATTATAACACTTGCGTATGTGGATGCAAATCTTTCTGTATAAAATAACAGCTTCACTGCTGCTCGACCTGGCTGGAGGCTTTACACTCAAGGCAACCACAGCGTAGCCTGGTTAAGCAGAAGCCAGCCTCATAGGGTGATGCCATTCAGAAAGAAAAAAAACCGCCACGCAACGCGCGAAGACTGTATGACATCTGACATTTCGAAAGACCTTAGTCTACACGAACGCCTCTAGCAGCGAATTCATGCGCGATAGCCCCCGTTAGCAATATTGTAAAATAGCTGCGTCTCAAGTAGCATGTAACTTTTGGGATCGCCTAATCCCTCGAAGAAAAACAGGTGTTATAGTTACTAATTTCGTGAACCTTTACACAGTGGGTTCAGAAGTGGACTCGGACACGTCCCTGAACGACTACATACGGAACCATCTGAACCTGCGCGGCACCAAGTACATGTGCAAGGAGGGTGGCTGCGGATCCTGTGTAGTGGCAGTCACCGTCAGTGACCCTCATCCCAGGACGTTCTCTGTCAATTCTGTAAGTACCCCATACGTCCATATTTAAAATAACGAGCTAATCAAGAAGCACTTAATAAAATTGTACATATTAAATTGTTACACTTATAAGAACTACATGCTCTAACCCACTTTCACGATAAACACATAATAAGCGGTGTTAAGTAATGCACATGAACACGCATGCTTTACCGTTTCAACCTGTAATCATTCGCAGCTGGGTGTCGACCTCCAGCCTCTGGTCCCTTCCTCCTCCTTCCCTGTTTTTTGCAACCCTTATCCAGATGCTTCCCGGGCCTTTTGGCTTATCCATTATCGTTACTGCTGATAGAATATAATTGTGTCTTGGCCCTTTTGACATCCTGCATGTTCATGAATGTCTATTCCGCATGACTTTTATATGGTTCCGTACCCAAAGGGCAAAAACGGGACCCTATTACTAAGACCACTGTCCGTCTATCTGTCTGTCACTAGGCAGTATCTCATGAACCGTGATAGCTAGACAGTTGAAATTTTCACATTATGATGAATTTCTGTTGCTGCTACAAGTAATGCTAAAAGTAATAAAATTGATAATTAAAGGGGGCTCCCCTACTATGATGGTACGGAACCCTTCATGCGCGAGTCCGACTCGCACTTGGCCGGTTTTTAATATGAAAAAAAAAAAAAAAAAAAATAGAATTAACCCTCACCTTTTACTATTTTTCTATAGTAATTACTGAAGATTGTGGCCTTAAATCTCTTTGTCCTTTTCGAAGTTGGAACAGGTCAAAAGCAATCTTCGATGGTCAGCAACGCAGGGTCCGACCAGTGTTACGCGAACTCCGTTTCACAACCGTGAAACCTCTATACTTTGCCCATACTGCAGTAAATTTTATGTCCCGAGAGGAAGTGGTAATCAAGCTACCTTCTTTCAAAGGCTTGTAAAAGTCATCTCATTGTAGAACCAGGTTCACTATCTTTACTTAAACTTTACTGTTCCTCAGTGCTTAGTATCCGTGACGTCATGCCAGGACTGGGAGATAACGACGATAGAAGGGATCGGCGACCGTTCGCGAGGATACCACCCGTTGCAAAAGACCCTGGCGGAGTACAACGGTACCCAGTGCGGGTACTGCAGCCCAGGGTTTGTGATGAGCATGTACAGGTTAGTGCAGATCTGAAAATAGGATAGAAAGTTTCTTGATTGTTTCTGACGGTAATAACATTATCTTTTGTGACTCACACTTCTTTTTCTTCAAGGCCATGTTCATCAACTGCTCGATATAGGTGTCCTTCACTGGTCACCTTTCCTCTCGGTATTCGCCTGCTGCATCAAACTCAGTCTGTTCACCTGGCGCATGGCCTGCGCATAATGACTTTTTCTGCGTGAACTCTGCTGTACCTTCTTATGCTGTCATACTTAGTACTAATCACCGTCGTGTTTCAATTAGCTATTACAATGATTTATTCTTCGTTCGACGCACTGAGTTTCGTCCCAATAGCAAAATCCTGGTTCGTCCCAAACAATATGCTTACTTCGTTCCAAAATATAATTTTAATTATTTATGTATTTATTTATTTATTTTTATTTATTTAACAATTTATGTACACACTAAATATAAAGAAAAGTAGAAAGGAACAGAAAATAGTATAAAAGTGATGCTTATTTCTAAAGAAATCTCTTCCAGCATACCTGCGAAAGGAGATACTAAAAAAGAGATGTAGACATAGTGTGTTAATAAAAAGAAAAGAAAATGGAATACATAAAACAGATATCTATTTTATATATAATGTACAATACATACATACCTACTCATAAATGCAAAGAAAAACGTATAACAATACTATAAATACAATACAATAACTAATAATAAATACTGTAAATGTATGTAATTATGAAACAAAACCTTTTTCAGCCTTCTAGAAGCAAACCACTATGATTTAACTCAGTATGAGATAGAAAACTCCTTTGGAAGTAACACATGCAGATGTACAGGCAGCAGGCCAATCCTTGACGCATTCAAAAGTTTCGCCAAGGACGCGCCCAAACCCAAACCAAAATCAATTCAAGAAATAGAAGATCTTACAATCTGTAAAGGCAAAGAAGATTGTCACGGATGTGATAAAAACTGGTGTATAGTCAAACACAGTGATACTGAACCTCCTCGGATAAAGAAGATTGATTTAAAAGATGGCCATGTATGGTACAGGGTCAATGAGATTACTAATATATTTACCGTGTTGGATTCTGAAGGATATGATTCTTATATGTTGGTTAACGGTAATACGGGAAGAGGTGAGTTTAATGCAATATCTATTGATGAACTTCTAAACCTACAGCTCGACATTGTCACAGTCATCATCACCATCACTTTAGCCACAAAACGTGTCCTGCTGGACTTAGACTTCCTTCGAAGCCTAACTAATATCGATTGTTTGCTTTTCATATTGACGGAGTTTATAAAAATATTAAATTCTGCTTCTAAAGGGTGTAAAAACCTCTTAACGAAGCCGAAAGCCACTTGTTCTTTCTGTCATTGCAATATTACTTCTAGTTAATTGGGGGTCTAAGTTCCAACTTTTTGATATGTTTTTTTGTATACAAGTTTTTATTTTAAATCAAAATCAAAGCATTTATTTCAAGTAGTAAGTAAGCCAGTTACAGGCACTTTTGAATTGTCGAAACAAAGATGAAAATTAAATGTAGCTACAGTCCCAGTCACAAGACATAAAAACTGTGAAAGTACTGTAGTTGCCCATTCCCTAGCGTAGATCTCTATGGAGAAGAACGGGCAAGAAACTCCATGGACACTCTTTTAAATCAGAATATTGTTACAAAATCTTGGTTACATCATTCATGTTGAGATGGTATATTATGTGAGAACAATGTAGCAAGATGTGCACGTTAAAAGTGTCCACAGCAAAAACACACAAACAAAAAAAATACAATTCAAAATAATTCATTCAAATAAGCCATGGCAACTAAGAGATGACCAGTCACAACTGACAGCGCCCGTTCACGGACATGACGCATGGATCAGCACCATCCAACTCAACCATTTTGAAGGGAACTAAATGATCCGACACATGCGCCACCATCAGCGAGACATTTGAGTGAGCATGACATACTCTAAACCGCCAGGGCACATTCAAGTCAAGAAAAGACGTAGGTTTCCAGTAAATGATAGCTTTCTAGTACATAGTACTCACACAATATGGGCTATGCATTTATATAATACTAAGGAGATTGAATCTATACAATGCAAAGATAGTTGTACAATCTTCAGCAGCTCCAACAATACATTTTAATGCTATCAATTTATGCGCCCCTGTCCTTGTGGAGCAGGACCAGCATTGAGCCAAGCATTTTTATCAGCGATATAATCGCTCAACTTGTAATATGCTTGCTTACATAGTGTGCGTTTAATGCATGTTTTAAATTTCGTCTCATTCAGTTCAAGAATACTTTGTGGAATTTTATTATAGCATCTCAAACAGTACCCCATGAAAGATGAGTCTACTTTAGCGAGTCGGAAACCTGGCTGAACTAGTTGGTCCCTATTTCTAGTACTGTAATTATGTCTGTCACCCCTTTTACCAAAAAGGTGCAGATTTTTTCTGACGTACATTATGTTTTCGTAGATGTATTGACAATGTACCGTCATGATGCCAATATCCTTAAACAGTTCCCTTAGAGAATCGCGCTTACGAAGATTATATATGGCCCTGATGGCTCTTTTCTGCAGAATAAATATAGACTCAATATCTGCAGCCCGTCCCCACAGTAAAATGCCATAAGACATTATACTATGAAAGTAACTAAAATAAACCAGTCTAGCGGTATCTACATCAGTATACTGACGGATTTTTCTAATGGCATAGGCTGCTGAACTTAGCCGCCCCGCAAGAGAAGTCAAATGAGAACCCCATTGTAGCCTTGAATCAAGCGTAATCCCCAGGAAAACCGTTTTATCTACGAATTCAAGTTTCTCTTTATTCAATATTATATCACAATCACTACTTTTAACATTCGGTAAAGCAAATCTTATGCATTTGGTTTTTTTTTCATTTAATACCAAATTGTTTGCTGTGAACCAATTTTGGACCTGAAGTAGGGCATTATTCACGTCATCTAGATTTTGGGCCCGCCTATTTATTTTAAAAATTAGGGAAGTGTCATCAGCAAATAACACCATATTTTGCGGTTGGTTTTTCAGTAAATAGGGAAGATCATTTATATATACTAGAAAGAGAAAAGGACCCAATATTGAGCCTTGTGGAACCCCCATTTTTACTTTTAAACCCTGTGAATTAACACCATTTATTTGAACATGTTGTTGTCTATCATTCAAATAAGATTTTACCAAACTAAGTGCAAGTTTACCCAGTCCGTAATGCTCAAGTTTCAAAAGTAATGTGTCGTGATTTACGCAATCAAACGCTTTGGAGAGGTCACAAAAAATTCCTATGGCGTCTTGAGACTCTTCCCACGCAGTAAATATGTGCTTTAATAAGGTTACACCGGCGTCAGTTGTACAACGTCCCTTGGTGAAGCCATACTGTTGATCATGTAAGATTCTGTTGGTGTTAAAATGATAGAGCATTTGATTAAGCATTACTTTTTCAAAAACCTTGCTAAAAACTGGTAACACGGATACAGGTCTATAATTATTAGTATCTTTACTGTCTCCGGATTTGAAAAGAGGTATGACTTTACTGTATTTCATTAAATCAGGGAAAACTCCTTGGTCTACACATAAATTAAAAATTAAAGCTAAGTAAGGGGCTATAGTCTCAAGTATGGATGTACAAACTTTGACAGACATTCCCCATAGATCTTCGGTTAGTTTGATTTTTATTTGCCGGAAAGTTTTAATAACTATCATAGGATTAATGTGTTTAAATTTAAATTCAGCCAGGCAGCCAGACACATTCGCCTTTAATAAGCCAATTGAGAGTTCAGGTGAGGAAATAAGAGCCTCCGTTGTTTTTAGTGGTATATCGGTAAAGAAATTTACAAATTCTTGAGCTACTTCCTGATTTGAGCTTTTAGGACCACACGCTGTATCTAATGTGTAGCTAGTGTTACGTATTTTCTTCCTGTTAGTCTCGTTATTTATAACTTTCCAAACTGTCTTTATTTTATTTTCTGCTGTTTTGATCTTGTTGCTAATGTGCAGTGCTTTAGCAACCTTGCACGTATTTCTAAAAATTTTTGAATACTTAGCAACATACTTGTTAAAAGTTTCAGTGTTTATAAAAGGCTTAAGGCCATAAAGCTCAAATAGTCTTTCCCTACTTTTTCTGATACCTCTAGTTGCCCAATCACTAAATATGAATTTAGGGCAAATACTTTTTGTCTTCTTTTCAAAAGTTTTATTGAATTCCGTGTGAACTATTGAAAAGAAACGATCATACAATTGATCTATATTAATATCATCAAGGCTCATAACACTTAACGTGTTCTGTAGCGAAATATTATACCTATTTAATCTGCTAGAAGTTATAGGTCTAAATTTAATTTGAACTTTTTGCAATGGGGGTGTATTACACCTAAAGGTTACAGTTTGTCCGCTATGGTCAGAAGGCAGACAATTTACTATTGCTTTATCTAAGTAATCACAATCGCAGAAAATATTATCTATACAAGTAGCAGAAGATGGAGTGACTCTAGTAGGTTCTTTAAAAGTGTTGGTCAAGTCAAATGACTTAAAAAGATTTAATAAGCGACTGCTATTTGAGCATTCTTCTAAAATATTGATATTAAAATCACCACAAATAATTATAGATTTATTACTGGCTGCAAGTTTTGCCATCACATCTTCCATTATTGATTCAAATAAGGAAAAGTTTTGATAGTTTGGGGGTCTGTACACACACACAATTACATGCTTATCTAGCTCAACACAGGACAGTTCAACGCAATGTTCAACCGAGAGACCTACTATGTCATTACGTTGCTTATATTTAAAACAATTTTTTATTAATATTAGGGAACCTCCACGAAGCATAGTTTTACGGTTAAAGCAGCTACCCACCATATAGTTCTCATAATTGATAAGCATTTGGTAATCCTTTAGCCAATGTTCAGTAAAACAAATAATGTCAAACTTACTATTTTCTAAAAACAATTCAATTTCTAATAATTTGGAAGAAATGCCTTGGATATTTTGGTGGAATAATTTTAAAGTGTTCTGCTGAGGCCCTTTTTTGCTAACTAATTGAGTGCAAGAAGATACGTTGGTAGGATTAACAATATTGTTAATCGTACCTCCTGTTGTCTCATTTTCTAGTTTAAATTAATATTTGGAGTGAGGCCGGAGACTCCCGTGCCATCCTCAGACAACAAGACCCTATCACTAATACTAATAGACCCTAATTGAGAATTCTCCACGGTGACACATGGATCCTCCTCAGTACAATGTTTGTAAACATTTATAGCATTAATGCTATATTCATTTAAAGTCACCTGTACATTAGTATTACTACTAATAGTCGCAGTGTTAATAATAGAACTAAACTTAGACATACTATTTATGTCTGTGTGAATATTATAAGCTAATAGCCGAGCTATTTTGTGTCTACATCTAATAGGTAGATACACCTTACCCCGTGTCGACTTCAGTTTACCAACAATAGTGTTGATATCCAGATATATAAGTCTGTCACTATAGTGACCTACTAAAAAATGTACATGGTTATTTAACATATGTATATAGTTGTTTTTTCTATTACCCAAATTTTCAAAAAATGGAAAAGCACACAATATTATTTTATTACAATTTAACTTCAACAACTCTGAAACACAGTCAGTGATGTCTTCCTTTTTAATCTTGGAACTATTACCAACACATATAGTAATGGTGGTACTAGGATCACAAACAGTCTTTGTTACCGATGCCATAATCTGTTTGTAGGTTGACCCTGGCATGCAATAATTTTGGGTACAATAACTCAGGTTATTACTGATTAATTTCCCTAACCCTCTACCTATACTATCAGAGAACATAACTGAAAGATTAGAACCAAGACTATTTGGTGAGACAAAATTACCTAAGTCAGGTATTGTATCTTGGGTGGAAATACAGTCCTGAGTACTCACAGCTAGGGACGGGTCCTCCGTTGCCTCAAGCTGGAGGGCATCATTGCTGGATTCCCTCTGACAAGTACACTGAGTGTTGCTGAGAGTCAGCGAGTCCACTTTGTCTACCAATGCATGTGTAGCAAGTATATGCTCTTTAATTTGATTTTGAGAGCCTTCATATTTATTATATAATGATTTTAGTGACTTATTAAGAGCCTGTATTTCTGATTGTAAGCGCTGAGTGTCAATTTCATAAATATTTATACTATCTTCCAATTTAATCTGATAGTTATTTAATTTATTAACTAGAGAAACACGTTCTTTCCTTAATTGAATATTTTGGAATGGTGTTTTTGTTGTTTCTTATATTTATTACATTTTTTAATGATTCTATTTAATCGTGCATATTTCTTAATTTTATTTTGACTAATTTTATGGCTGTAGTTATGCTTTAGTAAGGAGTCCTCTGTAAGGTCTATTGTTATAATGGAATGAGGGTTGCAATTTGTATTAACTAATTCATTATACAAATGTTCAGTTTCCAAAGCCTGAGTATGATCCTTTTCCTTTTTCAAATTTAAAAGTTTGACATTTGCATGGACTAATTCATCCTCTAGATCCCTAATTTTACATAAAGCCTCCTCATACAAGTTGCTACAAGAGTTGAACCCATCCGTGACCGCCCTTAGTTGATCCCGTTCATTGACAACATTCAAGAATTCCTGATGTAGGTCTACTAGCTCCCGTTTTAAGCTCGAGTTTTTGCTATTTACGTTAATGACCTCCTCCTCACTGTCTTCTCTCTCCTGCAACAGCTGTTGGCATTGGAGTTTAGAGTCCTTAAGTTCTTGGAGGGCCGTTCTCAATTTTAGCTCCATATCCTGAGCAGTAGCCTTACGGGTCATCACAGGCATGGTTTCCGGATTGGTTACTGAAAATTGGAAATAAAGAAACAGTGAGAACTAATAGGATAGACCAACGAAGAGAATTTAGAGATAAAAAAGGGGAAAAACAGGGAAAAAGTTTGTGTTACTCTGAAATGAGGTAGGCTGCTATATTAGCTTGACAAGAATGATATTAGCTTACTTACTTAAGATTTTTACTTTAGATACCTCAACGACCTCCTCCCATACTATTCAATCCATCCATCAGCACAATGTTTTTAGTGCGTTACATTGAGTTAACAATCATTTTAGCGTAGGGTTACTTATTTTGATGTACAGAATGCTTGGTTGACGGCTTCGTGATGAGGTTGTTTACACCCTGTATTTTTCAGGTGCTGTTCCAATTCTGTTTTTCCCAAGAGTTCTTATAGATATCAAGCCGATAAAAGACCTTAAAGAATATTTCTTGGATCAGAACTTAATAGTCGGTGCTGGTATAACCTTGACTGATCTTATGGAGTTGTTTAAGAATATGTCTAAGGCCCATGAGGAGTTTCAGTATCTGTACAAGCTTTATGAACATTTAGACTTGGTCGCTCACATACCTGTTAGAAACGTAAGTTTTTGAAAAATGCATTATTGGGCCAAAATTGTACTATATCCTTACAGTGCCGTCCTTCAGTCAGTTATGGTTATCATAATTATATGGGTTGCACCACTGGCAAAATCAACGAGATCAAGAGCATTATTTTTTAATTTGTCTTCCACGCTTATGTTAACTACAATCTCTGCCAGTCCCTTCAGTCCCCAGTCAATTAATTTCCGATTACTTAACTGTACCTAAATGATGTTCCATCTCATCTCAGTTCAAGAATACTACAGAGTTATCAACTTTACGTTCGATTTTCAGATTGGCACTGTTGCTGGTAATCTTATGACGAAGCATCGGTTGCCAACATTTTCTTCGGACATATTCTTGTTACTTGAGACTGTTAGAGCCACTTTGGTTATTGGTAAGATTTGAAATCTCTAGATAAAAAATCACTGTATCATACTTTATACTTTCGATTTTGCTCATAGAATATCTTGATCAATTCGTTTATTTCCTCATGTCCTTAATCGGTGTTAAATATTTTAGTTCACAAAGGATCATCAGTGGAGGTGACTCCAGAGGAATTTCTTGCACTAGACATGACAGGACGAGTAATAACTCAAGTGAAGATACCACCGTATTCTCATCGTTATCAGTTCGTGTCTTTTAAGGTACGTATGAACGGAAGCTACGTATCGTCTTGGGATACTGAAACGCAATTCGATTAATGACCATGTAGTTATTTTTTGCATCCACAGCTTCATAACTCTGTTTTGATCGGAGTCAGTAACATGCAGAAACAATAAGGCGGAGAGCCATAAACGCTACTTAGGAAGCAGTTTATTTTTAAGAAGTCTTCCTGTCTCTGTCTTGCACTTACACTTTGACATTTTGTGCTACACTATCAGGAATAGCAGTTAGCCAAGCTTTACGTTAATAGATCTCCGCCTAAGTGACTGACTGATCTTTTTTTCAGATCATGCCTCGTGCTCAAAATGCTCACGCTCAAGTTAACGCAGCATTTCTGTACGAGTTTGATGAGCATGATAAAGATGTGGTACTGTCAGCTAGAATCGTCATCGGTGGACTTTCGGCAAAATTCGTCCATGCTCACGAAACAGAGAAGTTTCTTCACATGAAGAAGATTTTCACGAACGAAGTTCTGCAACAAGCATTAAAGATACTGGAAGCTGAATTGATCGTTGAAGAAATTGCTGGTGAAATGAAACCGGCTTATAGGAAGAAATGCGCTCTTGGTTTGTTTTATAAAGTAAGCGATTCATTTTTGCTCTTTCATGATTACGGTTATTATAATCTTCCTGTCCTTGGTCCATGTTTTATGGAATGCTAATTGGCGCAACACGTTTATTTTCTTTCCTTCTCGCCTGTCAAGTCAACCATCACGCTTCCATCCCTCTTTCCTCCTTCCATCCATTCAACTTTTAATTTGTTATGTATCAGTTATGTCCCTTGATCGTTTTATATAAATTTAATTTCTCTTCCAGGGCTTGTTAGTTCTGATTCCCAAACAACGCCTAAAGCCTTGGTATCGTTCAGGAGCAAGAGACTTCAGAAAGACACGACCAATGTCGAAAGGTTCCGAAGTCTACGACACGAACCCCATAATATGGCCTGTCACCGAACCAATGCCGAAGATCGATGCATTGATACAATGTGCAGGGGAGGCTAACTATTGTAATGACTTACCCACGCAACCTAAGGAGGTTTTCTGTGCCTTTGTCACGTCTGATATTTGTACTGGTGAGATAGAGAGCATTGATGCTACACCGGCTTTGGTAAGATCCACTCGTATAAAAATCAACGAAATTAATTTAATGCCCTCTTTTTTTAACACTCTTTTTAAACATACTTTTAATTTTGCAGAAATTACCCGGTATTTTAGCATTTTTCTCAGCCAAAGACATCCCTGGAAAAAACTCGTTTTTATCTCAAAGAGCACCTGCTCAACAAGTACCGGAGGAAGTGTTCGTTGAAAAGTATATCAAGTACTACGACCAACCTGTAGGTCTGATTGTAGCTGAAACAGAAAGACTAGCAAACCAAGCTGCTTTGCTGGTGAAGATTAACTATAAAGTAGATAAGAAGAAGCCTATCTTGACCATAAAAGATGCCAGAGAAAGAGAACTGGATCGTGTTACATTGTTCATAGTCATCCCAGCAAGAGGCCGAGGTACGAACGTGCAAAGAGTTTTTAATGGTACTGATGATATATATGCCCAGTACGTCTATCATATGGAAAATCATACCGTGGTCACCAGGCCCAGTGAAGATGGAATAGATGTGTTAGCCAGTACGCAGTGGATGGATTCTTTCCATATCGGTATATCTGAAGTGCTGAATATACCGCAAAACAGGTACCAGAGATTGAATGTTAATTACGAGTATTTTTCATCTCTCATTTCTATATCAATATATTTCGGTGATTTGTTTTAAAACCAGGTTCAATGAAAACCAAAATTAAAGACACAAACAAATTGGCAAAGGTAAACTGAAATATACCACGACACGCCAGTCGCACATCTCACTGGACTCAACACAAATACAAAAAATTAAGACAAGGTCTTCTTCTGGACTAAAGTGACAGTTTGACCTTCAGGCATGGCAAACGATCTGTGTCAGTTGTGGACTTACGAGTTGCAGGTCGTGGGTCAACCCCAGGCAGGCAGTCACATTCATAATAATAATAATATATAGCCTTTTATTCAGATCTCTTTACAATACTTTAAATTAAAAAAAATTGACACTGGACTTATAAACTAAGTATTTATACTAATATCTGTTGTTTTGTTATCTTTCCTAGATCTGTTTGCTAGTCGGCAAAGGCCTCCTCCAACCTTTTCCATTCTTTCATCTCTTGTACTACTTTGTTCCACATGACTCCTGCCACTTGTTTGATGTCATCATCTCACCTTTTATTCGGTCTGCCTCTCTTCCTTTTGCCTTCTCTGTGGTACCATCGTGTCACTCTTTTGCTCCAATTGTCGTGTCCTCTTATTACGTGGCCAGCCCATCTCCATTTAAGTCTTTTGATTTTTATTGTTACATCTGTAGTTTTTGTTTTGTTTCTAATGACCAGGTTTTTCAATCTGTCCGACTTTTTGACATTTAGCATGCTCCTTTCCATTGCATATTGGCAAGTTGCTAGTTTGTGCAAAATCTCTTGATTTAAAGCCCATGATTGGCAGCCGTACGTAAGAACGGGTAATATGCAGGTGTTGAACAATTTACTTTTTATGTTTATACGAAGCTTTTTGTCTTTCATGGCTTCTCTCATGCTCCAGTACCTCTTCCAGCTATTTGCAATTCTTCTCTTCACTTCTTTTTGCATTGGATAATTTTGAGTAATAACTTGTCCCAGATAGATGTGTTCCCTACTTCTATGGTATGTTGGTTTCCATTTGTCATCACTCTAGTTTTCTCGAGATTCAGTGTCAGCCCAACTCTCTCACTTTCTGTAACAAGGTCTTTTATCATGGTGTGTCTTCCGATGTTTTTGCCAGTAGCACTATTTCGTCTGCAAATCTCAGCTGGGACAGAAACACGCCATCTACTTTAATTACTAGATGTTCAAGTTGAATTCTTGCTTCGCTGTGCCTGTCTGATGTATTGCTGTTCAATACCTTGTTCTAGTAGTGCCTCCCATATTCTTTCATGTAGTAGAGAATGAAATGCTTTTAATATGTCAATAAATGCGATGTAGTATGTAAGCTGATATTCATGATATTTCTCTAAAACTTGTTGCACTACGTGGATATGGTCGATTACCGAATAGTCTTTGCGGAGTCCTGCTTGCTCGATCGGTTGGTGTATCTAGGTTTTTTTCAATCCTTTTTAAAATAATTTTAGCGAAAATCTTATATACGTTGGACATAAAGCTGATAGGGCGATAATTACCAATGTCGTATTTATCCCCTTTCTTATACAATAGAATGATGTTGGACTCAGTCCATTGTTGGGGAATGGTTTAAGTGATTATTATGTCATTGAAGATATCTGTGAAGACTGGTATCAGGACTGCCTTGCTATTTTGCTTGCTTATACAAAAGCTAAAGAAAATTGTATATCAGGATCTAAATATCAGCATAGAAGAGTATGAAGTCAACAAAATTCATTGCCTAGGGATTAAAAACAGAGAGGGTAATAAACCGAGACCAAACCGAAAACCCGACCAAACCGAACCGAACCGAAGGAAGTATTGGAAAAAAGGAAGGATTTTCATAAGAAGTTAATTGAAGAGAGGAAAAAATGAAAAACAGCGTACTTGAAATACGATAAATTAATAGTTAAATAGAACAACAACAATCTTGAGAAAAGGAAAAGGGAACCATCTGTTTCACCCTCCTCCTATAACAACCAACAAAAAAAGCAACATACCCTAGATAAAATTAAATCAAACAGAACAAACGCTTTTGACATAATACGATCTAGATCCAGCTCTCTTTCGAATATACGTCTAATACAAAATAACAACCAATAGCAACTAAAGGACGGCCAACGGAAACCAAACCCAACCAAAAAAACTGCAAATATAAGAACAAGAAATCATCAAGCTGACTGGTCTCGTGGGGGGGGGGGGGGGGAAGAGACCACAACCCTCCAACACAAAATACCAACAAACATAAAAAAATCAGTAATATATATCGCATCCCTCAATGTACTCACCCTTTTTTTTTGGGAGGTGTAATCATCAAATTACTCCTCCCGCTCTGGGCGGAGCAGGAGGAAGTGTCAGACTTTTACTGACTAAAACCCATCCATGTTCCTCCATCGCCCTTTGTGTTTCGGGGCTACGGTATCTTTTTCGAACACCGCAGCCCCGGAATGTACTCACCCTGAGAACAGAAGAAAATCTTATGGAACTAACATATGCTCTAAAACAAATCAAGTGGGACATGGTTGGTCTGAGTGAAGTGAGAAGACATTTTCGAAATTACTTCCTATCCAGACTACTTACTACCTACTACTACTACTACCTACTTACCACATAGGAGAGACACAAGGCCACCATGGGGTAGGATTTATCATCAAAGAGCATATGGCGAAGTACGTAGAAGAATTGATTGGAATCTCCAAGCGCATAGCGATTATGAACGTGAAACTACTGGGATACCAAAACCCATGGTCTATCGTACAAGTTTATTCACCGACAGAGCAATCAAATCTGATCTCAAATCAAACAATAAATACTTTTTACCATGATCTAAACGAGGCTATTCTAGGACACGCACACAAAAACCTTATAATGATGGGAGACTATAATGGCCAAATTGGAACAAGACGCCCAGGAGAAAACACAATAATAAGACCATTTCCGTATAATAATAAAACCAGAAGTAAAAATGGGTAAGAAAATTACTAACTTCGCACTAGAAAACAATCTAACGATATTAAATACTGTGTACAAGAAAAGCAAGAAAAACATGTAGACCTGGATATCACCTGACGGCCGAACAAAAAACCAAATCGACCAACAGAAACGATAACTTCACAAACTTCAACGTCATCAAAGATTCAATTTCAACACCAAACGTAGATTTATTAGAGCTGAACTGAAAACAAAACAACAAAGAAACCTAGACTGAGACAAGACCCAGCAAACACAAAACTCAACAAACAGCAACTAGAACAACTAACAATCACTCTCAGAGATGAACTTGCAGACTTCAAAATATTACAAAACTCAGACAAAAACAAAAGCCAACACCAAAAATGATAAAGGAAACTAGTTAACAGCTACTGTAAAACTACTGGAGGAAAGAAGTGATCTTCTCAGTGCAAGAAATATGCAAAATAGAAGAAAGGAACTAGCCAAAATCAGCAAAGAAATTAAAACAAACATGAGGAAGGATAGAAAACAATGGAGGATGATAACGATAGAAAACTACATACCTAGAACTGGAGGAACCAAAAAAGCGCTCAAGGACAGCTCCTTGAGCGGTTTTGTCAGCACAAAAATACAAAACTGGATTGTTAAAATGAAGGATGATCAAGAGAAATTGAAACATCATAGAACAGATATATTGGAAACAGCTACTTCATATAACAAGAAACTACTACAACAGCCCATAACGTCCACTGCTGGACATAAGCCTCTCCCATGATGGGAGGAATCTGCCGTAATCTCCACGCTTGGCAGGCGGATTGGAGATCGCAGTGATGAAAGACTAACAGAAAACGCTGCTGCCCATTCTCTGGTCTATGGAGGCGCAAGGTGTTCTGCCTCAGACATTAGTCGCCTTATACGACACCCGTGAGTGTAATGGGTTGGTTCTATTCTACTCTGCCGGATACCACACGGCTACAAGAAACTACAAGAAACTACGCAAGATGAAATAAATTTCTTGGAAACGTCAAATATTCCAAGTATCCTTCAAACAGAAGTCAAAAAAGCTATTCAGACCCAAAAAGAAGAAAAAGCAACCGGACCCGATGGCATAAGCTACGAAATTCTAAGACATAGCAAGGAAATCCTGATAGGCAGTCGCATTACTCTGTGTAATTTATTTCAGCACCTGCACTGCTCTCAAAACGGTGAAGGAAAACAATCATCATGAGGAAACCGGCATGTCGGAATGGGCCCACGTGGTGGATTATAGCCCATTCCCTCTGATAGAGACGGGCCTGTTTCCCAGCAGTGAGAACATTATAGGTTGATTATGCTAAACAATCTGCGCCTCCTCCTGCGGATAGTTCGAAAGTTGTCTTTTATAACGTTTTCTCTTTTCCAGAATAAACATAAAAGTACCTCGAAATGGCGGTGCATATGGGGTGAAGATAACCCGCGCGAACCACGTAGGAGCCGCATGCGCCCTGGTGACTCACCTCATGGACCGACCCTGCCGGTTCGTCATGAGCATCCAAGCTAACTTGAGAGTGGTTGGCAAACGCTTGCCTTGTACACGAGACTTTGAAGTGAGTGGTATTTATATATTTTTTGGAAACCTACAAACTATAAAACCGGATTATTTTTTTCTAAATTCGCCTGTTAAATAATGATCAGAAAATAACACTTTTCTTATTATTGTATTTGTCGCGGGATATAAGACAGTTTCTCAACTGTTTTTTCGGAACTCGTCGAGCTTCATTGTTTTCTGGTGGTTGCAACTATTGATCGAACCACCCAAAAATAGTTGCATACAACTGGCTTTTAAACTATTTTGCTGTTTGGTTCACAGATGGATCTTAAAATGAGTATGTTATGTGCTTTGTTATCACATGTTTGTTGCTCAGATTGGCGTCAGTAGTTTTGGGGAGATCCAGTACCTGGAGTACCATATCTATGAGGATAATGGGTATGTGGTCAGTGATCCCGTCACGCCTCTGGTGCTGTCTGCTATTAAGAACTGCTACGACAACAGGCGGTGGCAGTACAAGGTATTCAATGTTACGACGGACACAGCCTCCAATACGTACGCTAGATCACCAGGTAAGATCACCTTTCACTGCAAGTAAATCCAAAAAATCAATCAGTTTATTAAACAATAGAAATGAAACTGTCGTGTCATATAAATCGGTGAGCCACAAACTAAGCATTGCTTGTCTCTTGTGGCTCAGGAGTGCGAATTTTACAAATTTAAGTTGGATATTGGATGAGTATGCACTTTAAAAACATGCGTTTTAATGCTTTAGTGCTTATGACATGGTATGGTGTTCAATACAGACCATAATCCCGTATATCCATCCGACTAATTCGAAAACACAGAAACATTAACATAGTTGATAGAATTTCATTAAATCATATTTTACAGGATCATTGGAGGCAATATCAATGACAGAAAAGATAATGGAAAGGATATCTTATGAACTAGAGCGTGATCCTGCTCAAATCAGGATCAACAACCTTGAACCGACGTACGTTGAAGTTCAGGAGATGATACAAACCTTACTCAGAGACGCTGAGTACAACAAACGCAAAGATGAAATACAGAACTATAACAAACTTAACAGATGGAAGAAGAAGGGTCTCAGAGTAGCTTTCATGAGCTGGCCTGTAATTACTGTCCTTGACTATCATGTTCTTCTCTCTGTGTACCATGGAGACGCTACAGTTGTGGTCCATCATGGAGGCATAGAAATGGGACAAGGGATTAACACGAAGGTGATCCAAACTGTAGCGTATACTCTCAACATTCCCATAGAAAAAGTCAAGTGTAAGCCTCCTACTGTTTCAATAAACCCTAATAACTACGCTTCTGGAGGAAGCAGGACGACGCAGTGTGTCTGTTTTGGCGCTATAAAGTGCTGCCAAATTCTTTTAGACCGTTTGACGGTTGTCAGGGAAACCTTAACTGATCCTACATGGGAGATATTGATTGCAACAGCTTTCAATAGAGGAATAAATCTGCAGACTAGCTACAGAGTCACCGCTAACGACCAAGTGCCGTACAGGTCTGGGGGAGTATGCTTGACTGAGGTAGAACTGGACATTCTAACTGGGGAACATGAAATACTAAGAGTCGATATTGTTGAAGATGTTGGTACGAGTATCAATCCTGAGCTGGATATTGGTCAGGTAAATGTTGATTAATTTGGCTAACCTAGATTTATTCACAAATCTCCCTTTACATGTGTTACTACTAACTGACTACTGACTACTGACTAAATCACTCAAAGACTGCAGGATTGCAGGTTTTTTTAAAGAAAATTCTGATTTTTAAACATATTTAGGTAACCTGTAAACTCATACATCTCTACTTTGTCCAGATTGAAGGTGCTTTCATGATGGGAGTCGGCTACTGGACGCACGAAGAGCTGATCTATGACGAGAAGACTGGAGAACTGCTCACAGACCGCACCTGGTACTACAAGGTGCCCCTCACCAAGGATATTCCTATAGACTTCAGAATACAACTCAGGAGGAATTCTTATAATCCTATTGGGACTTTAGGAGCTAGGGGTAAGTGAAGTATTACAATAGGTGTTGTCGCTACTGGTTCTTTTGGGAAACGGTTATTCGGAAGCTTTAGCTCAGTTTAGAGCTGATGCCAGAATTGCACAAAATAATAAAAAACACACACAAGATATTGTGCAAGAAATAACACAATAAAAAATAAGCAGGAAAGAGGGCCTCACAGTACAGTGTGTTAAAAACCCAGTTGAAGAAAAATATGTGACAGCTAGTGCCAACTAGTTCTGTCTTTAATACACGTGTTTATTTGATACGCAAATAATTATAAACCTTGAACAACGATATGATAAAGTACAATCATAAATTTTAATCAATCCTAATTTACCTAAGACCAAAAATACGATAAACGCTGCTAAAACTATGGCATCGGACCGTCAGGTTGATTGAACTGAGTTATCTGAACCCACCCGCAGCTCAGCTTTATTAAATGCATTTATAATATGCATAAAAGGAAAAATATGTCACCCACAACGAAATGTATCATTTAAAATGATAGGTCTAATAATTCATTAAAACGTTTTTCTTAAAAGTTTAGCTATAAACCACATCATGAACTGTATACATACTAGTATTATGATTATTGTCTTTTATCTATTTCTATACACTGTAATTACATTTTAATCAAATATTCCAATATAAAATAATCTAGTAGTATTTAAAAAATACAAAAATTTTAGTCCGCCGGTATCGGGAACAGGGTCCAAGCTACCGGCGGTTAGGGCTCCAGAGAGAGAAACCTGTTAACAATACGAGCCGGGCCCAAGAGTAGAGCCTTCTGAATCAAGGCTTTGATCCAGCTGCCTAACGAGAGCTTCATCAGGCATTGGTCGAGGCTCTTGGTAATTTAGCTACTGGTTGAAATGACTATCGGCACAATGCTCGCTGTGGTCGCACCCCCATGTGGACAACCTCGCGAGCTATGTCAAGATACTTGATTGTACAATATTATTTATGAATAATAATTAGATTGTTTCGAAATCTAATATCAAAATCAAAGCATTTATTTCAAGTAGGCCAGTTACAGGCACTTTTGAATTGTCAAAACAAAGATGAAAATTAAATGTAACTACAGTCCCAGTCACAAAACATAAAAACTCTGAAAGAACTGTAGTTGCCAATTCCGTAGCGTAGATCTCTATGGAGAAGAACGGGCAAGAAACTCCATGGACACTCTTTAAATCAAAATATTGTTACAAAATCTTGTTTACGTCATTCATGTTGAGATGGTATATTATGTGAGAACAATGTAGCAAGATGTGCACGTTATAAGTGTCCACAGTAAAAACAAAACAAAAAAATACAATTCAAAAACCAAAATAATAAATTCAATTACGCCATGGCAACTAAAAGATGACCACTCCCTCCAACCTTCCCATGGCCCTTCCAACACTTGTTATACGGGCCGAAACGTGGGGCGGCTGCGGACATAGCGCCCTTGGCTATCTTATTTTACCGTCCGCAGGCGCTTCTTGATCCCTTACAAATTAGCCATGTGTGCCCCTTAGCAATTCTCCCTTAATAGGGTATGCACACAACGAAACCACGATGCTTGACTTCGCTGCCCGTCGACTCCAATTGCTAGCAGCTGTTACGCTGTGGCGCCTTGATGCTTCTGCCTTAGTCACTCGCCTGTCCTTGTGTCGTCGCTTGCTCATATTCCTGCTCCCTCCGGACGGCGTGCCACGTGTGCGCGAATTCCCGCAGCCTTGCGAAGTTCGCCGGTGAACTAACGAGATCGCCGTAGTAGACCGGACCGCACTCCGTGCGACTGATCCCAACCATCATCTTGCATCTCGCCTCCGCATACAAGGGGCAGACCCACAGTGCGTGATGCAGATCCTCCTCTTCCATACCACATGCACACATACTGTCCTCACATAGCGCCATCGCATGCAGCCTTTTCCGGAAGCACCCGTGTCCCGTGAGAATCTGGGACAGCTGGTGGTCCGGCACAACCCAGTGCGACCTGAGTCGATCGGTCAAGTCCGGGAAGAAACGGAATAGCTCCCGTCCTTTCTCCTCATTCGTCCATCTCTTCTGCCATACATCCATCACCTCGTTCGATATCGCTCACTTGCGTTGGGCCAGCACGCGCCGCCGCAGGCCCAGCTCTACCTGTGCCACGGCCTCGGCCTGGCGCTCCTCATCGTACCGCCCCGCACGGATCACCTCCAAGTCCGCCGGCAGAACACCACCCAACACTGCCAGCGCAGCCGTACACCAGTACGGCTGCGCTGGCAGTGTTGGGTGGTGTACACTGGTGGTGTATACTGCTGACGAAGGCGTACAGGTCTACCAAGACCTGTACGCCTTCGTCAGCAGTATCAGGCTTGGTCTCTGGCACCTGAGCAACACGCTGCGAACAACGTGGAGTGCCGCTCTTTTGTGCCAACAAGCAGCAGCATACGTCACCGTGGCTACGAAAGTGCCCCTGTAGAGGAAGCGCAATCCGGGATATCGAATGCCCCAGGAAGATGCCGACACTCTTGACATCTTGCCGAAGCACTTGGCCGCGCGTTCCCCAATCGATGTCGCATGCTGCGCGAAGGACAGACTTGCGTCGAGTACCACGCCCAAAACCATAGCGGAAGTGACACTCCTGACCGAATCCTCGGCCAACTTGACAGTGGGGGCCCGCTGTAGTTTTCCCCTGATCGTCATCGTGGATGACTTCGCAGGGGAGAACCCCAGCCTATTCCTGGCGCCCCAAGACGCGACCAAGTCTAGAGTTACCTTGGCCGCTGCCTCGATCCCCGCTCGGGATTGGGACTTGATCAGGATGGTCACGTCGTCCGCATACGCAACCATGCGGACGCCGGCAGGCAGCGGCAGCCGAAGCAAGTCGTCCATCAGCAGGTTCCACAACGCTGGCCCCAGGACAGACCCCTGTGGGCAACCCATCGTGGACACCTTCCACTCCTCCCGGTTTCCGACGAAAAGCCCGACTCGCCGGCGGGCGAAGTAGTCCGCCAGCATCTCAAAGATGTTGGGCGGACACCCCCCCCGCTTTGCTTTCGTCAGGATCATCGGCCACCAGGCGTTGTCGAAAGCGCCCGAGATGTCGAGGAATATGGCCTGCACGTACTTGCCCGAGCTCTCTGCCGCGGCACGCAATATATCATTGAGCGCCGTGACGGTTGACCTACCCCGAGAGAATCCGTGCTGGGCGGCAGAGATCTGATTGCCGATCGTGGGAGCGCATCTCAGCATTACGCGCTCTAAAATTTTCCCGAGCACAGGCAGCAGCGTGATAGGTCTGTAGGCCTTGGGGTTGGTTAGCGGCTTGCCGTTGCCCTTAGGCAGGACAAGCAGCCGGCCCTCCTTCCACACATCAGGAAACACACCCTCCGATACAAACTTCCGCGGGCACGGCTTCCCACACATTCTTCACGATTCGCGCACTAATTCCGTCCAATCCCGGAGCCGTGTTCGCAAGACTCCTGATGATGCCCCCCAGACTGTCACGAGACAGAGGAGGCGCAGCCTGTCCTGACGGGATGAGCGAGGCGGCGACACGGACCTGGCTGTGGTACGGCGTGTCCCGAGACGGATCATCGTCCGGGCATAGCGCCCGCAGGAGGCCCGTCGCCGCGTCGCCCACAGTGGTCGTAAAGCCCTCCGCCAGTTCGAGGCCATTGATGACCCGGGAAGGCAGCCTGAGTCTGCCACTGGCAGAGCGGTAGGCCAGCCCCCACGGACCCTCGTTGCCAGACTCAGCGATCTGCCGGAAGTACCCAAGCTCCGCCTCCTCCATTGCCTTTCTGTATCTCGCTCGCACCTCGTGGAAGTCCGCTTTCAGTTTTTCTTCTCTCGGCCCCCCATCCTTTCGTGATCCCTGCTATTTACACCTCGCCTTACAGTTGGATTTCCGGAGCTTCTCCAGCTCCGGGCTCCACCACTCATACCCTGCGTCCTTTGGTGGCCCTTTCACCCCCAGACACTGGCGCGCTGTGTTCACTATGGCATTCGTAAAATTCTTGCAAACAAAGGCCGCTGGCTTGGAGAAATCAAGCCCTCCCATTCGACTAGACTAGACTAGATTAGACTGACGGAAGCGCGGCCAGTCCACTCCCCGATCCCGGAAGCGCACCGGCTCCCCGCCCGGCCCTGCGCTGTGGCGGCCTCTGGCTGCACACACCTGGAAGGTGATGAGGCGGTGGTCGCTGGTGCTGGCTCCTTCGTGTACTGTCCAGCTCTCCACGGGGACGCTCCTAGTGCTCAGCGTCAAGTCGATGTTGGACTCACCGTTTGGGCCACTGAAAGTGAAGGGTTGGCCCTCCACGTTAATAACGGTGAGTCCGTGTGCGGCGATGAATGCCTCCAAAGCCACCCGCCTGTACTCCGCTGCGTGGCCCCGGCCTGTGTAGTGGCGGGGCGCGCTGTGCCACATAGGCGAGTGGCTGTTAGCGTCCGTGCAAATGAGGACTCTCCTCCCGCGGAGAGCCTCCATCACTCCCTCCAGGTGGTGCAGGTGTTGGTCGATCGGCTCCGAGAACTGAAAATAGGCGGAGACCACATGCAGGTCCCAGTCTTCCAAGTGCAGCACGAGGCAGTGGTCGGTGCTGAGATGGGGCAGCACCGCGCAGGCCGCACTGCGCCGATGCAGGTATACCCCCGCCTTCGCCGCAGGCCCGTTCTGTAGTAAATCTTCTGCAGCCTGCGCGTACTGCTCCTGCAGGAGCACCAAATCTAGATTTAAATCTCGGCACACCGCGGGGAGCTCCTTTGTTGCCTGCGCCGATCCAGCTAGATTGAGCTGCCCGACTCTAAGCGGTGGCCTATCCATAGTTGGTAATGGACACGTTCCTGGACACCGCATGAGCGCGAGCCGGGCAGTCTCGGGAGGCGGTCCTGTGACTCGCCGCCTCCTTCCTTCCAAAGCGCTTGCAGGTTGCGCAGCATGTCGTGTTCGACTTACACTCCTCCCCGCGGTGGCCTGTTGCGCCGCATCGATGGCACGTGGCCTCCGCCGACCGACAGGAGCGCTCAGGGTCACAACTGACAGCGCCTGTTAACGAACATGACGCATGGATCAGCACCATTCAACTCCACCATTTTGAAGGGAACTAAATGATGCGACACATGCGCCACCATCAGCGGGACATTAGAGTGAGCATGACATACTCTCAACCGCCAGGACACATTCAAGTCAAGAAAAGACGTCGGGTTTGTTGGCGATCTATCAATATGGCTTCTGAAAAATTAATACACACCTTCATCATCTTCCTGCCTTTGTCCCATATTAACTCCTTGGGGTGGGGTGCAACACATTTTTTCTTCCATTCTCCCCTATCTCCGTTTCGCTATCATTTATTCCTTTTTCTATCTTATCATTCCTCATCCAATCCATCTATGTTTTTTTGGTCTTACTCGCCCTCTCCATTGATCAACATATTTTATATTTATCACTCTGTTAGTCAGCCCCCAACACAACAACAACAGACAAAAACACAGATACAAAGATACACACTTCAAACTTATAACAACGTTAAAAAGAATTATTTTCACGTCTGTAGTTTTGCTAGTATGTAACTCAATTTGATCCTGTCTGATATTTGCAGTCTGTTTGATGGCTTTGCTAGATAGGCCTATCTTATACCACCAATTAAATAAATAAATAAAATAAATAATAAATAAATATCGCTGGACATTACACACAGCGCCATCTAGTGCCACACTAAGCAATTACCATTTCATTTGCATTGTAGTGGCAAACTTGATGGAACACCTAATGACATTTTGCCCGACCTGGAAATCGAACCCAGAACTTCGTGCTAAGCATTTGCGCTTGTCACCAATGGGGCAGTTACTCTATATTTGCAATTTAATAATTTATTATGTATTTTAATGCCACATTTCAGCTGTTGCTGAACCTCCTACATGCTTGTCAATAAGCGTAGCTTTTGCTCTGCGAGAGGCCATTGCAGCGTCGCGGGAAGACACCGGTTATCCCAAAAATAAATGGTTTGAAGTGGGTAAGGTACCGCGTCTTTCACTACTTGTTTTTACACTACTTTAATACAAAATAGCCACTACGTCCGCATAGTGGCTATACCCCATAGCATAGTGGGTATGAAGATGGTGTGTGGTGCTGGTCAAAATCAACGGTGCTCTACTTTAGCTATATTTCGAAAAAAAACTGGAAAATAAGGGAAGATCCTTGGCACAGCAGTGAAATGATGCTGGTTAACAATTGCAGGAACAGTAACAGTGTGACCAACGAAGCCCATAATATAGTTAGTGGTTAAATGCTTGTGGCATTGCAGGAAAGTAAACTATCATTTTCTAGAACTCCGGACATACAGGAACTCGGCACGGGTACTTGATGGCCCAAAGTGGTATGTGGATAAGTGGATGAACTCTTTTAACTTCAATATGTTTTAAAAAAAAACTACAAATCCATCCAACTGACGCTTTATCGTACAATACATATCTAGATATCTATACAGGGTGCATTTTTCAAGTGAGTGTGGATGATCTTAATCCGAAACTGAGGAATAGTGAAAAATACTCATAGGAGTCTCGAGCCCGATTTTGATGAAAACTACAACTGCATCATTGAATTTTTTTATTCGTTATGGAAAGTAATGCACACGGCAAACTAAAGGAAAATGGTAACAAACTTCCCAGAATTTGACTGTTAGCGACAATACAGTGTGCATGTGTTTTTATCAGGACATATGACAGGTCCACTCAAATCGGTGTGGTTCTTTCTTCAAAAGACCATCTCAGACACTAATCTGCATAGTCCTCATGTGAATTGAGCAAAATTATGTCTGGACTTCAAAAGAGACTATGACCTCTGAGTTTGTTTCGGCTGATTCTTCTCAGAGTAGTCAGGTACGAAACACCGGCCCCATCTAGTTTAAAAAAAAAATGACGTGTAAAAGTGTTTGTAAAAACCTATTTGCAAAATGAACATCATTTATCATTTATCCAAAATTAATAGGTTCGATTCCTGGCTAGGAAAATTGAGTTTAAAAAAATCCAATGATGAAATTTTAGTTTTCATCAAAATCGTGCTTGAAACTCCTTTTAGTATGTTTTTTCGCTTTTACTCATAGTTTCGGATTTGGCCATCCACGCTCACTTGAAAAATTAACCCTGTATACCTACAATAGACTTATAGAGGATCTAGATTAACAAAAAACTTTCTGAATTTCAGATGGGCCGTTCACACTAGCTGTTAACGTGTTAAAAGCGGACGCTCGGCTCGACGAATTTCTGTTTAATTAGTTGATTAATTATTCATTCAAATATTACTATTTTCCTTCACCTAGAGTTAGACAAACGTATATGTCAATATTATAATTATTTCGTTAATTCATTTATACAAATATTTTTAACATTTTTAAATATTTCTTAATAAAACTAGATAAAAAACATTAAAAAATACAAAAAACAGTAGCCTACTCGTACCAGTGCTGGGAACAGGGTCCTAGCTGCCGGTGGTCAGGGCTCTTGAGAGAGGAACCATATTTAGAAGTACTGCTTTCTGAATCAAGCCCTTGATCCAGCTGCCAAGCGAGAGCCTCCTAAGATGTTGGTCGAGGCTCTTGGCTATTAAGCCATTGTCCACGTCCCACATGCCTTATAATTATTATTATTATCCCTAAAGCTTTATTATGAATACTATCAATTTTTTTTTTCCTTCGTCTAAAGTCTAAACGGTGTGTTCTATTGCGGTTTACATTCACAGAATTTTTACTACATACATATAAGTACATTACATACTAAAATTAGCAATAGGCTCAACCACTTTTTTATGGAACTTACAGGGTGCATACTGTAAACAGGGCAGTAAGGGGAACTACCTTAACCATTGCAGCTACACGAAAATGGTCCTATGAGTCTATCTATAATTTTTCGTGAAATTTTGATACCCATTCAAAGATTTTTGAAAAAAAATTACAATTTTGTAAGAAAATCGCCAGTTTAAACAAAACATTTTTTTTTATGTCAATTGATCCTGTTTCTAATACTATACCATAGATCGCGCCTTCCCAAGTTTTCGAGGTTAACAGGCGAGGTTTACTTTTGGGACTTACCTGTAGAAATATTAAGATTTGATCTGAAACAGTTATTGTTGTAGGTACTCACATTCTTTTCTTTCTATAGCGTTGCCCCAGGATTTCTCCTGCATCTTGGGTGCGTTTACGAACATTTAAACTCACATACAGAAACAGCCAGAGCTGTAAAAACTACCTGTAGGCCATGCAAATATTTGTTGCATGCGAAAATCGAACCCGCGACACTCGCACATCGCTTAGCCACTGTGCCGATCGTGTCGTCAAAAAAACTTAAGTCACTAAATATGAAGTGTGAATTTTATGGTAAAAGTCGTGATTGTCGTCCTGTAAACTTGCCAAAAAAGGCGACGAATTACAAGGAGGAAACTTCCCCAATGTTTTTCAAGCTAAATACAAGCACAATGTTTTTCAAGCTAAATAAATACACACACAATGTTTTTCAAGCTAAATACACACACAATGTTTTTCAAGCTAAATATACACACAATGTTTTTCAAGCTAAATACACACACAATGTTTTTCAAGCGAAGGTCACGTCAGTCTGACTTTACGTGGGGTAATTTTCATGGAAATAAATCATAAGTAGGTACGCGAAATACCCACTTTCGGCAGGTGTTTCATTAAACTAAGGAAAATTTCACTGTGGGTTCACATTTTTTTTACGTAATCTATACCAATATTATAAAAAGGTATTTGTTTTTATATAGGGGGTGTTCAGGCTTTAACGCCTTCAAGAAAAGCAAGAGCAATACCACGATACGTCATATAATTGCTTTAAGACTCTAGAGGGCGCACCAAATACCTGTCAAAATTGATTTGAAAATGTCATCGTACACTTGCCTATCAACCAGGCCCATGTAACAATCTCTTTATTACAATATACATATTTTTGCGTTTCTTGGGATTTTTAATTGGCACCATTATATCCTCCAAAGATATAACATGGTGGCCCATGAGGGGAACAAATATTAATACGCGGAAATAAAGAAATTTCCAATTAAATTGGTACGAGTACGACACGCGCGCAGCGGCAACGAACTCAAAGATTTGAAGCCTTGCAGTGGAAATACAAAAGCCACGGGTTCCAGCGTATGGAGGCTGCCCTCCTGGTCAATACAAGCAGCCAGGATTCGAGCAGTGGTGCAGCCAAAGCATCACATCGAGCAGGGCGTCGACGTGTCGCCTCAAAGTTAAGTGCCCATCCTTTGTCTAAAATCCATCCATTCATCCAAGTACCCATAATACCGATGATAATACCTATAGAATATTGAGAATAGCATTCCATTTGTGTAAATTACAGATTTTTCGTGCATATTATTGCCGAAATCCCCAAAGAAGTGCATCAAATATTTTTTTTCATGTACCTTCAACAAAAAATAAAATTGTTGAAAAGTCTAGAATAATGTTGTTTGTTTTCGTTAAATTATAAAGAATTCGAATTAAAAGTTAATAGTTCTATCCTGCTTCGTTATTAAATTATGTTTTTTTTTTCTGAAAAGGCTCAGTCAACGACCTCCTATAGTAATTTCAGGTCTTCTTCTGGTTTGAAGGCTTTTAGTTTTGTGTAGTGTGCCGACTATTCCAGATCACGCCCCGTTGAGCTATACCAGCCATCCGGCACGGTCAAACGAACTTCCCGACCGTCCGGTAGGCGTGCAGGTGATCGCGCGCACCCGGCTTCCTTATCAGCAGGTGACACCGAAACGAGGAACGTGAGCCCATTCATTTTTTTATTTATTCACAATTACTGAAGAAAGTAAGCAGCGTTTTAAAGAATTGTTTACAAAAAGAGCGTCCGCCAAAGGACAGATTACTAAATTCAAAAATTATTTAAGCAATATTGCTAATGAAGATTAGTTAAATGACATTCAATTAACAGAACTAAATTTAAAGTGAGCAAAGTTTGAGGCATTATCTGTTAAGGTTGATGATTTGCAAAGTGAAATAGAGGTTCTGTGTCCTGCAAACATTGCGGCTGAAATTGACGAGCGCGATAATATTGAGAGAGAAATAATAATGAACATAGCCAATGCAAAAAATTTGGTTGCCGTGTTTTCTCAAAAAAATGAATGCGAACATAGACGTAATTCTGTTCATAATGCTTCAACATGTTGCTCAGACGATCATCACAGTGTAGGGTTGAAACTCCCTCAGATTCAAGTCACAAACTTTAACGGTGATTATTTCCATTGGTTAGAGTTTAGAGACACCTTCGAGAGCTTAATTCATAACAATGATAAGATTTCCGAAGTTAATAAATTTTGTTATTTAAATTCATATTTACAAGGCGACGCAGCCAGAATCATTACTAATCTGGAAGTGTCCGCAAAAAATTACTCAGAAGCATGGAAGCTGCTTTGTGACCGTTACAATAACAACAGAATATTAATAGATCACCATCTTAATTCATTGTTAAATATAAAGCAACTTCCCCGTGAGTCAGAGCGATCTTTAGATATTTAGTTGATCATATATCAAAAAATCTACGCGCTTTGGTCAGCCTAGGCCAACCAACTGATACAACAACAACAACAACTACAGCCCATAACGTCCACTGCTGGACATAAGCCTCTTCCATGATGGGGGGAATTTGCCGTAATCTCCACGCTTGGCAGGCGGATTGGAGATCGCAGTGATGAAAGACTAACAGAAAACGCTGCTGCCCATTCTCTGGTCTACGGAGGCGCAAGGTGTTCTGCCTCAGACATTAGTCGCCTTATACGACACCCGTGAGTGTAATGGGTTGGTTCTATTCTACTCTGCCGGATACCACACGGCTAACCAACCGATAATTGGGACGTAATAATAATATTCATACTGTCATCTAAGCTGGATAGTCAAACATTGTTGAAGTGGGAAGAGCATCGTAATGGCATAACAAATACGAAACTAAAGTTAGAACAATTCTTCAAATTTATCACAGACCCAGCGAACGTACTCGAGTCTGCAAATTGTAGTAACAATAATTCTGACAATATTATGGTTTCGAAGACTCCTACGAATCCACAGCGTTCTGCTCCTAATAATAAACAGTCAAATTATAATAATAATAATCATCATAGTCAAAGAAAGGGTCGGCATAGTACGGTTAAATCATTTGCAAGCACTAGCAATATTAACAAGAATAAAGGGTCAAAGGGTTTTTCATGTATCATTCGTGACGAAGGTCATAGAATCTATGATTGCCCAACATTCAAGGCTAAGGGTATTGATGAAAGAATGACGGATGTTGCAAAATATAAACTGTGTACAAACTGTTTAAGACAGGGTCACTCCGTAAAGGACTGTCGCTTCAGGTCCTGCCAAGAGCCTGATTGCAACGAGAGACATAATAGCTTGCTACACCGTCCGCCAACATTGGCAAGCCAGGTCACCACGGTCGAAGAACCAGGTGAAATAGTAGCAAGTCATTGTGATAAAAACACCAGTCAAATTATATTATCAACTGCCATGGTCGAGGTATTGAATCCATTTGATCAGCAAAAGATCAAAGTTCGTGCTTTATTGGATTGTGGCAGTCAATCTTCTTTTATAACTGAGTCCCTAAAGATCAAGTTATCATTAAAGCCTCATCCCATTGACACTATAAAGGTCATTGGCATAGGCAACACATCTATAACTAATGTTATTGAAAGCTGTAATATCAAATTACAATCAACAAGTAGTAAGTTTTGCATAAATTGCTCATGTTTTGTATTAAAAGAACTGACGGGTCGATTGCCAAAGATCCCCATCGATGTCAGCTTATTAAAGCTACCTGAAAATATTCAGCTGGCTGATCCCAAGTTTTATGAGCCAGCCAACGTAGATGTTTTGATAGGTGCGGACCTATTTTGGGATATTTTAGGTAATGAGCAGTTTTCCTTAGGAGTCAATAATCCTAAGCTTAGAAGTTCACAATTAGGATGGATAGTATCCGGTCCCATTCATTCAGTGATGCCACACAAAAGGGTACACTGTTATCATGGTATAATTTCCAGAGACAATGATAAGGACGATACTGGTTCCACAATCCTCAAGACTGAGACTTTGAAAATGGCCAAGGCGTTTAACATAAAACATCAAAATAAATTAAGTTGTAAACACATGGGATTTAAAAGTCAAGAAGACACTCCGGTCTTCATATCGGAACATTTAACGGCTAAAGGCTCCCGCCTTCACCTCCTGGCACGTGATCTAAGTAAAGCTGGAATCTACAAATTTTGCTGGACTGCCTACGGCAAGGTTTACATTAAAAAGGATGAAAATTCGCCAACTATAATTATAAGAAGTGAAGAACAGGTACATAAACTATTGCTAGCCAAATGACTATTTTCCCTTAACCTTACAAATTGTCTCCTTTTAGCATTGAAAATGTTTGTATTACTATGTCATATAAAATTATTTCCCACCGAATACTGGTTAAAGATTTACTCAATTGGCTATTATGGCTACCCAGCCGTCATGTTAAACTATTTTGATAAAAAACGAAACTCCACTAAACATACACACATATACATATCTATCTTACATACATACGAAGTATCTACACTAAGTTACAACATACAAAACACACAAATACATAACACAGTTATATCCATCTACGGACACGATTTACAATCCACCAAAACAACACAAACTAAAATCTCAGTACATGGCTACTTATTGTCTAAACTTATTGAAATAAATACTTACCTAAACTTGACAGAACTGAAAGGAAGCTGTCCCCATTATAACTCACCTGACTAATCTCTGTTTTCAAAAGGGTGTCTTCCCTGCTCTACTAAAACAGTCCGTTATAACCCCAGTTTACAAGGGTGGGGACAGTGACGATGTCAGCAACTACAGGCCTATATCCGTTTTACCGTCGATATCGAAATTAATTGAAAAAATTATAAATATTAGATTAACTAATTATTTCGAAAAATTCAATATTTTATCTAAATCACAGTTTGGATTTAGGCAAGGTGTATGTACTGAAGATGCAGTAACTGCGCTAAGTACTCTTGTAGCTGAGCACCTTGACAAAGGAAACAGATGCCTGTCTGTTTTCTTAGACCTGAAAAAAGCATTCGACACCGTCTCTGTCCCAATCCTTGTGAACAAGCTGGAAAAAGCCGGAATAAGAGGGAAGGCACTCAGTTTACTCAAAAACTACCTCTCCAACAGGAAACAAAGAGTAAAAATAGGGCAGTACTCCAGTGACGAGGTGGATGTGTCATACGGCGTCCCACAGGGTACTGTTTTAGGGCCTACCCTATTTCTCCTGTACATTAACGATCTCTGTAGTATGGAAATAGAAAATGCAAGAGTATTCTCGTAAGCAGATGATACATCTATTGTGTTCTCTGGTTCATCCTGGCACGAAGTTAAACTAAGAGCAGAGGCAGGAATGGCCCGGGGTAGCTGAATGGCCAAAAAGTAACTTACTTTCCCTAAACACTAATAAAACTAACTACATATGCTTTAGTATCAGTAACCGAAAACAGCCTGTTGACGAGTTAGATTTAAAGGTGCACATATGTGGAGACACGTCTACTGTAAACTGTAACTGCCCATGCATTGAAAAGGTGTCTAAAACTAAATATCTTGGAGTTGTGGTGGATCAATCACTGTCTTGGTACCCTCAACTTGAGCAGATTTCTGGGAGGATAAGGAAACTCAGTTGGATCTTTAAAACCCTCAGGCATATTGTTCCTACTAAAATAGAGAGCTCAAAGATCCGTCCCAGAAATCTCTTAAATGAAATATATGTGGCACTGGCCCAGTCTGTACTATTATATTGTATACCAATTTGGGGCGGTACAGCAAAAACAAAATTTATAAACATAGAACGAGCGCAGCGTGCATTAATAAAAATAATGTATTTTAAAAATAAAAGATTCTCCACCACAAGCTTATACCAAATAAGTAATTTACTCTCCGTAAGAAAACTGTACATAACCCAAACCATACTAAAAAAACATAAAACCCTACCATATAATGATAAGGAAAAATCTAAAAGAAGAAAAGATTTAGTTCTCAAAGTTCCCCAAAGTAAAACTAGATTTGCATGCAAACAATTTAATAAACGCTCTACTCAGCTGTATAATAAAATTAACAAACACGTTTATGTCTACAATAAAAGTTACCATGACTGCAAAAAAAGTTTAATATACTGGATAAAACCACTTACCTATGAGGAAACCGAGGCACTCCTGGAACATGTTGGGTAGCCGAAATATACCACATATATCACTCACTATTTAAAACTACACACCATACCACACCATCCAGCATACACACCACACAACACAACACCACACCACATAGCATACACACCACACAACACAACACCACACCACACCACACCACACTACACCACACCACTCCACACCACACCACACCACAACACAACACAAAACATACCACACACCTCACAACATTTCACGCACCACATCGCGCGTGTTACGTGCCCTGCCTACACCAAATCGGCTGAATAGCGACATGATAGCTATTTACGTACAATGGATGATTCCACACAAAATTGCAACACACGGACTCTGCTGACTCGACGCCTCGTGCAGCCATCGGCCACCTACTTCCAACCTGCTGATACCGCATACGCGTTTCGCCATCGATTAGAATTATAATTTTTGTAATAATTAATTTGGCACTTCGGAACTAGCATCGTCCAAGTTTAGACCTAAGATTTATCATAAGTATTTTATTGTAATTTGAAAGTAATAAAACCTTTCTTTAAATTAATTTCGGTTTTTTTTAAGTCCTCCGGCTGTCACCTTCATAATTGGCGCAGCCGGTAGGATATTCGAGGCAGTGCGCGGCGCGGTATAGATTTCCAAAAATCGTTAATCTGCTGACTCCGATAGTCGCTGTCGGTATTTCCAAGTACCTCGTCGAATATCCGAACTTAAGAAGACGCAGCTGAGGACGTATCCAGCCATCGATACAACGAGAAAAACCATGTATATGTAAGTCCTTGAAACTTTCTTTAAGTGTTGCTTCCTTGTCCTTCCTTATACCCATATTTTATTCTATTAAATCAAAATTTTTCATCCAAGGGAAACTAGGAATAAATCTGTCTCCTCCAGACAGATAAATAGGATTAGAGAACTAGATTTAAATAGGTTTACGGAATCTGATAATTTAGATTTAGGTTTGCTATTTGATAGTGACAATATGGCACTTAACCCCGATACTATCTACAACGCTTTGCGCGCAGTTCCAAATTTTGACGGCAATCCGAATGTTCTAACCCGGTTTATTAAAATATGCGATCAGCTCGTAATACAATATGTTAGAAATGACCCGAGTTTCGAGTTAACTAATTTATGTCTCATAAACGGCATCTTGAATAAAATCACCGGGCCAGCAGCTTCAACTATTAATTCTAATGGCATAGCAGAAAATTGGCAAGGGATCCGTGACGCGTTAGTCAATAATTTTTCAGACCAAAGGGATGAGACCGCCCTTTATAATGACATGTCTTTACTGACGCAAGGAAGTAGCACCCCGCAGGAGTATTATGACAAATGCTAGACCCTTTTTAGCACTATAATGACCTATGTTTCATTGCACGAAAATGTAGCAACGACCATCGAAGTACGCGATCTTTATAAAAAGTTAACTCTACAATCCTACGTTAGAGGTCTTAAGGATCCTCTAGGGTCACGTATCCGATGTATGAGACCCGAAACTATTGAAAAGGCTCTGGAATTTGTACAACAGGAAATGAACGTCATGTATCTACAGCAACGTAATGAGAGTGCCCCCGAGCGACGTAACCCGACGCAGCAAACGCAGTCAACCCATAGAATGCCACCCGCGGTCCCTATGACCACACCAAAAGTTTTTAGCTTTCCTAGCCCAGGCCCCAGCTGGCATAAACCTATGCCTATGCAGCCGCAGCAGTGGAGGCCGCCCTTCCAGCATAATCAGGTACCTCAACGGGCCCCTAATATGTTTAGCCGTACTCAACAAATGTTTCGTGCGCCCCCGCCGAATTACAACCCGCAAAATGACGCGTTTAAATTACAAAATAGGAACCCTCAAACGCAAAATAACGGTCCGAAACCGATGAGCGGTGTTAGTCATTTTGTACCGAGACCACTACCACCAGTACATGATTGGCGTAGATTAGGAAACCCACCGCCTAGTAACTACTTTAAAACTCGCGAAATGAACTTTAACATAACCATTTTGATGGTTTAATAGGCTTAGATTTACTTGACGGAGCACAGATCGATCTTAAAAATAATTATTTAATTACAGACTTTACAACGATTCCGATACATTTTTATCAATGTAAAAGATCAAATAGTCAAGAAACAATTCCCGCTAACTCATCAAAACTAGTGAATATCCCTATCTATTGTCCAGATGGCGATGTTTCGATAACTCAGCAAAATTATTGTAATTGCATTATTCACGAGTGCATTACTCGCGTTACTGACTGTACTGGAATTGTAGAAATTGAAAACCCGACGGAACATGACCTGACTATTGCATTTGACCGACCTTTACAAGCCGATATATTTAATACCGAGTGCATGAGCACTGAACAAGACCCTATGCGCGTTAAAGAGGTTTTATCTCGATTGCGTACAGAATATCATTTAAATATTGAGGAAAAAACTAACTTAGAGACTCTATGTGCCCGTTTCGCTGACGTATTCTATGTTGAGGGAGAGCCTTTGAGTTTTACAAATAAAATCAAGCACCGTATTCGAACGACTGACGAACTTCCCGTTTACACTAAAAGCTACCGCTACCCTTTTGTACATCGACAAGAGGTTAGAGACCAGATAACCAAGATGCTGGATCAAGGTATTATACGACCTTCTGAATCAGCCTGGAGCTCACCTATTTGGGTAGTTCCTAAGAAAGCCGACGCATCAGGCAAACAAAAGTGGCGCATAGTAGTAGACTTTCGTAAACTGAATGACAAGACTATAGACGACAAATACCCGATTCCTAACATCAATGACATACTTGACAAGCTTGGTAAATGCCAGTATTTTAGCACGTTAGACCTTGCATCAGGCTTTTATCAATGCGAGATGCATCCAGACGACATTCCTAAGACAGCGTTCAACGTAGAACATGGACACTTTGAGTTCTTGCGCATGCCTATGGGATTGAAGAACTCTCCATCTACTTTTCAAAGGGTAATGGACAATGTGCTCAGAGGCTTGCAAAATGAGATCTGTCTCGTGTATCTCGATGACGTCATCATATTTAGTACATCTTTACAAGAACATATGATTAACCTAGAGAAAGTATTTAAAAGATTACAGGAATCTAACTTCAAAATCCAGATGGATAAGTCTGAGTTTTTGAAATTAGAAACCGCGTTTTTGGGCCATGTAATCAGTGGCGAAGGTGTTAAACCTAACCCTGATAAAATAGCAGCAATAGAAAAATATCCCTTACCGAAGACACCTAAGGAAATAAAACAGTTCCTAGGACTATTAGGCTACTATAGGAAATTTATCCCAGACTTTGCCCGCATCACTAAACCTATGACGAAATGCCTTAAAAATACTAATAAAATTACTTTTGACTGTGAATATATTGACTGTTTTAACAAATGCAAGAGCTTACTGACAAACGACCCAATCTTACAATATCCCGACTTCACTAAAGAGTTTATCTTAACAACGGACGCTTCTAACGTAGCTATAGGCGCTGTACTCTCGCAAGGCAGCATCGGCTCAGATAAACCTATCTGTTACGCCTCAAGAACTTTAAATGACAGTGAAACCAATTATAGCACTATAGAAAAAGAGCTTTTAGCCATAGTTTGGGCTACAAAATATTTCAGGCCATACCTATTCGGTCGTAAATTCAAAATATACACCGACCACAAGCCGTTACAGTGGATAATGAACTTGAAGGAACCCAACCAAAGGTTGACTAGGTGGAGACTTAAGTTAAGTGAATATGATTACACTATAGTCTACAAAAAGGGAAAGTACAACACTAATGCCGACGCATTATCCCGAGTAGAAATTAATAACGAGGAGACTGAGTCAATGTTAGCCAATCCTTCAGAGCGCCCACCTTCTCGAGCAGGTTCTACGACAGCCACTGCCCACACTAGCACTGAAAACCCTATTCTAGAAGTTCCTATCACCGACGAACCTTTAAATAAATTCCACCGACAAATATGTATAACTATAGTTAGTAACTCTCCCTACCTTAAACGAACGACAGCCACTAAACCTTTTGACACACATACTCGCACACATATTCAGGTCTCAGAATCTAACTTAGAACAGGATGTAGTAAACGCTATAAAAGAATATGTCAAACCTAAAGTTAAAACTGCTCTAAAAATAACTCCGCCCTTAGGCATGTATTCAATCATACCTATTATCCAAAGAAACTTTAAAAGCTCAGCCATGAACCTAGTTCTAACAAAATTAGAACTAGAAGATGTAAAGGAATATTTAAAGCAGCAACAAATCATAAAAAACTATCATGAAGGGAAAACCAATCACAGAGGGATAAACGAATGTTATCTTGCTCTTTCTCGGAAATATTACTGGCCCAGGATGAGGGACGATATAACAAAATACATAAATGAATGTATAATCTGCGGACAATCCAAGTATGATAGAAACCCAATTAGACCTCAACTAAATTTAGTGCCCCCGGCAACCAAACCTTTTGAATTAGTACACATGGACCTCTTTACAGCCCAAAATGAAAAATACCTCACAGTGGTAGATGCTTTCTCAAAATACGGACAAGCATACTACATACGAGATGGCACAGCAATTAGTATTCTTCAAGCAGTTTTAAACTATTGTACACATCATGGTCTTCCACTCACTATCGTAACAGATAACGGTACTGAATTTACAAATCAATTATTTTCCGAATTTACTAGAATGCACAAAATAAACCACCATAGAACACTAGCTCATTCCCCTAATGATAATGGAATAGTCGAACGATTCCACTCTACGTTACTAGAGCATCTACGCATCTTACGATTACGTCAGAAAGATGAACCCGTGGTCAACCTCATGCCTTATGCTATACTAGCTTATAATAGCACAATCCACAGTTTCACAAAGCGCAGACCCCATGACATAATTAGAGGACATTTCGACCCAAGAGACCCACTTGACATTGACATGACCGAACATCTTATGCAACAGTATGTCCAAAATCACCGAGACCAGATGAAAACTGTATATGACCTTATCAACGACTTTACACTTACTGACCGAACGAATATCATACAAAACAGGAATAAGGACAGAGAGCCCGAAGTAGAATATCAACCAGAACAGCAAGTCTTCATAAGTAACCCATTAGCCAGTCGACAAAAATTAGCCCCGCGTTATACTCATGACACCGTGCTAGCCGACCTTCCGATTCATATTTATACATCTAAAAAGAAAGGTCCCGTAGCAAAATCCCGACTCAAACGTATCCCTAAGACCGCAAACTTATTACAGGATACTACTGGCGATGATCGTCCACACAACACTGGCGCTCGAGATAAAACTTGAAAGCTTAGATGATGGACCCGGACTCTTACCTTTCGACCTTGGACAATCCAGACTCATAACGCACTATCATTCTTTTCTACAATACATTGACTTAACTAACATTGAAGACAGACTCCACTCCGTAATTAATCAACTAGACTATTTTAAAACCAAATCAGATAACCAAACTTTCCTTTTATACGAACTTCAAATTAACCACTTATCTAATAAATTAGATAAAATTAATTCTCAGTTAAAAACATTAGAACCCGGTCGTAGCAAAAGAGGTCTCATAGACGGTTTAGGTTCAGTTATAAAAAGCATAACTGGTAACTTAGATCAATCGGATGCTCAAACTTACAATAATGCCATTAAACTTTTAGAAAATAATGATGACAAGATATTATAGGAGGTAAATGAGCATATAAGTCTTAATAAAGTCTGGATGACTAGATACAGTGATATATTATCAAAAATTGTTAGCAATCAAGAGAGAATCAATAGTACTTTAGGATTACTTTTAGATGAGAAAGCTTCCGCTAAAACTGATCTTATAAGATACGCAAAGTTTGCTCAGTTGTTAACTATCATTAGCGATAATACAGATGATTTATTTTTAGAGATAACTAGGATAGAAGATACCTTAGCTTTTATACGTGCATCGAGCACTCACCATAGTACTTTAAGCATAGATACTTTAGGTAATATGACGAAACGATTAAGATCTATATACGGTTCAGACCAATTGTTAGAGGCAGATCTAAGAGAATACTATACTGTTATAAAACCTGGCTATTACTTTACAGGAAAAAGAATAGTTATCATATTTAAAGTCCCAATTATCTCCCCTGATAAGTTTGAATTATATAGATTAGCAATAGTTCCCAATAAATTTATGTATACCTTCATTCCTCCTTATCCTTTCATTGCAACCAACGGGAAAGTTTTCAAGTACATAGAGGCTGAATGCCCGAAGTTCAATCAACTCCATCTCTGCGAAGAGGAAGTCAACCAACAACCGACGAGAGGACATCTAGACTGCATCCAAGGGCTCATCTTTAACCAATCTCTACAGAAGTCATGCCTACCCACTAAGCTCACGCTGACCAAAGAAGCCATGGAGCAACTGGACGACAGACGCTATACACTAACCTTTCCACAACCAACCCGAACCGAGCTACAATGCGAACGTCAAGAATTCATCTCCCTACATGGAAGTTATCTCGCTACCATCCCGCAAAAATGCTTACTACGCACCGAGCAGTTTACTATAATCAACACGAATGACCATATCAAGGGACAACCGCTGAAAATCACTGAAATACCCATGAACCTGAACATTGTCAACGAATCTATCCCACATCTGAAGTTAAACTCACTGCACCTGAAAAGTCTACATGAAATCGAAGATAAAATCTTAATGCATCAACCTGTACGAATCGATCACACTAACTTGGAACAATCGATCTACCATACGACTATCCCACTATATGTCGTAATATTCGGTGCAACTGTACTGATCGTTACCCTCACTATACGACGGTATAATGTTTGCACAAAGCTCAGAAAGCCACAAGCACCAGATGAAAGCGATGAAAATCATCAATATGAAGACGCAGAATCTCCTAAAATCAAGAAAACTGTACCAGCAACATTCTCGCTGAAATTGCTCAAATAGTTGCTGTTCTGAGGGGGGAGGTGTTACGTGCCCTGCCTACACCAAATCGGCTGAATAGCGACATGATAGCTATTTACGTACAATGGATGATTCCACACAAAATTGCAACACACGGACTCTGCTGACTCGACGCCTCGTGCAGCCATCGGCCACCTACTTCCAACCTGCTGATACCGCATACGCGTTTCGCCATCGATTAGAATTATAATTTTTGTAATAATTAATTTGGCACTTCGGAACTAGCATCGTCCAAGTTTAGACCTAAGATTTATCATAAGTATTTTATTGTAATTTGAAAGTAATTAAACCTTTCTTTAAATTAATTTCGGTTTTTTTTAAGTCCTCCGGCTGTCACCTTCATAATTCGCGCCTCACCACATACCACACATAACACCGCACTACTTACCACACCACACTTTACATCACTTGCACTGACTGGAAATAAGTGTTACAAGTTTTTTGTCTTTACTGTTACTGTTAATAATTTAAACTGCAACTTTTACTTATATAATTTTTAAATATCTTAAGATTAGTATGTATAAGCTAAATATAAATACAGAAAAATGTACTTACATTGCATATTTACCCTTAAGGTCACAGTATACTAATATCAACTCGTGTTAGTATAAGTGTACGACAATGATGTTGAAAGAGCGGAGCCTTCTAATACAGGCATTGTTTGCCTAAATGGGGGCTCCAAACACATTAACATGTAATGTAATATCTAATAACACAATAAACTATTTTGTATTTGTATTTTTTTGTATACTATTGAAAAAATGTTAACTAAATTCTGGGATCTGGAAGAAATTCCTGGAAAAACAATTATGAGTGAAAATGAAAGTGAGTGTGAAAAACATATTCTCAATCACACAACAAGAACCAGTGCAGGTAGATTTTGTGTAAAATTACCGCTTAGGGATACTGCTGATTGTTTAGGCGATACTTACAAATTAGCTAAGAGACGCTTTATTAATACAGAAAAACGGTTTAAACGGAACCATTACTTAAAATCAGAATACGCTAAATTCATTAAGGAATACGAAGAATTCGGACATTTGTCAGTTTTAAATGTTAATTTAAGTGATTGCTTGAACCCAAGTTATTACCTGTGTCACCACGCAGTTCTGAAACAGGAAAGCGAATCGACTAAGGTTCGTGTAGTGTTCGATGGTTCCGCTCTCTCCACTTCCGGTTGCTCTCTGAATGATATATTAATGGTGGGTCCAAACGTACAGGATACTCTGTTTTCTATCTTGATACGATCTAGACAATGCAAGTACTTACTCACCGGAGATATAGAAAAGATGTATCGCCAAATATTGGTACACGAAGATGACAGGCGTTTACAGCTTATACTATGGAGAGGAGAGGAATCTGAACCCATCCAGACGCTTATGCTCAATACATTGACTTACGGAACAGCGAGCGCAAGTTACTTAAGCACACGCTGTCTGTGGCAGGTAGGGCAGGAACAGAATAATAACCCCATTAAAGACATTATTCAAAAGGACTTCTACGTTGATGATTTAATAACGGGTTCAAATGATTCAGAACAATTAATATATATACATAAAACTGTATCTGAAGCATTAAAGTCAAGTTGTTTCAATTTAAGAAAGTTTAAAACTAATCACCCTTCCATCTTTGATAATGTTATCATGAATGAACAAGACAAGTTAATTTTTGGTGAGTCTTCAAGTACACTAGGGTTGGGCTGGACACCTTCCACTGATACCTTACACTTTCCAATAAAGGGATTTTCACATGATAACAACCAATTAGTAACTAAACGATTTATCATGTCAAACGCTTTCAAGGTATTTGATCCATTGGGTATATTAAGTCCAGTTGTAGTGAAGCCGAAGATAATGTTGCAAAGACTTTGGCAACAAAAACTGGACTGGGATCAGCCAGTCCCTCAGGAGATAAGAGACGATTGGTTAGTTTTCTGAAAACATAAAATACTTGTCTGGTTTACATGTGCCAAGGTTAGTTCTAGGTGACTCATTTAAATACATCGAGTTACATTCATTTAGCGATGCTTCACAAAATGCGTATGGTGCGTGTATTTACATGAAAACGATTAGCTTTAATGGTGACGTCACGGTCAAATTATTTTGCGCAAAGTCAAAGGTGGCGCCATTGAAGCCTACCACCATACCCCGCCTAGAACTGTGCGCGGCCTTACTTGCTGCTAAACTTACAAAATCTGTAATTACCTCTCTGCGATACCAGCCGGATAAACTAGTGCACTGGTGCTATTCGACAGTAGTATTGTGTTGGATTCGTAGCGATGTCAGTAAACTAAAAGTGTTTGTAGCTAATCGTATTATTGAAATTAAGGAACTAACGTCTACTAAAGCGTGGCGATATGTTCCAACCGATTCTAACCCTGCTGACTTGATATCAAGGGGAGTAGATGCTAAACGTTTGATATCAATGGCACTGTGGTGGACAGGGCCTAGTCTTTTATTAAAAAATAAATCTGAATGGCCAAAGCTCATCAATACGGTCAATGACAATGATTCGGAAAATGTACCAGAGTTAAAGATACATTCGACAATAATTGATCAATCCGTTATTGATTTTGATAAATATTCATCTTTAACTAAGTTACAAAGATCATTTGCTTATGTTCGTAGATTTATATTTAACCTTAAAAACAAACATAATAAGCGCGTAGGTATATTGTCGGCTAATGAGCTACGTGAGTCATACTAGCTATGCGTTATCGCTCAAGACCAGATGTTCCCTATTGAATACGATCTATTGGTGAAAGGTAAATCTTTAAATAATAAAAGTAGGTTATTATACGTTATCACCGTTCTTAGACGAACATAAATTAATTCGAGTCGGTGGACGATTGGATGCGTTAGTTCATTCTTTCGAAAAGAAACATCCAATTATACTTCATGCGTCATATAGATTAACTAAACTATATTTCAAGAGAGAACATGTAAGCAATATGCATGCTGGGCCGCAATTATTGTTAGCGTCTGTGCGACAAACAGTATGGCCAATCAATGGTAGGTGTCTTGCGAGGCGCACAGTCAATAATTGCGTAAGATGTAGACGATTACGAGGTGTAACGTTACAACCTAAAATGGGTAATTTACCGCCCCAGCGCATAACAGCTGACTATCCCTTTACATCGGTTGGCTTGGACTTTGCTGGCCCGTTTTATATTATCAATCGTAAAGGCCGTGGTAGTCCTGTAGTTAAATTTTATTTATGTCTTTTTGTTTGTTTGCGTTATAAGTGCATCCATCTGGAAGCTGTCAGCGACTTAACGAGGGAGTCATTTATAATGACACTCAGGCGGTTTATATATCTCGTCGAGGTAAACCAACGGAAATATTCAGCGATAACGGAGGCAACTTTGTAGCTGCCGCGAAAGAAATAGGATCGTTCATAAAAGATCACCACGAGCCTTTGTCTGATTTTGCAAGTCAGCAATCAATTACTTTTAAATTTATTCCGGCTTACACTCCTCATTTCGGTGGCATATGGGAAGCCGGGGTTAAGTCGGCAAAATACTTTTTAAGGCGTGTTATTGGCGATAGCCACTTCACCTTTGAAGAAATTTCAACTTTGTTTACACAAGTGGAAGCGATTCTCAGTAGTCGTCCCTTGTGTCTACTCTCCTCCAGTCCTAACGACCTCCTTCCCCTCTCTCCAGGGCATTTCATCATTGGGAGGCCGTTGACCGCTCTGCCAGCACCCAACCTTGTAGAAGTCAAAGAAAGTCAGCTGCGACGGTACAAGCGCCTAGAGAAGACACAGGCGCATTTTTGGAAAAGGTGGCAAAAGGAATATCTGTGCGAATTGCAACAGAGGACAAAATGGCGAACAGATACGTCAAAGCTGCATGTTGGAAATATGGTACTCCTAGCAGATGACAATGCGCCCTGACGCCAAACTGGGACGCATTCTTCGCCTTATATCCGGATCTGATGGGATATCCAGAGTAGCAGACATCCACACCAACAAGGGCTGCGTGCGACGATCACTAGTACGGCTCTGCAGACTTCCCACGGCAGAGGAGATAAGGATTGAAAGAGATCTTTCAATGGCCGGGAATATGTTCAGGCTTTAACGCCTTCAAGAAAAGCAAGAGCAATACCACGATACGTCGTATAATTGCTTTAAGACTCTAGAGGGCGCACCAAATACCTGTCAAAATTGATTTGAAAATGTCATCGTTCACTTGCCTATCAACCAGGCCCATGTAACAATCTCTTTATTCAGTATACATATTTTTGCGTTTCTTGGGATTTTTAATTGGCACCATTATATCCTCCAAAGATATAACAGGGGGTAATCTTCGGAACTAATGACTCAATTCTAAAAATTCTTTCACTGACAGAAAGCTACATTATTCGTGAGTGTTACAGGCCATAAATTATATTTTCACTTATCATGCTCTAAAAGTTCGTAGTATCGTGCGTAGGCGACATAGAGTCGCTTTTTATGCTCTAGAGCATAAAGTGAAATCATCTTCGAAGACCAAGGTAATCGGTCCAACAGCCACACGAACAACTTCAACTTTATAGAATAACTGGTGCGTTTTATGCACTTGATGTACAATCTACTATTATATCACGCATACTAGCCGAGTTATCACAATTTTTGCGGATGAAACTAGTGGAGGGCGAAGTGCTAATCTAAATTTAATATATAAAAGAAGAAACTGACTGACTGACTGACTGACTCATCTATCAACGCACAGCCCAAACCGCTGGGTCTGTAGATTCCAAATTTGGCAAGTAGGTTCCTTGTGTGGTCTAGGGGTGCACTAAGAAAGGATTTTTCAAAATTCACCCCCTAAGGGGGTTAAACGGGGCTCCAAAGTTTGTATGGGGAAACAAGATTAGTTAGACTACTTATTCGAAACTTCACAGGATTGCTCCTTTTGATAAATGAGTAGAAAGGGGTTTCAGGTTTTTTCAGAATTCAACCCCTAAAGGGGGAAATGGGGTAACAAAGTCTTAAAATCAACATCGGTATTGTTTGTATGGTGTATCGGGTCGGGTGTAAAAATAAACGATTTTAAGATTTAATGTGGCGGACCTGAAATGCCTTCATTCCCTGTTTGGGGTGCGATGGGGTTGAAATGTCTAAAAATCAATATGGGTGTCGATACCGAGATTATCAGGGGTGCAGATTACGAAAATGGCATTTTGTTTTGAGATTCAGAAGATGGCGGATTCGACTTCTATACAGGGTTATTGTTGTTGTTATTGTGATGATTGTGATAACGATGATGGTGATTGTGATTACGATGAAATTTATCGTGATTACTATGATGATCATTGTGATTACGATGAAAATGATTGTGATTACGATGATGATGATTGTGATAATGATGATGATGATTGTGATAACGATGATGATGATTGTGATAATGATGATGATGATTGTGACAACGATGATGATGATTGTGATACTGATGATGATGATTGTGATAACCGTGATGGTGATTGTGATGGTGATAGTGATTGTGATAGTAATGGTGATGGTGATTTTGATGGTGATTGTGATAATGACGGTAATGGTGATTGTGATAATGACGGTAATGGTGATTGTGATAATATGAAGATCGTGATAATGATTGTGATAGTGATGGTGGTGGTGATAGTGATGGTGATAGTGATAGTGATTGTGATAGTGGTGGTGAATGTGGTGGTGATTGTGATTGTGTTGGTGATTGTGACTGTGATAGTTATGGTGATTGTGATAACGATGATGGTGGTTGTAATAAAGATGATGGTGATTGTGATCGTTATGGTGATGGTGATGGTGATGGTGATGGTGATTGTGATTGTGATAGTGATAACATCGATAGATGGTGACGGTGATTGTGATGGTTATAGCGATGGTGATAGTTATTGTAATGGTGACAGTGATGGTGATTGTGATAACGATAATGATGATTGTGATAACAATGATGGTGATTGTGATTGTGATTGTGATTGTGATTGTGATTGAGATAGTGATAGTGACGGTGATTGTGATGGTGATAGCGATGGTGATGGTATTTGTCATAATGATGATGATGATTGTGATTACGATGATAATGATTGTGATAACGATGATGGTGATTGTGATAGTGAAAGTGATGGTGATTGTGATAGTGACGGTGATTGTGATGGTTATAGCGATGGTGATGGTTATTGTGATGGTGATAGTGATTGTGACTGTGATATTGATGGTGATTGTGATAGTGATTCTGATGGTGATTGTGACAGTGATGGTGTTTGTGGTAATGATGATGATGCGTGTGATAACGATAATTATGATTTTGATAACGAGAATGGATATTGTGATGACGATGATTGTTATTACGATGATAATAGTTGTGATGACGATGGTAATGGTTGTGATTACGATAATAATGACTGTGATAGTGATGATAGTGTTTGTGATAACGATGATGGTGATTGTGATAGTGAAGGTGATTGTGATAGTGATTGTGATGGTGATTGTGATGGTGATGGTTGTGATTACGACGATAATCATTATGATTACGATGATTAAGATTATGATAACGATAATAGTGAATGTGATGGTTATTGTGATAGTGGCGGTGATTGTGATGGTGATAGCGATTGTGATGGTGATTGTGATGGTGATTCTGATAGTGGCGGTGATTGTGATGGTGATAGCGATGGTGATGGTTATTGTGATGGTGATAGTGATTGTGACTTTAATAGTAATGGTGATTGTGATTGTGATACCGAGGATATAGATTGTGATGATGATCATGATTGTGATTACGATGATATTGGTTGTGATTACGATGATAATGATGATGGTGACAGTGATGGTGATAGTGATTGTGATTGTGATTGTGATTGTGGTTGTGGTTGTGATTGTGATTCTGATGGTGATTGTGATGATTATGAAATTTGGCACATAGATAGTTCATAACCTGGATTAACACATAGGACACTATTTATCCCTTTAATATGATCCAGTGGGACGGTTACCGAACTTTACGCGGGCGAAGCCGCGGGCAAGAGCTAGTTAATTATAGAATTGCTCAGGCTAGGTGCAGCGACGATCTTTGCAAGGCAGCTGACGTCCCATTGGAGGCTTATGTCCTGCAGTGAACTGCTAAAGGCTGATAATAAAGACTACAAAAAAAACCGGCCAAGTGCAGACTCGCGCATGAAGGGTTCCGTACCATCATAGTATGGGAGCCCCCTTTAAGTTAATGTTTTGCATACTAACTATGCACACAGATACGCTTATGTGCTTAGTATTATAATGATCATCTGCCTAGCCTTTTCCCCACCTATGTTGGGGTCGGTTTCCAGTCTAACCGGATGCAGCTGAGTACCAGTATTTTACATGGAACGACTGCCTGAAACTCCAGTTACCTATAGCTAACTAATGCCTAGTATTGTAATGACGTAAGTAACAGGGGCGTATATATTGAGGAAAAGGGAATGATAAAGGATGAACTTCACTAGATGCGTAATTTTGTTTAATAAGGCTTTAATAAGACTTATTTTTCCTTACACTTTGATGGAGCTTCAGATTTCTCAATTAAACTCTCGTTTTGAGGTATTGGTATTTTAACTGTATTTTGTGTTTCACAATATTAATATGCGGAACGAGAGGTATTGCCGCTACGATGATAGTTTTTCAACACAAAGTAAAAAAAGTAGGTTGAAGAATAAAAATAAAGTCACAATAATCAGTTCAATGTACGGCGCGCCGCCTAGCCCTTTTGTGGCGGCAAAAGCGCGACACAAACATTGCAAGTTTCAACCGAAGAGGACCTACTGAAGGTCCTCTTCGGTTGACAAGGGGCAGAGGCGAACCAGAGGGCGCCGTATAATTCCTCTATTGGTTTTGTTGTCGGCCACACGTGAGACTCCATCTTGTCTTGGGAAGAGTCTTACAATGCGTCCAAGTCACCAACACAGGGTTGGAACGCTATCTTCTTGCAATAGTACATGTCTCCGATTTTGACTGAGGCGGCTTTGGTCTTCCATTTACGGCGCAGTTGCAGCTCGGCAATGTATTCGTGTTTTGCCAGCGTTGCCAAAAATGTTGGTATATTTGCTGCAGCCTAGCATAGCGCTGCAAGTTGGTTGAGTGGCAATCTTCTACAGCTGGTTCAGGCAGAGCGGTGAGTACCCGACCAATGAGAAAATGCCCAGCAGTAAGGCAATGGAAAGTTGTCAGGAGAGGCAGATAAGGTACAAAGAGGTCTACTATTTAAAACAGCTTCTACCTGAGCGAAAAGAGTTTGAAGTTCTTCATAACTCTAGTGGGAATTAAGGTATTTATATAAGGGTCTTTGTTACCTGAAATAAATGGATTATTATTATAGTACCCATTACCCGTCTAACATGATATTTTGCTGAACGAATATCGACCCCTAAAATACGGCCAAAATAAGGAGCGCAAGCTGGTGAAAAGTGAAACTGAATGCCTTCCGAACATGCAAAATCAGATATGTCGTTTTGGTAGGTCTTAAAAAAATCGTTAAGTTCTTTAGCTGCCGCGACAAAGTTAATAATAATAATAATAAATAACCTCGTGAAAGTTGAGAAAGAGAAACAAATAAAATATCTCGACTTGGCACACGAGATTCGCGACATGTGGAATATGAACTCGGTTATCATTGTGCCGATTGTCGTGACGGCCAATGGCCTTATAGCCAAGAGCTTCGATGACCATCTATCGAAGCTCTCTTTAGGCCTGATTCAGAAGGCAGTACTTCTCGATAGGGCTCGCATTGTGAGGAGGTTCCTGTCTCTGCAGCCCTAACCACCGGTGGCTTGGACCCTGCTCCCGACACCGGCGGACTACTATTTTTATGTTTTTAAATGTTTTATAATGTTTTTTTTTTTAAGAAATATTTAAAAATGTAAATAATAAGATGTTAAATAAATAAAGGAAATAATAATAATAATGGACGACAGTCCATCGCTATCCAGGATGTCGACAGATCCAAGGGAACAGCGAACCGATAAGGATCGAGTATGGCATATTCCAGGGTGATAGTCTGAGTCCATTGCGGTTTTGTCTAGCCTTGAACCCTCTTAGCACACTGCTGGAGTGTTCAGGTCTAGGCTATCTGTTGAAGAAAGATGGCCAGGTCATATATCACCTTCTTTAAATGGATGATCTGAAACTCTTTGCCCCCAGACGGAACTTGATGCCCTGGATAAGAGGGTACGCACACTGCTGACCGCAAATCAAATGCATCACCCACGGTTGTCGGTGTTGAGACTATCCCACGGAAGTGCGGGGGTCGTAGCTTCTTAAATGCTAAGACCCTACACAACCGTGAGGTGTGCAGTCTCAGGGAATACTTCCTAGAAGCCGACGGGGAGATGCCCCGAGATGTGGTCTCAGTGGACAAGGGCCTCACCCCGCTCTCCCTGGCTAACGAGAACTGGCGCAAGCCTAAAGTATTAGACACTAATGACCGCAAGGAGGAATGGCAGGGCAAGGAGCTTCACAGACGCTTTTACCGGGCCCTACATGGCCCCGATGTAGACTTCTTAGCGTCCGTATCCTGGCTGCGCTTTGGTGACCTCTTCGGGGAAACCGAAGGTTTTGTCTGTGCAATGGACGAAGTTATGATGACGAATAACTACCGGAAATACATTGTGAAAGACGGTTGACATATTATGTCGGGCATGCCATCGTCCGGGAGAATCGATCCGCCACATTATTTCTGGTATTCTAGTCTGGCTAACGGAGAGTACTTACATAGACACAACCTCGTTGCCAGGATTATCTACCAGCAACTTGCTTTGAAGTACAACCTTGTGGAATCAAAAGTGCCATACTATAAGTATGCGCCCGACCCAGTCCTCGATAATGGTAATATCACGTTGTATTGGGATCGACCTATCACCACTGACAGGACTGTTGTTGCCAATAGGCTTGACATTGTGGTGATAGATTGATTGGAGCGTCGCACTATGATTGTTGATATAACGGTCCCGCATGACGAGAACCTCATAAAAGCAGAGAAAGATAAACAATTCAAATATCTAGATCTGGCTCGCGAGGTTGTCGACATGTGAGACGTGAATACAGCAGTCATTATGCCAATAGTCGTGTCGGCCAATGGCTTAATAGTCAAGAGCCTCGACCAACATCTAAGGAAGATCTCGCTTGGCAGCTGGATCAAGGACTTGATTCAGAAAGCAGTACTTCTGGACATGGCACGTATTGTTAGGAGGATCCTCTCTCAAGAGCCCTGACCACCGGCAGCTGGGACCCTGTTCCCAGCGCTGGTGAGATACAATTTTTTATATTTTTAAATGTTTTTTATATATTTTTTAATTAATATTTAAAAAGTAGTAACGAATATGTTTAAAGATGAATAATGGAATTATAAAATAAAAATAAATGTTTTATTCGCAACCCTTCTTCAGTGGTTCCTTCTTGGGGTCTTGTCAGCCGTTACAATGTTATGCAGTAAGGTAAACAAAAATAAAAAATAAGCAGCAAAGATGTAAAAATAATAAATATAAAAGGGTTATCTAGTTATGCAACCTGAACCACAACCTTACCTAATCTTGTTTCCCCACACAAACTTTTGACTCCCGTTTCATCCCCTTAGGGGTGGGTACATTTTGAAAAATTCTTTCTTATTGCACCAATTAACCTCATAAGGAACGTATGTGCCAAATTTGGAGTCTCTAGACTCAGCGGTTTGGGCTGTGCATTGATTTTTAAACTTTGTCACCCCATTTCCCCCTCTTAGGGGTTGAATTCTGAAAAAACCTGAAACTCATTTCTACTCATTTATCAATAGGAGTACTCCTGTGAAGTTTTTAATAAGATAGTCTAATTAATCTTGTTTTCCCATACAAACTTTAGAGCCCCAAATTTAGAGTGCCAAATTTGGGATCTCTAGACTCAGCGGTTTAGGCTGTGCATTGATTTTTAGAATTTTTGTCACCCCATTTCCCCCTCTTAGGGGTTAAATTCTGAAAAACCCTGAAACCCGTTTCTACTCATTTATCAATAGGAGCACTTCTGTGAAGTTTCGAATAAAACAGTCTAACTAATCTTGTTTCCCCATACAAACTTTGAAGCCCCGTTTAACCCCCTTAGGGGGTAAATTTTGAAAAATTCTTTCTTAGTGCACCCCTAGACTACATAAGGAACCTACTTGCCAAGTCAGTCAGTCAGTCAGTCAGTTTCTTCTTTTATATATTTAGATAAACTGACTGTCTGACTGACTGACTGACTGACTGACTCATCTATCAACGCACAGCCCAAACCGCTGGGTCTACAGATTCCAAATTTGGCCAGTAGGTTCCTTGTGTGGTCTAGGGGTGCACTAAGAAAGGATTTTTCAAAATTCACCCCCTAAGGGGGTTAAACGGGGCTTCAAAGTTTGTATGGGGAAACAAGATTAGTTAGACTATTTTATTCGAAACTTCACAGTAGTGCTCCTTTTGATAAATGAGTAGAAAAGGGTTTCAGGGTTTTTCAGAATTTAACCACTAAGAGGGGGAAATGGGGTGACAAAGTCTAAAAATCAATGTACAGCCTAAACCGCTGAGTCTAGAGATTCCAAATTTGACACATATGTTCCTTAAGTGGTCTAGGGGAACACTAAGAAAGGGTTTTTCAAAAGTCACCCCCTCAGGGGGTGAAACGGGGCTCTAAAGTTTGTATGGGGAAACAAGATTAGGTAAGACTGTTTTATTCGAAACTTCACAGGAGTACTCCTATCGATAAATGAGTTAACATTTGTGTTTCAGGTTTTTTCAGAATTCAACCACTAAAGGGGAAAATGGGGTTACAAAGTCTGAAAATCAACATCGGTATTGTTTGTATGGTGTATCGGGTCAGGTGTGTTACAAAAACAACGAATTTAATGTGGCGGACCTGAAATACCATTATAATCCCCTGTTGGGGTGCGATGGGGTTGAAGTCTAAAAATCAATATGGGTGTCGATACCGAGATTATCAGGGGTGCAGATTACGAAAATGGCATTTATTTTGAGATCCAGAAGATGGCGAATTCGACTTCTATACAGGGTTACTGTTAATTTATTGTGATGATTGTGATAACGATGATGATGATTGTGATACTGATTATGATGATTGTGATTACGATGATGATGATTGTGATAATGATGATAGTGATTGTGATAACGATGATGGTGATTGTGATTGTGATGGTGATGGTGATGGTGATGGTGATTGTGATAGTGATGGTGATTGTGATGGTGATGGTGATAGTGACTGTGATAAGTGATGGTGAGTGTGATTGTGATGGTGATTGTGATTGTGATGGTGATTGTGACAGTGATGGTGATTGTGATAATGATGATTGTGATAATGATGGTGATTGTGATAATGATGATGATGATTGCGATGATGATGATTGTGATTACGATGACATAGATTGTGATTACGATGATGATGATTGTGATAACTATGATGGTGATTGTGATAGTGATTGTGATGGTGATTGTGATAGTGACGGTGATTGTGATGGTAATAGTGATGGTGATGGTGATAGTGATTGTGACAGTGATAATGATGGTGATTGTGATTGTGATGGTGATTGTGACAGTGATGGTCTTTGTGATAATAATGATGATGCGGGTGATAACGATAATGATGATTTTTATAATGAGGATGGATATTGTGATGATAATGATTGTGATTACGATGATAATGGCTGTGATTACGATGATAATGATTGTTATAATAATGATAGTGATTGCGCTAACGATGATGGTGATTGTGATAATGATGATAGTAATTGTGATAACGGTGATGGCGATTGTGATTGTGATGGTGATGGTGATGGTGATGGGATTGTGATAGTGATGGTGATTGTGATGGTGATGATGATAGTGACTGTGATAAGTGATGGTGATTGTGATAATGTAGATGATGATGATTGTGATAATGATGATTATGATAATGATGGTGATTGTGATAATGTAGATGATGACGATTGTGATAATGATGATGATGATTGCGATGATGATGATTGTGATTATGATGATATAGATTGTGATTACGGTGATGATGATTGTGATAACTATGATGGTGATTGTGATAGTGATGGTGATAGTGATTGTGACAGTGATGGTTTTTGTGATAATAATGATGATGCGCGTGATAACGATAATGATGATTTTGATAACGAGGATGGATATTGTGATTACGATGATAATGGCTGTGATTACGATGATAATGATTGTGATAATGTTGATAGTGATTGCGCTAACGATGATGGTGATTGTGATTGTGATGGTGATAGTGACGGTGATTGTGATGGTGATAGCGATGGTGACGGTGATTGTGATGGTGATGGTGATTGTGATGGTGATTGTGATAGTGATGGTGATTGTGATGATGATGATCATGATAGTGATTACGATGATAATGATTGTGATTACGATGATAATGAGTGTGATAACGATGATGGTGATTGTGATGATGCTGATTGTGATTACGATGGTAATCATTGTGATTACGATGATAAAGATTATGATAACGATGATGGTGATTGTGATTGTGATTGTGACAGTGATGGTGATTGTGATGATGATGATCATGATTGTGATTACGATGATAATTATTGTGATTACGATGATAATTATTGTGATTACTATGATAATGAGTGTGATAACTATGATGGTGATTGTGATGATGCTAATTGTGATTACGATGATATTCATTGTGATTACGACGATTAAGATTATGATCACGATGATGGTTATTGTGATAGTGATTGTGAGGGTGATAGCGATGGTGGTGGTTATTGTGATAATGATAGTGATTGTGATGGTAATTGTGATAGTGATTGTGATTGTGATTGTGATTGTGACAGTGATGGTGATTGTGATGATGAAAATCATGATTGTTATCACGATGATAATGATTGTGATTACGATGATAATGATTGTGATTACGATGATAATGAGTGTGATAACGATGATGGTGATAGTGATGATGCTGATTGTGATTACGATGATAAAGATTATGATAACGATGATGGTGATTGTGATAGTTATTGTGATTGTGATTGTGATAGTGGCGGTGATTGTGATGGTGATAGCGATGGTGATGGTTATTGTGATGCTGATCGTGATTGTGACTGTGATAGTGATGGTGATTGTGATTGTGATTGTGACAGTGATGGTGGTTGATAATGATGATGATGATGATTGTGATAACGGTAGTGATGGTTGTCATAACGATAATGATGATTGTGATAACGAGGATGGAGATTGTGATGATGATGATGATTGTGATTACAATGATAATGGTTGTGATCACGATGATAATGATGATGATGATTGTGATGGTGATTGTGATTGTGATGGTGATCGTGATTGTGATTGTGATTGTGATTGTGATAATGATTGTGATAATGATGGTGGTTGTGATAGTGATGGTGATTGTGATTGTGATAATGATGGTAATTGTGATAGTGATAATGATGGTAATTGTGATAGTGATGGTGATTGAGATAATGATTTTAATAATAGTGGTGGTTGTGATGATAATAATTGTGATGATTATGAAATTTGGCACATAGACAGTTCATAACCTGGATTAACACGTAGGACACTATTTATCTTTTTAGTATGATCCACTGAGATGGTTACCGAACTTCACGCGGGCGAAGCCGCGGGCAACAGCTAGTTCTTTTATATATTTAGAAGATAATAACGTTCCCAAAAACTTTCTACTAGGTACCGAAACATAATTATTTGTATCGAGAAGTGTATGGACAAGGTGTTGCCATAAGTGTGCGTGAGTGTTCGTGAATGTGTGAGTGTGTTTGTGTGGGGGTGTATATAGTGAGGGTGTGTGTTAAGGGGAGCTGTAATCGAAGGTAAAAAGTTAAGTATTTTACCTTTTATTATCATTGTGACATTTAATGATTTCTGTGATTTTTATTTACATTCATTTTGAAAAGAACTTGTTATTAATTTTATTTGATTATTATGAATGTGGGGACCATGTGGGTCACATTTTTATTTTTTTTATTTTTTCCCACAACTGTCTGGCAGTTTGAGTACTATAAGCGACCTACCCAAATGTCCTTTCTTTGGTATTGTTCGTCGTTTCGTTGAGCTCCTTGAGTTATAAGTCGAGCTACACGATAACTGACAAATGTTTGCAATGACTGGACAGGTCCACTCAAATCTGTGTGGTTCTTTCTTCAAAAGACCAACTCAGACACTTATCTGCATAGTCCTCATGTGAATTGAGCAAGATTATGTCTGGACTTCAAAAGAGACCTCTGAGTTTGTTTGAGTAGTCAGGTACGAAACACCGGCCCCATCTAGTTTTAAAAAGTGACGTGTAAAAGTGTTTGTAAAAACCTACTTGCAAAATAAACCTCATTTATCATTTATCATTACATGTTATGTAATGTGTAATGCGCGGCATTTAGTAAGTAATTAGTAACTTTTCTTTTAAGGTTAAATTGGTTTATGGTGTGTATATTTATGGATTTGTTCAAGCTGTTATATAATTTAGATGCTAAAAAAGAGTATTGTCGTGTCGCGAAGCTTGTTTTTATTTGGGTATAGTTTAAAATGGGTTTCCCGCTACGCCTTGTTCTATTTTTAGAGTGTGGAAGAGAGGCATGTTTTCTGAGTATTATGCGTAGGATGAAGAGTTTCCTTACAGAGAGACAATTGCAGTCTTTATATAGTGTCAGAGTTGGGTATCGACGAGGTTTGTGGGTCAGTATCGTCTGCATAACATAAACGTGTCACAGTATTGTAGTTTTAGGTTGCATAGTCGTTTATATATAACAGGAAGAGTATTGGCAAAATAATGCTACCCTGCGGGACGCCATAACTTGTAATTTCCTCACTGCTGATGACCAAATCAATTTTAACCCACTGTCTACGATCTGTAAGGAAATCTTGAAAAATGTTTAGTGCATTTCCCCGTATGTTGCGGATAAGGATAATTTAAAACATTCTTATGGGATAATTTACGACCATAACGGGAGCAAAGCCGAAGACATAACCTAGTAATTTATAAAATTATAAAAGTGACTTTGTTTGGTCCTCCTGGCTGGAGGCCTCATACTGAAGGCAACCACAGGATAGTCTGGTTAAGCAGGCGACAGTTTCATAGGTTGATCTGTGAGATGCCATTATCAGAGGTTTGAATTAAAAAGCCAGCCTGACTTCGGCCTGACTTCCGACATATATATTTTTTTTTCAAATTGCGGACACACATAGAACCTGTATTAATCGATAGCAGCCTGCGTAGCATGACCACCGTAGAAACCCGTTTCTACGGTGGTCAATACAAACATGTTTTGTACAAGATTTAATCAAGTACGGTCGAACAAGCTATTTGGTTTACATTTTACAATGTAATTTGTTGGTTAAACTGTAAACCAAATAGCTTGTTCGACCGTACGTCTCTTATTGATATTTTACATAGTTCAAAATAAGAATGATTCACTAAAAATAGGTTGAGGAGGTTTTGATCGCTCTTTTTTGGGCGCGGAAACACCGTGCAATGCTAGTTGCTCACAAGACGTCGCTTCTCACGGTGTGCGTATCGTGCTATATAATTAAAAGAGTTCGACCTTCTATTTTCGGTTTTCGCGAGAAAATTTTGAATAATTTTATAATTATGATGGAATATAAACCTACGATTCTGACCTCGAAAAAATTAAACTGAGATAATCATCACGTGTTTGGTATCAAAAGAAAGATCTTGGCGAGCACATTACAAATATGTATATAAGGTGTTTCTATTCATGCACGAAATTTCTTAAGGGGTCATTGTACTCATCATTATGTGCGAAAAAAAAACTATGTTCGCATAACTCGGTCAAAATGTATGGAACAGCTGATTTTTTTTCGCGATTCAGGGTTTGGTCTCATAGTAAAAGTTGTTCATAATGATGAGTACAATGACCCCCTATTAGATTTCGTCTATGAATAGATAGACCTTATATACCTATATAATATTGTTTAAGTCAAAATATATGTTTAAAATGCGGTCGTACAGTGTGCGCGGTCCATTTACTCGTTTAAGTAAATAACTTTTAAAATTTCAGATTATAACGGTATTCTTATTCTAACGTATATTCATTTTCAACATATTCATTACATTTTTAAATAATCTCAAAACAATTTAAGAATACAATTCAAATAGAAACCCAGAAATGCATAGGTACAAAAATTATCAAGGTGGAGCCGTGGTCGCACCCACTGTATACCTACTATGATTATGTGGATGCCAGAAACACCTCCATTAAAACAGACAGTAGGTATGTATAGTATACAGTGGGTGCGACCACGGCTCTACTTTGACCATTTTTGTACCTATGCATTTTTGGATTTCTATTTAATTTATTTTCTTGGTTCGTCCATTTTTTTCGTCCATCTTAGACTCTGTTTTTACGTGGGGTTTAGTTTCTAGTACTTTATTTTTTATTTAATATCGGCAAATATGTTTGCTTCTTCAACCTGGCAAAAGCAAAGCGCGGATGATTCATGTCAAAAATACTTTTCGCACTATTGTTTAATTTTTTCTAAGAATAGAAGACAAATTTGTAATTTCAGTTCTCGGCTCCATAACAACCTGCGTGTGAATTCCACCTTGAATGCAATAACAAAGTTTCCCGACTTATATGAAAATGTATTTACTATTGTCGCATAGTTGCCGACGATAATTTAATTCTAGAGCGTCCTGAAAATCGCCGCTTGTGATTGTTTCGAATAATTGCACTCCATTTAATTTTTAAATAAATAGTGACTGTTTCTCCTGCCATCACCAAAAAAGTGAGTATGTACCAATGTTTATTTAAATAATTTAATTGAAGAGTGTGTATGTTACAGTAAAAACACGTTTTAAGTTAAAACGCGTTTTCTCTAGTTAAAACTAGTTTTTACTACCTGCTTTAGATAGAACTAGTACTAACTGCTGTTCAAAAATGAATATCAGTGAAAACTAGTTTTAACTAGGGAAAACGCGTTTTGTCGAAATGATTCCGTTTTTTTTTAAGATAAGATAAAATATATTTATTTGCATAAACATGTGTACACATACAATAATAAAAAGTGCATGTAGAATGATATAAAATAAAGATTTGTTTAGACATGTTTGCCACATACTATGGCGTGCAAATGTTTTGAGTACTAATTAAAATAAAATTAAAAATATATTAAATTGCAAAATTAAAAAATAATAATAACAAACATGATGAAAAAGAATAGCGTCGATTAATAAATGTCAAAATGATACATGTCAAAAGTAAAAAATAAAAAATGATAATAAAAATAGTAAGCCCATAATAATAAATGTCAAAATATAGGTACACAATCATGTCAAACGCAGGTCGTTAATAAAATTTTAATTTAATCTATGTCACAGTAAATGGTTCTGTCAAAAAATTATCAATATTATAATAAGCTTTGTCAGTTAGAAATGATTTTAGTTGTTTCTTCAGTTGTACGTTATTAAGCTCTCTCCAACTTTTAGGCAATTTATTATAAATAAAATTAAAACTGTTTCATTTAATTTTATGTACATTTCTTATTAAGCTTGTTTTACTTTTCAAAATTTGATGTTTTTAATAACTTGAAATTAATATACGTTGATACGAGTATTCCTATGAGAAAGATGATTCTTCGTTAAGACAGTCGTTACAGGTAGTCAGTGGCCCAAAAAGACTGACAACCTGTCTTACCAAGTGGTACGTACTACCCATAACTAACTGGGTTGTGTAGGTCAGATAGGCAGTCGCTCCATGTAAAATACTGGAATTCAGCTGCATCCGGTATAGTATTATGCTATACTTACACTTTATATTCATCATTCATAATACTATTTATCCTCCTTTTTATTTGTTTATATTTTTACACTCAACAAATCGATCTAATTACGACTCATTAACTTAAAAATTGCTGAAATAAAATATTATCATAATTTTCATGTTATGACACGCCAAATTGACAAACTGTCAATTACTTTTTAATTCTCTTCCTACCTTAGTCTATGATGATTTTTTGGTTTATAAAATTTTAATTACTTTTATCAATATGTGTTTAGCTATTGTATTAAAAGATTCTTACGATTGTTTATTAGATAGCTTAATTTTAAATTATATTTATAAAATTCTTTACGCACTCATGGATATGTCCTGGCCGACTACACTTGTCTGATGAGATGATGGCCACAAGAAAACTAATATTTGAAAATAAATAGTAAGACTACTTTGAAAACGCGCTGACAAACCGCTGGAGGCAGTCTACCATTGGATCTGATATAAGAAGCATCAGAAAACAGTTTGGTTTTTGCTGTTACATTTCTATATTACCCAGGGGATTCCGCTAAAGATTCCGCCTGGTGCCTCTTCTCCCGATGTTCGGAAGCTGTCTTCGTGCCTGACTTGATACTTGTCTCGCAAAGCTATCCTGACGTCTGGCCCTGAGATCTATACTGCCTTACTACAGAGCTGACCTGGTGGACTCTGAGATCTGCACGACGCCCTTCCTGCAGAGGTTTCCTGAAGCTAAACCTCGAAGTTGCCCAGGTATTGACCTGCTACCCTGACGCCTGTTCCTAACCAACTAAGTGCGTGAACTATAAAACTATCCTAGAGTGCGTGCTAGGTAGGTTTTTAATAATTAGCTGTATTGTTTTGTCCACTTGTAAATCTTCCCCTAATTAAATTTTAATTGAACAAGTCTGCTTTTATCCATTTTTTTTTGATAGTATCAAGTAGATTTGTTACACCGGTTAGACTGGAAGCCGACCCTAACATAGTTGGGAAAAGGCTAGGCAGATGATAAAGTAAGATAATTCTTCCCCAGCAGCTGAGCTAGGCCTAATGCTCGATCAACTGAGCCGCGCCATTGTCCAAGTCGGGCTTTCGATAAATATAAAGAAGACAAAACTGATAACAAACGGCTCAGAGCGTAACATAGAAATTAGGGGTGTGGTGATTGAATATTATGTCCATGAATATACCTCAGCCAGTCTCTTTCCAGGCAAGACAAGATAAAGAAGTAAGTAGCTCGGTGTACCGAGAATGCCTGAAAGAGCTACTGATCGATGAAACATTTAATGAAAAAATTGCCACTCAGTGGATAGCAAAAATCAAGAAACGACAACCCGGCAGGCCCAAGAGATGGTGGCATCAGTTGGACTCTTTCTCAAAGGATTGGCCTACAATTGCACTAGATCGCGAAATGTGTAAGGTGTTTCTTTTTGAAGCCTTTTTGAGTGCCCACTGCTGGACAAAGGCCTCCCCTTTCTCCTTCCAAACCTCTCTGTCCTGTGCAATATCTGGCCATGTTCGCCCCACAAACAAGATCAGATCGTCACACCACCTTCGCCGCGGTCTATGACAATCATTGCCCAACTCACCGGACGCATTCGTGCGACGTAGTCAGCCCACTCCCACTTCAGTGGGACAATATAGGCTATATATTAATTATAAAGTAAGATAATTATTTTTGTTTAACATTTACCTAGAATTAATAATAAATATTTTAATAAACAATATTTATATATATTCAATCCCCAACAAGTTTCTCTAATACTAGTTTTAAGTGCGACAGGGCGACAATATTAATTGCAAGTAATTATAGTAATCAAATAAAGAAAAGTCAAAAACAGCATAATGCCTACATAAAATGAAATGAAACAGTTTTAACTGAATCATTTCGACAAAACGCATATTCCTATAAAACTAGTTTTGACTGATATTCATTTTTGAACAGCAGTTAATACTAGTTTTAACTAGGGAAAACGCGTTTTAATTAAAAACGGGTTTTAACTGTAACATGTACGCCAATTTTCGAATCAATCGACCTAGAGAATATAAAGTTTCACCGAGAATTCAAACCCCATTTCACCCTTATAAGGGTGGAATTCCAAAAAACCACACTTAGTGGATACTTGCTCTTCACAAAGGATACACCCTTAAAATTTCATGTTCTTAGGACCAGTGGTTTAGGATGTCCGTTATATCAGTGACTTTGAATTTTATATTGGGGGTTGATTTTGGCAAAACTCATAAACGAACGTGAATGGCTGTATTTCTTTGTGCGGATGTAGATTTTGTGTTGGATGTTTTGCAGAGTGTTAATGTACGACCTACGCCAAAACCTACTACACTACAATAGTCCATAACGTCCACTGCTGGACATAAGCCTCACCCATGATGGGAGGAATTCGCCGTAATCTCCACGCTTGGCAGGCGGATTGGAGATCGCAGTGATGAAAGACTAACAGAAAACGCTGCTGCCCATTATCTGGTCTACGGAGGCGCAAGGTGTTCTGCCTCAGACATTAGTCGCCTTATACGACACCCGTGAGTGTAATGGGTTGGTTCTATTCTACTCTGCCGGATACCACAGGCCAAAACCTAGTACTATGAGAATAAAAACCGCATTGGTCTTAAAGTAGAATTGTGTATTATAACCGGTAGAACAAATTAGTATTGTTTGGTCCCATTAGTTCTACGATTTTGTACCACCTGAAATCGTAGGACTAGTGTGAAAAAATATTTTCATCACACTTACACGTACACAGTATCATAACATGCAGGTTAACTTGGCGACAATGCCCCGTATGAAACCCTCGACCCTTTTTCTTCCCATGAAGCCCAAGGTCGGTATCTTTTTTTTATTTTTTAGCACTGCACACAGGTCATGCAGGTTTAAGTTCAAGCAAGGAGTTGACATCAGATTTAAATAAAAAAATTGTCTTAAAATGTTATCTAAACCTTTATCTCGCTACATACATACACTTTTATACCGTCATGGCTGTATACGTATTTGCCCTTAATGTTTCTGAACGAAACATTTGTATTATCTGTGGTGTGGGTTAAAAGCTCGCCATCCGCTTAGAAAAAAAATCACGAAATCCGTAATATTAGTAATGCTGTTATTCCATAATTATTTAAATTCTTTACTTGAAGTAAATAAGTTTTTCTGCCCTATAATTTTATTTATTTACTCGCAAATGTGATGAAAATCATTGTATGTATCACGGGCGGTACGGGAATTACGAACCTCGACTCAGAGAGCCCTCAGTCTTCGACTTCGGGCTTCTACTAGAGCCTCGATAGTAATTCCTTACCTGCTTATCGTCCATGTACCATTTCATTAACCTTTGAAAACGAACCACAAAATTGAGCAACTTTCTTTTACACTGAATTCAAAACTTCACCACACTACCATCAACACTAAATTGCCAGTAACATGTTGCCCGCAACACAAAACATGTAGCTACACTTTGTTTCCCAATTCATACGGCAATTAACTAATCTTAACCATTTTCCTTAATTAAAATGTACCATATTGGAACATTCCTAGGATTAATTAAAAGAACCAATTGTGAGAGCTAAGATAGCTAATTAGCCATTGCCGCGCTCCTCTAAAATGTTTTGCATTCTAGTTTGCACTGCTCAATGTTAAATGAGATCAACAAAGATGGAACTGTTTACATTGGCGAGTAGATCAATGGGCGAACTGTTTTTATTTCGGGCTATTTTTGAACGTATTTTTCTCGTGCGGCGTCGATAACATACATAGTGGTCAGTGTTCACGATGTAAATTGTGGTCTGCAGCGTGAATCTATTTTAGATAATGATAATTATCTAAAATATCCGGAACCGCCACCACAGTCTACCACAATACCAAATCGCGATAGCGACGTGAGTAATGACATGGTTACTAATGTAAGTACCCAGAGCAGTGAGGATATGAGAGGTGTGCTTTGGATTCGAGAATATCGGTTCATGGCGCCCGAACTTAGACCACGGTTACCCCGTTTGCAAATTTGCATAAAAAAATAGGGTGCTGGTGGCTGTTCCGGATTAGAAGTTGTCAAAATATTTTGACAACTGCGAAAACCTCACCGACGCTTATTCAATCCTGTACTGTGCGGCTGTTGCGGCATCTCGTTTTATTTACATCAAATTTCCGGATGTCAGAGCTACACGAGTAAAACCAGCCGTACCAGCTTGGCAATACAGGATTGAACGTCGTATTGGTGGGGCCAGTGCGCTCATTGGAAAACTAATCTTCTTTAGGGAGGGCAACACTCGCCCTCGACTGATACTCTTTGTGAGGCGAGCATTTCAGGCGAGGGACTGATATCAGTCCTCGAGAATACATGTCCCGTATCACAAAACACATCGACTTCCTGAAGCAGAAAGTGTACATGCATGCAAACCGTATTCGTAGGTATAAGCGGCGGGTGGAACGATACACTCAGAATCGCACATTCCAAAGCGATGAAAGATGGGTTTAAATAGAGCATGGGAGCGACCGGACCAAGGTGTGTCTGACACGTGTGCCTACCGGATGATGACGCCATGTAAATAAATAAATAATCAAATCAAATTCTGTCGTCGATATCGATGTCGATGTCGAGCGAGCGTGCGATCCAATACCAAAAATGGGGGCCATCACAATCAGCCCCTATGATGAAGCTCGTGCAGTCTGTCTGTTACCTAATTGGAAATCTCCAGGACCGGACGGGCTACACAACTTCTGGATTAAACGGATCCAAAGGTCATAAGCTTGTTTGCTTGGCGGCCCTATTCCAGTCAGCCTTAGAGTCAGGGTCGCTCCCCGAGTTCCTGACGACTGGAATAACCCACCTTCTCCATAAATCGGGTAGTACTGCGGAACCAAAAAATTATAGACCTATATTACGTGTCTCCCGACGGTCTATAAAGTTCTTCCTAGTTCATCTAGTTCTTACCTTCATTTTGAGAGCTAAAATCACAAAAATGTTGTGAAATGTCTTCAAATGTCCTTTCTTTGGTATTGTTCGTCGTGTCGTTGAGCTCTTTGAGTTATAAGTCAAGCTACACGACAACTGACAAATGTTTGCACAGACTGGACAGGTCCGCTCGAATCTGTGTGGTTCTTTCTTCAAAAGACCATCTCAGACACTAATCTTCATAGTCCTCTTGTGAGTTGACCAAGATTTTGTCTAAACTTTAAAAGAGAGCTCTGAGTGTGTTTTAGCTGTTTCTTCTCAGAGTACGAGTACGTATAAAACACCGGGCCCATTTAATTAAAAAAAAAATGACGTGTACAAGGGTTTTTAAAAACCTATTTGCATATTAAAAGCGTGCTCGGGACTTGTGGCACCCCAACTCGGACAGGTTAGGTTCGAAGGGAGATGAAGACCCCGTCATCCACTTTGTATTATGTAACTTTAAACCAGACAGACAGAAATAGGAGCCCTGCGCAGCGGGACTACGTCAACTAGGTTTTACTTAAATAAATTGCCATAATTATGCGATAAAAATAGAATCTTTTACAAAGTTTATTGTGCGCTAGTTAAATATTAGAAATGCGTTTATAAAAAAGCACCGCTTTCAATTATTAATAGTAATGCGACACGAACTATAATTGTTGCTTAAATAATAATATTTTGAGGTAACTACGAGTATTTTGTTTTGCGATCAGTGTTTTTAATTACAATTTTGTTTTTTTTATATGTTCGCAATTTTACTAACAAATATGGATGTAGTCTTAGGATGAATCTGAAATAAATGAATTATTATTATTATATTCCTTTAAAAAATAAGTACTTACCGCCAAAAAATCTTTGTTATTATCTCTAGTTGTTTGTCCGAGATGAAGATACCGTAGATAACTATGATACTATTTATAAGAGCATACCTACAATTAATGAGTCACTTACTAATGTTAAATATCCTTTGTTATAGATACAAAATGGCTCTGGAATTCAACAAATGTTGCTTTATCATAGACCTGAGGACGGGATGCCTGATCATCGGGTACCTTAATCTGGTAAGGGACGTCCTCCTAAATGTATATTATGTCGCCGCAAGAGTCTGTATATGCTAAGATTTAATCTTATTAATAACACTCATAATTCTATTCCATGATATGGCATGGATGGCAGGTTCGTCAATATGATAATATTGACGAACCTGCCATCTCTGCTTGGCAGTACATTCAGTTATTACATAGGTCGTTTTCGATTGACACAAGAGTTAAGCGCCATCTATTAGCCTTTGTATTCATTAGTACTTAGATAGATATTCGAGTAACAATTTCATCATCATCATCATCATCAGCCTATTAATGTTCCCACTGCTGGGACACAGGCCTCCTCTCCATGAGAGGGAATGGGCTATAATCCACCACACGGGCCCAGTGCGAATTGGTAGATGTCACATGTCTTCGAATTTTTTGGTTCTAGGACATGCCGGTTTCCTCACGATGTTTTCCTTCACCGTTTTGAGAGCAGTGGTGATGAAATAAATTACACAAAGTAATGCGCCTGTCTGGGTTCGAACCCACGACTTACTGTTCGTAAGTCGGGGCCGCCACCACTGGGCCACCGCTGCTCTCTAGTTAGTAACAATTTAGAGTAATTTATTAAACAAAAGTCTCTAGCTGGAACTATATTTAAAATTAAGATAAGCCAACATTTTATGACAATTGGAATTTTACCAATTTATTATTGCTCTTATGAGAGCTGTGGTGGCCCAGTGGTGGCGGCCCTGACTTACGAACAGTAAGTCATGGTTTCGAACCCAGGCAGGCGCATTACTTTGTGTAATTTATTTCATCACCACTGCTCTCAAAACGGTGAAGTAAAACATCGTGAGGAAACCGGCATGTCCTAGAACCAAAAATTCGAAGACATGTGACATCTACCAATCCGCACTGGGTCCGCGTGGTGGATTATAGCCCACTCCCTCTCATAGAGAGGAGGCCTGTGTCCCAGCAGTGGGAACATTAATAGGCTAATGATGATGATTATTGCTCTTTTGACACTATGATTTGTTTGAATGGCAACATTCCACAATGTTGTGGAATGTGGCAACAAGTAGGTACGATTTTATTGGTCAATAACTCAATTTATAATTTGAAACTACACTATATGTCAGTTTCTATAACTAATTACAAACTAAACAGTGACAAGATTATTTTACAGAATAATATAGAAGTGAAAGACTTCATAAGTGTTCTTTGTATTAATTAAATCCTTTGATCTGCTTAAAATAGTTTTAAGCAACAGGGAATATTGTTGTAAAAAGTAATGAAGCGACTAATTAGCTTTATCTAAATAACGCCTTTGCATTTGTGAATTTTGACATTGTTTAATTAATAAAATGATTAATTGTGAAGTATGCTAGTATTGTTTGTAAGTTTTTAATGAACTTACTTCTTCTTCTTCTTCTCTTCAACCCTTGGCCCAACCCAATGCTGAGTGTAGGTCTCTTTCAAATCTCTCCACTTTCGGCGGTTTTGTGTCATGGCTATCCAGTTTCTTCCGGAACTTACTATTTATTGAATAAACCGTCCTAAGTGGGGGTGACTTCCGCAACTTGACTTACGTTTCTGACTGTGAACTTTCTGCGATATGATGATGATTTTTAGTTTGTATGGATATGAAATTTATGCCTCAAGATGATTCTGACTTACAAAATTATGTGTTTTGAATGGACGGTAAATGAGTGTTTACCCAACGATTTTCTGCAAAATGAAGTTTATACTATCCGCTGCTATGCATAATAATATTATGAAATAAAAAGTTCTGCTATAAAGGGTAGACACATTTACACCATATTAGCTCAGGTTTCACGCTGTGGGAAACGTTTAAATGATACATTGTGTCCATTGCTTTTCACTTTTTGCAAATAAATCCAATAGACCGCACGTCAGCGGTAACGAAATAATATTGAAACTCCGTAATACGCTATGCCAGCTCAAGGTCTAAGTCATTAGACGGAATCGTTCATTTTTGTTTAATTTTACATCCAGATTTTGATTCAATATGTTTTCAGACGTTTTAACTTGAATGAAAGAGAAGCCTCTTATTTCGGCATTACCACCGATGTGTACATCTACTTACATCTACCAAATAACTAACCTTTCTAAAAATGTTCCAGGTCTGGGAAATCATCGTGATCCTGTTGACGATGTTCGGCCTGGTTGCTGCTGTCGGCATGCTGACCGCACAAAACCAAGACCCAAGTTTCCAAGAGTTAAACAAAGAGTTGCAGAGAATAGGAGCCATCTTGGTCGCAGTGACAGCGTCCGTACTGGTCTTCATCATTTTATTACTGGCATTCACTATAGTCCTGCTAGTTGGGCTGCATCAGGTATTATCTTTTTTTTCCCTTAAAACAACATCTTATCGTACGTACGACATAATTTTAAATTGTGCTCATTCTTGTAGGAGCCTTGATAGTTTTTCTTTTAGAATCGTTAGGTATATACATACTACCACCGTGATTTTTTTCACACTCGAAAACAACCGGTTAGCTGGTAGAGGGCAGGTTTATAATCAGCATAGTATTACCCCATATAACGCACAAAGTAATATGAAGCGTACTATAAAAAACTTTTTGCTTACTTTTACGCTGTCACACGGTGTCCGCTAGACGACAGCGGGTATATCTTGCCGCTTTTCTTTATAATAAATTAAACAAAATCCTAAACATAATTCCCCTTACGACTCGTGAAAGTAAAACGAAGTAAAAAATCTGGCTACTGACACGGGACTACAACGCTACTGAAAATTTACTGCAATCAACATAAATAATATCTAAGAACACAAGGAAATGGTATTCACACACATACACACACCAACTCACACACACGCCCACATGTACATTGACATACCAGCACCCATATTTAAAGAAAAGAAAAGAAAGAAAAAACATTTATTAGCCCGCACAGGACAAAACACAAATTAAAATAACAGTACAGCTATTAAAAATAAAAAAATAAAAAAATTAACAGAAAAATGAGAAGAAAAAAAAATACATGAAATTAAATTGGTCCTGTACTAAGCCAAAAGGCTATCTCAGCATGGTGCTGTAACATTTTAAAAAAAAAACGTCGTCGCCGTCGTCGTCTTCGTCGTCGTCATTTCTAATATTGTTTTGTTTCATCCTACCTGAATTTCAATTTATTCTAATCTAAATTAATATTGGTTTTGAATTCAATTATAATCTAAATTTTAATCCTGATTTTATTCTAATTCTATTTTTAGGGAATAAGTAATTCATGTCTAATGATAAGTATTGAACTTAATTTTAAGTAATATAATTTTGTCAACTTTTGCTGCATAAAACATGCAATTGTAACTTAAATGGAAGAAGTCACTGGCTCCTGAAATACAGGTACTCTAACCTAGCTCTGCAGCCAAAGTCTCACATTATTGTCTGTAACCTGTTTTTATACTAACAAAGAAATTTATTATTATTTATTTAATATTATTATTAGAGGGCCCCCCTTCCCTCTAATAATAATATTAAATAAATTTGAAAATTTGGGGGGAAATTTGCACTAAAAAATTTAATTTTTCACAAACGAATCCCTTAATCGAAGCAAGCTCAGCGGTCTATGCCCGTTGGATGAGCCGTGTATGCTTTGGAATACAGAATAAAACTCGCCTCTAAATCGGCAGTGCGTGTTCTCATTTTTATCCTCGGTAAAAATCCTGAGTACCTAGTTAGTTTATTGTTAAAAAGGTTTCATTTCAACAATAAACTAACTACTTTTTGGGTTTTATTTTTCACAAGTGTTAAATGTTATTCTAGAGATCAAATCTTGCTCATTATAACAGTGTTTAGTCTTTAGTTGATAACTCTGTATCAAATTATATAGTCTTATCTCTGTTCAATTCACAGAACATAAAACATAGAGTAGTGTAAATGTTCACATTTTTATTATAATATAGTAATCTTGAAAAATTAAATTGAGTAAAATAAACTGTATTAACTGTAAATTCTATTAAGGCGGTTCCCCGAGCAAAATTAGCAACTCTATTTGTGGTGGTTCAAACTTCGTTTGAAATTCTGTTAGAATGAAGTTCTAATCACCTTGCACTACAAAGTGATTGTTACGTCAGTCACTGCAGGCCGAATAGTGCGAAATGAGTGGTTTTTATTCTTTATAAAATCAAATTTACGTCTTTTGAAAAAAAAAAAAACGACAGTTATGTTCATTATTAAATTGTCTATCCATTAGTATAAGTAGCAAATCAAAATAATGGTTACTTTACGAGGAGTAGCATTTTATAAATCATAATTTCTCAATTCTGTGGTTTCGTTCTTTATTAAACATTAAGCTACTTTGAAAAAAAAAACGTCAATTTTGGAGTCAAGAATATGTAGTAATTTAATGTATTTTTTATTAGTTGGTATTTCTTTTGGATAAAGAGGAGTAGGCTCCAAAAAACTGCTCGTTCAAGGTCATTTGCTCGGGGAGGCGCCTTAAGGGTATTAATCTAAAGTTATTTTTAAGGAAAAACTATTTTCACAAATTCTTCATTATTAAGTACTTATAGAAGTTTTATAAGCCGTGTGGTATCCGGCGAAGCCGTGTGGTATCCGGCAGAGTAGAATAGAACCAACCCATTACACTCACGGGTGTCGTATAAGGCGACTAATGTCTGACGCAGAACACCTTTCGCCTCCGTAGACCAGAAAATGGGCAGCAGCGTTATCAGTTAGTCTTTCAACACTGCGATCTCCAATCCGCCTGCCAAGCGTGGAGATTACGGCAAATTCCTCCCATCATGGGAGAGGCTTATGTCCAGCAGTGGACGTTATGGGCTGTTGTTGTTGTTTGTTGTTGTTGAAGTTTTATAAATTTTAAACATAATCCAGTATTCCCGATTATAATAGTGCTTCAATTGTGTGTTTGTTGTATTTTAAGTGTGTGTAAATTTTAATAGGATTGTATTAAAGCCAACTGCAACCTCTGACCAAATCATTACTCATCAATCATGACGACACCCACGCCCACAATAGTTCCAGTTGCACCAATACCAAACGAAATTGTAAACTTAATTCCACTGTATAACGTTGATAAAAGACAGTTAAACCCTTATTTGAGAAAATGTCAGTACATAGTTGATCGATTTAAGGGCAGTGTAGAACAAAATCTTTATGTTTTTAATGTTTTAAAGAGTAGATTGAAAGAGGATGCAGCTGAACGTGAAGATATTGTTACATGGTCGGCATTCAAAGATTTGCTGATTCAACATTTCGGAGACCCTCGTAGTGAAGCATGTATTAATATCGAATTAGAATCATTAAAAATTAAGTCCGGTGATAACGTTTTAGACTTTTGTAATAGAATCCAAAATGTTCGCTCGTTATTAATTTCGAAGGTGAATACAATTGATGATATGGAATTAAGACGTGCTTAGGCAATTATTGGTAGTTTGGCCATAAGCCACCTCAACCGTTTGGCTATAGACCACCCCTACAGTTCGGTTACAAACCACCGCAACAGACTGGATCGAATCTTTCCCACGTATTAAAACCCCAAAATCAAGACAGTGACGTATCTATGAGAACAGCCCAACCTAAGCAGCAACACGGTCTTAATTTAAATGAGCTCACTATGAAAGATTACATGAATACGATCCATTTTATGACGAATTTTACTCGTACTATTATAATCTAACCAATGACTATGAATACTCAAACGACATTAACTATTACTATGGTAACGAAGGGTGCTTAAGCGATTCTAAAGTACCTGATGACAAATTATAACCAACAAATGACAGTAATAAAGTGAATTTTAAAGAAAAAGTCTCGTTTTAAGGACAAGAAGTCTTAGCACTAAATTGTGATCCAAATTTAAAGCTTCCCTACATATACTTAGAAGAAATAGACGCAAGAATGATGATTGACATGAGATCATTCATTAGTCTTCGAAAGGATTATGAATTCTTTCGTGAATATATTATGAAAGAATATTTTCAAGTGGTTAGCACCCATGCTTCGAGTAGACATGATGAAGTAATGAAAATTCCTCTTCCTTTGTAACTAACACTTGGCATAAATTTTATTTATATGACGTTGACGCACGATATGACGGACTTATTGGTAATGACCTATTCCTACAATTAAACGCAGTAATTGATTTAAAAAACCAAGTATTAACAACTAACACTACCTGTATTCCAATAATTAATAATAACTTAAATTAAATTGTTTATATACCGTCACGAACAGGACAACAAGTTAAGTTACCTGTCAATGAATATTCAAGTGAAGCTATTCTAGAGTTTCAAGAATTTGAGAATGGTCTGCGTATGCCTAGCGCTATAGTAAATTGCGTAAAAGGATACGCATACTCAGTCATCCAAAATACTTCCGATAGTCCAAAACGACTAAATATAAAACAACCCTTTACAGTGACTAAATATGAAAATAATGAATGTAATATGAGTTTTAATAAAAACAATACTAATATAGAGATAGACAAGTTGCTTGAAGACAATTTGAGGAAACTCAGACTAGACCATACCAACGATGAAGAACATGAAAAGATGTATAGACTGCGAGGAATTCAAAGACATATTTTACTGTGACCAAATTCCCTTGACATTCACTAATTCGGTAAAACATCACATAAGGACTAAAAATGAAGACCCTATTTATGTGAAACCGTATAGACAGGCTCTGTTTGTTCAAAGTACAAGTAAGAAATTAACAAACAAGTTGACCAATTAATAAAAGACAATGTCATACAAGAGTCCCATTCTCCTTGGAATGCTCCTGTTCACCTGGTGCCTAAAAAGATGGACGCATCTGGTGAAATTAAATACAGGATGAAAAATTTGAAAATTTGAAATTTGTGGAATTGAACTGACAACTCACTCTATTATTGTGATTTGTGTTTATAGAATTCCTAAATACAATTACTTGACATTTTATGATAAGCTTGACATTGTTTTGAATAAGTTATGTTCGTTAAATAGTAAAAAAATTGTTTTATGTGGCGATTTAAATATTGATACGTTAAAAAGGAATAGGATTACTTTGGAACTAGAGAATTTTTTACTTAGTTACAACTTGACATTAGAAATAAATCAACCTACCAGGCTCAGTAGTAACACATGTATCGATCATTTTGCGCATAACTTGCGAAGAGGATGTAAAGCTGAAGTTATAGATCTTATCCTTTCTGATCACACGTCACAGATACTCAGGGTTCCCATAAATAGAACATGCCGCTTAAAATTCTGGAAAATTATAAAAAAAGACTACTCCACAGAGAACCTCAAAAAATTCCGAGAATGCATTCGAAGTTTAACCTTTACGGATGTATATGCAAGTAATGATGCCAATATAGCTTACAAAAGATTTTATGAAACGTTCTCCCTATCTACAAACTTTGCTTCCCTAATAAAATAATAACTATTCATACTAATAAAAACGTAAAATGGGTATCGAGCGGCATAAAAAGCTGTAGTAAAAAACAAAGAAAATTACTGTGGACATATAGACTAAATCCTGTATTAAAAAATAAAACTAACTTTATAAAATACTCTTCACAATATAGGAAAATTATAAGACTCACACAAAAAGCTCAAAATGATTACTTTATAAAAACCTCGAAGAATAAGTCGAAAGCTACATGGCAAATTGTCAATAGACCTAAAAATAATTCTCCTAAAGAACAAATAATAACAATTAATAAAAGTAACCACACCTTTTCAAAACCTATTGACATTGCAAATGCATTTAATAATTATTTTATAGATGACATTGAGAATAATATTAAAACTGACATAGAATTCGACAATAAATTAGTTAATCTGACAAGCCAATCAATGTTTATGCAGCCGGTTCTAACAAACGACATGATTTCGGCTATAAGATCACTTAAAAATACAAGTACTGTAGGATTTGACGGTATGTCAACAAAGGTGATAAAATTTGTAAATGAACTTATAGCACCCGTATTAGCGCATATTATGAACCTTTGCATTGTTGACGGGGTTTATCCAGAAGACTTGAAGAAAGTTATTATTAAACCACTTCATAAAAAAGATAGTAAAACTAATATGAAGAACTATAGGCCAATAGCTAAAATTTCTGTAATTTCCAAGATTTTCGAAAAAATTATTTATAAGTCTCTATATAACTATCTCAACAAATTTAACTTATTATGCAAGGAACAATATGGCTTTAGAAAGAATACCACGATCAACATGGCTATTTTTGATTTTTTACGTAGCACTATGTTGGCAGTAGACCAAAAAGCTCCTATTTGTGCCATCTACACAGATATGACCAAAGCCTTCGATTACGTACAGCACGACATCTTGTTGGAGAAACTGCGTAGCTACGGTATCAGAGGTAACATTTTAAAACTACTCGAATCCTATCTCTCCAACAGAATGCAATGTACAGAGATTGCAAGAATATGTGAAAAAACAAAATTTGAAAAGAGTTTTTTATCTCATTCCAGATTAATAAAGTTTGGTATCCCACAGGGTAGCGTCCTTGGGCCACCTCTTTTCTTGATCTATATAAACGATCTGCCAAAGGTGACTCAACATCAAATGGTTATGTTTGCAGACGACAGTACTGCCATAGTGAAATGTATTGATCGCAATATTTATCAAGTTGACATAAATAATACACTATCTGACATAATTAATTGGCTAAGTAAAAATAATTTAGTTATTAACTTAAAGAAAACAAAAATAATGCACTTTCACCAAAGAACTGATGTACCAAAAGTAAATATTAGACATAGTAACTGTGACATTGAAGAAGTTAAAGTAGCAAAATTCTTAGGTTTGTTGCTTGATAATCAGTTTAACTGGAAGGCCCACATAGATGACCTAAGTAAGAAAATAAATAAATCAGCATACGCACTTTTCCAAATTGCTAGAAATATAAATATGGATGCGCTACTAGTTGCATATCACGGCCTAGTAGCCTCAATTTTGCGATATGGTATTGTTTTTTGGGGTAATTCTACAGATAAAGATGTCGTTTTTAAGGCACAAAAAAGATGCATAAGATCGATGTGTGGTCTGAAAATTGATGATAGCTGTGTACCATTCTTTAAATCGCTGAAAATACTTACCTTACCATCATTATATATTTTTGAAATAAGTCTTTTCGTCAAAACCAACATGAGGTTGTTCGAAAAAGTGTCGACTTTACGAGATGTTGCGATTCGTAGCCAATACGCAAACTCTATAAGCAATCAGCGCTGTAAGACGGCCTTAGTGAGAAAGAGTGTTTTAGGCATGGCACCGCGCATTTACAATAAATTGCCAGATGTAATAAAAAATTTGAATGTTACACAATTCAAAAAAAAATTAAAACTGTTGTTAATTGAAAAATGTTATTATACGATTGATGAATTTCTGAATGATAAACTATGTAGACTTTTTTTTTTTTTTTTTGACTGGAGAATACACGCAATCGACAATTTCTGGTAGAATATTGAGAGCAATGGTAATTTATGATAATTATGATTATTTAACTAAACATTGACTGAAGTAATTCCTTTATATTGTGACATTTTATCATTTTTGTTTTTTTATCATTATGCTATTAATTTTGACATATATATATAATAATTTGTGTTTACCTCTCGCATGATTTATATTTTTTATTTCGCATGCAACCATATATTTGTACGCCTCTTGGCATAGCATAGCGACCTATTTTAATTTAAGAACTGTATTTATTACCTATGTTACACAAATAAAATTGATTTTGATTTTTGATTTTGATGGTGATTGACTTTAGATGGCTTAACGAAATTACTATTGATGACAGATACCCGTTTTACGTGGATTGCAAGGACTACACTGTATGGTATACTTAGATGACATAACAGTCTATGGAAATAGCCTTGATAATATGATACAGAATTTACGGACTGTTTTTGACAGAATCAGGGCCACTAACATGAAAATTCAACTAGATAAATCAGAGTTTCTACGCAAAGAAGTACTTTACCTTGGACAAACAATTACCAAAGACGGACTAAAACCTAATAATGACGACAAAATTACGGCTGTACTTAATTATCCCCTACCAAAAACCACGACTGAGATTGAAAGTTTTCTTGGACTAGTAGGATACTACCGACGTTTTATCAAGGACTTTGCAAAAATTACACAACCATTGACATCTTGTTTAAAAAAGCGAAAAAAAAATATAATCGACCAGAAATACATTGATGCATTTAACAAATGTAAAGAACTCTTGACACACGCCCCTCTTTTACAATACCCCGACTATTATGACAAACCCTTCATTCTTACGACTGATGCGTCAAACATAGCTCTGGGCGCAGTTTTGTCACAAGGGGAAATTGGCAGTGACAAACCTATGGCTTACGCTAGTCGCACTCTTAGCGATACAGAATCACGTTATAGTACAATCGAGCGGGAATTGCTTGGTATAATTTGGGCAGTAAATCATTTCAGACCATACTTATATGGTCGAAAGTTTTATATATACACTGACCTCCGTCCTTTAGTATGGCTCCGATCTCTGAAAGATCCAAGTAGCAAACTTACACGTTGGGAACTCCGTTTGCAAGACTATGACTTAGAATTGATTTACAAAAATGGCAAACAAAATACCAATGCCAATGCCTTTTCTAGAATTAAAATTAATGCTTTAGAATCTGACGATGCCGATGATAACGAATCACTTGCAGTTAACGTTGATGATTAAAGGACA